>OY986044.1:45765580-46965580 GCA_963920215.1 Nineta flava
AGTATTAACAGAATTATTTCAAACTTTGTATTTTTCCCTTCAAAGGCCCTCCGTAAGTAACATAGAAGCTGCCACTACAAGGCCACTGGCTGGGAGGAAAATATGCAATTTCGAAGCTGTCACAATTTGGAGGAAGAGGAAACGATGATCCAGCTTTTTTGTCACTGTCCTTGCTATAAGAAGTTTATCACGCTTGGGTCCGCTATTCTTTGACAACCTTTCCAAACTAAAATCTCTTCGACTGTCCTTAAACAGCTCCAATAATTCAAGGACTAGTGGTTCCTTGTGGGAGGTTCCTCCTCTTTTCTAGGCATCACAGTGGACCTCATGGCCTAAGTGTATACTAACCCGATAGCCAATGCTATCGAAGCCCCATTTTTCTCTGGATTTCTTTCAAATCATATTGACGTTAATAGGTTTTGATTGACACCTCAACAAAGTCGAAATCATTTTTGGTATACGAAATTTCGTGTACGTCCAGCGTCTACGGATTACGAACTTCACACACTCACTCATATAGACATCTTTCCAAAAATGGTGTGAATAGACTCCGGTAACCTCAAAACGTGTAGATATGGTGAAAATTTTTATTTAGATTTTCGAATCGATTACCATAACTTCCGCCGGGAAGTTAATTATTATAATTTTATAACCTAAAAAGTGACTGTCAATTTGAAATAATTATACCCTACATTTACACAAAAAAATATTGAAACCATTTTTCTGTCATCAAAAATTTCATTTTGAATGTTCAAGGGCATTTAATAACATCAAACTGTGTGCGCACTTTGCAAAGTGATTGTGAGTGACGAGCGAACGATTCCACGTATAATTATTGCCGACAGTTAGTTAATTTCATGTGACGTGTTATTAAAAAAAACGTTTTTTTTTTAATGATAATTGTAAACATAAATTAATTTTTTATGTAAAGAAAGGTATGAAATATATTATAACATTAATTAATGTTTGTATATACCTTCACAGATAAAAATGATTCTGAAAATACTGTAAAGTCAAACCATATACCACATTATAAGTGGTTCAGTTGGTAAAATTCGCTTACCGATGTTGAGAGAGGTATATTGAAAATGTTACGAAACAAACGAAAATTTAGTAGAATGTTCTTCACTTAATGCTAAAGCTACTGTGAAAGTTATTGCAATTTAAAAAAACTATAATTTAACATGCGGGTTCTTATCGAGATTTATTCACTCTATAGATTAAATTCATTTAAATTACCATTCAAAAAGCTACGAAGTGTTCCAAATTTTCAAATTATATAACTAATTTTGAACAATTTTATTAACATTCACTAAACGGTTGTTAAGAAAAGAATTATAAATAGAAATTAAAAAAATCTGTCGTCACTTATTCGTATATGGTATAGAAAGAAAAGGGGTATATATGTTTTTGTTGATTTAAATTAAAGGTTCATCCACTGCCAAAAGTTAAAATTTGTTCATATTATTTCTTATTTAACTCAACATTACTGGTAAACATTCCTATTTAATTTTAAATTCAATATATTTCTTTTTAGTATTGATAACTATTTATTACGCTACAAAACGTATATATTCTCGAATTTCCAATTTTTGGTACTTTTGCTTCGAATTGTATCTCCCTAACATCCTTAAGATACAAATTCCAATTATTGCTGACCCTACGGCTTTGTTATCGATTAGCGCGTCAGAAAATATAACGAACATTGAACATGCAAAATCGAAAAATTCAGTTGTTTACAAATAATTCGGAAAATAATAAATTTTTCCTCAATATACAAATTTTGTAAAAACAAAATATCATCGATTGACATCACTCAACTCTCTTTACAGTTCAAAATAAATTGTGATTATGACTTGGACTTATCGTTAATTTATGATGAACCCTCAATATTTCCATATTTAATGAACTTTTTTAACGTTTACCAATCACGTGTTTCATCATAAATTATGCTCATGTTAGAATCGCAACGGATCTTTGATTTGGAAATATAAAGTAACGTTAAGGGGTTCAAATTGTATAAAGAAGATAATCTAACTGTATATTTCGTTATTAACATGTTTTTAAAAAAAATTGTTAATCATTATTAACATACTTTAAGCAAACACAAAAATTAATTAATAGAAAAGCGATGAAAGTTAATGAATTTTGTCTTCTTCATAACACTGAACAAACAGTAAATCGCATTAATTGAACAAACGTGTGACGTATCATATCAAATACGGTTCGAAAGGCATAATATTATCATTTTTATTTATGTTCTCAGATTATATACAGAGTGTGACATCGAAACTGCATTCTTATCCTATACTTCAGATTAATATTTATTCAAGAAATTTTACCTACATACAGCTTATTATTCTATTGGAGGGTACCAGGTAGGGATCCAATCAGAAACGGCCATGTCACATGAGTGTGTCGTAGTTTTATACATAGTGAGTATCCATCTGCTTTGTTATAACTGAGTAAACAGTATCTAATTATTGAAGTGAAACATTTATTGCGGCGGGTTAGACCGTTTGTTACCTGGCAACGACCTGGAGAAATTTTCTCGCCACGCGATCAACAGGTTGTTCATAGGTGATATTACATAAAACAAATCAGTTATAAAAAGATGCTGATAGATGGTAGTACAATTTAATGAGTTATCATTAGCATTACATATCGTTTAAAAAGAGCTTATTATGATCGATTACAATACGGTTGCGATGGTACACCGTGTATACAGAAGGATAAATAAATCATAGTATATATATTGCACCCATAATATTTTATATTACCATATTCAAAAGGATAATGATAAATTTTGTTATAAAGTAATGTATGCAAGGTACTTCAACTAAATGTGGCCTAATAAGACGTTTTTATTTATTATAGTTTTTTTTTCTTGTACAACAAAAGTGGACTATTATTGTAATCCTTAATAAATATGATAATTATTTGGAATGTACAGTAATGGATGTTCAATATGTTTCATTCTAAAATCTTTGAATTCTCACTTAAATTTTTTTTACCATGAATGCGAGGAAGTAAACGTTTTTTAAATCAAATGAAAACCATATATTACTTTTAAATTTTTCGTTGTGCAATTCATAACTCTATAGTTTATAAAGTAGTGTCCTCGCGTTTCGCAAATATTAATATGTTATATTATAATACACCATTAGTTCATTTGAAAAGTTATCACTTTTTTTTTAAACATACATTTTAGAAAAAAAAAAATTCCGACAAAATTTGCACAGTTTAAATGGGGGAAACATAGTGCAATATTTTTAATTTTGTTCCTTGCATCCGTGCCCGAGTGGTATAACATTAGTTTAAATGGTGCAAGATAGGAAAAGTCTCTTATTAAATAATTTTAGTACATGCAGCATGGGAAAAGCGAAGGAAATGGGCAAATTTCTGCTTAGGTTAGGTTGCAGCAGCAGCATTAGTTTGGACATGCTTAAACCGTTAGGCTCTTTGTTAAACCGAAAGTGGGCTGACAACCCATCATTGCCACCACTTGGAGCTGTTTCAAGTACAGTAAGAGATTAACCGTCTGCTTTGGCGCCAAGAGTTTCTCATAGGCTGCTTCTAGTGTTCATAAACTATGTACTAGTCATGACTATATATGAGTGAGTAGGAAAATACTATATATGTGAGTAGAAAGAAAAATATCCATAGTATGTGTGTATTCATATAAAGAGTATATTTTTCATTAAGTTTATATTCGTAAATTGCCCATCCACCTATAGATCTGAGTTTTCATATAAAAGATGGTCAGTGCCCAGTTTACATACATTTTGGAATATCATGGGTTGAAAATATTTGTACGTGGCTAACCGTACATATAGTATGCATTATTAGCAAACGTTTATACTTATATATATATATTTATTTGAAAGATTATATGATTATATAATAGTTATTATATAAAGATTTTAATATTTTACGTGACTATATATACGTAAGTACTAAAAATACATACATATTTATTTGTAGGAAAAGTGGTTTTTCTTTTTCCACCCATTTTTCTTAAATGCATCATGAAATTACTCTTAGTGAGTACACTCAAGTTTTATTCTTTCTCCAACGGAACGGTTTATTCGTCCATTTTAATTCAAGTATATGGATATTTTCCTTCAATGCACATTTCGTAATGCAATAATTTCTTTTATTTACTTGAAGCCCTCATTCGAAAATTGGTACAACTTCTTTATAATTTTTAATGTATATTAATTTTTGGGGTTTTGTGAATAGTTTTACAACTCCGTTTCCGAGTGTAATAATGGGTTTGATCCGGTTGTTTGTGATGAATTTCATACACCGAAATGTTGGAACAATGAGAGTAATTGACTTCAAAGTAATACTGTTAATGATGGATGAAAAAGTCAATGCATCAAGCTAATCATCCGTAAATGGTTAGCGCCATATAGTGGGTGCTCTATCCAGAAGTCCGAATTCGACTAATATTAATATTAATTAATAAATTCGATGAAGTGTTACCTATAGTAGAGGTGGGCGCAGACACGTCGCCGGGGTCGAACGACTCTCCATAAGCTGGGTGAAAGTAAATAAAAATGGTATGCTTTGAAGTAAGACGGAATGATGTTTCAATACAGGTTGAAATAAGTATAGCATGGAGATTTCGAATCGAACGTAAACGCTTAGAACGAACTGTTTCCATATATGACGGATATAATTTCTGCTATGACGTATGAAATTCATAACTGGTTATGTTATAAAATTTTTATTAAACATGAACCATACATAAAAAATCCTCTTGTGGCTGAATTTAATTATACTTCAAAAAAAACAATTTTTTCCCAAAGTAACAATTTGATTCCAAGGTAATTGTTTTATAGTTATACATCGATGTAAAATTCTCTGTAGTCATTTCTACTTAAATAGAAATAATAATATCTATATCGCTAAAACGTAAATGCTACAATAACACAAAATAACAAAACATAACACTATCGAGTGAATACCATATACAGACAGGGTGCTCCTTTAAAAAAATTCGTATAAATATTTCTCCAAGAAAGCGTTTTTTTGAAGAAATTATCCCCGATAAAAGATGTTGGTGAATAAACTTTTTCGTATCAATATTAATTAAAAATTGGATGAGATGTTTGTCTATATAGGATACGCTAGTTCTTTTATACTATGTCGGCGTAATCTAAATGGAAAATGACATCAGTATTTTGACAATTTTTAGGGGTTTTAAAAAGTGGATTTTCATAAATAAGATTGTATTTTTTTTGTTGAGAATAATAGAGATCAAGAATAAAAAGTCTTTATTTGCGTTCAATGAATAAGAATTGATTCTTTTTGCGTGCTTTTTACTCTGCTACGTTGATATCACGAATCAGAGAATTTTTGTTAGTGGATTCATGGCTAAATACAAAAATCATTAAAATTACAAACTATGCACTTAAAAAGTACCTAATTACTACATAAATTCATTTGTTAGACTTTCTTCTGCCAAGATGACGAGGGTATAAAATGATTCATTATTAACCAAAATAGATTTTATTATGCAGTTTTTATTTTATTTTGTTCATTGAAATACACTAGTTGATCTACAAGTAACCTTGAAGGCCAAGGCTAAAGTGAAAATCAAGATCACCACAAGATGTCCCCCACTCCGAACAAAATAACTTTTATCCGACTCGTTTTTCCCAAAAAACGCTTCTTTGCAGAAACATTCCAGTGCGTTGTTTAAAATGAGATACACTGTATACATATATCGATAGATACGATATGATATCGACGATACATTTAAAAACGAAGATATATAACATTTTAACATGTAAGTCCCTAATGGCTTAATATCTTTCCACTGTTGCATACAGTTTTTCTAACATGCGATCAAGTAGAAAAAATAGACGTTAAAAAATAGTTTTACTTTTGGCTTGTTTGTTTCTAAGGAGCACGTACCAAAATATTTTATTTCAGTGTGGTGTTTTTATTTTAACATTTTTGTTGGAGAACGAATTAATGAAAGATTAAGACCCAAAATGCCTGACCAACCCGGACTTTTGAATTTTGAAAAAAAAAGTTTCGAATAAAACTTGTATGTAGTTTTATAAAAACCATCTTTGAAATCTGAAGCTATGTTATATCTCTTGGCGATAAGAGTTGGAGTTTATAAAATGTTAAATTTTATTTTGTTAATGGCAATGTTTGCAATAAACTTTGTAGTTTTGAAGAAATTAGAAAATGGTTTACCAAAGGTTTTGGGTATCCATCAAAATAACACACATTTTCGTCATTAGTAGACATTTTTTTCACTTATTAAGTGAACTATTTGTAGCCAAAAATACCAATGGGCCTTTTATTGGAATTTATAATACTTTTTCCCTGTAAATTCAATTAATTAAACCTAAAATGTTGAACATAATATACACTATATTAACATTGCAAAATAAATAATATCATGCAGCATCTACATGAACGGACCTAGTCCGTTTTGTTTGCTAGTGGATTTTTTAATGTTGTTAATATATGCCATACAGCAATCGCTAAATAAAAATCAACAAAATTCAATCAGTAATGACTCTTTAGGGCGTTTTCTAATCGATTTTTTTCATAACAGTGTGCGTCAACTCAATCCTAGCCTTACACAATCAACATGTTTGTGCAAAAACAGTTGTTTCACAAATTGCTTGATCGTGTATGGGGGGCTTAACAATAATGTGAAATATCTTTACAACGAGAAGTCAAAAATAATCATCTTTTTTCTTCCGCACCTGCTAAAAGGTACCTTTTGCTTTTGTTGCACTACACCAGAGGTGGGCACAGACAGCTCGTCTGAGCCTTACGAGCTCTCCATAAGCTGGGTGAGAGTAAGTAAAGAAGGTATGTTTTGAAGCAAGACGGAACGATGTTTCAATACAGGTTGGTCTACCGATTATTGCCCAATAATTTATTCAATCAATTTAGAAATAGTTTTATAAAATATTTATTGTTTAAATAATATCTTTTACAGTATGGAGAGATACACCAAAAAACATAATAATAATAATAATAACAATAATGATAATAATAACAATAATAATAATAATCTGAACTTATCCAAGACTGCTTGCGATGTCTTCTCCATTATTAAATTCACTACTTTTATTTCTTTTGAAAAACAAATTATGCGAAAAATAATTTCCACTACTACAAATAGTACTTTTCACTTTTTCAATTCAAAGTAGACTAACTCGAAGAACTCAAATTCCCACTTTATGTAAAATTTAACTTAATTCATCAAATTCCCATGACACTATACTGAGTATACTCCATACGAAGAAAAAATAATTAAATCAGGTAAATAATTCTTTATTAGTTCTCGGATATGAATAGTAAAATATTTAGACAAATCATTTGGAATTTCCAAAACTTTAATTCTATTTAAAATTATCCTTTGCAAAAATTTCCCTCTTTTATTACAATGGTCCAGCGGTAAACTTAAAGGTTCAAAAGATTTATATATATTTTTTATATATTTTTATTTTATTCATACACAAATATGATATATACTAAAAAGGTACATTTAATGACCCTAATTACCAGCCCAAAATTCCAGAGTATGTATTGAATGATTGCTTGTGTTATTTACTTTGTATAATAGTGACCATAAAAAAGATTTGGTATTATTATATTTTTTTCAGAAAATGTTTTAATTAAAAAAAGAAAATATTAATAATTGGTAGTACCCTGTATTAACTCTATCTCTCTTCCCTACCTCTCACTCAGAGCTTGGCCGAGTCATCTCCTGCCCACCTCTGCACTACACTGTATCTAATAAAGGGCCCCTTTTTGTTTAAAAACTACCTGCTTTGTTTACGATTGCTTACATAATTTGATGTCCGACATGACATGTGCAAGTCAAGTTGGAACGAAGATTACAACCACATGTCTTCGTATAAACAAACAGGTGACTTTTTGAAACAATAAATACATCCGCACATGGTTTTTTTTTGTGTTGTCTTCAGATATAAAGACGAAATTAACCTTCGAATTTATAAAACACACAAAGGATAAAATATTTATATACAAAACCTATTTTGACAAAATGGAAACCCGACTTTTAAAATCAAATATTCTATAACAAAAGATGCAATAAAAAGTAAAAAAATAATTGCATATTCTTGTGCCAATTTTAGTTCACCAAAGCAAAAATTTTTAAATATATATGTACAATTATTGTTATTTTTGGAGGCGGTGTCAGCATAGAGAAATTCACATAACTTTTGGACACCGCCTCCAAAAATAACAATAATTGTACATATATATTTAAAAATTTTTGCTTAGGTGAACTAAAATTGGCTCAAGAATATGCAATTATTTTTTTACTTTTTAGTGCATCTGTTGTTATAGAATATTTGATTTAGAAGTCAGGTTTCCATTTTGTCAAAATAGGTTTTATTTCTCGCTTTTTAGTGACTTTGAAGTTCTATAACTGATTTTATTTGTCTAAATATGGGTAGACCTACTAAACGACCAACTAATTTTTAGCGAATTTTTATATAACACTTTTTTTTTACCCGTTTTTTTTCTTTTTTGTAATTTTTAGTGCATTTTGTTATAACAGATTTTCAGTTTTTTTTACAACCATTTTGTTTTTTTTTGTAAAAATGTTTTTTTTTGGGGACGGTTTTTTTTTTGTAAAAAATTTTTTTGAAGTCGGTTTTTAAAAAAACTTTCTTATTTTCCCATTAGGAACGAGTATACCCTTTCAAAAAAAAAAAATTTCGCAGAAATCGGTTATCACATATAAAATGAGGATTTTCCACGATTTCCCGGAGATCCCCTCATCAGAAAGCGATTTGGTAACAATGGGACCAATTCAAAATCGGTTCATAAATGACGGAGTTCTGAGGTAACAAACATAAAAAAAAAAAATACAGACGAATTGAGAACCATCCTCCTTTTTTGAAGTCGGGTTAAAAAGATAAAGGATATCATTTTATTTTTAAATAATTTTATATAATGCCGGGTAGTACACTCTTGGTGAAAGTTCTCGACGAATGTCTCGGTGAGATATTTGAAAGGCGAGGAGGTGCGAGTGGTGCTGTGAATACAGTTTTAGTTCAATCAATGTATGTGATTGTTGTAGACGTTGTTGATTGGTTAAAATCCACGTTATGTTGCGAGCGTAGACGAGAGCGCGTTGGCACCTGCCACTTGCTTCGAGGCCATTACAAGGTTGTCATGTTTCGCCGTGCTTCGCCGAGGTTTTACTTCCGACATAACGCTTAAGTTAGCTAAGATGCTCTACTGCTATTGTTGACACATTTATTCACATAGTTTTAAGTCTCATGCATTAACGTCCTAAGGGACCATTCAGAATGAACAAATTAGTTTTATTGCTTTTAAATATCCATTTCACTTCAAAAACCATGTTTATAAAAATAATATATTTTTTTATTTGAACATTTTTTCGAAAATTTCAGATAGATTGTGACAAATGTTAAAAACTTTTTTTCATGTTTCAATTTCAAATAAATACTATTTGATAAAAAATAAAAAACTTTGTGTATATTTATTATTCAAAGTTAAAATAACGTTGTGATGAATTAACATATATATATTTTTATTAGATAATAATTATGTGTCTAATTAAGTATATAATTGACCAAAAAATAAAAATAAACATAAAACATAATTAATTTAAATACACACTTTTTGAATGAATAAATAAATCAGTGCAAAAATTATATTTATTTACTTAATATTTTGTTTAAAAAAAAACAGAAGTTTTTTATGATTTATATATGAAAAGTCTTTTTCACAAAAATACACTTTTAATTCTTCCTCATTTCGATATCAATAAAATAAATATTTAAATATACAGAGTGTTTATCTAAACATGTTTTACAAAATGTAAAATGGAGGAATATCCAGATTCAAGACGATAGTAAGATGATAGATAAGAAATAAATTATCTTTATTGAAAATATAGAATGAGTGTCAGAATGTATTTGTTATTAGTTACCAAGGTAAAGGAACAAAAACAATACCGTGATATCAAAGGGTGTATGTAGTTGAATATGCAAAGGTGTTGAATAAACTAAAGCATATTTTCGTTGCGACTCCGCTATAAACTAATGCAAGAGCTACGGCAACGTCGAAAAGGAAATGAAAATCGACACAAAACGATTACGTAGTTGGCCAATCGGACATTCACCAACCAGCGACGGTCCAAACGTCTATGGATCATATACAGGACGTTTTCACAAAAAACTTATGGCATGGACCCGAACTGCGCCTTTCTTAATTTTTAAATTCAACTCGTAACACCAAGTAACTTCAACGGAATTTCAAAACACAAATTTCAATTCTGAACCAAGTTATCGACTCGATTATTCAGTTATGCATTTTGGTTTGTCTAAAATCAATGAAACAAAAAAATTAACCCTCAATCGAAGTTTTTTTTTTCTTCAAATTTAGCAAAATGGCGACTCCCGAAAGCATATTTATGGATTTCGAGGATAATAATTTTGATCTAATAGTGCTTCGAATGAGGCATCCAAAGTGATTGATAAATAGAAATAGTAATAATTTGTCTAACTGATCACCTTTTTTAAATATACACACTGTATAAAAATTATGTAGTGATTCCACATATTATTATTTGTGTATACAAATGGCTTCGAATGAGGACTTCAAAAGTTATTGATAAATAGAAATAGTAAACATTGGTCTAACAGTTAGATTCTAACTGATCACCTTCTTTAAATAAACACACGGTATACAAATTTCTGAACAGTTATAATAAAATTTTCTTTCGTGTATGTAATAATCAAATAATTGAAACACATAAAATTTTAATGATGTTACCCCCATTTTGTGAAATTGATTTAATTAGTCTCCTTAAAGTACTTTTCATATTATTAATATTTTTCGTGTATTTGTCTGAGGATGTTGTTCAAACATTAAGACATCAAAAAATTTTTGTATTTATTATCGAAGAGTTTTAGAGTCTGTTTATTACATTCACATCAAAGTGAAAAAGAATTGACTCATATTATTTTATTTATTAGATAATTAATAATAATTTTTATATCAAAATATTCTTTTTTGTATACATGAAAAAAGGGGCGAATTAATAATATTAAAAAAAATTGTGTTAATGTTTCATCATTGCGGATGCGGGAGAAGTCATTATGTGTACAGGATGATTCAGAATAACTGATATCGAAAACGAACAACTTATAAGGATGTTTTGGAGTTATGTAGACAAAGGTGTAGAGACTTATAAATTTAATGTACCGTACTATGGGCAACAGAAATTGTGGTCTTTTTTCAAAATTGTATACAATTGACATTTTGTACCTTATTCATTCGGTTTTAGGGAAAATGTTTCGAATAAAAGTTGTTCATTATAACATTTTCCCAAAAACCGAATAAATATGGCAGAAAATGACTATAAAATTTTGAAAAGAGTCCACGACGTCTGTGGGCCTATAGTATATTATGTTCCATAAAATTAGCTCGATACTTGTTTGTTGAATATTTTATGGAATCTCTGTCGCATTAAAAAATGTTTTAAAAACAAGTGAAAATATAACAATTAACTGAATTCATTGTTTAAATATCCGGTACACTCTGAGTTTATGATTAAATTATTTTAAAAAAAGGATCATTTTTGCCTGTAAAATTTTTTTATATCTCCTACGGTTTTAGAGATCGATTTATCCCCCGGGGAAAATAGAGATCGATATATATATATATATATATATATATATATATATATATATATATATATATATATATATGGCCGGGGAAGAAGCACGGTCCGATTTTGCTCATTCACGAACTTAACTTTTTTTAGCTCACGAAAATACACACCAAATTTTAGCTCGTTACCGTTTTTGAGTTATCGAGTTTACAGACAGACGGACGGGTGGATATGCTGAAATGGGCTAACTAGGTCATTTTAGGAACACCTTTACCAAAATTGTTTTTGAAAAGTTTCAATATTTTTGTTACAAAATCGGGACTAAACTTATGGATGTTCCAGCACTGTGTACACATACTTACACATATTATCGGCAAAACAGGTACTTACACATACTATCAAATATTTCCGTTACGGTGATCTGGCAACGTTGCTCTGTGCAAAAACCTATATTATTATTATTGCTTATGTCAACAGTAACAATTCCCACTCTTTACTTGACCCAACTTGAGAGAGATTGGCGCAAAATATTGTCAGATCACTATTTACCATAAACGTGTTATAATTAGACAAAAATAATATTTTAAATTATTATATTTCGAAAACAAAACGGTAACCCACGATTTTTTAAAATTTAATTCTGTCGAGTATTTTTTCTAATACAACAGATAATAGTTGGGCGGGCATGAAGTTTTACATGCTTCTTATGAGAGAGAGAGTGAGAGAGAATGATAACTTTGATATTAATTATCTCGCGATCTAAACGGTCAAAAATTCTGAAACTTCGGGATTTATTAGAAAACGATATTTTAAGCCTGTGGCATGTTTTAAGTGGTGGTATGCTGGAACATCGTTAATATACCCTTGTATATTTTATATATACCGGGTACAAATAGCTCTGTAGCAAAAGGACTGCAGTGAATTTTATAAAAGTATGTAAATTGTCTTTAGTAAGAATCGTTACTTTGAGACATCCTGTATATATATTTTTTAACATGTATATATAGTGAAGTTAATTAAAAAACAAACTTTGTTTGTGTGTTTTAAACGAAAATAAACATCATTTGATTTTATTTTCACAATTTTTTAATGAATGATTGCACATCATAATTTTTATACATTTTTTTATTTAGTTCATTTGACAAATTTACCTGTGTGATGACTGTGAATTATATTGGGTGTGTGTAATTAGGTTGATTTTAACTTAAGCAAAGCGAGGGGAATCATAATATACAGTTCTCAATAATTGTATAGTTCTCAATATTATCCGGTAAATGGAACAATATCACAGATAATCTGCGTTTATAGTATTGCCAGACATTTTCGCATCATTGCGTATATGCCAGACGCTAATTTTGATGTAAAAAAGAATAATTTTGTTGAAAATATTTTAGTATGGCTGAAATTTTAATACGATATTATTTAAGTATCCACAATTCTAAAATTAATGTTTCAAACAATAATTCGACCGTTAATTATTGACACAAATGATATTATACTATTTTTTTAATTTGAAAATTAAAAAAATAATATTCAATAATTGATGGTAGAGCATCTTCTAATTATTTATAAATTTGTTTACTAACAAATTTTCTCATTAGTAATATTATGTTTTCGATAACAAATTAATTAGAAAGTTAATAAACGTAAACAAATAAGTTTCTTTTTTATTATTAAAAAAACAAGACCATAAATTTTTACAATAATAATTCAATATTCTAAGGTTACAAATAATTACAACCAGTAAAAGTTAGATATTTTCATTATGTTGCGTGTCATTTAACAGCAGGGTTAGTAGTCGTAGCATCAGCTTCGTATCGCATTAGCACTGTGTGTGTAATCATATGATATTTTATTTCGCATAAGGGGTTGGCAACTCGCCAACATACAATACACACATACACATATATGTGTGGACTAACTAACTAGCTAACCCCCTTGAACATAATAACACTGATATAAAACATTAGCTAAAAGTTAACTGCGACTGTTAACTTGGTAATCAAAATTTACAATTATTGTAAGCTTTACTTTATGAAAATCGATAGTATAATAGAATATTTTACTTTTCCCAATATTTATTTGAAAAAAAATAATTTTCTATCTGTTTCATCATTATCAAACTATTTAGTAACAAACTATTTAGTAAACATGCTACGACGATAATTTTTTTAATCAATATTCTTATAGTGCTTTGCTTAACGAAGTATTTGACCGTTTAATTTTTAAGTTTATTATTTGTAAAAGGTTTAGCACCTTAACACGAAGGCGCAACTAATGTAAATCAATGACGTACAGTCAGTGACCAAAAGTGGTGTATATTATGCAAATTTTTGTACACGATTTGTGCCAAAACTATTCGGTTTTCGAAAAATATTTTAAAACGTAAGTTGTTCTTTATAAAAACAAATTATGTGCCAAACACTATTTTTGAAAACCGAATTGCTGCGACCCAAATCGACCATAAAAATTTGCATAATATACACCACTTTTCGCCACCAACTGTACATAGATAGATAGATAGATTGATTGTAAGGCTGCCCTGGACGGGCTAAATTTCGACCATAAGGTCCGTTGAGATGCCTAAGGATGTGAGTGGAGTGGAAGGAATTTTTGTGTATAGACTAGGAATTGGAAGGATATACGGCTGCAGCCGACTATGATACGAATATTGCCGATATTCATCTGGAGTTCGTAAAGAAAACTGCAGAAAATCTTCTCAAGCATAGCCGGTTACTTCGTTCTTGTCCATACGCTGACAGTTTTAGTCAATTAACCGCCCCTTTTTTTCTCTTAATAATTGACAAACTGCCGATGTTAGAATTCGAACCCATAACCTCTCAGCTTCCAAGTAGGGATACTGCCCAGACATATTGGCGCCTTAGACCGCTCGGCCACTTGGACTGGTAAAAAGTGAACAGTTAATGCTTGTGGCAATAATAAACAATTTTTGTTCCCATATTTTTTAGAGAGGAAAATCTATGATCCAAGTAGTAAACTAACACAAAAAACTATGAAATGGGATCATAAAAAAAAGTTGATCCAAAAGATCCAACCTTATTCGAAATTTCGTAATCTATAATATTGACGGTGCTAACTTTCTAACTGACTGTAATAGGTACTACACTCACATATTGAGAATATTATCGGTGAGTGTTATATTCATGTTGGCGCCCATGTTGTTGTACCAATAGGGGATGTTTTTCGTATATAACACTTGTTGAGTACAACAGTATGATGGCGACGACGCGGCTATTGTCTGATTATCATTATACTTCCTTGCTTGCGTCGCTTCAATGTTCTACAGCTATACCATGCCAAGCTATGTGCTATTCTATGCTCTGATATGGTATGTGTTTTGTTCGAATACTGCTTCGAACTTGTTCTATATAATAATAATAATAATAATCATACCTAAACGTATTTTACTACGACTTTACTAAAAACTAAAGCAACAATTCTATTTTTATCTATAGAGTGTTTACTTTTTTATGTACTATTAAAACAAAAAAACTTATGTAAACGTTGTATTACCATCGATACAGACTAAAGCATCAAGAGGAGACATGTGTAACTAGCCAGTCTATGGGGTCGAGTTGTTAAAGTCGTTCAGCACACTTGGAACTGCTAGGTTGCTGGTTAGACTCCCAACCCTGGCTATTGCCATGATATTGGAGTAGCGAATATCGCCAGACTGAAGATTTTGTCTATCTAGATTCCCAACGGCGGCAGATTGTCAATTAAATTATTTAAAAAAAAAAATTAATGGGGCGGTTAATTGACTAAACTGTCAGCGTATGGATAAGAACGAAAGTAACCGGCTATACTTGTGAAGGTTTTCTGCGGTTTTCTTTAACAAACTCCCGATGAATATCGGCATAGTTTCTATCAAAGTCGGGTGCAACAACAACAACGAGAGAGTTTATCGTGAAGTACCTGCCTTTCGGCTCAATCTGCACTATCCCCCACGGGAGCGCATCCTGTGATCTGAGTATCCTTCAGGACTACCAATTGCTATCTGATGTAAGTCAGACAGCAGGTTGGATTCCCGGGGACTATCTAAACCCCTATTAGCTCTGCAGGCTAACACCCGAGTTGTATTCCGCAGGGGCTACCAGTGATGACTCATCACTCTGAAGGATGCAAAAAGTCGGGTGCAGTCGTATAACCGACCAAATTACTAATCTATCACAAATTTCTTGTTCTTTAGGGATCGGTAAAAAAGGTCTAGAAATGACTACTTGTTAGACTTCGACCTCTCTTCCGCTACAACTACTATTAATACTTGCGTTTGCCCGTAAATTACCAAAGAACGAAAGTAACCGGCTATGCTTGTGAAGGTTTTTTGCGGTTACCTTTCACAAACTTCCGATGAATATCGGCATAGTCCCTATCAAAATTGAGTGCAGTCGCATAACCGACCAAATTACTAGTCTATATAAAAATTCCTTGTTCTTTAGGGGTCGGTAAAAAAGGTCTAGATATGACTACATGTCAGGCTTCAACCTCTCCTCCGGTACAACTACTACTTTTTTAATTTACGGGCAAACGCAAATCATAAGTATTCTGCTCTAGGAAGCGATTGACAATAGGATGGGCCTGGTGTCATTAAATTATATACGTTTATGTTTATTTATTGGATTTGAAATGTGAATATATACTTTTCTGTTTATCCAACTAATAGCTGTCGTTTTTTACTGCACGGTTAAAATTGCTATATTTATCTGTTTAAGTCGATTTTTATAGAATACTACAACTCAAAATTACAAAATAATGTTTTATTCTCCATTTTTACAAAAACATTGAATTAGTTTTTAATTTTAAAACTTTTCTAATAAAAACCAATAAACCAAACCCGAACAATTCAACCCAAAATTACGAAATAACCTGTAAACTTAGAAGGATACAGTTTTAATAGGTGAACTGGGCTCGCTTATGTTATAAATAACTGACCGATTTAGTCGCGTCAATTATTACTCATGTAAACGTAACTGAAAACGTAATCGGAGATATTTGAATTTGTTAATGTTAAATTATTAAGAAATTAAATCCATATCTCTAAAATTTTTGTGGATTCGTGTATTGTGATTAAATCTCACTAGTGCGTATACCAAATTTGAATTTATTATTGTGATGTAGTAATCCAAGCTTCACTATACAAAACGATTAACTTTAAGGTACTTAAAATTCAAAAGATGTATTTTGTTTGAGGTCTTTATAAATTAAAATTCGTACATTTTAATCTTACCAAGTGATTTCGTCAAGGTTGGTGCAATGAATAATTCCTTTACTTTCCCTAAAACACTTGAAAATGTATTGCGACAGTTATGCAAAAATGAATATTATAAGGGTAGTCGTAATATTTTTGTTATTTGCACCCCTGTATATAAAAATGATCGTATATACTATATATCTAATAATACACAATATAAAAGAGTTTAGGGGTTGGTTTATACAAAAGGGTGGAAATGAATTTTCTACATATTTATTGTATGATATATATACTTACCCACAGACATATACATATGTGCATACACTGACCGGTGAAGAAAATTAGATTACAAGTAAGTGGACCATCTGCTATGCAGTTGTGGGGCTCTCTGAAAAGCTGAACGTCCGAAGTAGAGCTGAAATTTCCTCTTACCAAGTAAAACAAGGTAACTTAATCCATGTAAAGTTTCATCATGGACTTGAGGTAGGCCTGAGGATCCTAAAAGAGAAGAGAAATGTCACAATTGATCTTTAAGATGGCAGTGACGGGAGGTTCTAATTCATACCCCACTAATATTATCTGAACCTATGTTGTATGAATGGATGGATTGCTTCTCAGATCGGGTCCCAAAATGACCATGGTTCTATTCTGTTGCTCCTGAGTTCTTCATTTTCCTTTCCCTTCAAGCAACTCTTTGTTCTCGAGGAGGTAAATCATTCTGCTAATGGACTGCATAGAATCGATATACTTTATGTGCCAGAGCCTGACATTGAAAGTAGTGATGAGTGTTCTCTTCGTTCTGACCATATTGTCTGTATAATGGTTCATCGTTGAAGATTCCCAAAGATTGCCTTAAATCCACTTCTTCATTTTCCTTTCCCTTCAAGCAACTCGTTGTTCTCGAGGTAGATGTAAGGTAGATGTTTGTTATAATAAATAATTATTATTTAAATAAATAATAAATATATATAAAAGATATAATTGATCTTTATTAATTTGATTTATGAAATGTTATTATTTTAATATGTAAATTACCAAGGTTGTTAACATTCAAAGCAGCCGTGATAATAGAGGGAAGTTATAGTTGTTATGCAACAGATAAAAATGATGAACAAAATTATAATAATAATTTAATGATGAAGCGACACCGCTACAAGTTAAATCATTTTGCTAATGGACTGCATAGAATCGATATATTTCATGTGCCAGAGCCTGACATTGAAAGAAGTGGTGAGTATTCTCTTCGTCCTGACAACATTGTCTGGATAATGGTTCATCGTTGAAGATTCCCATTTTCCTTAAATCCACTCTTGGACTCTTTTCAGTAATGGTAATTCCTGCAACTGTCTCTTTGGTTAACTGGGATCCAGCAGTAGATCAGCAGCTGGGATCCAGATTGTTGATTTTGTGTGATTGGAGCGCTCTATTATCTGCTTCTCGCTGATTTCCCCTGGAATATTAAACAATATATTATGATACTCGGCTGTTCTCTACTTCGCAGTTTCGACGTGCGTAATATTTACAGGTATATCATATATCTTAATAGTTCCTTGAATTAAAAATAAATATACATAAATATTACTAGATCAGTCAGTATTGATGTCGGTCATAGTATTTAATATATTATTTTATATTATTATTATGAAGACACACACCCTTACAAATAAATTAAACTTACATTTATTTTACTCATTCAATGTGACTGACTGGAATACTGTTGTACACTGTTGGGACACTGTGCATGCAACTATCACGCTATTCTAGTTCTATACCAGTCATCGGTCGACGAAGCAACAAAAACAAAAACAATATTATTAGACGACAGAATAAAAAAAGAATCTACTTTTCTAGTTCGAAATCAGACACGAATTTAAGTTCTCTGAAAATTTACTACTCCCATTGCCTTAGGCTTATATATTTTATGGTTTTTTTTCGGAGGGAGGGATAAGTTAGTTGTTTATCGTGGAAAAATACAACGTAGATAAAAATATTGTATAAAGATTGTGTGTTACAAGTGTTTTTGTTTTGGCTAAATTTTCCATGTGTTAATTTGTGTTGTGTGTCAGTTATTATAATACGCATGCGTGATAGTGAAATATTTTTATTTTTGAATTGAGACGTTAAAATTATTTTTTATTCTTTGTTAGGTAAATATTATTACAAATTATTTATTTTGTTGGGGATCTTTTTTATTTGGATTAAAACATTGCGCTTATTTTGAAATGTTGCGAAATCAAATTGTTGTTTTTTTTTTTGAGAGAGAAAATAACTACTGACATGGTTTAATGTAATAACGTTGGAGCTTCTATCCTGTGATAGTTTTGGTTTGTTTAGATGAAAAACAAATGTTTATCAAATTTTTGGAGTCGTTTTGTATTGAATTCATTTGATTTTTAACAAAAATGTTTCGGATAGAATTTTTTCGTTATAAAATCATTTTTTGCTACAAAATAAAATTTTGAATAAGAAAAGCCATTTTTGGACTCGATATAACTCCTATTAAAATAGTTTTTATAATCTGACTGATGTGCACCTCAGTTCCTGACTCCATTTACTTATAGCGAAACATTTTGATTCCGAAGAGATATTTTACTTGAAAAGATGTTCCTATATTTGATATCAAAGCTTGACATTCGTCGAGTCTAAATGGTTTGTTTTATTGTTTACATACATACAAGCGCAAATACACGGGGGAAGAGGCAATAGGTGCAACAATCTTTTCCTAATTCATATCCCACCTAGACCGCGTGTCGATTTAAAAATTTGCCCTAATTCCTAGATCATTTATTTGTATTGTATAAATTGGTATTTCGACAACAAAGTAGCTATCATCAGTATGAATTGGCTAATCGTTATTAATCTCCGGGAAGGGATGTTACTTGTTGCTACTCTTACTTGTTGCTAGTGCGTGTTTCACGCCAGTTGGGGGCGTATAGTGTGAGGCATGCACCAAATTAGAAACATGTTAGAAATAAATTAATAATTCTGTATAAATTAATGACCAGTAATTTGATGAAGCCCTTTTATTCTTGAAAATAATTGAATTTATTATGTCATCTCTTTTACGGCTGATTAATTATTAATTAACATATAAGGGTTGTCCTTATTTTTCAACTTTCTAAAATTTAAGCTTCCACCCCTCTATCTTGTTCAACAAAAAAACGATATATGCAAAATTTTATCTCAATCGGTGCTCCTCATCGAATTATTAAAAACTGTCTTTCTAAGCGAAAATTTCAAAACTTCATGGTCGGTGAGGGTCACGTAGCATTTGCCCGATTGAGCTAAAATTTTACGCATGTTGTTTTTTTGTTGATTGAAATAAGATAGGGGGCGGGATATATATATATATATATATATATATATATATATATATATATATATATATATATTTATATATATATAATACCTATGAGGATGAAGTTTAGTCTCGACCTCAGTACATACCGAATATTTAAACAATTAACTCACTTATTTGTTATTTTCATTTGTTTTTATCCAAGTCAATTATTGTGAATAGTTTTGTCTTTTTGATCCAATCTATGTGACTCAGGTCATATATAATGAGAGAGAAAAAGTCAGAACAATATTTTAAACGCCCCTCAGTTTTTTCTTCCATTCATTAACCATTAGCAATAAACTACGCCGTCGAACACAGTACATACATATACCGTACGTTTAGTTTACATCTTCGCATAGTAGATCTCCCACCAGTATGAGAGAGTACATATGTATACATTAAGCAATGTGTATGAGAAGGAGGTCTTATAGGTTTGTTTTGTTACTGTTGTGTTGTATGTGCCTATGCATGTGTTGTATGTGTTTTGTTACTGTTGTGTTGTGTTGTATGAGACAATCACCAACCACTCGAACAGTTATGAATATTATTCACAATTTTGAAGATATGTTTGTTTATCAAACCTATAAGATCTCCTTCTCATACACATTGCTTAATGTATACATACGTACTGTCTCATACTCGTTGGAGATCTGCTATGCGAAGATGTAAACTAAACGTACGGTATAGTTTTGAATCCTTTGTTAACGAACGCGTGGGTATACAACGGATATTATGTTTATATAACATAAAACTTACATACAAGAGCCTCCTTGACTGCTCATCGATTCATCATATCATATAAATGTTCTAATTACTATAAAAGATTTACATTGTTTTCTACGAATATAAAGT
This sequence comes from Nineta flava, assembly GCA_963920215.1. Classification (NCBI taxonomy): domain Eukaryota; kingdom Metazoa; phylum Arthropoda; class Insecta; order Neuroptera; family Chrysopidae; genus Nineta; species Nineta flava. The sequence continues at coordinate 45,786,644 of OY986044.1, forward strand.
TATTATTATTATTGTTTTTTTTTTTGTAACTATATGCATAGACTTAACTGTAGACAATAATTTACATTATGAATAAAATTTAAAAAAATAGTTTTATGTAAACAATGTAAACAAAACAATAATATTTATTGTATTATTGTGTATTTTTCTATAAATATATCTCAAAACAAATGTATGAATAATGCATCTTATTATACAAGACTTAAATACATCCTCAACTTAATAAATACGTATATTATTGTACACTTATATACACTCCTGTTCATAAAAATCGAACCAATAAGTCACATTCTAAGCGTATATATTACTAAATATATTATAATATATGACTTTGAATGTTTCACAACTGGTTAAAATTTTATGAACGGAAGTGTACACTAAATGGTTATCAATATGGCGGCCAGGAAAGACGTGATTATTAAATTCAGACTTAAAATCGGGAATACAATTTCGGTTTTGTTATTAATTATTATGAATATATACTATTTGAATGTCGATTATAGGAATTGAGGTGCCAATCTACTCCAACAATTGTGTTGGAGTAGATTGGCGATGAGAATTGTCGATGAGAATTGTCTCATCTACTCCAACACCTCTTAAAAAAATCGCTAAAATTGAAGGAAAATTTTATGGCCCCGATTTTGATAAAAACTCCATTTTAAACTAATTTGGACCTAGCGAAAACGATGGCGTTGGTTAAAATACGATACGATTAACGGTTTTTATGGTATCAGACCCATAGTGCTAAAATTCCAAACTGTATGAATTGAGAAGGCAAAGTTTTGAAATGTGTTAGCCTAGAAAAAAATTAGCCTAGAAAATGATTATTATTAAAATCGAGAACATAAATTTTCTTCACTTTTTTACATTTTTTCCAAGGGACCCCTTAAAAAAATCGCTAAAATTAGGGGAAAATTTTATGGCCCCGATTTTGATAAAAACTTCATTTTAAGCTAATTTGGACCTAGCGAAAACGATGGCGTTGGTTAAAATAGGATACGATTAACGGTTTTTAAGGTAAATCGTTATATATCAATAATTTTAACCGACTCCAAAAAATAAGGAGATTCTATGTTCGACTGTATGTATTTGTTTTTAATGTTCATCCCTTTCAAGACTATTTTTTGAGACAAAAGATAGCCTATGTCCTTCCCCAGGATATAATCTATCTCCTTGGCCAATTTTATTACGATCCGTTTATTCGTTGAATCGTAAAGAGGTAGCAAAAAAACTTTCACATTTATATAGTAGTATGCATAAATAAATGTTGTAGTTTGGGTTGATCGAAAATAATTTTAATATTTTTTTTGGATTGATTTATAAATTTTAACAACGTAATGAACACACATCGTGACGGTATTTCATAATCAGATTCATCTATTTTTGTATGATTTTTTGTGTTTTTGAACCAGGAAAAATTTTGTAGATAGAGAGATAATTTATCAAATAATGTATTTTGACAGAGTTATGATATTTAAAAAAATATTTTTGTTAACGCTTATGCGTATATTCTGACAGTTGTTGTATTTATACTATTAATAATTAAATATGACATTGATTTAAAAAATATTTAAGCGGCGCTATGGCATGACAACTGGCCTAGTAATTAAATAAAGATGTATTTAGAAAAAATGCAAAATACTCTAATATGTCAGCTTTGAAGAGGTTGTGTTCTGTTTGGTAGACGCGGGTACACAGGGGAGTCGGTAAAACGGCATTTATGTTATCGGCTTTGAAAAATTGGCAAAGGTGTGCAGATTTACAACAGTCATATGTGGACACTAATCATATCTTTGGTTACTATTTCCTTTAATACTGTTTATGTTTTTAAGTATTTTTTTATGTAAAAAACTAAATATTACCTAATAGTTCATTTATTTTATAGTTCTAACTTGATATACAGCATTTTACATTCTAACTTGTGCAACGTTTGCAGATATTTTTGACAGTAGGATTAATTTTCGTACTCGAAAACTGTAGAACAAATTTGTTTTGAAACTTACGAAGAAGATTATTTAAACATTGCTAATAAAATTTGTTCGTTTTTCATGAAACTGTGATATTTAAAAAAAATAGGAAACCCATATGTATAACGCATCTCAAACGGCTTTTCCTATCTTCCTGTTAAAAATCCGATTTTCATATCATTGTTGAGTGAATTACGCTCAAATTTTGAGATACCATGTTCTCGTATATAAACTATATACAGGCTGTCATCGTCAAGACTATAGTCAACTCAAGCTTTACAGTCCATCGACAATTACAAATACATTCAAACACGTCAACATATGTTATAAAACAGACCGGCATCGTTCTATCGTTTTCGTTTTTTTTCATATTTTTTTGTTATAAACATGAATATAACGAATGGAACCAATAAAAAAAAAACAAATATAACAATAAAAACTAAAAATAAATATTTAAAAAAAATCAAACAATCGAAATGATGGATCACAAAAATGATAGCAGTAAACAACAATTCGCATACGAATGAACTGAGTGATTTGTATGCGTTCAGATTTAAAGATCCAAGTTATCAAACGAACCAATCATATTGCACCATGAGCTCTGATCACACGTTTCTTCTGTTTCTATGGATGAACTCTCTAGCTTGAGTATACTATAGCTATTAGGATACGAAATTTGCAACAGTGTTCAAATGAGTAAAGAGGAAAAAAACAGAATTGATATATGCGTATTGCTGTCTCGTTTTCTCTTTACAAATAAATGTATTGTTGCAAATTTCGTATGACAATAGCTATTATTGACGATTACAACCCGTATATATATACAGAATATAAAACTATTTGATAATTGTTTTAATTATTTCGCTTTTTTTACACAATTTACTTTTGAATGACAATAATATTATCACAATTAAATTTTAATATTGTATGTCGACTATTTATTTATTTTACTAAAAAATTCAACCTTCATTATAAAATTAATTATTAATCACATAAGCAGAGGGAGGATAGGAGGACATACCATTATTATAGGCATTATTATGCGTAAAATTTTAATATAAAATAACTAAACGAACAAGGTTAGTGATATTATTAGAGCTAGTTAAATCATTAAACAAAATTAATAAAACCCATTATCTACGTTCATGTATTAAATATTTAATTTTAATATAATTTCAGCCTGTAAAACCTACTTACAAGTATACACAAAATATTATGGAAGCATATTCAGTAAAAATAGCGTATACGTTTATATACAGTCATTTGGGTTTAGTTTAGATACTATCTACCTTGAAACTAAAGGACAATAGAGGCTGGGAATATTAAAAGAAAAGACTGCAATATTTATATAGCGTATAATGGAAAACAGTACCAAATCTATGCCTTTTTACAGATTCAGATTCAATGAATCGATGAACTTGATTAGAGCAGATCTCTTATGATCTCGATCTGTAATATGACCTTCATATACGTAAACAACTCTCTTACTCTCATTTTGCTCGTATATAGCTCTCAGAATCACCACCAAATTAGTTCACCCTATAATGGAACAGAAAGATGGTACTGAAACTTTTTTTAGCTAATGCAAAATTTTACTGAAATATCACTCGATATTTTATATTCTCCATTAGTAAACATATTATTTGATGCCACGGTAATATGGATTTTTCTTTTCAACCAGTTTCCTAAAGGTTATGAAAATTTTACTAAGAATCCGATCAGAGTGTATTTTCAGCATGTATCGAATCGCTGATACAACACTCGACTGATGTAGGTAGCACTTGCTCGATTAATGTTACACAGTTTTATATCCTGCTTTATGGCCCTGTGCTTGGGAGACATTAAGAAAAAATGTCTGCCATACAGTAGAAAGACTAAATTTATATATACATACATGAGATGCTTAGAAAACAGACAACAAGTAAGTCTGTCGTATAAGTGAACCCCACTCTTCAGTGGACAATAATTTTGTGTGTGCTATGATTTTTGCATATTGAAATAATATTATAAATTATAGAACGAAATGTGAATGATTGTTATTATTTTGGTAAATTGCTATACCGCCAGCTAGATCATTAGAATATTCCAATTTGACTATACAGTTGAAATTAGGTACAGGCATGTCTTCATCATTATTACTCCATGTTACTGATAAAAGAAATTATAATTACGATCGACAATATCAATGATATCATTTTTATGGGCTCTTAAACTTTGTATACTAAAGGTATATATTGATAAACCTTGCGTGGTCTTGATAAATTTCACTAGCTCTGATTCTAATGTAAATAATGGATATAATACCAGTCTTTCAAACTCTAATTTTAACGGAAGAAGTGACGTTGATTCTGTTCTACCATGATAAAATGTAAAATCATTGGTTTTGAATACAATATATAATTTTTATATTGTAGTTTTTCATTACTATATCATTTTATTAAACTTTTGTGTCTTAATAGTAGTGTTGACCTTATTTAATATTATTTTAATAAATTATTTAAAAATAAGTATAACTTCTTAAGTGAGTACATAAGTACATACTTACTTTTAAGCGAATTTCCTGAAAGGAAATAGAGCTATTGGTCTTGTACCGACTTCAAAATTTTGCAAATGTCCATCGATCCTACCTAGTAGATGTCGAAAATCACCATCTGTAAAATTTATATATATATATCTATGGACATATATATATATATATATGTCTGTAATCACTCTAGCGGTCACAGTTTTGATCTGATTGGAATGAAATTTCGTATTTGAAGCGCTTTTAGTATTCAAAAGATCAAGTTCGTTAATGGGTAAAATCGAACAAGGGGAAAGGGTTTAGAGGTAGGGGGAAACACAAAATTTGACATATCTCCCTTAATATTAGAAAAATCGAAAAATTTATAAGAAGTAAAGTTGTAGGTATTAACTTTTACTGTAGTTTTGTTCCTTCTCATTTTTTCTGTTACCCTAATATTTAAAGAAATATTGACGGTTTAAGATTGAAAATTAAATTCCTTAATATCTCTGTACACATTAGAGTTTGAGTAAAAATGACAAGGTAATGAATTGTAGCAAACATGATTTTCTACAACTTTATTCCTTACGCATTTTTCGATTGTTCTAATATTAAGAGAGATATTTTATATTTTGTGTTTTCTCCTTTCTTTATGCCCCCATTTCACCTTGACGTATGTCATTTATTAATAAAATTGGCCTCGCAATTACTAAAATCATATACGACATTTCATTTTGATCAGACTAAAATTGTGACCGCTAGAAAGTGATTTATATATTTTAAGGAAATTCGCTAAGTTGAAGCAGCTCCTGCGTAACGAATTTTTTTTAAATTAAATTTTAATATCAACGATATTCCATCAGTTTTCATGATATGTGAATACAATATTGTTGTTAGTGTGTGAATAATATTTTTCGTATACTGGTATATAATTATTATTGAGAGATAGATAATATGATTAAATAATAAATACACATAATCAATAATAAAATAATACCATTCATACACACCATATACTATATTTTGTTATAAACACATTTTATTATTTATTGATTAATGAAAACAAAAAAAAGTTAATTAAAATAACAAGATAATAATATTATTAATTTTATATTCAATTTCTAATTTATTTTAATTATTTTATATTTGATTGTGTGGTTTTAGATTTTATATTATTTTTGTTCACTATATTCACGGCAATTTATTTTCATTTGTGATGTATGGAAATTTTTCCGTAGGGAATTTATGTGTAATTTGTAAATTCAATATATATAATTATATATATATTATTATTTGATTAAACGGCTTAAAGCTATTCATTTATTCCTTCACTGACGCAGAGTTGCAAAAAAAAAAAAAACATTGCATTATTAAATCTTCTTGCACATTGCTAAAAATTGCACAATAAAATGTAAGGAAATTAACAGAAATTGTTTAGACTCTAGGTTAATTTAAATCCGGGTATTTTGTCTTAACCTCTGTAAAGATAGCAGAGCTAAGTCCCGAAAACGAATTTACTACGTACCAAAATTAAGTGTTTTTTATGTTAATTAAATTAAATACTGATATGAAAAAATTAACTCGTCAACCAGGAATCGAACCTCGGGCCTCTGGATAACCGGTCCAGTGTGCTCGTCAATACGTAACCGTAAGGAATTTGGACAAACACTTGTATGTTGACACGAAAGTATACACAAATAAACAAATATTAAATAAAAATATCACTTCAACGAGAAGTTTATACTGTCTAATAAATATATAAAAAATATATATATATAAAAAAATTAGAATAATATGAAAAAGTTGGCTGTCACATCACAATCGTCTTTGGTGTAGAGGATGCACACTGGACCGGTTATCCAGAGGCCCGAGGTTCGATTCCTGGTTGACGAGTTAATTTTTTCATATCAGTATTTAATTTAATTAATAAATTCAATGACAATGAAATGTGTCGGGTATACGCTATAGTCTTCTACAGTTTGTCATACGTAACCGTAAGGAATTTGGACAAACACTTGTATGTTTTTTATGTGTTAATTATGTGCTGCAATTAAAATTTTGTGCTTTTTATTGTTTTGGTTTGTTTCAGATTAGACTAGGGTCTAAATTAAATAAATTTCCTATATCTTACATTATCGTTCATTATTCAATACGTTCTTTATCTTCAACTGTTAAAATGAAAATAACAACTAATAACTGAGTTAATTACTTAAATACCCTGTTTAAACTGAGTTTATAGGCCTCTTTGCTACTGTCCGACTGTCGTCTGTCGGTTAATCGACTACGACACGATGTAAGCCTAATGTGAAACATCTCATTACTTGTAATACACTTGTGTCATGTAGCCGGTTCCGTTTTCACGATTGACGAATTGGCATGAAATAAGCCTTATATTCAAGGTATAAAAACAATTTTAAAATTATGTGAATTATTTGATTCTTTATCAACATTCAGCCGACGCCACCACGCATTCTTAGTATAAAAAAAGTTGATTAAATTGACAAAATTTTAGTAAAACAATCCAATTTTTGTTGTTGTTATACCCAGTATATTTGTAAATATACAAGGTATATTAAGTTTAGTTCCGACTTTTAAACGCTTGAAAATATTGATCGGAGAAAAAAATATTTGTTATAGGTGTTCATAAAATTACCTAATTAGTCCATTTCCGCATATCAGTCCATCGGTCTGTCTGTCTGTTTGTCCGTGAAGCCGATAACTCAAAAACGAAAAGAGATAACGAGCTGAAAATGTTTTATGTGTTCTAGAGCAAAAAAGTAAGGTCAAGTTCGTTAATGGGCAAAATTTGGAACGTGTTCCCTCCCGCCAAATTTATATCTTTGAAACCGTAAGAGATAGAAAATAAATTTGTTGACAAAGAATCTTCTTTTCCTTAAAATAAACAACTTTTGTTTGAAAATTTTTTTCATAAACTCAATAGTTTTCTCATAATTTGTGCTCAAAGTTGAAAATGAGAAATACAATTGATAGGTGAACGAAGGCATGCATGTATACTACATGTACATAGCACCCATACATACAATTTTTATACCCAGTATATGTGTAAAGATACAAGGTATATGAAGTTTAGTTCCGACTTTGTAACGCTTGAAAATATTGATCGCAGAAAAATATTCATATCTTATAAATTTTGATATACAAACTCAGTATATACTGGGTATTCAAACAATGAACTCAATTAGTTGTTACATTACTTATTTTAAAGTCATTTTTGTTTTTTAATTGTGATGTTATTTCTTTTCAAAATAACGTATTGTTAAAAAAAAACACATTAACACGAATTAATGAGCGTAAATCGTAAAAAGTAAAATTGATATGAATCTAAAAGAATCAGTAGACCTGTCTATGTGTGTGTAAAACTTATTAAAATAAAGAACAAAAGATTCACAAAAATATATATGTTGTGTGCAGCTCACAAGATGTATAGAATAAATATATATATATATATATATATATATATATATATATATATATATATATATATATATATATATATATATATATATATATATATATATATATATATATATATATATATATATATATATATATATATATGTATGTCAATTGAAACAGAAACCGAAAGTCATCTTTGTGGAACGAACCATTTATGTATGTTGTACCGCGGACCTATCTATCTATGTAACAAATATACACTATGTTTAATTTACATCTTCGTATCATAGATCCCACGAGTATGAGAGAGTACATATGTACATATACATTAAGCAATGTGTATGAGAAGGAGGCCTTATATGTTTGATGAACAAGCATATTTTTCATAACTGTTAGAGTGGTCACCAACCACTCAAACCTATAAGAGTATAAGACCTCCTTCTCATACGCATTGATAAATGAATACATATGTACTCTCTCATACTCGTTATGAATATTATTCACTATTTTGAAACATATGCTTGTTTGATTGATTCATCAAACCTATAAGCCTCCATCTCATACACATTGCTTAATGTATATGTATATATGTACTCTCTCATACTCGTGGGATCTATGATACGAAGATGTAAACTAAATAGACGGTATACAAAACACACTGACCAAAAAAAAAAAAAAACTGTATTAAAATATATAAAAAGAATTTAACCAGTTTTGAAAAACATGACTTATTTTTATAATTCACTTTCTTTGTTTCTGATTAATTGTTTTTGATAACATGAGAAGAATTGTTTTATTATTTTATATGTCGTTTACGTTACGTAAGATAAATTAAGGAGTTTTCGGACATTAAGGATGTACCATCACTGAAGCTTCAAAAAGATTAAGGCTTTATGTTTTTTACATGCAGTTGAAGTGCATATAAATCAATTATAAAAGTTTCAGGTGGGTGGGGTGTAACGGGCGTCTTGAATTATATATTGAATGTTAAAGTTCGAGTTTTAATGTATTGCTCTTATGGAAAAACCCGTGAGTGTCGTCATATTTTGATAATTTTCACTTGGAATCAGATAAGACGAATAAAAAAAAACTACGCAATAGAAAATAGAAATATTAATATTAAATATTAACTCACAGGATGCTGGTTTTGAGATAATTGGCTTCAAAATCAGTAATATGATAGCTGATAAATGTAATACTACCTTAGCATTTTTATTTTATTAGGTTTTGAACAGCTGAATCATTTTTGCACATTGTAGGGAACAACGTTTTCTCCCACTTGGGTGGGATAATTCTAATTTTCATGTTTTGTGGGTTGAACGCTTTTTGCATAACACCATTCAACTATCAAATGCATATTTAAAGTTATAAAAATATTATTTCAAATAAAATCGACTTTTTACTGTTTATTTTGATTCCGTGACAAATTTTATAAACAACATTAAAAAACGTTTAATGTATTTCAATATTTCTGCGTATTTTGAACCCGACTTCAAAAAGGAGGATGGTTCTCAATTCGTCTGTATTTTTTTTTTTTTAATTTGTGTCATCTTTATCAGAACACCGTCATTCATGATCCGATTTTGAATTTTTTTGTTTTAAAGGGTTTGATTTTTCATTGGTCCCATTGACACCAAATCGCATTCTAATGAGGGGATCCCCGGGAATTCGAGGAAAATCCTCATTTTATATGTGATAACCGATTTCTGCAAATTTTTTTTTTTTGAAAGGGTATACTCATTCATAATAGGAAAATAAGGAAATTTTTGTAAAAACCGACATCAAAAAAATTTTTTACTAAAAAAAACCGACCCCAAAAAAAAAATTTTTAGAAATAAAAAACAAAATGCATTTAAAAAAAACTGAAAATCTGTTATGAAAAAATGCATTAAAAATTAAAAAAAAAAAACAACGGATAAAAAAAAAGTGTTATAAAGAAATGCACTAAAAGTTAGTAGGTCGTTTAGTTGGTCTACCCATATTTAGACAAATAAAATAAGTTATAGAACTTCAATGTCACTAAAAAGCGAGAAATAAAACCTATTTTGACAAAATGGAAACCCGACTTCAAAAATCAAATTTTCTATAACAAAAAATGCACTAAAAAGTATAAAAATAATTGCATATTCTTGTGCCAATTTTAGTTCACCTAAGCAAAATTTTTTAAATATATATGTACAATTATTGTTATTTTTGGTGGTGGTGTCCAAAAGTTATGTGAATTTCTCTATGCTGACACCGCCTCCAAAAATAACAATTGTACATATATATTTAATAGTTTTTGCTTAGGTGAACTCAAATTGGCCCAAGAATATGCAATTATTTTTTACTTTTTAGTGCATTTTTTGTTATAGAATATTTGATTTTTGAAGTCGGGTTTCCATTTTGTCAAAATAGTTTTTATATATTGTGTAGAGTGTAAAACATTATTTGTTTTAAGTATTGGTTTATATTGACTGGGTAAACATTTCGCATTCGCTTTATATTTATACACAGTATATTATTGTAATATTTCGTAAAAAAGTACTTAAGGGAGTTCCAGCATAAAATCATTTTTCGACAGATTTTGCTCTTTTTTAAGATAAAAATAACGTTTTCTAATAAATTCCGAAGTTTCAGAATTTTTGACCGTTTTGAACGCGAGATAATTAATAACAAAGTAATAATTCTCTATCATTAGAATGTAAAACATTATGCCCGCCCAACTATTATCTGTTATATCAAAAAAAAATTACAATTAAATAACAGAATTTAAAAAAAAAAACTAGAATAATAAAGATAAATATTTATTAAATAAATTTGCTGTTTAAATCGCGTTTTACCGTTTTGTTTTTGAAATATAATAGTTTAAAATTTTTTTTTTTCAAAATTACATTAATTTGTATATGACTATATACGTATGGTTCTATAATAAACGCGAACCGGTTTTTTGTCCTGATTATACAAAATAGTGCTGAACTTTCTTAAAGTGAATATTCCTTGCGTTATACGTTTCGCATAATATTAACCGAGTGGCGACCGATCTGAGTCACCTTGAAATCTGGAAAAGTTTCCGGATGTGTCTGTTTAATTCTGAGCGAATATTGTATTTTATTCGTAAGTTTTTTATCTCTTCTCTCCGGTTCATCAACACCCCCGATCATTTCCAATATGTCTTATTATGGTAAAATCTCTAATATCTAGAATTCAGTTCTTTACAATTCCTCGACTATATGTTGGTTAGTGTCAGCTATCTTTGAAGGGTTATAAATATTTTCGAATCAACCCCAGTAGATGATATTATAGATCCCCAGTTATACCACAAAATTGTGTGTACACAGAGATCTTTCTCTCATAATAATATTTAATATAATATTATTTTAATATATAAAATTTAATTAATTTAAAATAATGATAATTTATTATTAACTCAAAGATTATTTTATATTATGCAAAGGGGAGAAAAAAAGAGTGAAAATGGCGAAGGATGCGAACGAACAAACGGTAACGAATCTACTCGAAAGAATACCTCTAATCTTTGTTATTTTAAAATAAGAACAACAACAACAATAATAATAATAATATCAAACAATAAACATGGTATGTTTATTACGAAAATAATGTATAAGGTGTTTGCTGTATAATGCAGCTACTATCCGGTGTTGAGTATGCAAAATACAGTGAGTTGTATATATGCAGCTGGCTATACAATGGATATGGGCTCACACATTATCCAATTGTTGGAGCTCATGATACGTAAATGTCTAATGGATGGCTATTATTTAGGATACGTAACTCATCATACAGAAAAATTGAATAAAGATCTCTGATATTTCATTCCTATCCGTATATTTATACCCAGTATATAATATATACCTGGGTATATTAGTCCCGACTTTGTAACGGTTGAAAATATTCATCGCAGAAAAACAAAAGAGATAACGAGCTGTTTGCGTTTCATAGAGCTAAAAAGTAAGGTTAAGTTCGTAAATGGGCAAAATCGGACCATGTTTAGGCAAAATGACCAAAACTGTCTATCTTAGAAACTGTAAGACATAGAACAAGAATATCGAAACAAAATACAAAAAACAGTTGTTTAAAACTTTTTTTCATAAATACAGTATAACCGGGTATTTAAGCGATTAACTCAGTGGCAATGAGTTAATCGTGGCAACGTGTTACGACGACGCTCTCTTTAATTCACAATATATTTTATTTCGTGGTTTTTGTCTAGGTATGTGTATATTCGTACTGCTTATAAATACTAAACACAACAGGTAAAAGCGTCATTAAAAAGAGCCAAGTTTTATCATAAGTAGAAAATAATACAGAAAGATATTATGAAAATTTAATTAATAAAATTACATAGAAATATTATGTACAGTTACCATACGTAAAATACATCCAATGTTATATTTTTCTGATCCAAAAATTGTGGATTTTATTCGTATTGAAAGGGTTATTTTAGGAAAGTAATAATTAAAAATATATTTAAAAATGCTCCAAGAAATACAGTTTTGTTTGATAAAAAAGACAACTATTGAAAATAATTAACTGAACCCCTTTTTAACGTAAAAAAAAAAAATTATATAAACTAAAAAAAGAAACCATCAGCCATCTGCTCCTTTAGCGAATTTTCGGAGGAAATGTAGCTATTGATATTGTATATATATGTGTCCGTAAACTTGGCCACAAAAGTTGATGCCATTGCATAAATTTGTTGATTTGTGCCTTATTCAATCGGTATCCGAAAGAAATTTTCGAATAAAAGTTGTTACTATATTTCTAATGAACAACTTTTGACCGAAGCAAATTTTCGAAAATCGAATCAACAAGGCACAAATTAAAAAAAATTACATCAACATTTGTGAGCCATAGTACAATCTCTGCAGGTCACAATTTTTGTCAAATCGGAATATAACGGGTTTAGAGGGACAATATGGACAATTTTGAGCATCTCTCTTAATATTAACAAATTTGTAAAATTTAACATAAGTAAAGTTTCAGAAAATTTTCCAGTTTTTTATAAAATGTTCTTCTCATTTCTTTCAAAAACAAATATCTTAACAAAGTTGAACTTAACAAACGAATTTTAAAAAAAAACATATATTGCTGATTGTTTTAAAATTTATTGATATTTAATGTTAACAATTTGCAATTGCGACCCCAAAAATATTGAATAATCACTGTCAAAACAATTCTTGTATAGTTCAAGATACAGTAAATTGTATCATAAATGTTAAAACACTATATATGTTATACTAGATGTATGTTCAATTGGCATAGTTGTAATAAGTAAATTAATCATATTCTATTTTATACTTTTGACTGTAACGAGTGAACTCTTAAAATCGACTTAAAGTTCTAACTTAATGGAAATTTTCTTTTAGGCGACGAGAGTTATTAAGATAAAAAAATGAACCTTCTCCTCATAAAATAAATTTTGATGTCATCTCAAATAAAAATCTGATGTCATTGTTAACTAATTATTTACATACATATTTAAAAAGATTATTTGACTCTAAATACTTGTTATTAGATTTTAAATGGTTTTTTTTTTTTGTTAGTATGAATATTATCAGTAACTAATCATTGTAATAAATCTTTGTGGAAGAAGTTTACCTTTGCAAATTAATATATCTCCACTTGACGAGGGGCGGGTTTTCTATCTACTCTCATCTTAATATTTATTGACAAAACCGGTTAAATATATTTCTAATGAATAATAATTATTATAATTGTTTATATGTTTAAAACATGAATATAATTACTTAAGGTGTGACAGCTGTTTTAATAGTTGCTTAAACTACAGCTGTTTATATGGTCGACATGTCTCCCTATAATAATCGTTCTTCCAAATTTGTTAGATTCACTTTTGCCCACGATTTCGTTAGAATCTATTGTTTATTTTTAAATTAGAATGTAAATATTTTTAACAGTTATATAAATAAGCACCGTTTTTAACGTCAATAGCCGTCGTAGGAATTTTTTAATTACAAGAAGGATTTAACTCCAGTAAAAAGTACAAAGTGTTTTAATTTTTCATATTTTTTCAAAGAAATAAAACAACTTACAGTAAAGTTTAGTTATTTCAGTACCCTGTACATATTGAATTCTTTACACGTGCATGTAATGTTAATTTTGCTTCTATATTGTAAAAAAAAAAACATGACTTGTTTTATATGAACGCCGTTTGTACACATGACCACAATAATGTCGTTTTTTTCCAAAATTTCTTTGCTGACGTGTACAAATCCATTTGATTATCGAAAAAATGTTTTGCTCAAAAGTTGATAATATTTTAATAACTTTCATTGAAGATATTTATTCGAAATCCAAATGAACTGCACAAATCAACTATGAAATATTGAAAACAGCATGAGTTGAAATTCTGGTAAATCTATTTGAGAAAATGCTTCAAACAAATGTTGTTGTTTATATTTAAACATCTTTGAATTTCTGTTGCTTTTAAAGGTAGAATTTTGTGGGGATTATGGACTGATTTTGCGCATTCACGGACTGAACCCGCGAATTTGTAAAAGTCAGAAAGTCATTTTTCAGCTCTAGAACACACAAAATTTCCGTTTGTTATCTATTTTCTTTTGCAAGTTGTCGTTTTGACGTTTAATGTGTCGGATAAAATCGTGTCTAGCTACAAATTTTATCGGAGATATTTAATTTTAGTAACTCTTAATTAATAATTAGTTAATCGGTTTGTGGTAAAATCTCATTAGTGCATGTATATATTTATGTTTTAACATATACTATTTTGGATCCGTTTGACTACTTTTGTCAATCCAAGATATGGACCTTCGTGTACCTAGGTCCTAGGACATTGCACTAATCAATGCATCACGGTTACTGAATGATACAATACATTTCTTAGGTACTTTTTTTTTGTACGGAAATCTTTCTTTCTATTATAACTGGTATATTAACAAATACTTAATCGATACTTAGAATTAAACAGCAGATTAATATAATCAAAATAAATACCAAAAAAACCAATTTAAACTTTGTGTTTTGTTTCCGCATCACCGATAAAACCTTTCCTTTAATCGGTGCAAGGTGGAGAAAATTTTAAAATATAAAAAAATGTTTATCTTAAAAAAACAAAGAACTTTTGTTTGAAACATTTTTCGAGTAGTAACAAATGAATATAGATACTTGAAATGTTTTTAGATATTTAAACAGGGAAATTTATTTATTAAACCTTTTTAAATTGGTAACATGTTCTCTCCATTATGAATAATGTGACATTAATTTGCATGTTGTATTAATTAAATGACCTTGATTTAATCAGCTTGTTAATGTTAACATTGAAAATTCTATGTAATATAAATTATATAAGTTTCTATAATTAAACTTCAACTCGTATCACTTTTTTTTCCCAAGAGTGTAGGTAGGTACTTCGATAAAATTATAAAGTTCAAGATAGATTTAAATAAACTTTTCTAATTAATATACAGGATGTTCTACGGGCCATAAAAATAGCGCTCAAAAACATTATCGGAACAAACTAAATTTTTCAGTTGTCGATACTTCTTAAAAGTTCTTTAATATTGTAATCAAGCATATGATATAAAATTGGTCTCGTAGGAGCTGCGTAAACGAAGCGAATGTCCTCAGCAATTGGGATAAAAAAATATCACTTAATAAATAATATCATTAGTATCATTTAATTGTATTCTCCTAACAAAAATTTTCGATTTATGGAAAATGTCAATTTATTTCTTAATAATTTTTTGATCTATACTATTTTGATTTAGTATCTTTAGTATTTAGTATGTCAAAATCTTAAACTGATTTTCGCGTCATTCTTTCCTGAAAAATCATTTAAATACGTTATACAAAATCAAGTAACCATGGTGATACATTTATATTATTCATTATTATGGGTATTATATTTAAATTGCAAATATTTCTGTAAATATTCGAAAAAATATGGTATGATAATGAAATATAGTAAAGTATTTAAAAGTTTATCACGTCCAAAATAAAAGTATATAAATAAATAAAATCACAGAGAAGTTGAACTAGGAATTCTAAATCAGAACCTTAAATTTGATCCAGTTGGACGTTTTGTCTCTTTATTGAGACTTCTTCAGCAACTAAAAAATAATCAACAAAAACACTATATAACCTAAGTTATATTGTGATTTAATATAACCTAGGCTATATTGTGATTTTGTTAATTATATTTTGTAGTTGCTGAAGAAGTCTCAATAAAGAGACAAAACGTCCAACTGGATCAAATTCAAGGTTCTGATTTAGAATTCCTAGTTCAACTTCCCTGTGATTTTATTTATTTATAGTAAAGTATGTTTACTAAAATTTGACTCCTTACAAATTTTTCAATTTTACTAATACTAAGATAGAAATTCGTTTTACGTCCCCTCTTTAATGATAGTTACTTTCGATATTCCATGAACATTTGATCGATACAAAATTAATAACTACATTTTCTTTGAAAATGCCCAAAAATTTAGATTCATTGCAATCATTGCTTTGGTTATACAATATCAATTGAATTTTGGTGATAGAATTTGTTTCGAAACACATGCTTAATTATATTTTCTTGGAGTAAAATTATATTGTTTTGAGTTTCATTTTATAATTTTATAATATTGTTTTCAAACCATTGCTTTTCAAAATTATATTTTTTTGAAAGAAATTGCTATCGATATTATAATGTGTATTCAGTGTACAATTGGTCATAAAAATTTTATTGAAATTTGAAAACTAGTGATAAGAAATTTTTATTTTTTGAATTGAAGTACAATTTAGGTGAAATATTTTTTGCAAAAAATATTTTTTTTATACTTTGGTATACAAAGTACAATGTGATGTTTTATATATTTACCTCTGTATATACTGTATGTAGTATGGTTCCTGAAAATATCGGTCCATTATGTTATGTTCGCTGTGGTCAATCGTATTCATTATGCATATACAGATGTTAGTGAGTTATATCAAAATGCCATGAAACGAATGCTTCTTTACTAGAATGTTCCACACTTAAGGCTTTAAGCTACTGTGAAAATTTCAAAATAATTTATCAGGCCGTTTAAAAGTTATTGCAATTATAAAAAAAACTGCAATTTAACATGGAGAGTGTTCTTATGGAAATTTATTCACTCAATTGAATACATTCATTTCAATTACCGTTATAGAAGCTTCGAAACGTCCCAAATTTTCAAATTATATAACTTGAACTCTGTAAAATCAATTTTGTACAATATTATTAAGCGGTTGTTGAGATAAAAAGTATAAATAGAAATTTAAAAAATCAGTCTTTGTCACTTATACGTATATGGTATAGAAAGAAAAAGGATATATGTTTTTGTTGATTTAAATTAAAGGTACATTCACTGTCCAAAGTTCATTAAATTTTTTTATTATTGTTTATTTCATAATTGCTTTCAACATTACGGGTAAAATTTCCTCTTTTATTTTAAATTAAATATATTTCTTTTAGTATGGACACTATTTATTATACCACAAAACGTAGATATTCACGAATTTCTGATTTTCAGTATTTTTGCCTCCGATTGTATCTACCTTAACTATGTCTTAATATTTGTCGACTGTTAGGTAATAGGGAATATGCATGAAAATTTTTTTTCACATTTATTTTCAGAATATGAAAATACTGTTAATACTGTAATAATATTTAAAAACGAAATTAAAATCCGACAAATATCAAGGAAGCTATAAGCTTTTAAAGATTATTATCTGTCTCTTTCTTGCAAAAATACTAAAAACGGAGTTTTACGTGTATTTTAAATGGTGAAAGTGTAATATGACGTCACATAACATATCAAGAGGGCTATCACCCTCTTTGTCTAATCGGGAATTTCAATCATTCATATCTCGCTTATTTTTAAAGTTATTTAAAAAGTAATTTTACCTTGATATTTGTCAAGTAAACATGCTTCAATTCAAGTGAAAAAAAATTTTCATGAATATTCCCTATTATCGTAAATCAAGCATTTTAGCGTGTACATAGAGGGATTGTATAGTCCTCACTACAAATTTTGTTGTTGTTGTAAAATCGAATAATTAATTGGGATATTTCTTTTATTTACAGGTAAATCAGCTTCCCTAACAAACCACACAAGTTTCAAAATTAGAAAATGTTTTAGTTGCTGTAAGTAACCAGAAAAAAAATTTAATTTTATCTTCATTTACATACATAATCTTGAATGAATAATTAATTTTTTAATTGATCAACTATCGATTTTATTTATAACTTAGTAAAAAGGAGGAATTGATTTTTTTCACACACACAAGTTTTATAATCAAAAGTTGTTGTGTATATCTTTGTGTCGTCTTATTAAAATAAATTGAACGGTCAAGGACCGATCTCACATCTATATATCTGTCTTTGAGAGTATAGAAAAAACCGGTTTTATGAATTCTGCAGACGTGTTTTATGTTTAAACCATGGAGACTATATAAAGGAGATCTAACTCAAACGGGAAAATTGACAAAATATGGCAACGAAATGTTAGAAGTTATATTTACTTTTTATGCCGCTAGGGTCGCTAGTTTTTGATAGGAACTCATCTGTACCGAAGTGAAATACCGTACGTTTAGTTTACATCTTCGCATAGCTGATCTCCCACGAGTATGAGAGAGTACATATGTATACATTAAGCAACGTGTATGAGAAGAGATCTTAATGTATACATTTGTACTCTCTCATACTCGTGGGAATCTGCTATGCGAAGATGTAAACTAAACGTACGGTATAGTATAATAAATAGAAATGAAGTAGCCAAAAGTAACTAGTTTTATTTCGAAGTGATTATTTTGAAGTATGAAATTTGTTAAAAAAAATTTATTAAATAAAAAACTGTTTAAAAAACATTTAAAATGGGAAGAGTATGTGCAGTAGACAATTGTAAATGTGGTAGTGCTTGTGACAGTAAGCAACGGGATCAAATGGGTTTAAAAAACCAGGACTTTTTAAGGTACCAAAAGCGAGTATAAATATTCCAAAATTAAATAAATTGTATGACATTATAGTAAATATTAATTTTCAGCATTATTATTAATAAATAAAAGTTTAATTTAATATTTGATTCAATAATTTATTTTCATTTTTATAATTCCAACATTTTTTTTTAATTTTTATGTAATTATTTTGCGAATTTTAACTATCACTTCAACTTCAACTAATGCCTTATTGAAAAATTGAAATTACTTATCATTTATTTAAAAAAATATTTTATTGGAAAAATACTTTGGCTGGAAATATTTTTTATAATACTATAAATGCGTAATGTTTTTCAATTAAAACTCGCGCCTTATACTCTCTGTTCTGTTTCCGGTGCCGAAGGAACACTACTGACATCTTATTTTTGCCAATTATTTGTTTACATGGAGTTAAGTATCCTTGTTTAGTGTCTATGGTTTAAACGAAGGAAACCAGCCAAGCGGGTGGTTGTTTTGAGGTTGTTGCATCATCGATAATTGCGTATATTCTATATGACTATGTATGTATGTTGAAATTACACGCTTTCACAGGTAATTATATTTTCTATGACGTTAAAATATTTACTTGAACAACAAACGCAATTTATTGTTCAAGATGAATAATTTGTTTAATAAAATACTTGGAAGAGAAAAAATTTCAAGGAAAAAACTTTTTAGAATACGCTTAAGGTAAATTTCCAAACTATTATTAGGTTGTCAAGAACTTCACGAAATTCACAATATTAGTAAAATGAATCCTCAGAAATCAGCTGAATTTTTTTGAGAAATTATCACCATGGCGTTTTTGAGAAAATCGTTATGTAAGTTGGAGAAATTTAACATGCATCTTCGGAAACATGGTGAAATAAAATACACGATTCGGACTGTTTTTATTTCGAACTCTCTCAATATAGTCACGGTTGTTCTGAAATTCGACACATATTTTCCTCAATTCCTTAGAAATATTTTTCCTTAAAACTTTTGGAATGCCCATCGGGTTGTTAAGTTTTTTAAATATGCGTAAAAAAGTGCAGTTATTAGGTTATTAGCGAGAAACTGAAAAAAAGGACGAATATTTTTAGGCTTTTGGGACACCCTTCGTACAACACAAGCTGAAAATTGGTGCAATGTAAAAGATTAAAACCGTTTCCAGCTTTCCGGGAATGAATTAGCCTGCACCCACTTTTTTGCCCTAAATGAGATACTTATTCAAATAACAAACCTAATACATTTTGTTTTGAATATCGTAGTGAGAGTTTTTTTATTCGAATAAATATACCTCAAAGACAACAATACATTTTATTATAGTTTGACACAACTTTTTCAGCCGTTCTCATGCTTCAAAGTTTTCTGTAGACATCAGTAAATCAATCCGTTTTTAAAAAGACAATAATCAGAAAAAAAAACAGCAATAGTATTTGGAAAATAACAAACAAACAAAAATATGTTCAATATCATTTAATTAAATACAATCCATTATATAATACTGTTTGTACTTCTATCGTAAAAACAGAATTGATTAGTTAGCAGAAAAAAAAAACACAACCACATCGAGAGAGAAAAGTATGCCATTCTATCGAAGACGTAGGAAATATACATAAAACCCCTTACACACGTTAAGTTTTTCCCACTACTAATCGATATATCTAAATTTAAAAGATATATTATATGTTATATGTGTATGTATATGTATGTAGGTATGTATGTACTCTCGAAACGGTTGAATAAAACTAATTCGACAAAACTAGAAAACGATATTTTATGAGGGTAGTAAATCACTTAACTAGACATAATAAATTTTATTGTGGTTTTAATACCGTATAGGTACTACTACTTCACAATAAGAGATGAACTCAATTCGAAGTAATATTTTAAAGTGATTCGTGTTTAAAATTAATTTGTAAGGCGTTAATTGTTGTTGTACCTGGAGAAAATGTAGGGCATCACGAAAAATTGTTCTGGAATTCATTCAAAATTCATTTCCTGGTATAAATCAGAAAGAATTGTTGGGTCTGTCCTGGTTTGAGTGCTTAACGGTCACTGCTGGCTCAAGATGCATCTATCTCTCATGAGGTCGGTAACGGAGCGGATGATACGCCCTTCCACCTTCTGGCAGAATGTCAGAACCAGAATCAGGTTTGTTGTTTCATTCGGCCCAACCGAAATGGCGAAATATGAGGTAAAACAACTAAAGTGACGCTCTGTTCTCTCATTATTTCAATTACTAAAATAATTAAAATTGCACTACTATGGCCGAACATTACATGATCAAAATCGCGAAATTACACGCCACAATCTAAGATCTAAGAATGGATCTTGGCATTTTTGTTCAAGCAATTGAAACTGCTACCGACATTTATCGGATCATACTATTAAAAAAAGATGTGTTACGAAAATTGGGTATATAACAGGAGGGCCGTTTACAAGTTCTACATTGACCAGATAGAGGGTCTAGACCCCCTAAGGTGACCAGTTTAGGGGGTCTAAACTGATCATTATTTTGGAGTTATGAGAGTGACTCCAAACTTATGAGGTGACAAATTTGAACACATGTTACTGAATATCGGTATTATTTTTCCTTCGAAAACGACGTATATTTCGAATTCCAAATTCTGAATTGTAATTGGGGTAAAAGATTTTTCTATTAATTGCGGAGCCTATTGTTCTCTATCCCCATCCCATTGATTTCCTTTCAGAACTGATAAGTTCTGAAAGAATTATACAATTTTGTTCGTCGTAAAAAAAACCTATAAACAATTTATTCGATACATTTTATGAAAACCGATTTGATTCAGTACAAATCGAATACATATATATTTCGAATATAATCGGAAGTTGTCCATACGCCGACAGTTTAATCAATTAACCGCCCCCCTTTTTTTTATAATTGTCAAATTGCCGATGCCGGGATTCAGACATAACGCCTTAGACCGCTCGGCTACTTGGACTTACAGTTGCACATACGATACTTGTCTATACGTAAAAAGCGCAACATAAAATTGGTGTCAGCGGTGGGAATGCAACAATATAAATGCTTCAAGTTGCGTCGTTATAACTAAACAATGAGATGGTCTATAATTCTTGTTTTTTTTAATACGCAGAACAAATCTAGTAACAAATATAGTATTTTTTTAAAAAGATTCTTAAGTGTCGCTTTTTTATTAAAAATAAAGAACTGGTAAAAATACTGCTTAAAATGGGTCGTCTCTATTGCTCCCCATGTTAATTATTCGAACTTCAATTAAGTTTTTCTTAAGTTTGAGACGGTGAAAAGATTTCAAATTTTAAGTGTGAATGTATAATACAATACCCTTAATAAGTCTGCAAAAATTTGGAACATTCTATAATTATGCCCATTAGCACTACCTTAAGTGAGCCGCTCTTGTGAAAGATTCATGCATGAAATACACAAGCCTAGATTCCTCAAATAATTGATATTACCGCGACTCTAAATCCCACATTAAGTAAGATTGAAATAATTTATATAAATAAATTTTATAAGTAATTTATATTAAGTAATAAATTCTCGTGGTTTTTGTTTTGACTGGATAGTCTGTATCTTGTCAGTTGAGTATATAAATAAATAAAATATGTAACACTTTCGAATCTGTAGGTACGCCGTTTTTTTTTTTTTTAAATATATTTTTATTGAATGTTGGTTTGTAGTTCATTGTTCATTATTAAAGTAAGTTCTGTAAAATATTTTTTATGTTCTCAATGATTCCATCAAGCAAAGCAAATCAAATCAAGTCATGATGAAGAATATTTTATAATGATCTCACTTTTATTTCAAGGTTCTTTATTAATTACAAATACACTCGCACACACACACACACACACTCTGATGATTTATTTATTAAGTACGAATGTGGTTTGTGTATTATAAAATAAATATTTTATTTTATGATAATAATTCTCTTGCATCATTACATTTTACTCAAATTTTTGTAATAATAATATTATATATATAAATATATATATATATATATATATATATATATATATATATATATATATATATATATATATATATATATATACCGTGTGTGTTGGAAAGCTTTTCCAATAGAGAATCAATGTTAAATATTATTTATTACTGGCTGTCCGTGTGGTTACTGTGTGAAGTCAGTCAGTACACATGTAATGAGAGTGGTTAAATATGTTCAAAGAATTCTTAACTGTAGTATGTGCTGCATCACAAATCCCCACTCTTAAATGACAAACAAACAACCATACGCATACACTATCCGCATGTTTGTATGTATGAGATGACTCTCATTACATGTGTACTGACTGACTTCATACAGAAACCACACGGACAGCCAGTAATAAATAATATTTAACATTGGTTCTCTATTGGAAAAGCTTTCCCACACATACGGTATATATATGGGGTTTAACCTCCGTTTTTGAGACACGACGGTCTATAACAGAGGCCACCCACATCATTATTTTTGAACCTTTATTAATTTTTACTTTTCACATTTTTTTATGATGTGAGTGGAGGATCAGGAATTCGTATTCAGACAAGGAATCGATAGGCGTGCGGCTGCAGCCGACTTTGATAGGAACTATGCCGATATTCATCTGGAGTTCGTGAAGGGAAACAGCAGAAAACCTTCACAAGCATAGCCGGTTACTTCGTTCTTGCCCATACGCCAACAGTTTAGTCAATCAACCGCCCCATTAATCTTTTAATTGAGAAACTGCCGGTATCGGGATTCGAACCCATAACCTCCCAGTTCCAAGTAGATACAACGCCTTAACAAGCGTGGCTACTTGACAAGTTTTACTTATAGACAGGTGGCCGAACGTACGACAGGTTAATTAAAATAAATTAATTTCACATAATTAAAAAATATATAAATATCTTCATATTATTTTCTAAATAAAAATGCAAAAGAAAAATAAATTTAATTAAAAAAATTTTAATTAATTAAAAAAAGTATTTTTACATTACATACTTAATATCACCATATCATATTAAAAACAGTTTTATGTATTTGTATTTAAAAATATTTTATTAATTAGAAATATTGGACGTATTCAGAGTAATTGAGGACTTAGTAACATTACTAAGTTACTAGGAATATCTAAGTTAGTTTTTTGTCTGACAACACTTGACAGAAACTAAGCAACTTCGATTGTGACGTCGTTTTGCTTAGTGAATGCTGCCAAATTGGGAAATTTTCCCCTAAATTTCTTATGAAGATTGGTTCATTAAATAGATTAAATTTATTTCAATTACCATTAAAAAAAGGTATAAAGCGTCCCAAATTTTCATATTATATAATTTGAACTTTCTAGAAACATATTTTCACAATTTTATTAACATTCACTAAACGGTTGTTGAGAAAAAATTACAAATAGAAATAAATAAAAATCTATCTTTGTCACATATATATATATATAGTATATAAACAAAAAGAATATATGTTTTTGTTGATTTAAATTAAAGGTACATTCATTATTATTCTTCAATATCCTTAAATATTGAAGAATAAAATCTCCAAAACTGATTCTTCATTGCCTTACACATCAAACAGTTTAATTGATGGTCATACATTTAAATGATTAATTCAATATTTCAATTAATTTTATTTCCTACTATTTTCTAATCAGATGATAGTTAATTAACTTCGTTTATTCAAACGTATAATCAAATTAATGTAAGTTAAAATGAATAATTACCATGTATTTATAATTGTAAAACACCAAAAATCCATTATAGAAATTAATGAAAAATAGTGATTAAAAAAAAAGAAGAACAGTATTTTAAAATTTCGTAACAGATAAACAATTTCACTCGTACATCTCGCATTAAAAAAACACGGAAATTAATTGTAGGTACAAACTAATAATTATAACCCAAAACACGTAGCAAAAAGTATTGTACGTAATTTTATTAGTTTTACCTCCATATGTAGTGTATAACATGTACAATCAGTGATCAACAGTTGTATGGAAAATGAAATTTTAGTACTTTTGAGTATCCATTCTGAATAGAAACTAAAAAACAATAAAATTATCTTATCTTATTGTTATTATTTTTGTAATAATTATATAAATTTATTACTAAAATATGACCCTTCCCTACTAACCGTTCATTGGCCGAGGCTTGAAATTCATAGTAAATTTATTTACCGCTATTTTTACACAATTTTCTTTACCAGTAATTGTACCTATCTTTATGTGGTCCGCCTGGAAAATCAATGTCGATTTATCACCGAATCTTTGCGTTTTGGGGTTCTCTGGCGTTAAAACCATCATATTTGGTCAATGGTGTGCGTGTGTGTGTCAGTAAACATGCTATTTCAAGAATGCAATGATTAAGAGCATATATGCTTGAGTTTTGAATTACTAAACCTTCGTCCAAAAATAAGATTTGGTCGAAATAGTCAAACAAAAGTGGGACTTCAATCGATAGTTTATTCAATCTTTTTAACCCCCTTGGTATTTGCTCGTATTTTGCTTCGCCTGAAAGGTATAGAGCTATAATTATGTAAGTCCTCCTCCGGGTCAAATCTAGTTGTAAATTTCTGAACATTATTAACGTTCATAGAAATGAATATTTCACTTTAAAATTTACTTATGAATTCCTGTATTTAAAACGGCATACATATCTTATTTAAATGTTAAAGTAATTGTTATATAATGTTTGTCGTATTTAATTAATTAATTTATCGCCATATCAGTTAACAGATAACTGACCAGGCAGTACCATAGATTTATTATGATATTATGTTAACATACATGTTATAAAATAAGTTCTATATAAAATGAATATAATTATTAAATTAAACACATATTTGATTTTCGTAACAATTATTTTATTTTCGACTATAGTTTCGGAAATACTAATCTCCTTCATTAGATATAAATGATGATGGGGCGTTACTTTAATATTTGCCAAGTGAATATAATCCATATAGAGACCATAGTCTGTATATAGAGGTTATGTGATGTTTTTTAAATTTATTTTACTTTCATTATCGACACAAATCAAATTTTGAATTTTAATTAATTTAGAAATTTAATGTTTTTTATTTTTGTATACCTACTTATTTCTTATTGAACAATTGTACAATTTTTTTCAATTAATGATTGTATGAATGGTTTTGTTTTTTGTATATGGAAAGTTTTTCTCTATTTCAATTATGTAATTTGATGATGATTAATCGATTTTTTATCAAAGTTAATAATAATAGAGAATTCTTTGAAACTATATGTGTGGTAATCAATGAATTAATTCATCGTGTAATTAATTAAGTGAATGCAAATTTATTAGAAAAAATTCCACAACGTGTAATCTAATATTTAATCCAATCTAATTTCAAGACCAATTAATTTATCTACGTAATCCTTTGTACTGAAAAGATACGTCGTATTAAATTTAAAAAAAAAATTTACCCAATCCCAAGAACATATTGTTTGTATTTTATAAATATGCATTTCGTCTACAAAATAGTCATCATCAATACGAATTAGCCAGTTGTAAATGATCTCTGGAAATATATGTTACTTGTTGCTAATTTGGTCCTTGTCTCACTTCTTTCTCACTGTCCAAATTATGGCTAGTTAATTCACACTGATGATATTTACGTTCTAATCGAAATACGTGTTTAAAAGATGCAAAAACAGTTGGTCTAGGAAATAGGGAAATTTTTAAAATTTAATTTCAAAAACTTTGAGTTATTTTTGATAACCTTTCTTATAAAACGTTTTGTTTCTGAATCCGGTAAAAAAATTTTTTTTTTTGTCTAAAAATACCGGCTTTGAGTATCAAATTTCAACACTTAACACAAAATATGAGTAAATCAATTTTTGAAGTGTGATTTGAAATTCACAAATATTTAAGAAATTTAAATATCTGACGTCATTGTTTTGGGGGTATTGTAAAATAAGCAATAACATCCTTGTTATTTCAGCAAACATGTTCAAGGGTCACATCATAGTCCCAGAGGCCCAGATTTTTTTTTTATAGCGAATGCATCTCATGTTCAAGATAGAAATTTGTGTGCATATTTTACCATTGGATTGCAAAACTTCACGCACAAATCAAATCAATTATCACTTACTGAATATATATTTTATATTCTTCATAACATCATCATTTTTTTGCAAAATGGCTCAAGGCCCTTAATTTACTTATCAAACAAAGGACATCATCATAAAAGTGAAACAGCTACGGAACCCTATAATCTTCGTGACTTACATGCTCTTGGCTGATATTTAAAAATCAACAAGTCAAACAATTTTTTCGATATCAATTGAAATTTATTAAACAGATGTTTTATTTATGATACAAAAAAAATTTCTATGTAATCGAGAAGGTCGTTCATTTTTAGGTTACTCGTGTAGTACTCAACAATAAAAATTAGAGCGGTTATTATTTTTTCAATCATTACAAACAAAAGTGTTCAAAGAGAGACATACATTTTTGATGTGAAAATACCAATAGCGAGACTATATAAGTATGATTTTATATGGGCAGTAAAATCAAATTTCAGAATAGACCGTCATGTTTGCATCGTAACCATCCGCTGTAACAGTCGGAGGTTTTAAATAGGAGTTTAACATTGTATTTGAATATTTATTGCTATTATACAGCTTGTTTTTTAAACTACACCCAATCTGGAAACAGTGTATAGTGTATCTATCGCTGCCTATATGTAATGTACTATGATATGTTGCCTTTGATACACTTTGTTTTATGTTTGTCTTTGTTTGTGTGAAATATTTCATTGTTGAAATGCCGTTAAAATAATACAAACAAATACTTACAAAGCATCCAACATTATAATACAAAGTGTTATGCTATGCACTGTGTTAGGTCAGCCTTTGGCGGGGGTAACAAAGAACGTTATATCATGGCATACTGTGCGCATACACTATGTTTAATTTACATCTTCGTATCATAGATCCCACGAATATGAGAGAGTACATACGTACATATACATTAAGCAATGTGTATGAGAAGGAGGTCTTATAGGTTTGATATACAAGCATATTTTTCATAACTGTTCGAGTGGTCACCAACCACTCAAACCTATAAGACCTCCTTCTCATACACATTGCTTTATGTATACATATGTACTCTCTCATACTCGTTATGAATATTATTCACTATTTTGAAAAATATGCTTGTATATCAAACCTATAAGACCTCCTTCTCATACACATTGCTTAATGTACATGTAAATATGTACTCTCTTATACTCGTGGGATCTATGATACGAAGATGTAAACTAAACAGACGGTATAGTGATAGATGCACTACACAGTGTTACTATTGGGTCTATTTTAATTACGTAGTGTATATACAGGATATGTTTCACATCAAAGTCTTTAATTCAAAGCTTTTTTTAAATGTATAAACTCTCATTTTTATTTTCTAAGAAAAAAAATTCACGCTCATCAGTTATACACTAAAAAACAAAAAGAAAGAAATAGCTTTAATTATAAAGCAAGTGTTTTATAGGTAGAGACGCTTTATGTTGGAATTGAATCATTATACTCTTATCAAATAAATGTATCCAGAAGGCGGCGGCGACCCACGTTCTTACTGTCATCAATTTTATAAGTTTTTTTACTTTTGAGTGCTTTATTAACAAAAGCATAACTTTAGTCATACATAACTTTATAACCATAGACAAAAGATTTTAATCTTTAATTTTGCGTAAGTGGTCGAATAACCTTGATTTTTAAATTTGTATGATTTATGATAAAAACTTCCAAAAATTATTTGATTTTACAGAATTCATTGCAAAAGACCTTTCTTGCGTAGGATTGCGTAACCATTTACAGAACTTTTGATGAATGACTAAACATGACATTGTATTAAAATATTTAACTGTCGGATTAAAATTGAATCAATCATCTTGTATTTGTTTTAAATTTTATGAATAATTGTCTTGAACTTCCTATGCTATCTAATCTCTGTCCGATATATTTTCATATAGGAAGTTGAAATACCATTTTTTACTATTATACTATATTATTTTACTATACATTTTTTGAGATGATATAATTTTCAACACGGATATTTTACAAAAAAAAAAACTTTTCTCTATTTAATTCCGACTTTTAGAGGGTCTCTAAACCGGGAGAAATATACGTTTTAGAAAAAAGTTGTACAAATTAAAATTGTAGAATATGTTCTGAAGCATAACTAACGAATTTGAAATTTTTGTTTTATTTTCTTTTTGTTGATGCGTTACACGCAAATATACGGATATATACAACTATTCGCTATTATTCGTACTTTTGAATGACATCTATTCGTTATCATTCGTACTTTTTATAATAATGTGTTTGTCGTTTGCCACTTAACGCGTCTAATATATAACGCGCCTAAAGAATCATAACTTAAATAAAAGTTTCTTTTTTTAAAACGAATGTGCTCCAAAATGGATTCAAAATAAATAGAATCCTTCCATTTTTCAACGGGATATCCGTCTGGTGACAGTATAACACTTGTTTCATATTGTTTCAAGGACATTTGCGTTATAAATTAGGAGTCGGTTAAAAAGAGATAAATAACTTTTTTATGTTATGGATAAATAGTTAATTAAATAATAATTTAAAGAAATTTGTATTTTATACGATTTTTATTGTCTGTTACATAAAATTTTTTAATTTCAAGGTTGATTAACTCTGACTCTGTTTATTTGGTATTAAAATCTATTACACAGACATATGGGTAATCAAACACACCCTAATTTTTATAACCAATAAGTCTATATTTAAGTTTTATTGTTTTAAAACCACAAATTTTGGCTATAGGATAGCTAGAAGGTAAAAACAACGAAATCAAGTTAAAATTTATTCAAATTGAACATAACATTTTGTTAATACAAAAATTAAATTGTTTGGTCTGAACGGAATCATGTTCCATAATTTGAAGTTTACCACAAATATAGGTGAATATTACTAACCCGCTGAAACATTAAGAGCCGTAAAACAGTTTACATGGCGGTTTTCTTTGTTTGAAAACACGTTTAATATATTTTTTGTACAATCTGAACTCGAATATTGATATAATTCATGTCATTGGGAATTTGATTTGAAAATTTTGTGGGGAACATTAGTTTTTTGAGAAGTTAAATGAATATTTTATCGTGTTTTCAAAATTGCAAATCAAATGGTCAAGGACATAGTTCTGTAGTTTTAAGGTGGTACTAACTACTTTAAAACCATTGCATGTACCTTACATTTATATAAAGCATTAATGTACCTTTAATTTAAGTCAACAAAAACTGTACCCTTTTTCTTTCATATACGTATAAATGATAAAGACAAATTTTTTGAATTTCCATTTATAATATTTTTCTCAACAACCGTTTAGTGAATGTTAATAAAATTGTGAGCAGAGTTCAACTATTATAATTTTAAGTCGGGGCGCTTCGAAGCTTTTTTAATGGTAATTGAAATTGATTTTATCTATTGAGTGAACAAATACCCATGTTAAATTGCATTTTTTTTAATTGCAATAAGTTTTAAACCGTATAGTAAATCGTTTTAAAATTCACGGTAGCTTTAGCATTAAGTGAGAAGCATTCTACTAAATTTAGTTTTCTAGCATTTTCGATATACATCCATAACATCTTTATACGAGACAACTTAAGACTAAAAGAACACTATTTTAGGATCAGCCTATATAATATTAGGTAAAAAAAAATTATCAATGCAAATAATATGGTAATATTTTGTATTTAACACTTAACAGGTAACGAGTAATAGAAAAAATAAACGAAGATATTTTTGTTTTTGTGTGTAAACTAAAGGCCACATTTTATTACCATTTGTATCCCCCGATATTTTCTCATCATTAACCGCTGCAGCGCGTTATACACAATTATTACCGTCTGGTTGGGATTATCATACTTATGACATCCGCCCCGGTGTATTTAAAAAAATATAATTAAATGTAAAATATATTCTAATTTGTATAATGGAAGAGTTACTATCTTCTTAACTTATGTTGCTATGCCTGTAAATAGGCGTCTAAACTCGTGTTAAATATCACACGGCTTTTAGTATTCGATGCTAGTATAGTGCAAGACAGTATTGACGTATTGCATTGTATCAAATTTAAGGAAGGCAAATTTCTAAAACTATGCATCATTGTAAAAGAAACAACTTTTCGCTTTTACGAGATAAATTCGTTGATTTATTTATATATCTTCAGTAATCCATAGCATAAAGTTTTAAGTTGCCTTTAAATTAAATATACCTTCTTCAAGTAATAACATGATTCAGATGTCAACTGTCATTAATTACCAGTGTAAATGAATGGCATACGTAATCTTAGCGGCCATATGTATTATACACCAGGACAAATGAATACCTGTGGTAACGTAATCGCTATATTGTTATTGTACCATAGATGGTGATGTTATTGGACTTTATCAATTACAAAAATAAACGCTCAAACATTTCAAAACCGTTGATGATGTCACAAAATAAATGAAAGAGTTAGTTGGTTCCAGAGTTACTATCTAACTGTGTAAACGTCATCTCAATAGGATTTTTAGTTTTCGAGTTAAATCAAAGCTTACCGTTATATTGACGTTCTATTTTATTCATTTGTTAAGATTGCTAGTACTGATTTAAAATTACTTTCTTTATCTTGTTTTTCTTGGGCTTGATCAATGACTCCGTTATAATCACTTATTAAATGATTTTAAATAAAATTGCATGCAAATTGTTTTCGGTACATTAGAGTTGTCTCACACTGGACAATGTACTACGGTGTATAATTAATATTACACTTGTATATTTAAAAAAATATCGCTCTTTTTAATTAACAAAATGGATGAACCTATGATTATTATTTTAATTCCTTTTAAGAATGTTATATTTTTTTCAGAAATATATTCTATTTCTAAAAAAAAAATTCGTTACGCAGGAGCTGCTTCAACTTAGCGAATTTCCTTAAAATATATAAATCACTTTCTAGCGGTCACAATTTTAGTGTGCTCAAAATGAAATGTCGTATATGAATTTACTATTTGCAAGGCTAATTTTATTATTAAATGACACGTCAAGGGGAAATGCGGGCATACAGAAAGAAGAAAACACAAAATATCTCTCTTAATATTAGAACAATCAAAAAATGCGTAAGCAATAAAGTTGGAGAAAATCATGTTTGCTACAATTCATCACCTTATCATTTTTGCTCGAATATGTACAGAGATAGTGAGGAATTTAATTTTCAATCTTAAACCGTCAATATTTCTGTAAATATTAGGGTAACAGAAAAAATGATTAGATATAAAATTACAGTAAAACTTAGTACCTACAACTTTACATCTTATAAATTTTTCGATTTTTCCAATATTAAGGGAGATATGTCAAATTTTGTGTTTCCCCCTCCCTCTAAACCCCCCTTTCCCCTTGTTCGATTTTACCCATTAACGAACTTGACCTTTTGAATACCAAAAGCGCCTCAAATACCAAATTTCATTCCGATAAAATGAAAACTGTGACCGCTAGAGTGATTACAGACACATATATATATATATATATATATATATATATATATATGTATGTATATATATATATATATATATGTCCATAGATATATATATATAAATTTTACAGATGGTGATTTTTGACATCTATTAGGTAGGATCGATGGACATTTGAAGAAATTTTTGCGAAATTTTGACTTCGGTACGGGACCAATAGCTCTATTTCCTTTCAGGAAATTCGCTAAAACAACAATACTAATTCAAAACATCTAGTGACGTCAAACTCGAAGAAAATTTATTTTCATTATATCAAAATTAAAAATAGAAAAAGGTGTATTTGTGTTATTCATAAAACTTAAAAGGAATTTATATTTTGGTATTAGCGAATTTCCTGAAAGTAAATAGAGCTATTGGTCCCGTACCGAAGTCAAAATTTCGCAAAAATTTCTTCAAATGTCCATCGATCCTACCTAGTAGATGTCAAAAATCACCATCTGTAAAATTTATATATATATATCTATGGACATATAAATATATATATATATATATATATAAGGAGGGGGAAACACAAAATTTGACATATCTCCCTTAATATTCGAAAAATCGAAAAATTTATAAGAAGTAAAGTTTTAGGTATTAAATTTTACTGTAGTTTTGTTTCTTATCATTTTTTCAGTTACACTAATATTTACAGAAATATTGACGGTTTAAGATTGAAAACTAAATTCCTCACTATCTCTGTACACATTAGAATTTGAGCAAAAATGATGAGGTGATGAATTGTAGCAAACATGATTTTCTACAACTTTATTCCTTACGCATTTTTTGATTGTTCTAATATTAAAAGAGATATTTTGTATTTTGTGTTGTCCTTTCATTATGCCCCCATTTCCCCTTCACGTATGACATTTATTAATAAAATTGGCCTTGCAATTACTAAAATCATATACGACATTTCATTTTGATCAGACTAAAATTGTGACCGCTAGGAATTGATTTATATATTTTAAGGAAATTCGCTAAGTTGAAGCAGCTCCTGCGTAACGAATTTTCTTTTTCTATAAAATTTATCACTTCATGGAGGGGACATGAAGATAATAACCTTTGACAAAAATAGATACTTAAAAATATTATACCGTATTCAGGTGCTGTTGAACTCTAGTTTCTATAGAAATGAGTGAAGTTTTTGATGTTTATGCAGTTTGGTTGCTATCTACCAATTGGTGAACACATACGGACCATAAACTTAAACGATTTATAATGAAACACAAACTTTATTTTATTAAAATGGTCAATTAAATCCCAAAAACCGAATATATTCGGTACAAATTAACATTTTGAAAAAAATAACGCCTCCTTTGCTGTTCATAGATATATACACTACTATAGATACCTACATTATTATACACTAGTAAAAATTCATTAGTATTATATAATTACATGTTGAATTTTGTTGTTTATGAGTTCACAAATTTTATTAATTGTTATTGTTAATTATATGCTAGTTTATTATATTGTTGAAAACCAATTAATGCATATCAAAAAGAATAAATACATGAACTTAAAAGATCGAGGTCAATGTGTCTTAAATTTTTGTTTGTTTAAGTAATTATGTATTTCAGGTTATATTGTGATTTTGTTAATTATATTTTGTAGTTGCTGAAAAAGTGTCAATAAACAGACGAAACGTCCAACTGGATCAAATTTAAGGTTCTGATTTAGAATTCCTAGTCCACATTCCCTGTGATTTTATTTATTTTTATATTTATAATGTAATAACAACAACTTTTATCTGAAGTATTTTTTCGAAAACACAATCTATAAGGCACAAATCAATTATAAAATTTTAAAAACTTCAACTTTTGGCACCACGTCTACACAAAAGGGTTAATGAAAAATCAGTTACTTTACAAAAACAATCACAAACACACACAATACACAATACAAAAATATGAGATTATTATAATTGTTAAAATAATACAATAAAAATAATAATCTGTGACAATTCTTATTTAAATTTTTCTCTTTATGTATTTTATTTATTCATTTTTCATTATTATTTTTTTTTTATGAAAAGAAGAAGAAATACTCGTAAAAAAAACACATAATTTTATACAGTTTTAATGTTTATTTATGTAAAGCAAATATGCATAAAAAATTATTTATTTATCTTGTTATTATATTTTATTTTCTGAGACATACATACATACGTATTCAATTCAGTCGTAATGTGCATATGTTTAACAGAGGTGGATTTTATAGTAAGTAAACATTTGTATATATTATATTATGATAAGTTTTAATTCTTCGTAAAAAATAATAAAGCCTGAAAGCGAAATAATATGCCGAACTTCGTAGTTATTTAGATTTTATGTAATAAAAAAAAACGTATAAATAAGTATAAAAAATGAGCCGAAACATACACTCCCATTCATACAAATTGAACCAGTAAGTCACATTCTAAGCGTATGTATTGCTAAATATATGTATAGTATTATACATAGTAACACTTTGAATTTTTCAAATGGTTCAATTTTTATGAACGGAAGTGTACATAATAATCCACTGGTGCCACTGATAAATACACTTTCATTATTTACCAACAATTATTCGAAAAACTTTTAGTCAAATTATGAATTACTCAATAGATAAGAGAACAGGCTAACATATTTAAAAACTAGTGAAAATAACAACTAACTGAGTTAATTTCTAAAACATCCGGTATATACTGAATTTATAAACAAAAAGTTTTAAAGAAAAAGTTGTTTATTTTTTAAAAAAGAACGTTTTTTGTCTGTAGATTTTTGTTCTATTTATTACGGTTTCAAAGATAGGCTATTTTGTCCCAAACATTTTCCGATTTTGCCCATTCACGAGCTTGACCTTATGTTTAGCTCTAGAATACACATTCAAAATTTCAGCTCGCTATCTATTTTCGTTTTTGAGTTATCGTGTTTATAGATTGACGGACGGACGGCCAAATATGCGGAAATGGACTAATTAGTAATTAAGTCATTTTATGAGCACCTATACCAAAAATTTTTTCTGCGATCAATATTTTCAACCGTTATCTATTAAGTTGGAACTAAAATTAATATACCCTGGTCTATACTATATACCGGGTAGAATAACTTAATAAGCTCACGAATTATCATCAAAAATAATTTATGTGACAAGTATTTACAGGCAAATGTGTATTTTGACTATTATTATTTTAAAGAATATTATACTCGATGGAACTTATATTTTGTGTTATAATATAAATAAAACACCTTATGCTTGCTCAAGATTTGTTAATTGAACAAAACAAACTGGAAATATTGAAGCTTGGTGACATGTTAATTCCCTTTCACTCTGTATGTTTGAGGTGCTTGGTTGCGACATTGTTAATTGTTAAAAATAAAGAATGTGAACGTTAACTGTTATTACTCAAACGATATTCGGCTAGCACTGAATTTCTCAGTTATATTTATTTTATGTGTCTGCGTTATCAGGTCCGACAGTCTGGACCAAGAATATATATGTGACATAATGTTTCGTTTATGATGTTTACTTCTTAGTATAGCTCTACGTGGCTTTTCTTCATGTAAAGTTTATCGAAAAAGTTTTATTCGAAATTTTTCATTTTTTTTTCATTTCATTTCAGAGTAAAATGAAATTTCAGATTATACAAAGCCACGTTTTTTGTAACGATCGGCTATGTGATAGTCGGCAATCATCGGAATTGTTAAGATAGGAGATATCCATTCGTGTTGATCAACCAATCATATTGCTCACAATAAATACGACATTAACGTTCAGTTCACATCATGCCTGAGTCCCGGATTCAAAACCTTTTTTTTTGTTTTAGTTGTGAATAATAATGCATCTCTAAGGGCCTCCACAAACGTGCAACATTGAAGACTAACTAGCATGTTGCTGTGTGTGTGGACTGGTTGCAGCAACCAAAAACATGACCTTGATCGGTTGCTGCAACATTAAAAATTATTTGATATTTAGTAGGAGGAGTTAAATGTTCATATACAAAATACCTATATTGGTTACAATTTACATTATATATAATATATACAGTGTGTCTACTTAAGTTGGCTCCATATGGAAAAGGTTTACGAAAAAAAGTTATCCTTTATAAAAATTTCTGCTTTCGAAAATATTAACATGCCGCTATTTATTTTTGACATCGAATGTACAGGGTGTGCAGAAATTGAAAAAGTTCGATAGGAATTTTTTTTCCACTTCAATTTTAAATTAAATTTTGCAAGTCCTACTTATAAAACACGTTATCTGTTATTCTAATTAACCAGTCATCGTACTTCAAATGTTTATTTGCTGATTTGAAACATTTTGAATGATATGTAACAAAATAATGAATACAGAACATTTATTTTTCATACATTACATTACAAATACAATTATTATTGTTGACGTAAGTAACAACAGTTACCTTCAGTTCGTTTTTGCCTCAACGTATCCACCTTCGCGTTCCATACATGTAATTTTCCTTTTACAAAATTCTTTAAATCCACTCCTACATATCTCGGGAGTGATTTCTTGAACCGTTTCCCGTATAATCTGTTCTATATGGTCTACATTTTGAACAAAAATAAACAAAATTTAATTTAAAATTGAAGTGGTCAACACATTCCTATCGAACTTTTTCAATTTTTAGACACCCTATACATTTTATGTCAAAAGTGAATAGCTGAATATTAATATTTTCGAATGCAGAGATTTTTATAAAGAATAACTTTTTTTCGTAAACATTATAATAAAAAAGTTTTCCATATGGAGCCAACTTAAGTAGACACACTGTATATATTATATTGTATAAAATTATTTGTGTAGTTATTACTAGAGATATAAATAAACTATACAAATTAAATGAGATAGATAGAGACATGATGAGAAATGATAGAATTTATATGACTAGAGTCATAAAATAGTAAAAATTAAATTTTATGATCCCAAACTTTGGTTGCAGCGTCTGTGGTGAAAATATTTTATAGGCGGAGTTCAATGTTGCTGCAACCAAGTTCTGTGTCTATTCTGCACTTTAGATGTATTTTATGTGTCTATGACAGTAATTGAGATTTTTTTCTTGAACAATTAATTCCCAGAATTCTTTTCTTCAATGTTTTAACAGAAAAAAAAACTGTCAATGTCATGGAAGATTTTACTTAAAAAAAAAAATCAGTATTGCAAATATTATTTCTGTTTACTTAGAAACAAAATACTAAAAACTCATATAGTGAAAATTGAAATATAAAAGAAATCGTCACAGATTATAATTTTTCATTATTATTCTTACAATTATAATAATCACATACATTTATTATGTTCATTTGTTTTTATCAAAGTCTAACAGAGATTTTTCTTTTAAAACTGAAATCAAATACGTGAAACCATAATAATTATTCTGTCTATTTATAATTGAAATGAATCATATTATTACTTACAAAAAAAAAAATTATCATTATTAATTTTATACAGACGTATGAAGAACACACACGAAATTGTAAAACGATGTCATCTTCATTTTGTATGCAAAATTATGTAAATATTTGTTAAAATCTTATCTCACTTTTTTGTATGATAAAGCACATTGAATTAATTCCTTTGTGTTACATAAAATTTTAAGATTGAAAGTTTGTTTTTTTTTTTGAAAATTTTCCAAAACTTTTCACAAACTTATTAATTCAGTTTTTTGGGTCCTTCGAAAACGATAAAAATTCATGCTGGTGAGTAGAAAATATAGAATTAAATATTGAATGTTTTCTTAATTATACGATAAAATTATATTTGAACTAAGATACAAATTATTGTTGATTTGGTTTTAAAGCCTGATGATGGGAATAACATACCAAAACTAATAAATTTAAAATTGAATTTGGATACCCAATTGCCACCCAAACAACTATAATGATAAAGATTCTTTAAAACCGGTGTTTCATTCAAATGTTGATAGTCCCTTTTTACAATACGTGTAAGTCGCGATTAAAGTTTTCAATCGCATTAAAAAGAGTTGATATACTAAAAATTACATAGCTGTTCTTCACATGAGAGTTATCAATATTTCTAACTTTGTCAAACGCGTCAATAGGGAATATGCATGAAAATTTTTTTTCACATTTATTTTCAGAATATAAAAATACTGTTAATACTGTAATAATATTTAAAAACGAAATTAAAATCCGACAAATATCAAGGAAGCTATAAGCTTTTAAAGATTATTATCTGTCTCTTTCTTGCAAAAATACTAAAAACGGAGTTTTACGTGTATTTTAAATGGTGTAAGTGTAATATGACGTCACATAACATATCAAGAGGGCTATTACCTTCTTTGTCTAATCGGGAATTTCAATCATTCATATCTCGCTTATTTTTAAAGTTATTTAAAAAGTAATTTTACCTTGATATTTGTCAAGTAAACATGCTTCAATTCAAGTGAAAAAAAATTTCATGCATATTCCATATTACATGGTCAAAGTACTGGTATGCCAAAAAGCAGTGCACCATGTTACATGTAAAATTGCTTCAAAATAGAAACAGTCATAGAAACAATTTTGATATACCTAACTATAAACTTACATAAAAATAATAATACTGCGCTTGCTCAGTAAAACAATCGACTGAAAACATTCATCAAAACTGTCACGTGAAAGAAGGATCATATAAACATTTATAAAAATCTAGTGAATTTTCATAACATTGAGGAAATTGATTGGGAAGAAAAGTCTCAATGCTTCATCAAATTATGCGTCATCTTCGGCACTAAATCACACGTCGGAAAGGACTTTCATGTCCAACCTCTGATTCCAAACCTGTTCAGATTCTCAATATTAACTGGCCATCCTTTTCTCAATTGACCCCGTAGAGGTCTGCCACAAAGTTTGTCGTCAAAGATATCTATCACTGTATCTGCTAACATTCTATCACTTCCCAATCATACAAAGTAACCATCTCAGCGCAGTTGTCCGATCTTAATGGTGTTTTAGTTCTACATTTGAGTGAATTCGCCAAGTGCTTGTCATATATGGCAAAATATTATCCGTAAAACATTCCCTCCCCACACTTGGAGAAGTTTGGAGAAGTTTGACTTCATTTGATGTTAATGTCCAAGTTTCAAATCCATACGTAGGTACAAGGCTACGAGTGTACTCCTGATTAACTCGATGTGAATTTTGTCATGCGGTAGAGCAACTAGGCATAGTAAGAATGTACCTTTAGAAGGACCACCTGTGATATGTTTCTAAAATCTGTTTTTTTTAAAGCTTTTAAATTGTCAACAATTCAAAACGAACAAGTAAAAGATTCCGTTTATTAATATTAAATTCTTTTTTAAGTACTAAACATTTTGTACAAATATAATTAAATTTTTATTTTATGTCAATTAACAAAAAGTATTTGAAGAATTTTTCCTTAAAAGCATCTGCAATTGCTGCTGAGATATAGGCAAGATGAAAATATTTAATATTTTTATGATAAGAGACATAAAATTTATACATTTCAATTATAAAATGTGTAATTACTTTTCATAATATGATGTCTTTTTTCTTCTTCATGCAATAAAGTAAAAATATTTCGAATACGTGATATCTTTTCGTTAAATTGTGGTATTCAGTTTGTTTTCGTATTTACAGAAATACAAATTTTTTGTAAAAATTTATTACAAGTTAAAATTTACTACAAAAACCACTAACAACACTTTTCGTAAATTAGTTGAGCCTAAAATTGAGTTCTAAAAATAAGGGTGATTCTTGAAGTTGACAACGTAGTAATTTGTTCAAAGTATTTTTTTTTCAACTAATAGTCTAATAAACAAAGAATTAATTTATGTAAATTAAAATGTTAAGTAGATATATTAAGAAAACAATAGAATTCAATGGCCTAATGACATTGAAATAATTGACTAAATTTTATCTCCTCTCACAAGTGACATGTTGCCATCGTTTAACTATATATACAAGTTTAGTGTTAGATATTGTCGCCCAACTGAACTTCACTGGTGTGGGGTGCAGGCTTCAAACCTGTAGTCGATTTACGTCGAAGTGGTTCGATTCCACCTGTTGGGCGTTTTACAATCCTTTCACCTCCAATAATTTTTTTTTAAATATTATTTTATTAATGTGTGTATTTTTATTATTTTACCTGTTGTAAATAATAAGGTTTTGGCAACTTTATACCTGGATTCAATTGATTCTTTTGAATTTTTTTAAATAAATAGATTTATTTTTTAGTATTCAAAATAAATCTTGTCGCATAATTCGTCATGCGATTTTCTTTGCGTTTCGAGGTCCCTAGATTCCGAATCTATCGTTTTTAGAGAAATGGCTGTGTGTGTACACTCCCGTTCAATGAAATTAAACAGATCTGAGTCGCATCAGTCTCACAATTTTGATTTCTTGTAGTAAATGATTTGTTTACATAAATACAAAATATAAAACTTCCATTTCTTTTTTCACACTTAAAATATATACTAGTTATCTTTGTTTATAAATGAATAATTATACAGAGAGTTGCAAAAATTAAGAGTTTTATGAAATGCAAGAAAATTAAATTTTTAGGTCTGTTCAATTTTTTTG
Organism: Nineta flava; assembly: GCA_963920215.1. Lineage (NCBI taxonomy): Eukaryota > Metazoa > Arthropoda > Insecta > Neuroptera > Chrysopidae > Nineta > Nineta flava. The sequence continues at coordinate 45,827,547 of OY986044.1, forward strand.
AACGGGAGTGTACGTCGAGTGTTTTAAGAAATATTTTGAGAAATTACATTACGGACGTTCGTGAACTTTTGTTCGTCTCGCATATCTCGAGAACAAATATTGATATCGACTGTTGGCCAATTTATTTCGACACATAGTTTGCATATTGAACCAAGGTGTGCAAGAAAATTGAATGGTCTGTTTTTTTTTTATATAACAATTAAACATAATGAACAATTGAATCAATCATATAATAAATAGTTCATAATCATGATATTTCAATAGTGTATGAATGGATATGTGCGTCGAGGTGCCTTAAGGATGTACGAGCACTGGAGCTTCAAAAGATTAAGGCTTGTAATTTTTACATGTAGTTGAAGTGCATATAAATCAATTATAAAAGTTTCTGTGGGGGTTATGGGGGTCTTAAATTAATTATTTAATGTTAAAGTTAGAGTTTTAATGTATTGCTCTTATGGAGAAATCCGTAAGCGTCGACATATTTTGTTAATTTTCACTTGGAATAAAATAAAGACGAATAAAATAAAACTACGCAATAGAAAATAGAAATATCAATAAAGACTGATCTCTAGGGCGCAAAATGAGAATTTGACAGTGTGGGTAGACGACTAGTCGCATCCAGCCTCTTTATTTAATCAACTAATTTATGAAAGTTCAATGCCCGAAATACATAATCACAGAGACCATAAATAAAGGTGTAGATGGATCCTCTCTTACAATATGCTTCGTATTTTTGTTTGTGTAAAATGATTATGTAAAGATACACTTAACATAATCACATATTAACTACTTCTTAAATGAGATGTATACAGTTGAAACACCTGTGTTCACATTGGTAAACTTATTGTGTGTGTGCTTATACTTTACGTTATATATTTGTGAGATAACATCACTATTTTGTGTTTGAATTGTGTTGGGTTATTAAAATACACATAGAAATAATACTTAGCTCTAGCTAGGGCTATAGATAACAAAGTAAATATTAAGGGAGTTCCAGCACTGTCTTGTATAATCAGGACAAAAAACCGGTTTGCTTTTATTATAGTTTATTATAGTGTTTATAATGCATATAAACACATACAAAACACATACATATATTTTATATACAAACTAATGCAATTTTGAAATAAAAAAAAATTTTAAACTATTATATTTTGAAAACAAAATCGGTAAAACGTAGTAATTTATAAAAAAAAATAAAAATTATTTAATAAATATTTATCTTTACTATCTAGTTTTTTAAAATTCTGTCGAGAATTTTTTTTAATGCGTCAGATATTAGTTGGGCGGGCATGAAGTTTTAAATGCTTCTAATGAGACAGAATAAGAGACAATGATTACTTCTAAACGGTCAAAAATTGTAAAACTTCGGGATTTATTAGAAAACGTTAGTTTTAGCCTGTGAAAAAAATGATCAAAATCTGCCGCAAAGTGATTTCATGCTGGAACTCCCTTAATGGCCATTATTTTCTCTTGTAAAACTAACTGACTGTACTTTATGTTTGTTTGTGGTATGTTTCAAACTTTTGTTTCATTTATTTTAAAATGGTTGATTATGTATTGTATTTGTTAGAAAAAAAATAACTTGACTGAAAATTTTCTGAAGTAAACTTGTAGATACTTTGGAAAATATAGGCAGATAAAGTTGGGTATCTTTTCAATTAGTCTAAGAGGAATTAGTGCGTGATTATACAAGAAAATATCCTACTTAAATTTTCTTGCATAGATCCCTGCATATAGTATTAGGTAGTATTTATTATAAGAATGCATGTTTTACCATGGGATATAACTTCGTGTGATATTAAGTCACATATAATATATGTGGTTTAGTCCCGATTTTGTAATGGTTAAAAATATGAATCATTTTGGTTATTATTTTGGTTAAAAATGTTTGGTATATGTGTTCATAAAATGGCCTAATTAGTCCTTTTTCGCTTATCCATTCTCGTTCGTCACACGATAACTCAAAAACGACAAGAGGTAACGAGCTGTACTGAACTTGGCAACATCAGGCTGTATATCCCACTGCGAGGAGGAAAAATCTTTGACATCTTAAAAGACAGAAAGCAAATTTGGAGACAAAAATTGACTTTTTTTAAAAAACAAATAACTTTTGTTTGCACCATTCTACACTATTTTGTGTTTTATACATTCCTGTGTGTGTAAAATTGATAATGCACTCAGTATATAGCAGGTATTTAACACGCAATTGATCAGTTTAGAAAGTTCCTAACAATGTCATCTTAAATTTTATAGAAAACTCAAATATTTTGATTGAGTTTCATTCTTGATTATTCTCTAGTAGTTTTACCATTTTTGTCAACATATTAAAATCATTATATGGCCGTTCATGTGCTAGATATAGTAAATTCATAAAATTCTACAAAATCTAATATAGTACATTCAAAAAATCCAAAATGAAGCTTATAATTTTTGTAGTAAAATGTATTAAAATTTTCCATTACACTCGATTTACTTCGTCAACGGGCGATTAAAGTTTCTCAACGGACAAATCGGGCCATGTTTGGGCAAAATGGGAAAAACTGTCTATCTTTAAAATCGTAAAAGATAGAACAAAAATTTACATACAAAATAGGTCCCTTTATTAAAAATAAACAACTTTTTTTCATAAATTCAGTATACACCGGGTATTTAAGCAATTAACACAGTTAGTTGTTCTATTTTCTTGTTTTAATGAAATAAAATAAACTGCATAACTAAAAAAATATTTCAAGTGTCTAATTTATCACAGTGTATAATATTTCAAGACAGTATTTATCACAGTGTCTAATTTATTAACATAGTTGTTATAAGTTTAAATATAAAAATTGTATTTTCCCATAATGTTAAAAATTTGTTTTTTTTTTAAGAAGCGTTGATAACTTTTTCAATTGATAGAGTTTTTTGAATTATGACGAAACATAATAATGTGATTAAATTTGCCAAATATCAAAAGATTGAAAGTTTCATCTAATATCAAGTCTCACGCTTAAACTTTCTATAATCGAGAGTTTTATCAATTTTTTGTCTAAGATATTAAAACCATAATAATATATATTTTTTATATTTGTCAGAAATAAACGCGGATAATAATTTTAAAAGTACATAAACAGATTATTATGAAACATCTCTAGTAAAAAACAAACTCATTATTTCTTGATTTTATAAATGATCGTAACTAATGTGTCGTCGACAGACATTAACACCTTGAGTACAACTTTTTTTCGTAAAGAAACATATTGAACATAAATTTAAAAAAAAGACATTTCACATACACGATGTTCTTCATAAAGGTGCGTAAAACTATAAATTTTATTTCGTGTAAAAAAAGATTACATCTTTATTCTAATACTTTTATAAACTTTGTATATTTACATGTAAAAAAATATTTATATGTTTTAGAATGTCATGTAGGAATTTGTTTGGAATATTTATAAAAAAGTTTTGTTTTGAAATAAATAAAATGATTATTAAAATTACAAATACAATTTGTATAAAGGAAATAATATTGGGTTAGAATTAAGGGATGAAAAGTATTGCACTTCGACGTTATGGTCCAATGTGCCCCCCCTTCTACTTTCGTCTGGCGAGATTTGCTTCTCCCATAGCTTGGCAATATCCAGGAGCTTGCTTATAAGGTTTTCCTGAAGGTGTGTATATTCGGGGTGAGATGTACCGAATATATTGTCTCTGCTGTAATCGAGAGATTCGCAGTTAAAGATGATGTGGTTGGATGTTTCTAGCTCTTCGCCGCAAAGAAAAGAATGGATCCATTGTGGAGTTATATTGTGTGTAGAGGTTTTCGTATGTGATAATATCCGATAATTAATCCGGTAACCTACCGAAGTTGTATCCTGTTCAGATTGAGGGATGACAGCCTCTTAGGTGCATTCCAAAATAGCATTTTCCAGAGTTTTTGTTGCGGTTAGAGGGATTATATTGGGTTTGGGGCCACCCAAGTTTATTCTTCTAACTGATTGGTTCTACCTGACATGACTTCTATGGTAAACTCTTTTGAAAACATTATCTTTAGTGATTTAACATAACATTGATTATGTTCAGAACAGCTAAATCCCTAGTAAACCTAGTAAGATGCTAATACTGAAAGTATATCTAACTTAGTTTTTTGCCAGGACACTTGACAGATACTATGCAACTGACATTGTGACGCCATTTTTCTTAGTGCTACCAGATTGGAGAATTTTGCTCTAAATTTTAGGGGATTTAATTAAGCGTAGTATAAAATCTAGTAAATCTATTCTTGAGATGGTCGTAGTTTTAAATTTTTGTTTTCGAGTTGAATTTAACGAATCAGAATACAAAATGTTTACGTATACTCAAAACAACATGGCATATACATTATTTGTTCTTAATTTTTAAATCCATAAAATGACGGATCCATAAAATGTCCTGAGAGAAACATGCTGATCTTAGATGCTCAGAAGTAACCTTTTTTTTTACTGACAGACTGATTTAGGTTGCGAAGGACCTAGTTGTTCTGAACAGAACCATTGTGACATGATATCTATTTATCAAAAATATAACAGAAATAAAGCATAAATTTCAGTGCAAAAAATCGCGCCTTCTCACAAATGAAACCAAACACAATTGAAAAAATAAATAATTAAAAACAAAAAATAAATCCGAATGATTTATTTAACCCCCCAACAATTTACAGAGAGACAACAATAAAAAGTAAAATAATAAATTTTGTCTATCACGGTTAATAAATTGAACCAAACGTTGGTTTCATCCACCACTAAATACACCCATATACTACAATAATATACATACCATATTCAACAGGTTAAGTGCCACTGATTCATTCTAGTTGATTTCTAGCATCGCCTAGCTCTCTAGCTAGTAGCTAGAGTTAGTCGTCTGTTCGACTCGACTGTTGCGCTTATAACTATTATGTTTGGAAGGAAATAGGGCAGTGTATGTAGGTTTTATTAGTTGTATTTGTGTTAGTTAGTATACTATCTGTGTTACACGACTACATAGTTTAAACGAACACAAAAACAAATTCTAGGAAATATGAACAACTTTATATACAGGCTGAGTCAAAAAAAAAAACGGACCAAACTCCAAGAGTGTTTTTGTATACGTGAAATTAATGCAAAAGAACTCTTATCCGATTTTAATTTATAGCGTGATTAAAATAATTTTATTTTGTGTTCTACAGTATTCAAAATTGGTGATTTAAAACACTTGTAATCACTATGGTATGTTCGAGACCTACAAAACAATTGATAACTTTGTTGTTCTGATAATGTGTCAATGCATTGTAACAGTTGTTTAACGGTTATGGAAAAAAATTGAATGAAAATCTTCAAATTTTCACATGTATAATACACTTCTGGAGTTTGGTCCGTTCCTTCCGACTCACCCTATAGATAGATAGATACATCTTGGCGTCTAAAATTATTGCACTCCGACTTTATGGTTCATTGTGCTCCCCCTTCTACTTCAGTTTGACGAGATTCGCTTCTCCCATATGTTGGCAATAGCCAGGAGCTTGCATATCAGGTCTTCCTGAAGGTTCATATTTTCGGGGTGAGATGCACCGAATATCCTGTATCTGCTGTAACCTAGAGGTTCGCAGTCAAAGATAATGTGGCTGGATATTTCTTCCTCACACAATCCACACAAAATGGACCCGTTATGGAGTCCCATTGTGTGCAGATGCTTTCGCAGGGTATAATGCCCAGTAATGAATCCGGTAACCCTTCGCAGTTGCATCCTGTTCAGTTTCAGTGCATCAAAAGATTGCCGTTTGGTTGAATTCTGAAGCAGTATTTTCCCGAGCTCCTGCTGCGGTACTTTTTCCCAATGATCACGGTGTTTAGCATTCATCCACTTGTTGATCACCTTTTTACATGCAGACTTTGGAATTCCTAAAATAGGCTCTGGGCCTATGAAGGGTATTCCGACTCCCTTCTTTGATAAGGCATCTGCTGTCTCATTTCCTTTGAAACCTCAGTGACCCGGTACCCAGTCAATTTATCATTGTTCCGTTTTGCCAGGTTCAGCAGTTCGTCCAGACAATTCTTGACTACCCCTGAGGTGACCTCAGTTCCAGACAAGGCTTTTAGTGCAGCTTGACTGTCCGTGAGAGTACATACGTTCTGGTTTATGTAGCCTCTACGTAGGTACTTACGGACGCAAGCCAGTATGACGTAGACTTCTGTTTGAAAGACCGTGGCATATTTCCCCAAGTTGAGGCTTTAGATCTCTCACCGCAGATTCACCTTTTATATATATATTGAAAACACTGTTGCACATTCCTTGTTACAGGGTGGAGTACTATTGTGAGGTATAAAACTATTGGGTGGGTTCATAATACAGACAACACTTATGTGTAAAAATAAATTCTTATATTAGGTCTGTTGTATCTAATTCGAAAGTTGAAATTACAAATTTACGTTTTTTTTACGTTAATGGCTAGAGAAGCTCAGTGGGACCTGGAAAACCTTGAAAATCTGGAAATATCTCCGAATAAAATTTTTTGATTATAGGAAAGGAAAGAAATTTGTTTCTCGATAAGAGAAAATAATAAAAATACCGTCAAAGTGTTTCTATAGATTATTTTTAATTGGATGTACCTCTTTATTTCTGAAAGATATTAGAATTTCTGGGGTTATCTTTCACTAAGAATAATTATTGATTATTATTTTACCCCTCATATACGCTTTCAGAAGATATATTTAGGTTCAATTTTCCTTATATAGCATCCATTTCAGATGCTAGAATGCTTTTCCGATTTTATGCTGTTTTTATAATGTTTTCTCCTCCAACATTCTCGAGTCTTGTCTTGGTCTAGGTAAGAAGTTTGAATTAAGCACTTTTCTCTTTCCAATATTGCGGGAGTATATGCTTTCAATTTCAGACTATTCGAGAATTTTCCACTCCCCAAATCTTTAAAATAGAGACTGTAAATTGTATATGTTTGAAGAAATAAAAAATTTAAAGTTCAAACTTAAAAATCGGATTACGCTTCAAAAAATTGTTGAGCATTGCCAAATTTAATTAGAATTTGTCAACGATTATTTAAAATACTGTATAAAAGCTTCTTTTTTTGAAAATTTGTACGGACAACGATGAAAATTAGTCCACTTCTGTCTAGGCTGGGTACTACAAGTGAAAAACAATGATTTGTCTGTTTTCCGACTTGGAAAGAAGTCAGAGAGAAGTCGAAGGTCTTAAATTTTTAAGACCTTATAAAAATACATCAATATTAAAACAGACCTTTAGAAAAAGCTTATGAATCGTGATCTTCATTTTGTCTGTTCATAGAGAGTATATATGTTAGATGCAACAGCCCCGTTGTTTGCTTGTTCGCCTCATACATATATATAAATATAATGGCTTTTAAGAAACGAATATCATCAACTCCACATTGTTCCCACTGAACTAAATCCCAGGTACCTATCTTTGTTGTACCACCGCACCTACATACGATGAGACCCATTCAAGCTAAACAACGAAGTACACATATACCACCAACATGACCCCTTTTTTTCATATTTTTATCTATTCTTCGTTCATTGTTGGTTGTGTCTTTAGATGGAGAGACGAATCAAGTAATAGAAGTAAATTGTTTTTTGATTGTATACAACTTGCTGCTAGCATCGTCTTCGCTTTGCCTACACGAGCTTTTGCTTCTGTTTTGTGATGATGGCACACAAATATTATTACAAGTTCTTTCCTTTATCATCAACAAGTCTTATCAGTTTGATTTTTCTTGCCACTATTAGTAAGTAAATAGTGTTGTTTAGGTGAGCTTTCACAAAATTGAGTTAAATTTCTTATTATCTCTCTTATGACTTAATAGAAGAATAAAATTGTTATTTTGTGGTGTCTTTTTATTGTTTTGTTGGGGGAAGATTCAATTTACAAAGAATTCTAATTATAGAGTTGACTTGTTGCTACAGAATATATACCGTGTGTGTTGGAATAGAGAAGTGCTTTTCCAATAGAGAATCAATGTTAAATATTATTTATTACTGGCTGTCCGTGTGGTTACTGTATGAAGTCAGTCATTACACACGAAATGAGACTGGGTTAAATATGTTCATTGAGTTCTTAACTTTAGTATGTGCATCACAAAATCCCCACTCTTAAATGACAAACAAACTACCATACGCATACAGTATACACTATCCAGATGTTTGTATGTATGAGATGACTCTCATTATATGTGTACTGAGTAATAAATAATATTTAACATTGATTCTCTATTGGAAAAGCTTTCCAACACAGTCTGTATATAGGGTATGATGCATTCAACTCTTCAGTTTCAAGCAGGGAGGGGATAGTGAATTTATGTTCATGTGCCATTTTTAACAATGCCAGCCACGGTTTCGTCGTTGAGGAGTTTATTAATAATTCGCCGATTCGTTGATGAAGTTACTAGACACGTTTTGTCGAGCAATATATGAAGTATTGTTGGCTGACTGCGCATGAAATATGAAAATGAGCTTTGTACGAGCCAAGGAAGTCAAATTGTCTAAATCTAGTGTTTATTCGGCCACTTTCAGGCACTTAGTTCTTGTGTGATTATTAGATACATTCGTTTTTTTGTTAAGCATCCTTGAAGCTCTCACGGAAGGCACGGTTTCACGATTCTGTGATAGTACAAGACCTCATTCTCTGATCAGGATAACAAAGCGCAATGATTATCAGACCAAATATTTGCTGATATCAAAAACTCGTATCAACGTACTCGTCAGTTCAATGCCAACAGTGCGGCGTAATAGAAGGGTATTATCGTTTGGGCCTATTTCAGCTTTGCTTTGGAATTTAAGACCGAATATGAATTCATTCCTTTGAAATATTTCGAGTTTATTTTACACTGTAAATCCTTTGAACTGTTTTACCTCGCACCGTTTTTAAGGTGTGACTTATACATTGGGTTTCATATTTTCATATCTAAAATTACTTCTCGACCGGTTCGTTTTTTATTTACTTTTGTACACTGCCAACGCCGATTTTTGTTTTTGTTCTTCATCAAAGAATGCCGTCAACATGTCTGAACAACCTCCCATCGTTATCCCCAGCAAAGTATCATTTTCTTCCGTCATTACGCCCACATAAAAACACACTTTTTTACCCTTGATTGGTGATTAAAGACCGTCGTCAAATTCTTCAAAGAAGAATAGGAGAGAAAGCATTCTCCAGCAATGTTAACTGCTACAACGGTTAGATAAAGTTCACCGCGAAATTTTTACAATGAGCAACTCGTAAGTCAATAATGAGCCTCTCGGCAGTGTTTTTGCTTGATTTATAACTGTTAGTTACTTGAACAAGTAACTTGATCAAGTGACTATGTAGATACTATTTACATTGGTCTAGTAGGCGTATTTTTTTTAACTTGTCTTATTGGCTCTATGCAGCATTGGAAATCTATTTCTGAGTTTGATGACTTAACCAAGACGTTTTCAAAAAGTTTTCAAATGAAATTAGTAGCATTAACATTTTCATAATAACTGATTTATAGTTAATCAAAGCAAATATGAATAAAATCAAATACTACACATGCACATTAGTGAATGACTTGGCACACAGTCAGTCAGTTAGTGGTTGTGTTATGCCAATGACTTCAAAAGCAAAAGTTAAGTCAGACGTACTAAAATGTTTAATGTATAAATCCTACCAAAAACAAGAATGGTGAAAGAGGGGAAAAGTTATCGCATACAAAAAGTATTGATATTCCAGCAAAAACAAAAATATTCGCCTGCAAAAGTTAAATAATCTATGTGAGGACCAAGTTATTTAACAAAAGTTAGGTATACATTTATTGCGAAAGATTCTCCTTTGGTATGTATTTTTAACCCGACTTCAAAAAGGAGAATGGTTCTCCATTCGTCTGTATTTTTTTATATTTTTTTTATGAGGGTAAAGTTATTTATCAAAAGTATTTATCAAAATAATCAAAAGTTATTTATCAAAATGTATCAAAAGTATGCAAATGATTGGTATAAATTGATCGTTTAAGTTTCTCAAGTGCAGGGTATTTCATATTATAACAAATCTATAACTTTTATGAAACAAATTCAAGGAAAACTTGTTTCTTTTTAGAAACAAATTTTAGGTCTTATGACTTTACACTTTCCTTCGATCTCTAACCGTATTCGAAAAGGAGGGGGTTAGAAATCTATAGGTATCCGATTTGTTTATTGTGTTTTCCAGCCTAAGACCTATATTACTACCATAAATCAACTTTCTATGACAACTGGAAGTGAGTCAGTCTTGGAAACTATTAAAGTTGTAATTTTGCTATGTTTTAAATTCGTGCTTTTTTGGTTCCTGATTTACAGAGGCCTAAAAAATGTCTCTAATCCTCCGTGCAAAACGTAGTACGGTAGGTGTCTATGCTTACACTTGGCCCGATGCACTATCGTGTCATGCGATTCAATGTAATAATAATAATAATAATATTTATTATCCGGTCTGTACTTTAAGAAACCGACCGAACCATTGAAATCAAACCACCAATGAAAACAGTGCAAATATTTATTTTTTTTATCGTATATAGTGAACGTTTGTTTATGTGCTCTAAAGTAATTCAAGTCAGTTGATTTAAAAAAAAAACTAAGTCAGTTCTATATGTTTTACCTTTACCTTTGTGACTAGCAAATAATCTCAGCGATGTTTGCAACAATTATTTTATAGCTATATATAGTTTATTGTCAAGGTTAAAGTAATTCACACATTATTTATTTTATATAATATCTACTTAGAAGTTTACCATTATTTTGTGAAATTATTTAAATAAAGAAATATTAATAATCTGAATACCCAGACTAACAATGCTAATGTCTGTCGTCTGTACAATCGTTCGTTTTGTTGTCAAGAGAGAGTTTGAAAGGATTGGTTTATTCATATTAGATAACAACCTTAAAGATAAAACTTATTTTACTTCTGTTTTGGTAAATGCTCCATATGCTTCCGTTTTAATCTGAAGGACAATACTGTGTCCCAGATATTTCCTCAAAGTCTCTTCACCACACATGGCAACCCTCAAGGTCCAAAAGCTGTCGCCAGGTCTTCGCTGACCTTTCTTGTCTACGTGTTCCTTAGGGGTTCCATTCTAGTGCGTTTTTAGCTAGGTCTGTGTCAGGGTCTTGAAGTGCGTAGAAAAACTTTAAGAATAACTGAACATGTCAAGAGGAATAATTTTGCAGTTTTAATGAACAGTTTCGTTGCTTTGGCTGTATAAATTCACTTAGTAATAGATTTCGGTGAGTTGTTGTTGAGCTCTGAGCGTGTAATAAAAACCGAAAGCAAAATCGTGCCGGAAAACATTGATCCAAAAAGTGACCATAGAAAAGGAAACATTACCTCGTTCAAATTTACTTTCAGGAATTGTAGATACTTCCTAATTATTGATACTAGGGTTGAGTTTTAAAACGTAATAAGTGTTTCAGAATTGTTTTAATAGATGCAACTGAAATGTTCTTGAAATCAGAAAACCAAGGCTATAGAGCCTTTTCCAAATCAGACCAAACTTTTATGTCGGCTACATGCTAAATTATTCATCTTTATGCTAAATTACCTTCAGTCCTAAAAAAATTTTTAATCTGACCTTGGTTCCTATACCAATTATAAGTTTTTGTGAGTTGACTTTGAATTGTAAGTATTGTGAACGCCATAAATCGAAAAGTATTTCAAAAAATGGCATCATTTTTGGCCGTTTCCAAGCAAGCCGAAACTAAAGTAACTAAAGAAAAAGAATTTAACAAAAATTTATTTTTAATGCCATTCAAATCAATCCTACATTTCTTCTTCGTGGAATCATTTTTTTCTATTAAAAATGTTTCTTTCTTTGCAATCGGTAGATAACAAAATAATATTACAAAACTATGGAAAATTTGAGACATAGATAAATAACAAATGTTTGTGAAAAAATTTTCGTAAAGGACTGTATATAATTAACTGATATTGAATACATATTCTGGAACAATACACGTTGATGTTATCTGTTAAAATTTTATAATTAATTTGTGCCTCATTGATTCGGTTTTCGTTAAAATGCTTCGAATAAAACTGGTTCATTAGAAATATAGTAACAACTTCTATTCGAAAATTTTTTCGAAAATCGAGTGAATAAGTCACAAATCAATTATAAAATTTTAAATACTGATATCAACTTTTGTAGCCAACTGTACACAATATATAAATTTTTAAAACTGTGATAAGTGATATTTTGAGCTTGTTTTTTGTATTTTTACTTTCTTGACAGTAAGTACTCGAATATATATATATATATATATATATATATATATATATATATATATATATATATATATATATATATATATGTTTGTATATTTCATATAAATGATGCATTTTTCAAAGTCAAACATTATAAATTATATTTCTCCGGTAGGTATGTATAGTAACTCTAAACAAATTTATTTACATAACACTTGAAATTTAACTTTCTAACCTTTACTAACTACTACTATAGCTAGAGCTAAGCCCCAAATGATAATTTGAATTTACTTTAAGTTTTCTTCTATAATATTTGTTTAAACATTTACATATCAAAATATATTCTAAATGATTTTAAATATTATTTACGATAGGGTAAATATGGGAGAATATAAGCGAATTATAACTCCCGTTCATAAAAATTGAACCAGCATAATACTTAGAATATTTCAAATGGTTCAATTTTTATGATCGGGAGTGTATTTATAAGTTAATTTTATCCGTACATCACAATATTCTGGAATATCGTTTTGGCATACTGCCTTTCGTTATCAGATCTTAATCACAATGAGCAATTTTTTTTCTGAAGCGTTGCTTTGAGGAGCAACGCAAATTTTCAGTTTGACGAAGACAGGCAGGTGAATGTAGGATTTTTGATCTCTGCTAACTAATCGAGATGAGAGAGGAAACATATGTTGAGAATCCAGTGACAAGTTTAGAATTAAAATAATCCTCGAATGAACGCTATTTTTCGATATTTTTGTTCGGCATTTGATGCGGGAAAACAAAATGATATTTGTCTGTCGACGAAAGCGATAGAGGTCATACAATACAGGATACATTCATGGCCTGTTTGGCTCTGGGCAACATTTCTTCTGGGGTGTTTCTATTATCTTTGTGGATTTTCAAGTCAGCGATCATTTTTCATGATTTATTTGCATTCGTATCTGATTTATCTAGAAACATTTAGCTGTTGAGCTCTCTAATAATTGCCGTCTCGCGAAAAAAAATCAGTGAAACACAATTTCACGAGCATTAAGCGTTTCATGAGTACATTCATTTAATAGATAAATACAATAATATTAGTTTCAGTCAACTTTCAAAGTTTCCACAAAATCGAGACTGCAAAATTCAGTCATTACTCCATACAAGAGAAGAGATAAACCATAACTATTGGATAAACAATGTTGAGATATTTATTCGTGTTACTTGGTGGGCGGAAACTGGATGATAATTTCATTTAGATAATTTTTTTGAAGGAATTTCATTACAAAAAGTTAGAGGGTTTCACATTTCGACTAAGACCGTTCTTATTTGATCAATTAAATTTTTGAAGTCCATTATAGTGAATCCTTATCCTTATATTTGTCTAGAAAGACGCTTACGTTGTAGAAAAATATACCAACGATAACCAACAATTGTTTTTGAAATAGTAAGATGTTTTTTTTCTTGATACACCTTGTATAAAAGAAAAACTTTTACCTTAAAATTTTCTAACAATTTTCTATACATTTGTCTTTTAAACAAACCACTTCTATGTCACACGAATAGAACAACAAACAAAACAAACTGTAAGTCAAAGAGAAAAGTTCCTTGCTGCTGCCTGCGTTCATTTGTTTTATTGGAAAAACACATTTGAATTTTTTGTGTCATTCTCAATTGTTTTTCTCTTTGGTTTTTTTTCTTCTTTATACGACAATTTTCGTTAAGAGTTGTTTGTGGCGCACGATTTTACAACAATTTAGTTTTTTTATGTTTTTTGTTTTTACCAAACACTTCACATAATTTTCACTTTAGTTGGTTGTTTTCACAACGTTTTCTTTCTTTATTGCTATAGGGTGATTTGCTAGGTTGATGATCATCCCTTCTGCAATTATAAGAAAAAGTTACAAAAGCATAAGGTCAATATATTATACAGAGTGTTTGATTTGAACCAATTAACCTGAATATTTCTTTCCAAATGCGTTTTGGAACAAATAGCCTGAATAAAAGTTGATTTATTCGCAGACGAGCGACGGGGGGGGGGGGGCTTTTCACCATGAACTTTCAGCATTTTTAAGTGTAAGATATGATACTCGTAGCTAGTATGGTGCGGGTCTCACCTGGGGTACGAGTATCAAATAGGTAATTTATACTGATGACTATTTGGTCGAAATACCTGGGAATTGGGTTTTTTTCTTCAAAAACTTAGAGTTTTCTATGATTATCTGTGATAATTTTTATATTTAAACACCTTGCTTGTTTCAAAAATGGAATCTTATCTTCGAAAATTCATTTTTTAAACGGTTATAAAATGGTTAATTATTCACCAAAATACACTCAGTACTCAAGTACTCAGTTTTAATTTCTTTTTTTCGGCTATCCGGTTGTGTGAAAAAAAGTGGATTTTCACTTGAAAAACAAAGTTGACAAACAAAAAAAATGCTGTCCAAGATCAAGGTAAAAACTCAAGATCACCATATGATGCTCCCCTCCGAGAAAATTAGCATTTATTTGGGCCATTTTCCAAAAACGCTTTCTTGAAGAAATATTCAGTTGCATTGTTTAAAATGAGACAATTCGTATAAACCAAATAAGACTCTCGCTTAAAAATTAACAAATATCCCTAAATCGTTTGTTTTTAGAGAGGTTGTCTGTTGAAAGTTTTATGTTCTACAACTTTTAATCAATACTTGTTTTTCGAAATTTCTACTCATTTTTATTTTTGATGAAGTTTTTAGCGATTTGTTTAAAAAGAAACACTCTCCTAACGGTCCTCCGTAACTAACACCAATCGACCCTATATTGACAGAACAGCTGTCACAGATTGATTGTCAGTTTATCAACAAATCACCCAGTTCACATACATGTTAAACAAGGATAGAACTATATAAAATGTCCTTTTAAATGAAGATGTTTAAGTTTTTTTTTACTCTTACTAAATGTATGGTTTATTTGTTCAATGAACTTCTTCTTATAGTGTTGTGTAAAGTACTTACACAAAATTTCTAACTCTCAGTCAGTATAGAAGAGTGAGAAAAGAGGTAAAGAAAACATTTGTGTAATGTTTTGTTTTGGGTAAAGTGGTCAAAAAGGCAACAAAAACAACATATTAGACTAAAAAAGTAAATGTAAAATAGTTGAGTTTGTTTAATGTGATATTTTTTTAGGTTATTTTCTTAAAATAATACTTTTTTTTTTCTAAGAAAGTAATTTTTAAAAGTCAATTTTCATTCAAATACAATGTCGATGGTTAAGGATGTTTTTTTGTGGGGATATTCAGTGGAAACAGTGGGGGTAATGAAAATGCTTCAGCTTATCTTACTGAAAGAGATTACTTGGTGCCAATTGAAGAAATAAGAGAAACAAAAAATGATTCATCTAGCGGTACGATCTATTTTGGCTAATAATTAAACTTTTTATAGCCGATTTAAAAAGTGGATTTTCAAAAGTAAGATTGCATTTTTGAGAAAACTAATGTTAATTAGCAATAATTTTTTAAGAGTAAAATGTTTTGATTGGTAGACAATAAATGGAAATCGATCTAATTTTCTAAAAATATTGGTTCCCATTTGAAAAACGCAAGTTGGTCTACAAATAAACTTGAACGCCATGGTTAAGGTTAAAATCAAGATCAACATAAAATGTCCGTCTCCGAACAAAACAACTTCATCAATTCAGTTATTTTTTCTAGAATTGTTTCTTAAAAATATTTAGTTGCGTCATTATAATGAGGAGCCACCCTGTATATAGATAGACATGTGTAGGTGTATTTATAATTATTCTGTAAGAACAATCAAAGCAAATATATGTCCTCAGTAAACTGTACACATTGCCATAAAACAAGCGCTCATTTTTCAAAATGTTATGATTGATTTGTGTTTTATTCATTCTGTTTACGAAAAAATGCGTCGAATAAAACTTGTTCATTGTAAATAAACTAACAATTATTATCCAAAACATTTTCCTTATATCCCTGTGAACGAGGTATTTATTAACTAAAAACTGTTGATAAATGAGCACTACATTTGTGGGCTATAGTACCACGCTAGAACTACCATAACACTCATTATTTAGCCTACGGAATCCTACAGACTGTCATCCATCGTATGTCCCAAATAAAAAATGAAGAGGTGTTTGCACAACTGTAGATTTAAAAAAGTGAATAAATAAAATGTATTTATTTAAATAATTCTACAAAATCCATATTTTACATTCATCTCGATGTAATGTAAATACATACTACATACATACTTGTAATAATTGTTAGGTCAATGACTTTCTACGTACAAAACGACTGTTTTAAGACTTGTTGTTTTTTCAATGATTTCATAGAGTTAACAATAATTCCTCTATACACACGGAAGTTTAAATAAAATAAATTAACGATACTAAATAGTTATCGAACTTAAAACATAATTTTAACACAGTCTTATAAAACATATAAACGAATAGTTATATACTTAAATCATTAAAACGGTATAAAGTATATATTAAATATCTCTCTACCTATGGAAAGACCATAAAATATGATAGTTGTTAATATGTATAGAATATAGATGGTTATTTTATGGACAGATAAATATATAATTATAAATTTCATCTTCCATTTGGAATGCTGAATAAGCAACATTCTTGCATACGTAATATTAGTCTGTGTTTTTCAATGTATAAACTTGAGGTAAGATTATTGTTGAAAATGGTATAAATGTCTTTAACGTCATATAGTTACAGTGTTTTTTTATGTGTAAAAATTATTGCGTGCGAAACCTAAAAAAAGCATTTTGTAAAGAGTGAATAGAGAGATAGATCATTGAAGTAAAGCAATAAGATAGATAGATAGATTGTAGAGGCTGCCCTGGACGGGCTATACTTCGACCATAAGGTCCATTGTGATGCCTAAGGATGTGAGTGTAGTGGAAGGAATTTTTGTGTATAGACTAGGAATTGGTAGGATATGCGGCTGCAGCCGACTATGATAGGAACTATGCCATTCATCTGGAGTTCGTGAAGGAAACTGCAGAAAACCTTCACAAGCATAGCGGTTTACTTCGTTCTTGTCCATACGCCGACACTTTAATCAATTAACCGCCCCCCTTTTTTTCCCTTGAATAATTGACAAACTACCGATGTCGGGATTTGAACCCAAAATCATCAAGTCCCCAAGAAAGAGTTTTATAGATCTTTAAGCAGCATTTCGAACATTTTATGATGCGCAAAAAATTAATGTTACCCGAATGATTGAAAACAAAATTTTATTTAAACTAGGTATACGCAGTATTGAGATTTTATCAAAAATTTAATTTTAAATGAAGGATAGTTTAAATGAACAGATAATAGTTGGGTGGGCATGAAGTTTTACATGCAGAGGGGGGGAGGGAATATCCCTCTTTGAAACGATAAGAGATAGAAAAGAAATTTAAAGACAAAAAAAATTTAGTTTGAAACATTTTCACAAACTCAGTATGTACCAAGAATTTAAGCAAATAACTCAGTCAATATTGTTATATTCACTTGTTGATAACTAAACTGGGTTTTTCTACACTAAAAGTCTTAGCACCATGTTCAATCACTTAAACATTTTTTCTCACATAAAACGAAATTCCTAGTAAGTTAACGACGTAAATCCCATTTTTTGATAACCTACACAATAATATCAAGTCAAGTATTTTAACGAAACAAGTTTTTGGTTCAAAAACACACATGAACAAAATTATGATTATAGTATACATAGTAAGTAGTATCTTGAATGCGGTAACATGTATTACTGTATAACATTTCATTGTATAATTTCCCTTAAGGGAAAGTTGTTTAAAAAAAACATTCAGGTCAATAGCGTCATGTTTATTCTAAATAAGTAAATCTTTGTTTCTTTTTTACTATGTTGATAAATTGATACACTTTCAATTTGTGTATGGTATATACTATATGCAATACTGATGATAATATGTCGTTTTGAAAACTACCGATTACCTTTTTAAATGCTTTTATAAAAATAAATAAAAAAAGATAAATTACACGTAATAAATATACTCATTACCTTTCGAATTATTTTTTAAAACATTTATATTCGTTTTACCATTTACTTGTGTGTACTTAAAAAATTATTGACTAATTAGTCAAATTAGGAAAAAGTAAATGGATAAGTTCTCAATTAGTGGATATGACTTATTATAGTTAAGTGTGAAATAATATCATTACGTAAAGTATTACAGTGGATTATATTTGCAACATACAGGACCATGCTGGAGTATATTGCTGCCTGTGTGTATGGCCGCCTCCAAGATAATATCATATATTAGAAAAGAACGCGTTTTTAATTAAAATATTCATAGATTTGGGAATCACGGAATTCTTGATTTTCCAGAAATTCAAATAAAGGCACTTTCAGAGACTGTAGCTCAAAAACTAAGAATTTATGAGACTTGATCGTTAGGCTATCAACATACTTAAATCACATCCAATTTGGTTACAGCCAATTTTCAGATAACGCCACTTCCAGAACCTGTAGCTCTAAAACTCTAGATTCCTAGGACATGTGCTCAAGAGGCTAATTGTCAATTTCACCGAGTGCCGATTTCTACATAACGCGACATTCTCAGCCTGTAGCTCAAAAATCAAGGATTTCTGATACTTGTTCCCATGAGAACTTCTACTACAACTTGAATTTCCGCCAATTTGACCGGGAACTAATGCTCATAATGATTCTGCGGGACCCTTTCAATTCACTGCTTGTTTTTTCTTCTGCTGTCTTTGTTAATTTTGTGTATACATATTTCATATTTCCCCGGCGTTTAGCCGCCGTTTATTTTGGTCACCTACGTGCTGTGCACATAAATCAAACCCAGCCGTATTGCCTGGTTTTAAATATTATCGAATCTCGACTCTTGTCATGTGTTTATCGTCGAGAAACACTTAAATAATGTCAAGTCTCGAAATGTTTCGCTGCACAATAGGTTTCTCGCTCGCCTCGAGTTAAATCGAGATAAAATATCTTACCTCAAGTCTCCTTTCTTGCGGTAACGCGCTATTAAACAGAAAAAATAGGTTGCGGTACGGACCACAAAGAATAAGTTTTTAACCTAAGTTCAATTAACATTTTAAAATCTGAAGGTTATTTTACATTGAAACAAACTATTTGTTTTTTTTTTCTTTTAAGTAATTAAATTTTTTTTCACTATTTAAACGTGGGTACTAAAAAAATACAATCTTACACAGAAGAATGTATTATTTTAAATGCTTCTAATTACGGCATATGTTTTAATGTTACACAATGACGTCAGATGTGAATAAAACTATAACAAATACTATAATTAAGAAGAATATATTCTTGTTGTTTTTTATAGAAACTAAAGTAATATTTTAAATTGTTTTAAATGATTTTATATAGACCGGTTCACAGTTCGTATCTGTTAGTATTTGTGGTGTTACAATACACATGGTTGATGAATAATGAATGGTTAGTTGACTCCAATTGACTTTTGTTAATCAATTTTTATTAAAATTAATGTCTCCTTAGTTAGGCTTTATTAAAAATAATTAAATATCAATGTTATGCATATCAAAAAATCATTTCTCTTGAGAATGTTTTAAGGCAGTTAATAGTTGGTGAAATGTAGTAATTGGTTCATCAAATCTTGCAAAATTTGAAATAAAGTCTATTATTTTGGTTTTGAGTAAATCTCTTTGGTCACAAAAGTACCGCTTATTTTTTAAAATTTTTTTTCAGTTGATTTGTACCTTATTCATTTGGATTTTGGGAAAATGTTTCCAATAAAAGTTGTTAGTATATTTGAATAAGGAACAAATCAATAGTAAAATTTTGAAAAATGATCGCCACCATTGTGATTATGTATACTTCGATTGAAAGATTATTATGCTATTAAGGACGTTCTAGCACTGTGTTATATAATCAGGACAAAAAACCGGTTTGATTTTATTATAGAACAAATACATATACAATACACACATACGCAACACATAGAGAAATTCACCGTTCATACATACAAAATAATATTATTTTGAAAAAATAAAATAATTTTAAACTTTTATATTTTGAAAACAAAACCGTAAAATGCGATTTAAAAAAAATTTATTTAATAACTAATTACTATTCTAGTTTTTTTTTAAATTCTACTGAGTATTATATTATTACAACATACAATAGTTGGGCAGGCATGAAATTTTACATGCTTCTAATGAGAGAGAGTGAGAGAGAATGATAACTTTAATAATATAAGCTTTATATAATAAGCTTTTAAATACAAAAAAGTTTCATCAAAACAGACATTTACAATTTTAGAATGGTAGAGATTACTAAGTTTCTTCACGATGATTTCTCAATGTTATCATCCGATACGAATCTATTTTCAAAACGTTTCAGAACATGCTTTTGCATGATATAATCAATATTTTTGAACCAATGAATACATTTTACACACAATATTCTACATATTGTGTATAAAGTATACATTTTATTAATTAACAAACTTAATCTGTGATATATCCTTTGTTTCAAAGATAAATAATTATTGCTTTAAGGTAAATAAAATTGAATAACATACTTCAATAATGCACGGCTGTTATTATTAAACAAACGTTATTGTGTTTGCTTCAATACATGTTATGTTACAACATTATATTCTACAATTTTATGGGAGAATGGTTAACTCTGCACTTATTACCTGCCATACAAATTTTGTTGGAATAAATTTCGTATTTTTTTCAAATGGGTCATTTATTATTATTAAGATTTAATAAGCCAACCAGATATTTAGATCAAGCGAGGAGTGGCCAAAAAAATTAACGATTTACACAACCTTTTAAAAGAGAGACAGTAATCAAAATATGTCATATATTAGATGCCAAAATAACATCCCTGAAGAGCGTTTCTTTTTAACCCGACTTAAAAAAGGAGGATGGTTCTCAATTCGTTTGTATTTTTTTTTTTTGGAGGCGGTGTCCAAAAGGTATGTGCTATGTACCCTTTTTTTAATATATTTAGTAATTTAGTGTATCATCTGCTTGTTTTATTACCTGGAGAAAGTGCGGAGTTTCTCCACGCCCCTATATACCTATGCCTAAGTTATGTAACGAACGAAACATGTTTTGTGTTGAGGTAAGTAAGAAAAAGAATATTCATTAATTTTTTTTTTTGTTCCATTGAAATGTTTGGAGTTAATTGATTTATCAAAATATTGTTCTTTTTCAATCAAATTTGAAGGTTATTTTTTTCATTTACAAATTGAATTAGTGGAAATACGTATTGATTGTTTTTATCCGTCAAAATTAAAATTAATTTCCTGTAATTTCATTGTTTTTGAGAAGTTTATTCAGCAAAAAAATAGTTTGTTCAATAAAAAAGTTAACAAAGTAAATCAAAACTCGACCCACTTTTCTGAAGATAAAGCATTTGTATTATTGGAGTACGGATTACAACTACAAACTAGTCATCATCTGTGTGAAGTAGCTAATCAAAAGTATTCTTCGGAGAGATTAGTTCTTCCTCGCTAAAATTATCAAACATGATCCGATTTTATCCATTCACGAACTTGCCCTTATTTTTAAGATCTTTTGGTTTTTTCGTTATCGTGTTGACGGAGAGACAGACAAAATGAAATAACTAGATCATTTTATGAACACTTATACCAAAAATTTATCTCTGCGGTCAATATTTTCAACCGTTACAAAGACGGTACTAAACTTAATATACCCTGGTATATACTATATATTATATACTTGATATACAGATAATGTTATACTTCTAATAAAGCACTAAAAAACGAAAAATAATTAAATTAAAAATGGGTGGCACCCTTTGTGTTGAAATTAAATCATTAATTTTTTGGTACCAAAAGCCGGTGCACGCTTATACGAATAGTTATTTAATTATTTTGTTTATGGGCTTCTTAATTACTTACCTAATTTAATTTCTCATATTTTATCAACCCTCTACAATCATAGTTCGATTATGACTACCCTAGCATGGTGCATTCATAAAGCGTTTCACCTACTAGCTCCTCCTCTCCGTTTTATCATGTGATTCCATCTATATAGATATTATTTTAATTAATAAAGATGAAACAAAAACGTTAAAGAATATGAAAAAAAAAAAGAAAAGAAATTTTAAAGGATATCTCTAGGTACATGCAATAAATATAATTATCATACAAACGAAACAGAAAACCCGTTGAAAAATTAACCCTGCTCGATTTATGATCGAAATTTACTGCATTTTCGTTTTGAAAAGAAATATTTTTAGGTTAAAAACTTTTATTGTACACGTGGCCATAAAATTATCACATATTTTTCAAAATTTGGTAATTGATTTGGGCCGTACTCATTTGGAGTTCGAAAAAATGCTTCTGATAAAAGTTACTCATTATGAATGCACTAAAATGTTTTATTTCAAACATTTTCCCAAAACCCTAATTGATATTTTACGTCTGTATAAGAATTTAACTTCTTAGGTTTAATAATTTCAACCACCGGGTAAAAAAAGAGGTGATTAAACAGTTTTAAGCAGTTTGAAGCCTCTGCCTGGGCGTCGTAGCTCCTAAACCGATTAGCCGATTTCACTGCGATTTGTGGTAATTGAAGACTGGTTTTATCGAGATGGATCTTACCTATGTTAAAATCTACTTAGCCGTTTTAAGATCATCACATTGTTTCCTAGGTGGTGTAGAGTTTTTAAAAAGTTTAACAGTTGGGAAATTTATGGGGATGTTAAAATACTATACAGTATATACGATTATACTATCAAGGAACTCTCGCCTTACAGGCAGTTATGATCTTATTGTTTAAATAGTAAGTGCGTGCGAACATCCCCTCGTCCGAGTTAATATTGAGAATTATGTTGGCAGAGATAATATTATAGATCAGAGATTAATTCAAGTCGCATACCAAACAGCTATAGGGAATATCAAATGAAAATTTTATCATGGCCGTTTTAATTTATTTTTTGTTCAATGATAATTACTTTCAATCAACAAACTTATAAATTTGCGTCAATCTTAGGATAGTTCTTAATTCTTTGCCAGAATAAATTATTAACCTACTATATGTGTGTGGTGTTATGCAAAAAAGAGTTAACCCACAGGTGACTGGCTTTGAGATAATTGGCTTCAAAATCAGTTATATGATACCTGATAAATGTAATACTACCTTAGAATTTTAATTTTATTAGGTTTTGAACCGCTGATTGGGCTTGAATCGTTTTAGCACATTTTAGGGAACTACTCTAATTTTCTTTCTTTTTTTTTGGTTGAACGCTTTTTGCATGACACCATCCATATATAGTTGATGAATAGAATTCTAGAAAATTCGCTACGTAGTTCACAGAATTCAGTAGTTGAATGAATTACGTTTACTTTCAATTTACCCAATCTTTTTACTGTGTATTTGAATGTCACTTGAATTGAAATATGAGAGGATATAGGACAGAGGAACAGTCAACATAATTATGTATAGGTATGTTTCTTTTTTTTAAATACGAAAAAAAAAATGTATAAATAATACAGCAACAAAAAAATGACTTGGATGGTTGGTTTGAGATTCTTTCACTGTTCCGGAGTTTGAGTACCTAGATACTGTGTAGATCACACAATGCAGGTGGAGGAGTTGATGATGATGGGTTCGGTGTAGTTTTTTTTTTGTATAGTAAAGGAAACAAGGAGAAAAGGAAATATCAGGTGTAAAAGAAAGAAAAAAATATAATAATAATGAAATAAGTTTTTAATGAAATTGTATTCATCATAATATAATATTGGGTATGTAGTTATATTAGGTAGAGGATGTTTCATGTAATATTGTTTGATTATAAGAGGCTTTATAGTGTTATTTTCGTGAATTTCTCAAAAAAAAAGAGTCAAGAAGGACAAAAAAGGGAAATTTTTCCACAGATTACTAACAGAAAGGCATTGGTCGCATTTTTTGACATTTAGGATGTTCCAGCATGAATCCACTTTTCGACAGATTTTGCTAATTTTTTTTCAAGTTTCAGAATTTTTGACCGTTATCATTCAAAGTTATCATTCTCTCATTCTGTCTCATTAGAAGCATGTAAAACTTTATGCCCGCCCAACTATTATCTGTTCATTTAAACTATCCTTCATTTAAAATTAAATTTTTGATAAAATCTCAATACTACGTATACTTAGTTTAAATAAAATTTTGTTTTCAATCATTCGGGTAACATTTATTTTTTGCGCATCATAAAATGTTCGAAATGCTGCTTAAAGATTTATAAAACTCTTTCTTGGGGATTGGGAGGTTATGGGTTCGAATCCCGACATCGGTAGTTTGTCAATTATTCAAGGGAAAAAAAGGGGGGTGGTTAATTGACTAAACTGTCGGCGTATGGACAAGAACGAAGTAACCGGCTATGCTTGTGAAGGTTTTCTGCAGTTTTCTTCACGAACTCCAGATGAATATCTGTTTAGTTCCTATCAGAGTCGGCTGCAGCCGCACATCTTACCAATTCCTAGTCTGCACACAAAAATTCCTTGTACTCCACTCATATCCTCACATCCTTAGGCATCACAATGGACCTTAAGGTCGAAGTGTAGCCCGTCCAGGGCAGACGATACAATCTATCTATATCTATCTATTCACTATATAATGAATTGTTTTACGCTCCTTAAACATGAAACGCCTTGTAAAATGTATGTATATGTGTATTACTTTTAAGTTATTTTTCTGTTTTAATTGTATTTTAAGAGGATTTTTCTTAGCTTGTATTAAAATAATTAAGTGAGTTAATTTATTATATTTTTTTTCACCATCTCTATTATAAGATACAAAACATTCCTGCTCTTCTTCCCAAACCCATTCCCGGCTAGCTTTCACTATTATAACGCGTCCAACATCATCCCTACCCGTCTATATAGTAAGATATTTTTTTGTATGCTTTATGTTGTTGTTGTATTATTGGCAACAAAAGTAGAGCTAAGTTTTAAAAAATTTTATAGTTGCTTTGTACCTAACTCATTCGGTTTTTGGGAAAATGTTTCGAACAAAAGTTGTCAGTATGTTTATATTAAACAACTTTTATCTGAAACATTTTTTCGAAAACCGAATGAATAAATGCACAAATCAATTATAAAATGTTGAAAAATGTGCGCTACTTTTTGTGGCCTTTTGTACTTTATACAAATCAAAGAGGAAAATTTTTATTTAATATTTTATCTTCAAATACACAATATGAGAAAATAAATAAAAAATTCTTTATTGCATAATCGAATTACGTTGTTATATATGAGAATGACCATGAAAATTAGTGAATTTTCCGATAAGAATGTTATGGAAATTAAAATACACAATTCATGTATTACTTACCTGCGATTAAATATTTCAATGGTTAGAAAACTTATTTATATTAAAACTTATTTTAATTCGTACAAAATTCGTTATTTTTCCATATTTTCTAAAAAAAATAGACGAAATATTTAAAATTTTGTAACCAGAAAAACAATTTTATGAAAATTATTTGCATATCGGCAAGGGAAATATTCGGATAACTATTCGGATAAATTTTAGCTTTCGAAGATTCAGCGAAATAACTTCACATTAAACATTAAGGAACGAGTTTTTTATGAATTATCAAAAATTTGCTCAAAATAATCCTTGTTACAAGATATCCAAAGATCAGCTAGCTTAATTTTATACCCTTTTCCAATGAAATAATAAACATAAATTTTTTTACAACAAGCTTAATATTTAATGAATTAAAAAGTAGAAAATACAATTTAGATCCCCTCGCAATACAAATGCAAAAGGGGTTTAGTCTATTTGCTATTATACTTTGTATGGTCAGATCGAATTTTCAAAATCCCAGATAGAACTCTCTAATAGTTTGAATTTCTGACTAGTATTCCATAATCAAACATGCCGTCGACATCATCGTAAAATGTACATGTTTTGTCACGTTTTTGTTCCATTTTCAGCGCCTTTCATATTTCTGATTCAGTCAAGGATAAGACTGGAAATGATAATTGACTCTGGTTTCTGGTGACCCCTATTGTTTCAATGTCGCGACGAAAACTTACATTCATTTTATATCTTTAAACAACTACAAGAGGTATAATAAAATTTGCGTATCTAAATTATTTAACAAGAAAAATACAAGGCCTCAAAATATAATAAAAAAAAGAACTTCCTTAATAATTTGAATGAACAAAACCATTCACTACTTGCATGGTAATGAACACACGTTTATGTGTGGATATACATATGTATAAAAAATATTATTGTACCCTCAGATTACATTAAATACAAAATGTTTGTTGCAAAACATTCCATACGCTCAACCAGGGAAATCAAGTCAAAATAATGATTGTCAATTGAGGTATTACAACACATTATTATTTGTGTTATACTTAGACGCCGCAATACAATATTAATATCGATTTCCATTAAGTTTAGACATGGTATGAAAGAACTAGTCTATACTATATAGACAAACATGTCATTGAATTTTTTATTTTAGAAACTATTTTGTAAGCCCCCTGTACACGGGGACCAAACTCAAGCAGGCTAGAGCTTAGTGGATGCCAGCGGGCCAGTTACATGGTCACGTGACCTAAGCATTATTGGACTATCCACGTCCGCACAATATTGACTACTGGCTGCCAAGTAATGGAAGCTATTACTGCCCCCGTGTTTAAGCCTATTGTCTGACTATTTCACTAGCTGCCACTTCTAACCGAAAGTACTTCTCGGCCACTACTGCTTTCGTGTGCAGTGAGCTTTATTGTTGTCCATATTGGCCCCATAAGTAGCGCTTACTAATTTTAATTTACAAACTGTCACCGTTGGGAATCGATCCCACAACCTTCCAGTTCCAAACAGAGAGCGTTTTACCGTATGGCCACTTAGACTGGGTCTTATAAACCTTTTTTTCATTCGATGATAACTATCGCTCTTGGATGTTTATTGCACATTTACAATAACTTTTATCAACTACAAAAGTTGATAAAACATAAGAAGTTCTAACAAATATAGTTCTAATTATTGGCGAAATTCGTGCTCATAAATGGATACAAATAATAATTTGTGTAGATCTGTATGATAATAGTTCTTAGTAAGTATACATATTTATCGTCATGAATAATACAAAACCTGTTGAAATGTGTCTTTCTTTGTCAAATGGCATATCTAGATAAGAAATAAATGAACAGCATAAGGTATTGAGAATGTTCTATTGTTTTCCAAAAACACATTTTATACATTGTATAATAATAATATAGCAACAACTTATATAAATTCCATTTTATAACTCTTCTGTTACTCACTTACTGTGTGTACTACTATCTATCGTCTATGGTTCTGACTGCTTAGAGAATAGAAAATAGCTTTGGTTTTCTAAATACACTTGTTTACTTCATCTTTTGTGTTTCTATATGTTCTACTATGTATAAAACAATTCACATTATATACCTACCATAGTGTCAATCAAATAAGAGTATAAAATGTATAAAACTAGGAGATGATTTTTGTAAACGATGTCAATTTATAGGTAAAGCTTAGGCTAGGTACTGTAGTTTGTAAGAAATCGATTTTAATATTATTGTAATTCGAAGATACTAAAAAAATTTATACATACATACATAGACACCAAATAAGCACGATTTTTGGGAATTTGATAGCGAATTTGATCTAAAACTCCATTCAAATCAAGATCAAACATTATTTTTCCATTTTCTGAGTTCTGTTTAATCATATATTTGAATGAACTAAGTTTTCAGTTAATTTGATCTAAAAAAATCTGGTGTGAAACATATGACCTCTATAAATAGAGTGTTTAAGAAATCATTTAAACCTAATATATCTTTAAATTTTCAAAAACTATAAATAAATGTATAGAAATTAAAAACGCAAAAAGGTCCAAGACTAAAGTGCCACTTCCAATTTGTTGATTTCAATCAAAATTTGTATGTTGCTCTCCTGCTAGTGGGGAATATACCCATCTTTAAAACCGTAAGTGATATTATATTAACACCATTCGAGAATATTTACACATTTTATGTAACTACCACTGCTTGAACAGTACTATCAAAATATTAAAGATACACCTTCTATTATACAATAACAGAGTGAGATAAATACAAAAAAGACTGATAGTTAACAGATTTTTGAGTTTACTCTGAAAAAGTTATACTTCCAAAAATGTCTCTTTTTTAAAAACAAATTTTTATACTCGGTATATTAAGTTTAGTTACGACTTTGTAACAGTTGAAATTATTGATTGCAGAAAAAAATTTTGGTATAGGTGTTAAAATAAAATAACCTAATTATTTTATTTCCGCAAAGTTGTCCGTCCGCCCGTCTGTCCGTAAACACAATAACTCAAAACCGAAAACGGAGATATTGAGCTGAAATTTTGTATGTGTTCTAGAGGTAAAAAGTAAAGTCAAGTTCGTGAATGGGCAAAATCGGATCATGGTTGGGCAAAATTGCCTATCTTTGAAACCATAAGAGATAGAACAAAAATGTAGGGACAAAAAATTTTTGCTTTTTTAAAAAATGCACATCTTGTTATAAACTTTTTTACATAAATTCGGGATATACCGGGTATTTAAGCAATTAACTCAGTTAATTGTTATTTTCATTTGTTATTTGAAACTTTTTATAACAAATTCGGTATATACCCGGGTATTGAAGCAATTAATTCAGTAAGTTGTTATTTTCATTTGTTTTCTTTGAAATTGGCACACTGTACAAAAATATATAGTGTATCTGTATAGTCACTTGAACCAAATACTCCTGAAATACAAATTCGACTATACGCCATACTAAATCATGTATACATAGTCGTTTTTAAACGTAGTTTGTTAAGTGAAGCACGTATAATTTTGTTACATGATATATCATAGACATATCGCTTGTTAAAATTCACAACATGTTTTAGAACTGACACGTGTTTGAGGGTGGGAAGATAAACTTAGAAAAACATATACTGCACACGCCGAAGAAGATACTGACGACTTTTTTTTATTTCGTAAAGAGAAAATATCTTTATTATTGCGTATGCGTTTGTGTATGTTTTCCTTATTAAATATATTAAACCTTTTTAGGAAATGTGTATAGTTTTTTCTCTCCCCTTTTTGCCTCTGCCGTTATAAATACCTCGACATATTTGTTTTTGTACGAAACTTATTTTTTTTATTTTTTTTGGTATGTTTCAGGTATGTCTCGTTGAATGTTATTCATAATCGAAAAGTTTCTACAATCTGTAAGTAAAGAATCTGTTATTTACTATTTTCTAATTTTTATGGTAGTGGATAAATTTTTTTCTGATATTTTAAAAAGGATTTTTTTTTCCTGTGGGGTTGGTTTATTATTTATTAGTTTAAAAGATTGTTTTGATAATCTTTTTTTAAGATTTTGAAGTGAATTTTCTCTCTTTTAAAAGTCTTCTCAATAAATAAAACAGTCCGGTTGGTGTACTAAGTTTATCGTTATAAAACTGTAATTATTTTCCGGGTAGTTATGTTTTGTTTGGTTAGGTTGTTGCGGCTGTGAGGTCCATTGTGATATCGAAATGAGGCTGACCCATCTATGCTATCAGATACAGCAATAGGTCTTTGACGCCGGTAGAATTCATCTCAGAGAGGTCGTCAAAGAATGGTTGACCCACAAAGGTGTCTCTTAATATGTGTAATCTCATAGAATGTGAGATTACACATATTAAGAATAGTCCAGCAATAGTCCAGACACTGTCCTGTGATGGCTGCTATAACGTTGCCTATAGACGATCTCCGATGGGAGATAATATCTTTGGAACCCTGTCGTACTTTGACCAGAGATACTCGTGGCGAATTTGGTGACTGTCTCTTATACAGGTCTCACCTTTGAGAAAGTCACTTAATTAACCAATAGCATATACTCATAAAGCATTTATACTCATAAAGTTTTTGCTAAAAAGCTCATTTTTCTCAAAAAATGTAATCTTATCTTTGAAAAATAATTTTGCTAAAACAGCTGTAAAATAGTTAATTTCTATCCAAAATAGATTTATTTACCCAGTTTTAATGTACTGGTCTATCGGGCATACAGCGGGCAGCAACAGTCTCCGGATTATATGCAGAGCGTTCGTGTAAAATCTTCGACATTGACCCGAACTGTGGCTTTCTTCTTATTTGATGAAAACAGTCAAGCTTATTTTATGCAAAAATTTTGTGTTAAAGTAATAAAACAAGTTTTTGAATACAGCAATTATGCATTATCATTACGTTTTTGGCACTCACTATAAAAATTTATCTGAAATGGCGTAAAAGTTATAAAAATAATTCATATGAAATCTTTCGTCAGAATATTGTAGGTGGTATATCATGATTTTATCAATAAAAACGATTTTTTTTGTGGATAATCAGCGTTTATAAATGAATTTAAGTCATTTGGATCATAAATTTTTAATGTAATTTATTATACGTTAAAAAAATTTAATTGATGCCAAATTGTTTTATCCTGTCTGTAAGATCATTAATTTTTTGTATTTGAAATTATCCAAAATTTAAATAAAAATGTTTCGTTTATTTCGAATCATTGCAAAATGGTTAATTAGTTTGATATATCTTGGGGTAAAAATGTGCTTCCATTCTATATCAGTCTGGTAAGATTCGCTTCTCCTATATATTGGCAATAGCCAGGATATATTTGCTTATCAGGTTTTCCTCAAGGTTCATTCGGAGTGAGATGCACCGCATATCTTGTATCTGCTGTAATCGATTTAGATTCGCAGTTAAATATGACGTCTGTTTCTATTTCCTCGCCGCACAGTCGGCACATTATGGATTCAATTGTGGAGTCTGTTTGTATGCAGATGTTTTCGTAGGTGTTAATTTCCGGTGATTATCCGTAAGCATACTTAATTGACTTTTTGGTTACGGGAGTGTTTTCGATAAATCTAATAGTTTTTTATTTATTTGTAAATTACGATTTTACTACCAGTTTCATTTCGATGTTTGGCAAGTATGACAATTTTTAAGGTATTTCCAAACCATATCAGCTGATCGGGTACCCGCGCGAAATGAACTTTATAGAAAATTATATGCGTAAAAAAAGATTCCGCAATAAAACATTATACTTAAACTAGAGTTTCAAACAGCGCGCCGGTACTCATGACGCCAACTGAACCATAAAAAATAAACTTCTGTTTGCGGAAATGAAAACAATGCACTTTTTTACAAATATTTATCAAAAAACTTAACAACCCGATGGGCATTCTCCCAAAGTTTTAAGGAAAAATATTTCTAAGGAATTGAGGAAAGTTTGTGTTGAATTTCAAAACAACCGTGACTATATTGAGAGAGTTCGAAGTAAAAACAGTCGGAATTGTGCTTTTGATTTCACCATGTTAATGAAGATGCATGTTAAATTTCTCTAACTTACGTAATGATTTTTTCAAAAACGCCATTGGGATAAATTCCCAAAAAAATTCAGCTGATTTCTGAGGATTAATTTACTAATATTGTGTATTTCATGAAGTTCTTGACAACCTAATACTAGTTTGGAAATACCTTAAAGGATAAACATTGTAATATTTGATCAAAAAATAATAATAATCCAAATATTGACGTAAAACTGGATTCCATTATTGCATTCGACTATAATGCATTACAAAAAATTTGTATAACCATAAAGACTTGATAAACAACAAACAACCTTGACTTAAATAAATCCCAAATATGTTTTAATGTGTCTGAAACTCCACATATGGCTAGTCGTTTCTTTAATCATTTTTTTTACACATATTGCGTGGTAAGAAATTATGATATCATTTTTAACTCATTAAGAAATAACTTATGACGTCTCATTATTATTATTATTTATTTTTTTGAGTAAGTAATATAAATTTTGAAAAGCTATGAAAAAATTATATTTTTCATAAATGAGATATAATTGAGAGTCCAATTTTGTTTTTGGTTTGTTAATGATTTCATAAATATCTTCTTAAATGATAATTTGACACTTGATTCTCAAGTGTGTTAAAAATTATTTTTACAAAAATTGTATATTCAGTAATTAGAAGTTTTTTTTTAAAAACAAAACTAATTACTGTGGATAATTTGTATTAAAATTTAGGATGTAGTAAAGAAATGAACATATTACCCTCTTTATAAATATTCTACAAAATCAGCTTAACATAAAATTTATTTTATTTAGAATAAATTTATGGTTTTTAGTGACTAGAAATTGCATAGAATTTTATAGCTTTTATATGAAATTATCTATACAATATAGACTTTTTTTTTACGAGGTGCTTCTTTGAATAAATATATATTCATTATATACATTTTTTTCGTCTGCACCAAAACTATTGGATGTATGAAAAAGCATTTCAAACAAAAGTTGTTTATTTTTATGAGATAAATATTTATTTATTTAAAGATTTTGTGCATCTCGAACTGTTCGGTAGATAGGTTATGGGTACAGCTATAATCCGGACACGAATGTATGGAACCTTAATCAATCCATAAAAACTTATTTTTTGTAAGTTAACCCAATTATTTGTTTTTCAACCCAATTTCTTTTGTTCGAATCATTTTTTCGAAAACTTAATGCATTCGGCGTCGACTATAAATTGAACAATGTATTCATAACTTTTGATTACGTTGATACTTTAAAAGTAGTCTTCGTTTTTCAAAATTTGATTTGTGCGATATTCATTGAGTTTTTGAGAGCTAAATTCATTTGCTTAGAACAAAAATTGTTAGAATTGTTATAGCAAACAATTTTTATTTGAAACATTTTATTGAAAACCCAATAAATTCCGCCAAAATCAACTGCAAAAATTAGTTATACATACTCGAAAAAGATACGCCATGTTTGGAGTTGATTGTAGTACAATCGCCTGCAAAAGTATTGCTGTTTTTTTTTTTATATTTTGTACTTATTCGAATTAACATACAATGAACGGAACCATTATCGGGTTCATCTTGATTCCCCACTTTAATTACAAATAAATTTTAACTATGTGATAAAAACAATTTTCGTTTTTTGTTCATTTCATAAAAAATGATTATTGTAACAAAGTCTTTAATAAATAAAATACATATCTCTAACATCTACTCGACCGGATGTAGTACTTATATAAATTAACTTCCGGTTCATAATATTCCATACATATACACACATTATTACTACGTTCATTTATTATTATATTTTATATTTTAAACCACCATTTTACATACATGATTTTTTTTCTGGTTTGACCTTGCCATGTGCGTTGAACTAACTTCGGACAGTCTGTAATAAGTAATATATTTATTAATTTAAGTACACCGTATGTGTTGGAAAGCATTGCTAATAGAGAATCAATGTTAAATATTATTTACAATAATAACTGTACACAATATGCTTAATAAAGAAATAAAAATAGTGCAGGTACTCTTTAGAGTATCTGTTGTGAATGCTTGTTGGACTGTTTTGTACTCAGTACTGCATTAACATGTAATGAGAGTGGGTTAAATATGTTCATTGTTGTCTTCTTAAGCTTAGCATTACTTTAACAATTGAAAATTCTTTTTTTAAATCCCTTATTATTTGTATGTGGAATATTTGAAAATAAATGTTAGTATTCTTTTAACGGTATAACATTAAAACAACAATCCACACAAATTAAAAGAAAAATAAAACCCCAAAAAGAAAAATAAAAAGAATTCCGACAAAAAAAATTGTTAAACCAACGGTTCGAATATTCCTCCATTATTTGCTAAACAATATCCGAGTCGATTGTAGAAATCTACCCGGGTATTTTCTAGCACTTGAGGAGAAAAATTTTCAACATTTCTTTGCCTAAATTGCTGCAAATTTTCAGGTCTTTTCCGCGAATAGATCTGTGTTTTGAAAAAACCCCACACACAAAAAAGTCGTTGGGAGATAGATCTGGCGATCTGGCTGGCCACTTGAAGGTTCCAAAACCACTCATAAAACGTTCCTGGAAAGTTTGTTCCAGGAACAGCCTTACTATCATGGCATTGTGTGCAGGGCAACCATCTTGTTGGAACCATACAGATTCCAGGTCTAAATTAGGAAGAGCTCTAACAGTTGGCAAAATATTATTTCATAACAAACTCAAATATTTTTGAGAATCTAAAGATCCGTCAATGAAGAATAGTTCTATAATATGGTCACCCAATATTCCAGTCCAGACATTCAGTTTCAGTATGTATGTGTATGGTATATATGGTTTTATAGTAAATATTTTATTTATTTAACATTGATTCTCTATTAGAAATGCTTTTGAAAACAGTCTGTATACATACACGCATCTGGCTGCGTCACTGTTTGGTAACCATTGGTTCTATTAAGTAATTCACATTTAGCCGACAACATTTTTTTTCATTTGTAAATACAATTATGTGTGGAATATGTTTTTTTATAAATGTTTGTAAATTAATTACTTTTACCTTGAAGTTTTAAGATATTTTTGTTTTTTATTACAATCATTTTGTGATTTTTTTTTATATTGTTCGGTTTTAATTTCCATGACATTCAGTAGCGTATTAATCCGTTAAAATTTGCCGCGTTTAAAAGAAAGAATAAAAAGAAGTATAATAAAATGATCTATGATAAGTAACGTTGTTTCAAAAATAATTCAAAAACTGAAGACATAATATTTATTTTTATAATATAATAAGTTTAGTCTCGACTTTGTAACTGTTGAAAATATTGCTCGCAGAAGAAAACTATTGGTATAGGTGTTAATAAAATTACTGAATTAATCAATTTCCGTCCGTCCGTAAACACGATGACTCAAAAACGAAGTCAGATAACGTACTGAAGTTTTGTGTGGATCTTCTAGAGCTAAAAATTGTATGCATTCTTCCACTAAGAGGAAAATCACTGCCTTTAAGACAGTAAAAGAATAAACAATCTTTGGTTAAAGATTGTTTGTTTTTCATAAACTGGATAGTTTTGCCACAATTACAGCTCAAAATCTTTAATTAATCTTCATTACAAAATAATATATGTATATAGAACCTTTATACACCAACTATTTTGTATTTGAATACATCTGTACGTGTGTCAAAAGTAAAACAAACAGTTCACGCATTGACAATGAACTGATTATATACCGGATATTTAAGCAATTAACTCAGTTAGTTATTATTTTTACGTGTTTTTATAGCACCAATCCATATAATCACGCGATTGTTTATTGACATAATCGTCGATGGTATCATCATTAAACTTAAAGATGATCTTAAATAATCTCGTTTTAAACAAGTACCTAACGCCATACGAAGAGCAATGCCCAAGTTTGGATAATAGTTTTTAAGTAGTTTAGTAGCATAGAATCTGAAATTTCACTACATTACTTTCAGATAATAAGTGGCCATGAAAATGAATGCGTTCTTGAAGTCAACTTCTAAATTATTGGGTTATTCATCTACCAGGGCGTGACGTTCCTCTGTTACTATGGACGGTGAACACTCCATCATTATTTTTATCTTTTTAACTTCCCGGTACTATTTCTCAATATTGCCGACTAGTCGTCTAAAATCTTCCGCCTTAGATCTTGGCCTACTCGGTCTATAGGTAACCTTGCCACTGACAAGTTTGATTTTTAGCGAATTTCCTGAAAGGAAATAGAGCTATTGGTCCCGTACCGAAGTCAAAATTTCGCAAAAATTTCTTCAAATGTCCATCGATCCTACCTAGTAGATGTCAAAAATCCCCATCTGTAAAATTTATATATATATATATCTATGGACATAAATATATATATGTCTGTAACCACTCTAGCGGTAACAGTTTTCATTTTATCGGAATGAAATTTGGTATTTGAGGCGCTTTTGGTATTCATAAGGTCAAGTTCGTTAATGGGTAAAATCGGACAAGGGGAAAGGGGGGTTTAAAGGAAGTGGGGAAACACAAAATTTGACATATCTCCCTTAATATTCGAAAAATCGAAAAATTTATAAGAAGTAAAGTTGTAGGTACTAAGTTTTACTGTAATTTTGTTTCTTATCTTTTTTTCTGTTACACTAATATTTATTACAGCCATATTTTATTACAGCAATATTGACGGTTTAAGATTGAAAATTAAATTCCTTAATATCTATCTCTGCACACATTAGAGTTTCAGCAAAATGATAAGGTGGTGAATTGTAGCAAATTTGATTTTCTACAACTTTATTTCTTACGCATATTTCGATTGTTCTAATATTAAGAGAGATATTTTATATTTTGTGTTTTCTTCTTTCTTTATACCCCCCCCCCTCCATTTTCCTCGACGTATGTCAATTATTAATAAAATTGGCCTTGCAAATACTAAAATCGTATACGAGATTTCATTTTGATCAGACTAAAATTGTGACCGCTAGAGAGTGATTTATGTATTCTAAGGAAATTCGGTAAGTTGAAGCAGCTCCTGCGTAACGAATTTTTTAATATATATGAGTCA
Organism: Nineta flava; assembly: GCA_963920215.1. Taxonomy (NCBI): domain Eukaryota; kingdom Metazoa; phylum Arthropoda; class Insecta; order Neuroptera; family Chrysopidae; genus Nineta; species Nineta flava. The sequence continues at coordinate 45,864,151 of OY986044.1, forward strand.
ATTAGTTCCTTATAAACTGGAAAATTTGGAAAAAAAGAACGCCACTTCAGGAGTGGATGATGATAGTACATTGTTCAAACTTTGTACTATCGATTTGTGTCAGGAGTATCGATTGGCGTATACTCTAAACAGATATTCACGCCAGTGTATAAACATAGGGCCAACATAACACATTTAATAATTATCTAAAGTTAAATTATCTAGCAGATGTTAAAAATTATTAGTCCGATGTATGTGGAAGCTTAAATTATGTGTTTACCTTCCATTAACAACAACAACTGATAATATTTTATGACTATAATACAGCACAGTAAATAATCTATCAAGTGTGTGTGCATTCACTTGCCAAAGGATTCCGTAGTTTTCACATTAATTAAAAATTTAAAAGGCATTTCTGAGGTATTATCAGGAGTAGTGATTTGAGGGTAGTGATTCTGTAACTGAAACCTGGTAAAAATACTAAATGTGAGCACTTCTCTCGATTCCGTAACTTTCACCATAGTGAAAATGTGAGCCATCTCACTTTAGTTTGTTCGACAAGGAATTTCATAACGTTTAAGTGAATCCAAGAGAGAAAGGAAAGAAGTAGAGAGAGAGAGAGAAATAATCGATGGCTTAAAACAATGAATGGTAATGTCCATGAAGAATAGATAAATATTCTTCATGGTAATGTCAAAGAATATATATATATATATGTATTCTTTAGTTATCTATCTACCTCGTCCAAAGTCGGGGTCGGTGCGCATAAAATTTAAAATTATTTGCTTTTGTTTATCAGTCACATTCATGTTGAAAAATTGAAATATAGAAAAATTAAACAATCAAAGCAAAGCTGTTTATTTTTACACGGTTGCCAATGTCAAACACTACTATATTCATAGTGATAACTACTATATATTATCTATGATCCAAATCATCTCATGCAGTAATTTCGTATTTTTACTACAACCTTACAGAATCAGGCGAGTAAACTCACTTGAGATGAAAATGCGTGAAGTGAGCAATCTCAATTAAAATACAGAATCGGGTACCAGTAAAACAAATTATCATGGTGACAGTTATAATGTTAATTATTATAATTATTATGACATTAAAATTGCAAATATTTATGCACGTGCGTATTAGAGTTACTAAAAATATGGTCTGGTGATAAATTGTAAAAAAATTTGTTTTCTTCAACTTTACTTATCGTAAATTATTCAATTTACTAATATTAAGAGAGGATCACTTCTTCTAAGCCTCTTATCAACTTGTGCGATTTTACCCATTCCGATTAAAATTCCACAAAAATTCAAAACCTCTTATCGATCATTTTAAAAAGGTTTTAACGATTAAAAATCAATATTTAACACGAAAGCCTTACAGGAAGTTTTTTATATTTAAACTTGCAACAACTATGTTAATAAATTCGACACTGTGATAAATAAAAATATTCTTTGAATTAGAAAGTTTATTTAATTGAATTTTAAGAGTTTTGAAAGTTGTACAAATATATTGAAGCAAGCATGATTAAATTTAATTTAACGACTAAAAATTATATACTTTATTGTTAATTTTGTACAATTTTATGAATGTACTATATCTAGCACATGAATATACTTAAATAACTTCAAGACAAGACAATTCAGGTTGTTAGCTTACTATAACTTTTACGGTAAGATGAGAAAGAAGTGTAGAAACTGGCACCAACATTAATTTTTGGGTTACTGAACCCTAAAAAAACACTTTAACTAAAAATAAAAATATAAAAAAAATTCCATAAATCATATTTTTCACATAAAAATAATTGTTTTACATTTAAAAAATTAGTTAATATTTTGTTGAGTGATGACACTTCAACACATCGTCCCGCTGAGCGTCACGACGCCGCTGTTTTCTATGTTTTATGCGATAAAATTTATTCACTCCGTAAGATTTTTGACTCGAAAAATTAATAAATATTAGAAAAAAAAAATGTATAATAAAAATTTGTTTTATAATTTATGGATAAAAACTTAAATGTACTGAGTTTTTTTTAAATTTTCATACGGGGGGAACCGAGGGGAACTTTCGTGTTGACTTTAAACATAAAGGAAAGACGAGTGATCGTACATATGGCCACAAAGGTGTTCTTTTTTCATAATTTTATAATTGTTTTGTGTCGCATTCAGTCGGTTTTTCAAAAAAATGCTTCATATAAAAGTTTATTTTAAATACACTAAGAATTTTTATTCGAAATATTTTCCCAAAAACCGAATGAATATGGCACAAAATCAAGTATCAAATTTTGTAAAAAGACCGCTACTTTTGTGGCCCATAGTGTATACACAGTTTTCAAGCAGCTGTGATACATGATATGAATTGTAGGTATGATAATTGGACACAAGTGAGGAAAGATAAATTGGGCATTGTGCCAAATTTTTTGGGTGAGAGTAGATATCTTTATATATTCTTAAGTAAGCATTCAATGAGACACATATTTGATATATTTGACACATGTATGGCGTGTGGCGTGACTGCTAAATATTTCTAATGTCTTCTTTGAAATAGTAAAAGAAAAAACAAAGAAGACAGCTTACGGAAGTTTTTTTGCGGGAACCCAAAACTATTAAGATTGAAAAACGTTTCCTGTGCAAAAAATTATGCAAAGCAATAAAATAACATAATTTAAAAAAACGTGTTTATCATTGGATTTCTATGTTTAGATCGCAGCGCTTCGGTGGCAAAACTAGAAATCCTTCACAGTAGTAAACAAGAGTAGTAATAGAGTTTACGACGTTTGTTACTTTTCATTTATAATTTCAAGATAGAGTCTTTCTTAGCTGGAATTCAAGGTCATGTGTCCGACCACGGTTCAATTTACAGTTAAATGAAAACAGATTTTATGCTTAAACAAGTGAAAATAACAATTAACTGAGTTGATTGCTTAAATATCCGGTATATAATTAGTTTATGAAAAGACGTTTCAAACAAAAGTTCTTTATTTTTATAAAACGAACATTTTTAGTCTTTTAATTTTTCTTCTATCTCTTACAGTTTCAAAGATTGTTAGTTTTCCCTATTTGCCAAAACATTGCCCGATTTTGCCCATTGGCCATTCACGAACTTGATCTTACTTTTAAGCTCTAGACCAAAATTTCGACATGTTATCTCTTTTCGTTTTTGAGTTATTGTGTTGACGGACGGACAGATAGACGAATATGCGAAAACGGCCTAATTAGGTCATTTTATTAACACCTATGCCATTAATTTTCTACTACAATCAATATTTTCATCATTACAAAGTCGGAAATAAACTTAATATACCCTGGTTTATTTATAATGCGGGTATAAAAATCATTTTGAGATATGATCGACGTTTATACGATACTTCAATGAACTTGAAATATGAAAGGAAAACGAAAGACAGAGAATACAGCACAGAGAACATTTAGAAAATTGCATAGTGTGTCTAATGCACATCGTACTCAGTCATGTAAGATAAGCTATTAAATAAATGTTTTCAATTATTTACTATTTATATTCTCATTGATAACGAAATCATTGCAAATCGATGAGAAATGGAGTAAAAAAATCGAAAAATTGGACAAAAATTGTATGTCCCCAATTTTGATAAAATTTTCGATTAACGGTTTTCAAGGTATCAGACCCATAGTGCTAATATTCCAATCTGGTATGAATTGATAAGCGAAAATTTTTGAAATCTGTTGGTTGGACGTTAAAATGAACCTGATTTTCGAACTTTTTGTGTCAAAATTACCCTAAAAAATTATTATTATTAAAATAGAGAACGAAAATTTTCTTAACTTTTTTCGCATTTTTTCTAAGGGGTACCCCTTAAAAAAATCGCTTAAAATGGTGGAAAATTTTATGTCTCCGATTTTGATAAAAACTCCGTTTTAAGCTAATTTGGACCTAGCGAAAACGATGGCGTTGATTAAAATACTATACGAGTAGCGGTTTTCAAGATATCAGACCCATAGTGCTATGTTCAAAACTATATGAATTGAGAAGCGATAATTTTGAAATCTGTTGGTCGGACGTTAAAATGAACCTGATTTTCATATTTTTTGGGTCAAAATTACCCTAGAAAATTAGTTTGTATTACACAAATATTATCATAATTCTCTTTTATGAATTTTAAAATATAGAAAATGTATATTTTATAAAGTTTTATTTAATTTCTGATTCGTCAATACTCAGAGGCGACCAGACCATTTTAAATATTTTACTTTCTTTGAAATAGTGTTGTAAAATACTTGAAATTTCTGTCACAGTTTATTAAGAAATTATTATTTGACAATTTCCTTGAATTCATTTCATTGTTTGACGACGTGTTCTAATTAACGACGTTTAAATACTAAATGTAAAATTTCAATTCATTAATAACCACATTTTATTTATTTTTGTAGTTAGTACCTACAAAATCAGTACTTAAAAATAATTTCGTTAAATTCTTTCATGATCTACGACGTTTAATCGCTTGATTATTATATATTTAATTGAAAAAGTTTCGCAAATAATTTTTTTTAAACTAATTTTGAAAGAAAGAAACGGGTCATCCTTGGAAGATAGACATTTGCTATTGCTGACTTGACTTTTATGTAGACGTTTTTAATACTTACAATTCTGTAGTACATTAGTTTGATCGATCGATCATGTATAAGTCAGCTTACGCCATGCAAGCGCCCTAAAAACTGTTTACAACTTGATTACAACACATCCAGTTTTTACTTACTATTTTATGAAGTTAATATGACTGTAGTATACAAAAAAACCTTCCTGAAAAAATTTCTAAACGATGGTGAAAATCGCATCAAAATCAAATGTGCAGTTTAGAAGAAGTAGATAAATAGATAGATTTATCTTGAGGTATATAAATATATTGCATTTCGACTTTATGGACCATTGCGATTCCCCTTCTACTTCAATCTGACGAGATTCGCTTCTCCCAAATCTTATGCAATACCCAGGAGCTTGCTTATCAGGTTTTCCTGAAGAGTCGTATATTCGGAGTGAGATGCATCAAATATCTTGTATCTGCTGTAACCGAGAGATTCGCAGTAAAAGATTATGTGGCTGGATGTTACCTCCTCCTCGCCTCACAGTCTGGACATAATGGATCCGCTATGGAATCCTATTGTGTGTAGATGCTTTCGTGGGTGATAATATCCGGTAATGAATCCGGTAACCTGTCGATTTTGTATCCTGTTTTGTTTGAGCACATTAAGAGATAACCTCTTGGATGCATTCCGAACCAATATTTTTCAAAGTTTTTGCTGTGGTATATTTTGCTAGTGATCACTGTGTTTAGGAGAAGCAAGCGGGCAAACAAGCAGACTCGGGTAGCGACTTTGTTTTATACTATTTGAAGATTAAAGAATAGATTTTCCATGGCTTCGAAAGTTTTTATATGCCTGTATGCGTGAGCAAATAGCATATTAAAAAATCTTCCTGATGTGACATTTTTTCTCTCCAGAAAAACTATAGAAAATAAAATAAAACAACAACAACAAAACAACACAAAAATAAAAAAAATAAAACACTATGACAGACGACATCGTATGAAGACTAGAAAAAAATACATCTGTCTTTAAAAATTTGTTTTTTATTATTACTTCGTTTTTGTTTTTGTTTGTATCCAGTGACGTTTATGAGTCGTGAACATTCTGGAATAATTTATGATGATTACTGGGAGAGAAAAAACTAAAAAAAATAAAAAACATATATAAAAAAGTGGTTTTCGTTTCGTGTGTGCTTTTTTTTTATATTTATTTTCTATTATATGTGGAGGAAACACCTGTATGCTTGGTCTGAATGCTTACGTGTATATTTAAATGATGTGTAACGTGGTTGGTTGGTTCGTACAGTTAAACTGTCTCATACATCATTGTTCTATTATTATACCTTGTATATGTAAATATATAAGGCTATATTAAAATAAGTCCCGACTTTGTAACGCTTGAAAATATTGATCGCATGTATACATGCCGTTTGGAGTAGGTGTTCATAAAATGGCTTAATTCGATCATTCCACATGTCCGTCCGTCTGTGGACACGATAACTCAAGAACGAAAAGAGATAACTAATAAATAAGGTTAAGTTTGTGAATGGGCAACATCGAACCATGTATGGGTAAAAGTGCCCATCTTTGAAACCGTATGATATAGAACAAAAATGTAAAGACAAAAGCTGTTCCTTTTTCAATAGTAAACAACTTTTTTTATAAACTTTTGTATATAAATTCAGGATATACCGTATATTTAAGTAATTGACACAGTTAGTTGTTATTTTCACTTGTTTATATTAGAATCGAGGTAAAAATTACTTTGGTGCGTGGGACACGCACCAAATTAGTAACAAGCAACATATCTCTGAATCCATATCCCAGAGATAGTTACGATTAGCTAATTCATACTGATGATGACTACATTGTAGACGAAATACGTATTTATAAAATACAAACATATGTTCTACGAATTGGGACAAAATTTGAAACTCTTTGATTATTTTAATAATCTTTATTAAAGGAAAAGTGCCAAAATCTAGCACTTTATAGTCAATCTCTAAATCGAAATTATCACATTTACCACTATTTAAAATGTAAGTTAGCATTATTTTTCATCTTCTGGCAATTACAAACAAAAGCGATGATCTCCTGGTGAATATAAAAGGTTTCCTTACAATTAGAACAAATGAAAAGAGAATATTAATCTATATATATATATATATATATATATATATATATATATATATATATGATTTACGAAAAAAAAAATTGTTAAAAGCATCATGACCTAATTAGTTTTCGATAAAAGGAAAATTCTTAGTATTCAGTACGAGCGCAAAAACACAATACCCTAAATTACACCACTTAATTAAAAAAAAAACCTTGATTATTATGGAGGAAGGGACACAAAAAAAAACCAACAGCTCCCACCACCTTGCAGAAAGAAAAAAAGCAAAACAATAAAACAAGACATCAGTTGGATAACAAATGAACATCGTCGAAAAAAAAACTGGTGTGAAACACTCTCATATCTTCTATATGCAGATAATTGAAAACTTGCGTCTGGACATTGCCAAGAATATTGTAATATATAATAATAATAATAATACGTAAGAGGGGTACCGAAAATGGGTCCCTAGCACCTAGACCAAGGGATCTTCTGTGCCCTCCTTGAGAACAATCTGTCAACCGAAGGCGATACGCGTCCGGATAAGAGGTGCTATTTTTGTAAGCAGATGGAGTTATAAGATTCTGTCGAAGCCAGACGCACCGAAAGCTGGAATGATGAATCCAGGGTTTTCAGATCTGGGACCCATTCTATACCTGTCACCCAGCAGGTTTATGCAGGTGCAAATGACATGTGTGGAGGTTTCATCATCCTCCATATAGGCCCTAAAGTGGGATCATTATAGATCCCCAAGTTATGAAGGTGGTAGTTCAATCGACGGTGTCCTGTCAAGAGTGCTACCACCCTTCTCAACTGTGTTCTAGTGAGTTCTAACTGAGCACAGTCGAATGGCCTAGCTGTGGTTATGCACAGCTCGGCATGTCCTGCACAAAGTCCCGGTAATCGAGATGGAGTTGTCGTAGCCCCACTCCTTGATTCGGTAAATTACGGAGCATCTTGCTATGGAAATGACAGGCTCAGGTGAAAGGGACATTTGAGATGACCCATCTCAAATGTCCTTTTTTTAAAAACCGACTCAAAAAAATTTTTTACAAAAAAAACCGACCCCAAAAACAAAATTTTTACAAAAATAAAAACAAAATGCATGTAAAAAACACTGAAAATCTGTTATGAAAAAATGCACTAAAAATTAAAAAAAAAAAAAAATGCGGATAAAAAAAAAATGTGTTATAAAGAAATGCACTAAAAGTTAGTAGGTCGTTTAGTTGGTCTACCCATATTTAGACAAATAAAATCAGTTATAGAACTTCAAAGTCACTAAAAAGCGAGAAATAAAACCTATTTTGACAAAATGGAAACCCGACTTCAAAAATCAAATATTCTATAACAAAAAATGCACTAAAAAGTAAAAAAATAATTGCATATTCTTGTGCCAATTTTAGTTCACCTAAGCAAAAATTTGTAAATAAATATGTACAATTATTGTTATTTTTGGTGGCGGTGTCCTAAAGTTATGTGAATTTCTCTATGCTGTCACCGACTCCAAAAATAACAATAATTGTACATATATATTTAAAAATTTTTGCTTAGGTGAACTACAATTGGCACAAGAATAGGCAATTATTTTTTTACTTTTTAGTGCATTTTTTGTTATAGAATATTTGATTTTTGAAGTCGGGTTTCCATTTTGTCAAAATAGGTTTTATTAATTAACATTTATCAGCTCAGATTTTAGATTGAATATGCCATAATTCCATGGTATATTCCTACACAACGTACGCCTGTGTATAGAGGTTAAAAAATGAAGCAACAGCAACGTCATCAAACGACGAGTACACACTGTTGAGCTCACATAACAATACATTTAAAAATAAATCTTAAATGTCTGTTGCTATTTATTCTATGGCCGTACCTCATCTGCTAGCTGCCTTCCTCGCCTGTTTTTTACTCCTGTACAATATTCGCTGTTGCTCCTCTTGTTTATGTGCATTTCGTATATGTATATTATATTTTTTGTATACTTTTTTTTGTTTTGTTTTAAACAAAAGAATACCAACTCACATTGAGATAAATTTCACTTTCATTATCCACTTAACGTGTGGTTGGTACCCCTGTATGTACAAACAATACGTTTTTCAAAAATAAATAAAAATATGTACTAAAAAGTAAAATAAATAATAGAAAAAGTCCTTCCTTTCTTCTGAACTAATTGTAAATATAGTTTGTAAATCTTCATGCTTTCTTGAATGTTCGAGTGTAGCGATGGGAAGATCCAAGAATCTGTGAAGAGCTTTGGTTCCCTTCGTCAAAAATGCAAAATAGAAAAATTATATTCTAAAACACCATAGAACATTATAGTAAAAATTTCTTATCTCAAAATCAAAAAGATCTTTCATTCGCCCATTATAATATTTATCCTGAAAGTCTTATGGGTTTTATCTCCGTTTCCGACGAGACGCCACGGTCTTATAACACAGGACACCCACATTATTAGTTTTTTAACCTTTATTATTTTTTAACCATACATTTATGATGTGGATGGAGAACAAGGAATTTGTATGCAGACTTGGAATTGGTAGCTTGTGCGGCTGCAGCCGACTTGATAGTCACTATACCAATATTCATCTGCAGGGAAGGGAGTTTTTGAAGGGAAAATCAAGTCAAGCAAAGCATGTTTGACCGCAGGCTCATTCGGACTGGTTGAAAGTCTTATGTTAATTGTTTCATTTATAGCTAACGACTACAGGAAATTTCAGCGAACAAACATTAGATAAAAAAGAAACACTTCTTGTACTTTGATCTTTTTGAAGTCCTTTCATATCACCTTGAGAAAATTACTAATTTAAATTATTTTTTACAAGTCAGATTTTATTTTATTTATTTGTTTTCAAATTGTATTAAGGACGTACCAGCACTGTATTATGCAATCAGTACAACAAACTGGTTTGATTTTATTATAGCACCAATACATATAAACACGCATATACAACACATAGGCAAAAAAAAAGTTCACATATACAAAGTTTTTTTTTTGTTTTTTTTTTTTTTTTTAAATATTATTTATCAAATTAAAGATTGCCTTCCATCTACCGATCAGTGTATTCAAACACAAACAACCCACAATCTATACTTTCTCAGAGTTAGTAAAATTATTTCGGTAGTATAGTAATTTAGGTAGGTTTAGTAATTTGACGACTCCATACAACCGTTCCTAGTATACGCAAGTAAATAAGAAAACTATAGCGTCATTAATATTGGTCCATTATTACTGTGGGAGCAAACAGCACAAATATACTTTGTATGCACGGTGCGACGCAATGAATGATGCACGTCATAGCGTCGACATACAACAACACTGTTTGATGGGTGTGAGATAAAAACTCAACTCCTCTACGTCTCCTGCGTTTTTTTTTTGTCTATTCTTTGTGTGGACTCATTAACACATAAGACCACACCGACACAACAAATGTCTGTCACACGTTTTTTTTTAATGTGCATGTATGTACAGAGTTGTTGCAAATTATTGAAAGTATAATTATTCTAAAATGAATTTCCACCAATAACTTTAGAAATATCTGAATAATTACAATTATTTTGGCAAAGAAAAGTGCGTGTAGTTGAATAACATTATACGCACTGAACTGTAATAAATGTTTTCTATCGGCTAATCTTCTCTTAAAACCATTTCTTACGAAATTTATGAATAATCTTAAAGATATTTCGAATAGACCAGTGCAAAAATAAAACAAAATCAACTGTCTAGCAGTGATTCTCAACAGTTTTTTTGTCGCGGAACACTTTTAACGATTTCAAAATTTGACGGCACACAAAGAAAAAGATAAATTGTTTACTTACCTATAATACACTGTGTAGTTTATGATAAAAATTTTGAATGTAAAATAAAATGTTCTACAAAAACAACAGTACATTTATTAAGGGATTAATTACAAGTTGATAATAAGAATACTTTTAATGAGAATTTTGAGGTTGAAGTTTTTTGATAATTTCATTTATATTTGGTCGTAAAAATGACAAAACTACTCTCATATCGTCTTCTACATTTAACAGTCTCGATATTTTTTTCGTTTTTATGTTGGTTAATACTTTACTACTATACATTTCTAAAATTTGGCAGCACATTTTAAGAATTTGGCGGCACAGTGTTTGAGAATTCTTGGCTCTAGTTCCAGGCATATTTAGTTTAAAAATAAATTTGAGTTTGCGAACTATTATAGCATTGGAATAGTTCAGATGTCAGGTCGTATATTCAACTAAATGACTCAATTGCTTCGCACTGAAATTGTGACATACAATGAAAGATTTTTTCTATCTCACACCGTTTTAAAGTTAAGTTTTTAGCATAGCTACCACGCGGCACAGATGCAAACTTTTTATACCCCATAACCTTCCTCAATAAACGGACTATCTTACGCAAAAAGAATTTTTCAAATCCAACTGGTAGTTCCTGAGATTAGCACGTTCAAACACACAAACTCTCCAGCTTTATAATATTAGTATTGGTATTCGTTCTTTAAGACTATGACATCTGGTGGGAATAATTAGAAACACAGTAGTCATGCACAACTGTGATAGTGTCTTTCTCTGTCTATATATATATATAATCTTTTAAATTCAAACGTATAATCAATTCCAGCATGAATATTTAACAAACTCTCTATATATATTTTGTGTAAATGTATGTGTGTATTATGGTTAGTTTAATGGCGTTATTTTGAAAAATTGCACATAATTTTTCTTTGAACATTGTTTGGTGCTTTCCTTTGTGAAATTTATTTGTATATATTTTTTCATGCATTGTTTAATTTTATACGCAATTTTGATGCATTTATGATGTAAATCAGTGATTTTTTTCTTTGTTTCGTTTTTTCAATTTTTTAGATGGTTTCAAATACATTAATATTTATTATTCTCATATAAACAATTTTATACTGCATGAAGTTGGTTATAACTTAAAATATTGTTCCCATTTTGATACTTCTTAAACAGTATGGAATGTCTAATACGATAGCTATGTCATAGAAAAAAAAGTTTGTGTTTACTTATGTATGCACGTAAGAAGCTATACTTCTTTTTAAATAATTTATTAAAATAATATTAAATATGGTCAACACTACTGTTAAGACACAAAAGTATAATAAAATGATATAGTTGTGAAAAACTAAAATAGAAAAATTATATATTGTATCTAAAACCAATGATTCTACATTTTTTCATGGTAAAACAGAACCAGCGTCAGTTCTTCCGTTAAAATTAGAATTTGATAGGCTGCCATTAAATCCATTATTTACATAGAATCAGAGTTATTGAAATTTATAAAGACCAAGCCAGGTTTATCAATACATTCATTTAATATACAAAGTTTACGAACCCAAAAAAATGATCGCATTGATAATATGGCTCGTAATTCGAATATTCTTCTTTTATCAGAAACAGGGGCATAATAGTGATGAAGAAAATGTAGAATATTGCTTTGTCGTTCAATTATTATCTACAGCAGGGTATCGCCATATATGTGTCATACAGACACTTCGCTGTTTCGCTTAAGGATGTTCCAGCATGAAACATTTCAGCATTCTTTTCGACAGATTTTGCTCATTTTTTGTTCACAGGCTAAAAATAACGTTTTCTAATAAATCCCGAAGTTTCAGAAATTTTAACCGTTTAGAACGCGATATCATTAATAGCAAAGTTATCATTCTCTCTCACTCTCTCTCATTAGAAGCATGTAAAACTTCATAGAATAGTAAAGATAAAAACTTATTAAATAAATTTTTTTAAGCATTTTACTGTTTTGTTTTCGAAATATAAAAGTTTAAAATTTTTTTTTTTTCAAAATAACATTATTTTGTATATATGAACAGTAGAATTTGTTTATGGGTTGCGTATGTGTGTATATGTATTTGTTCTATAATAAAATCAAACCGATTTTTTGTCCTCATTATATAACACAGTGCTGGAACGTCCTTAAACGAAATTTTTCTCGTATATATACTGTATGACACACATTTTTTACTGATTGTCTCGCTGGCATTTTGCAATTATTTGCTTAGCGGAAATTGTGACGGTCACACTTTTGAAATCTAAATAACATACTAAAATATACCGATCAATATTTTCAACTGTTATAAAGTCGGCACTAAATATACCCTTTTATGTATTATATATACTGGGTATAAAAATGAATACAAATAGGCCTGAAGCAATTTTAAGAATAATTAACCGAAATTTTATGAAAGTAATTAAAATTATTGAGCATACAGCTACAGTTTTTCTTACGTTACCGAAATGGAATTTTGACAAACATCGTATTGTTGACGCTTAAGTATACACAACTAAATATATATATGAATAATAACTTCGACAGAAGTAATACTGTCAAAATAAAAAGTAAGAATGATATAAAAGAGTTTGCTGTTACGTCAGAATCGTCTTTGGTGTAGCGGTATGCACGCTGGACTAGATATCCAGAGGCCCAAGGTTCGATTCTTGGTTGACGAGTTAATATTTTCATATCCGTATTTAATTAAAAATCCAATGACATTGGTCTATAAAGTATACACTAGTCTTCTACAGTTTGTCTTACGTAACCGAAATGGAATTTGGACAAACATCGTATTGTTGACGCTTAAGTATACACAAATAAATATATATGTATACCCTTTTATATACTATATATACTGGGTATAAAAATGAATACAAATAGGCCTGAAGCAATTTCAAGAATAATTCACCGAAATTTTATGAAAGTAATTAAAATGATTGAGCATACTATATGTTATGATTGTAGACACTGTAGGAGTACTCAAAACAAAATGTGAAATATTGAGAGAAGACTGTTTTTATCATATTATAAAAATAAAAACATTCCATTAATTTATAAAATTTATGATCGAACATTAAAAAAAAACGAACATAATAGTTGAGAGTAGGGCGTGAGTGTCAGTCCGTCAGTCGGTCGGTCGTTCGGAAGACCAACGGACAGACGGACGACGAATATAAACAATTTAAAAATTTATAGTAATACATTATATTACATATAAAAAGTATGTTGTACTCTATATACCAGGGGTGGCCAAACAAGTCGATCGCGCGAAGCCAGTTTTGGTCGACAAACTTTTTTACGCAAATTTTATCAAAACACTTAACAACCCGATAGGCATTCTCCCAAAGTTTTCAGGAAAAATATTTCTAAGGAATTGAGGTAACGATTTTCTCTAAAACGCCATAGGAATAAATTCTGAAAAAAATCAGCTGTTTTCTGGGCATTTTACTAATATTGAATGAATATTGTTGTGAATTTCTTGACAACCTAATAATAGTTTGGAAATACCTTAAAGGATAAACATTGTAATATTTGATCAAAAAATTAAAATAATCCAGATATTTACGTATAACTGGATTCCATTATGCATCTAACTATAATGCATTGCAAAATATTTGTATAACCATAAAGACTTGATAAACAAAAAACACTTGACAACCTAATAATTATTTGGAAATATCTTAAGGCAATTAAATACCTTAATGTTAAGGCAATAAAATCAATTCTAAATCTGTCTTTATCTGTAGTTAATTTTAATTAATTTTGATCCGTTAAATAGTTATGTTGTTTTTTACATAGGTGGGTATACTGGTTGTTTCAGTACGAGGTGTATTCCCGCGAGCTATGATAGATAAGCAAAAAAAAACAAGTATCTTACACCATTCTTCCATGATAAATTTTCCTGACCTGAAAAAAAAATCACGAAAGTGAAATGTTAAAATAAAACTATCAGCCATACTGTACACTTTTATAGCAAGTTTTTCAAATGTACAGTCTCGTTCAAAAAAAAAAAAGATAGACCTGAACCGAATCCCGCCTCTCACAATTTTGATTATTCATGTAGTAAATGTTTTTTTATAGATACAACATTTTCTTTTATTTTTATACGTAGGAGGAAGATATAACATTTTACATGTATTAACATTACATATATTTTTTAAATGCTTACTCTGTCACTGACACCGCATATATAAATAAAAAATATAAATACAGATTATACTTCCTATTCTATTTTACACACTTAAAAAATATTCTACTTATCTTTGTTTATAAATAAATAAAATTATACACTATACAGAAAGTTACAAAAGTGAGGAGTTTTATGAAACGTAGGGAAAATTAACATTTCAGGTCTGTTCATTTTTTTTTAACGGGAGTGTACCTTCGTACAAATAGTGCAACTCGATTGAGACACATTTTTAAGATAAACAGTAGATTTTATATATACAAAACTTGGCCACCCCTGCTATATAAAATATATAATATTCGAAAATCGTGTCTGGTTCGCTGACTCACTACGAACATATTTGGGTTATATATTTTGTTTATATGTCCTCAAGGGCATAATTATCAATCCAACCAACCTTACTGCGTGTTATAAATAATATGAAAAAAATTGTGAGGGGGTTCGAGTTGTAGTAGTTGTTAGATGATGGTTGTTACAGGAACTCCTCAACCATACAAAACGGAGTATTGGATTTTTTGTTGTTGTACATAGTAATAGAACTATGTTGTATGTCTGATGTTCTGTACCCTCCGTCTAGCGCTAAAAATCTTAAAAAATATTCATATTTCTTATAAAATTTCACCAGTCCAAGTGGCCGAGCGGTCTAAGGTGTTATGCCGGCGCAGTATGCCTACTTGGAAACTCGGAGGTTATGGGTTCAAATCCCGACATCGGCAGTTTGTCAATTATCAAGAAAAAAAGGGGCGGTTAATTGACTAAACTTTCGGCGTATGGACAAGAACCAAGTAACCGGCTATGCTTGAGAATGGTTTTCGCGGTTTCCTTCACGAACTCCAGATGAATATCGGCATAGTTCCTATCAAAGTCGGTAAAAGCCGCATATCCTACCAATTCCTAGTCTATGCACAAAAATTCCTTCCACTCCACTCACATCTTCATATCCTTAGGCATCACAATGGACCTTATGGTCGAAGTGTAGCCCGTCCAGGGCAGCCTCTACAGTCTATCTATCAAATTTCAAGTAAAACTTTTCTTTCGAGCACAATAATTAATTGAAAAACTACAATACTGTCCAACATTGGGTACTACATAATACAAAGAGTGCATGAAAGTTCACAACTCGTAAAAAGTTAAGTTATTAAGGACGTTACTACGTGAGAAATGATATTAGATAAAATTAAAATTATTTGCCATCAAATGCTTGATATGAAAATCTAGGATAGGAATCAAACCCATGACCTCTGGTATTTACAAAAATGCTCTGCTTCTGAGCTATCTGAAATGTTATGGTTGTGAAATGCATATGATATTCCATTATCTTTGATGTCGATTTATTATTAATTAATTTATTCAAGTGTGATTGCCTTTCGGTTATATTATACCAACGGATCTGACTAGCGGTTACTTAATTAGACATTTGAATAATACTTTTCATCTTTGATAGTTGGCAATTTTAATTATACGTTATTAAACTTCATTATTTGAAAAAGTTATCATAGAATCCTTACATACTATAAAATAAAGTACCCCAGCCGCGTCTGTCTGTCTGTCTGTTCGTGATAAACTCAAAAACTACTGCACCGATTTTCATGCTGTTTCCACCAATGGATAGAGTGGTTCTCGAGGAAGGTTTTAGTAAATAATTTGTCAAGTTTTTGTATACATTGGTCCTTACATATTATAAAAATAATTCATGAGGAAGGTATAGTTGTATAATTTATTGATGGATAAATGTATAATTTATCAGTCCTTGATGGGAGAAAATATTATGTTACTTGGTTATAAGGGCGTTACAAAATTTTTGCGGGCGAAGCCGCGACGGGTAATGCTAGTTTTTTATATTTAAACTTGTAGCAACCATCACAAATTAGACATTGTGTTAAATTTTATTTTAAAATATACTATTAATTATACAGTTTATTTAATCGAAAAAAAAAAATAAAGTAAACGAACGTTATAATAAATTATTTTCTAATCGAAATTTGTGGAAACAAAATTTGTGGTGCTTGACTTATATCACTACTTACCGTATGCCACATGTTGATATTTTCAACTAGTTTCGGTCAAGTATTATTATAAACCATCTTCATTTATTAATGCATGAAACATAGGGCATAATCCATTATTATTATACATAATAATTTTTGTTTTTATATAATAAATATTATTGTCTTGTTTTGTGTTTTTGGAACAATGGTAAATCAAAAATATTAAGGGGTTATTTCATAAAATTTTAAATTCGCCCCAATACCCTAGATCAGTGTTTGTATTATAAAGACGTATTTCGACTACAAAGTAGTCATCGTCAGTATAAACTAGCTAGTCGTAATTTACTCTTTGACAATTAGAAATAGAAATAGATAGAAAATCTAGATCAATAGACAAAAAAAAAATTAAAAAAATTAAACAAAATAAATTAAAATATAATAAATTTTATTGAAATTACCCTTGTAAAAATTGCTTTCATTCGATTTACTCTTGTTAACATCACTCTTATTAAACTTACTCTTATATTGTCTCAGGATAGGTTATTCGTTGCTAACTTGGTGACAGTTTCTCCAGAGTTCTCATTAATTATCATTTAATAATCTAATATTGGGTTATTTCGTGTTAATCTGACTGGTGACATGACACCAGTCAACATGACACCAGTCGACATGACACCAGCCAACATGACACCAACATAACACCAACACAATATTAACAAAATACCAACACAAAACCAACACCAACACCACACAACACAACACCAACCAACACAACACTTACCAATACGACACCAACCAACACGACACTAACCAATACGACAGCCACCAACACGACACCAACCAACATGACACCAACCTACATTACACCGACCAAAATGTCACCAGTCAACATGACACCAGTTGACATGACACCAGTCGACATGACACCAGTCAACATGACACCAGTTAACATGACACCAGTTGACATGACACCAGTCGGCATGACACCAGCCGACATGACACAAGTTGACGTGACACCAGTCAACATGCCAACAGTCGGTGTGACACCAGTCAACATGACACCAGTTGACATGACACCAGTCGACATGCCACCAGTCGGCATGACACCAGTCAACATGACACCAGTTGACATGACACCAGTCGACATGACACCAGTTGACATGACACCAGTTGACATGACACCAGTTGACATGTCACCAGTCGATATGACACTAGTTGACATGACACCAGTCGGCATGACACCAGTCGGCATGACACCAGTCGACATGACACCAGTCGGCATGACACCAGTCGACATGACACCAGCCCACATGACACCAGTCGACATGGCACCAGTCAATATGACACCAGTCAATATGACACCAGTCAACATGACACCAGTCGACATGACACCAGTTGACATGATACCAGTCGACATGACACCAGTCGACATGACACCAGTCGACATGACACCAGTCGACATGACACCAGTCGACATGACACCAGTCGACATGACACCAGTCGACATGACACCATTCAACATGACACCAGTCGACATGACACCAGTCGGCATGACACCAGTCGACATGACACCAGTCGACATGACACCAGTCAATATGACACCAGTCAACATGACATCAGTTGACATGATACCAGTCGACATGACACCAGTTGGCATGACACCAGTCGACACGACACCAGTCAACATGTGACCAGTTGACATGACACCAGTTGACATGACACCAGTTGACATGACACCAGTCGACATGACACCAGTCGACATGACACCAGTCAACATGACACCAGTTGACATGACACCAGTCGACATGACACCAGCCGACATGACACAAGTTGACATGACACCAGTTGACATGACACCAGTCGACATGACTCCAGTCATCATGACACCAGTCAACACAACACCATACAACACTAACACAACATCAACACAACACCACAACCACACACCACAACACCAACCAACACATCACTTACCAATACGACATTTACCAACACGACACCAACCAACATGACACCCACCTACATGACACCCACCTACATGACACCAACCAACATGGCGCAAGCCAAAATATCATCAACCAACATGGCACCAGCCAAAATGTCACCAAGCAACTTGTCACCAATCGGCATGACACCAGTCGACATGACACCAGTAATTGCAAATTGAATAATTTTCTATTAACTTAAACCACATAAAATAAAGTTGAAGGAATGACTCATTTTGGTGAATCAGAATTATTCATTTTTAAATTTTGCTCGCACCCTTATTCTTTAAGGATAAGTACAATTTATAATATAAAATTGACTGACTTTCATAAATGTCTAACACTAATGTTTACACTTGCCGTCCGATACTTTGCCCATGATTTACTGTTAGTAATGGGGATGTTATATTATGGCACATTTACTATTCCAATTGAGCTTTGAAAAAAAATAACAACTTCGATATTAATCTACAACTTCCATTTTATTGAATTTAAAATACTTTTAATTTTATAAGTAATTTGATATGTTTCGGCTAATATAGTCATCCTCGAACTGTGTATAATTAGTTTGATGATCAGTTTGAGTTGCAAAAATTGAATTAGTTAGTATTAACTCTGAATGCATGATGTTCGCATACGCTCACTATATATAAGAAGGCGTTCCAGTATTACCTAAACAAACTTTTCGTGATTTTAGAACCACCACCCCCCCATCCCCCGTACAGCAAAAATAAGAAAATAGTCATCCTTAAGGGGAAAGAAATTTGTAGTTGGGACTCCACTATGTTATATTTTACTGTGCAGTGTATAAATTTTAGTCAAAAGTGACCAATCTCATAATAATGACCGTGTACACACATATGTATCGTTCTACAAACATATTGATTGAATAGCAACACTAAATAAAATGAAAACAAACAAACAAAAAACCAAAGGGAAACTAGAACTGTGTATCCATCCGTCGGCATTCCATCTCCTCCAATAAATATATAAATATGCCAATCACGTCCTGTAATGTAACACAATACTTATTGAATTATTTTATTGGCATTAATGTTTTATTTTTTATATGTACTGTTGTTGTACACTCCCGTTCAATAAAATTGAACAGACCTGAAATGTTTTATTTTTCTTACATTTCATAAAACTCCTCACTTTTGTAACTCTCTGTATAATCATTCATTTATAAACAAAGATACGTAGTGTATATTTTAAGTGCGAAAAAAGAAATGGAAGTATAGTCAAAAACGTTTACTACAAGAATAATCAAACTTGTGAAAGACTGATTCGGTTCAGAAATCTATTGAACGGGAGTGTACTTACAAACGGATGACTATATGATGGCTACGTTTTTTTTTCTGTCTATTATAGTTTTTGTAACTGAAATTTTTTTTTTGAAATTTGAGTAGTTTTTCTACAATGTTTATATAACTCCGTATACAGGGTGAAGATCAATAGATAGATATACTCACTGATCACAAGTTGTATGGAAAATGGACAAATATATTTATTCACTTTGAATTGCAAGTATCTCCCAATGAGCTATTAGTAGGGTACGATCATATATTTTTTAATTTTTATTATTTTATTGTACTTTTAGAATGGATCCTTTTCCTGTGTCTATTCATTGAATTCATTGAATTGAATGCTTAGAAGTGATAAAATTATCCTATCCATTTTGCGTGGACGAGATGTTAGTATATTTACCGCCATTTTTATGCTTACAACTTTTGATAAGTGATTGTACCGGACTATTGACATCCGAATTCTACATATCCAAGCAAAAAAAAAAAAAAAACATTATGTCAGGAAACTCTCAGTTTACCTGTTATTCGCTATTCTGTTTTCTCGAAATAATCTACAGGATGTCTAAGATTTTAATTCAGAAAATTGAATATGCGATAGATATCCCAAAAATAAGAATGAAAGTTCACATGAACTTGGATGCTTTCAAGCTTCATTATCGAGGTACAGGTTGTAAAAGTTATGTACAACCTTAAATCTCTCAAAAACTTAAAAAAGAAAACTGAAAACTTAAAAAACTGTTTTCTAATGTCTCAAAAACTACTTGACTGATTTCGATTAAACTGGGCAAGTATTTAGTAATAAATAATTGGCTTAATTTGATGTAATTAGATTTAATTTAATTATTCCAGGGGCGTTCTAACTAGATATTTGAAATACAAATTTGAGTACGCCATTGTTTTTTTTTCAAGTTGCATACTATGTTTTGTTTGAGTAATTAAAAATACAATTCTCTCTCTCTCCTGCATATCTCCCTGTATATCCTTAGAACAGTATTACTGATTCAACTGGTAATTTACATAAAACTTTATTAAATGGTAACCTAATTTGCAAAGAAATAACGAGTTGGATAAATTAATCTGTTTCAAGAATAACAGCATCCAATAACTCTTTGAGTATCATTTTACAACAAGGAACAATGTTTGGATGTAACTAAATTTGTATTTAGAAATTCGAGTTTGGTGTTTTCTGCACTATTTACAAAAAAAAGTTCTATAATTTAAATATAGCAAAAGAACGGACGGTGTCGTGTTTACTAAATAAAAAATGCTGTGAGCAAATAATACAGGAAATGTCATAAAAATTTATTGATTTATGGACGGAAATGTTTATTGAATATTAGTAGATAAAGTTATTTATAAGTGACGACATTAGTTTTATAACATTTATGTTTTAA
The DNA here is from genome assembly GCA_963920215.1 of Nineta flava. Lineage (NCBI taxonomy): Eukaryota > Metazoa > Arthropoda > Insecta > Neuroptera > Chrysopidae > Nineta > Nineta flava. Next base: position 45,885,472 of record OY986044.1, read on the forward strand.
AATATTTGAGTTTTAATTAAAAATATTTTCAATAACTAATGGAATATAATTAAAATGTGCTTTATAAAGATTATAAGAGTCAAGAGATAGTATCAAAAACAAATCTGGCGTTCTTTGTTATTTTTTTGCATTCGTTTTTGGCCAAAAATTTGTCGTCAAAAATTTATTCCTCATAAAATACTTTTGCTAAGAATGTTTTTGAAATCCGAACAAATCCGGCAAACAAATCAATACGCATGTAAGAAGGTATACTTCTTTTTAAATAATTTATTAATCTATACTAATATTATAAAGATGAAAGATTTGATTATTTGATTGCATTGAATAGGCTCCGAAACTACTGGACCGATTAAAAAAATGATTTCACCGTTGGGAAGCTATATTATCCCCGGGTGACATAGGCTATATTATATTTTCAAAAAAATTAGGGAAACTCCAATAGTATAACTCGATGTGTAAGAAGGTGGAGGTTCTGAGAAGCCAAATAACATTTTAATTCTGATAGCGGAAGTGCCGGTAAAAATTAATAAAGTTGAATAATTCAGTAGTACGCTATCGACACCAAAAGTGCCGGAGCAAATCTTGGAGTTCCACGGGCAACACCGGGGAATTCAGGTAGTATTAAATAAGGTCAACACTACTTTTAAGATACAAAAGTTTAATAAAATGATATTGTAGCGAAGAACTACAATAGAAAAATATATTGTATCTAAAATTAATGATTCTACATTTTATCATTGTAGAATACAGAACCAGCGTCACTGACTCCGTTAGAATTAGAGTTTGAAATACTGGAATTAAATCAATTATTTACATTAAAATCATAGTTCGAGAAATTTATCAAGACCAGGCAAGTGTTTTCAATGTATACATTTAATATTCAAAGTTTACGAGCCCATTAAAATGATATCGTTGGTAATGCGACTCGGAATTCTAATCATAAACATGGAGTAATAATGATGAATACATTCCTATACATAATTTCAGAGTTGGCAGTGTGCAAATTACAAAATGATAACATTGTCCACTGAAGAGTGGGATCACTTATGTGACAGACTTACTTGTAGCCTGTTTCGCTAAGCATCTAATATATGTACAGATAAATTTATTCTTTCCACTGCATTACACATTTTTACTAATCTCCCAAGCACTGTGCAATAAAGCAGGATAGAAGTGTTAAATCAGGATATATATATAGTATTTAGTTTTAAGTATGGAATAGTCGCAGAACATTGTTGCAGCAACATTGAACTCCGCCTATAAAATATTTTCAGTACAGACGTTGCAACCAAAGTTTAGGAACATAAAATTTAATTTAATTATTTTATGACGCTAGTCATAAAAATTCAATCATTTCTCATCTTGTCTCTATCTATATCATTTAATTTGTATACTTTAATTATATTTTATATGTATGTATCTCTAGTAAAACTAGTGTTGGGATAATATCTATATTCTATACAAATAATAAAGTATATATATAATTTTATATTATATATATATAATGTAAATTGTAACCAATATAGGTAATAAAACATAATAAAATATTAGGAAAGCATAACATTTAAGATAATATGGCCAATTTGTATATGGACATTTAACTCCTACAAAATATCAAATAATTTTGATTTTTACAGCAACCGTTCAAGGACATGTTTTTGTTGCTGCAACAGCTATACACACACAGCAACATCCTAGGTTGCTGCACAATGTTGCTGTTCAATGTTCCTCGTTTGTAGGGCCTATTATACATATTATTTACGTACGACAAATTCTTACACAGAAGTGTTAAAATAGATGAATCTATTTAAAATAAAACACATAAGTCATTTTGTTGTTGTAAAACTGTCTCTGTTTCTTAATCTCATAAAGAAACAAATAAATTATACAAAATACGTTATTTTTAATTTTATAGTCCTAATAACATAAATTTTATATACATTTTTTTTCTTTCATATAGCCAAAACTCAACACCTCGACTGTCGTCGTCAGCAGTAAAATAGTGTGAATCTATAAAATAGTAGGTAGACACACATATTTTGGCATCTTATTGTGTTTCAAGTTTAATAGATTTATCCAAATTATAATAAATAAACTAATTTATCAAATCACACACCGATAAACATGCCTTTTCTTATGTTTTTAAATAGTTCTCATTCTTAGATAAAAAATATAAGATAAAATAATATACAGAGTGACACAAAAAGAGGTAAAGAAAATTTATAAAGTGATTTATTACAGAATTTTAAGTAGATTTTTATCTCTATGATTCTATTATTAATATTTTCTCGTTATTTAATTTATTAATTATAAATTGGTAATTTCTTGCTTCAACTTAAAACATAAAACTTATAAGGCTCATTGGAAAGGTTGAACTGTGGATGAGATAATTTTTTTGATAGTAATATTAATTAATAAATTCAATGCGACGTGTTAGTCTATATAGTGTACACTTGTTCTTTTATACGCGTATCTTCGTAACCGTACTGGAGATGAGCATTAACAAAGTATTATTATTACAAATAGACTCATCGAGCTAATCATTCGTGGTGTAATGTTTGACGAACTGGGCACGTTATCCACAATATCAGGGTTTGATTCCTGACGGAACAGATAATTTTCACATTTTGTATACAGCCTGTATTTTGAAATACACCCAATCTGCACACATTGTATTGTGTATCTATCGCTGTCTATATGTAGTGTACTATGATATGGTGTCTTTGTTACACTTAAACTGCATTAAAATCAGTTATATAAAGTTGCAACTTACTCGTGCATATATACATCGTCGTTATTGTCCACCGTCCGTCATGTGAGTGTGTCTATATGTATCAAAGACACCATATCATACTCACTGCATATAGATAGCGATAGATACACTATACATTGTTTCTAGATAGGGTGTATTTTAAATATAATCAGTATATATCATGAACAGTTTACAACTTTTGAAATATGTTGCAAAATTTTCGATCGATGAAGTTTTCAATCATTTAAAATATGAAATATTTTCACCCTTTAATGGAAAATGAAATAGTTTTTCTCCAATTCTGTAATTTTAATAAATTATTTAATAAAATGTTTTTAATAACCATTATTTTGAAAAACGACTTTCAAATATTAAAATTATTTTTTAAACATCCTGTATATTTTATGTTTCTTCAGAAAAAAATGCTCAAATAATAGTAAAAACCATTAAGATTTTTCAGTTGATAAACTACAAACAAAAAGAATTATAGGTTTTTTGACACAAAAATTCAAATTTTACCTTTAATATAATAACAAAGGTATTTTTAGAATGGGATTTATTATGTTAATTATAAAAAGGTAATTGGTACCAAGTTTTAGATCTACGTTTTGAACAAAAACTGATTTTCAGTTTGTAAATACAATGTCTCTCTCTAACGGTTTCATTTTTCATTTGATCGAAATGAATATTGGGCTGTGAGGTACTATTGGTATTTGAAAGACCATTGGTATTCATTAATGGGCAAAATCAGACAGTGGGGGGGGGGGATAGAGAGAGGAAGAAACACAAAATTTGGTATATCTCCCTTAATATTGGATAAATCGAAAAATACATAAGAAGTATAGTTGTAGAAAGTTTGAGAAAAAATGATCAGGTAATGAACTGTGATAAATATGTTTTTCTACAACTTTACTCCTTTTATATTTTTTGAGTGTTCTATATTAAGAGAGATATTTTATACTCTCTATACCCCCTTCTGGTTGACCTTTGCTATTTATTAATAAACTTGGCCTTGAAAATACTAAAATCATATCAGATACGACATTTCATTTCGTTTTGACTAAAGTTGTGACTGCTAAAGAGTGATATATATATATATTCTGAAAGTTAGCTAGGTTGACGCAACTCCTGCGAAACGAATTTATTGTACTATTCCTTTACCACACCCCGAACGGTAAGAGGAGACAAAGCTGTCCAAACAAAGTTACTTATAAATAAGTAACAATCAATTCTAAGAAACTATAAGGTATATCATAAATGCATTTGAATAAATAAATATCAGTTTATTTTGCAAAAGATAATATTTCACTGATAAAAGCAAAATATTTTTATTACTGCTAACATTGCATTTATGGTTTAGATATTTAAAATACAAATTGTGTATTTAAACACATTCCATATAACGTCCATCCGACTAAAAATAAATCTATTATTATACAACTTTATAGTCTTTGATAAATTTCAAATGAAATACTTCTGTAACTCCTCGGTGTAACTCCTCCGGAATCATATCCTGACGTCTCTTCACAGATCAATCTTATCAAAATAAAGAACACATAAAGTTTATTGGTTACCAGAAAAAATCGAAAACGGTCTTCATACAGGAGCATCATAGACGTAAGAAAAGTATTAGAGAGATTCACTGTTACTTCCATCTAAGAAAAAGACTGCTTTAAATTCCAGTAAAACTTCGTTTTTTTACTGGAATTTAAAGCAGTCTTTTTTCAATGATAAAACTTGTATTATCTGTAAAAATATTTATTACGAACGCTTTACAGTAAATAGATTTTACAACCATTGTTTGGTGACATTTTACTCATGTGTTATGAAAATATTGATATTTAGTCAAATAGATCGGAAGATATCCGGGAGAAAGGAACAATTGCGTTAAAGGGTTTTATGGTTTTATGTGTATTTGTTTGAAACCTAAAACCACAAAGTGGTACTAAATTCACCACCTTTGCGTTCTTGAAAACGGAGTAAAACTGGCTTTTTTTTAAAGTTTATATAACTCGAAAACAAATGTGTACAAATTGTGTATTGAAATAGTGTGTACGACTCGTTTTATACCTTTGCGTATCAGTAAACGAGTTATACACACTATTTGAATACACAATTTGTACATATCGCATATTTGGTTCTCAAATAACATATAAAACTATTGTTATAGCCATGCACATGCTGTTTTGGTCTATCGGTCCGCCCTTCCGTTGGCTTAGTTTATTGATAAAAGCAATTTGAATACCTACATAATAATATGTATGTGTGTATATTATAAATACTTTTAAAAACTGTATGCTATTTTATTTTTCTGCTTAGCAATTTAAACAAAATATTATTTGAAAATATGATATGGCGTCAATATAACACGTATTTAATTCAAATATCTAATACATACGTTTACCGCATGTTATATGAATGCAGTCCCGAAGTTAATAAATATAAAATTAAGCTGAAGTCTAAACTAATATTAACTAATGTCTTATTTACCTTCACTCATGTATATTTGTCTGCTTCAAATGGTGTAACCGGCTCTTCACCTACTATAGAGCCATCTAGAGGGTGCCATATTCAATTTAATGGGACGTCACATAACCTATAACCAGCAGATAATCAAGACGCTTCAAACAATACCTCATTTATCGAATTATGATTAGTAGTTAAGATGTTATGAGGGAACAGATGAACAAACATGCAACATGGTTAAACACGTACCCCTCCTTGCTTCGCCGTCGTCGGATAATAAGTTAATGCATTGATAAAATGATCTCAGTACACGCAGAGTATTTAAGCAATTAGCTCAGTTATAAGTTGTTATCTTCACTAGTTAGAAATAATTCAATTTCATGGAAAGAAAGCAAAGCATTTCTGTTTATATGTTTGACGCTAATAAATTTTGTATAATAAATGTTAAATAAAAAAACTTTTATTTGTGGGTTGATTATTATAAAAATTGTTTATGATTTCCGTAATTATTTTCAATTTATATTAATGCGTGACATTTATGAGTAGAATAATCACAATTAACAACTATAATTGGAGGCGTAAACCATCAAGAAATTATAAATTATTAGCTATGCCGGCGACTTCATTCGCATAAAGTATGAAATACCCTGCACTTGAGAGACTTACCCAATAAATATATACCAATCGTTTTCTCACGTTTGTTCAAAAACTTGATCCTTTAGATTTAGATTTCAATACTTTTTGAATGCGGAAACTGTGATAGGAACACATTTATGTTTTTTGTCTATATATGCAATCATCTCCCTGAGTTCTCTTTTAAGAAATCATGCGCAGAAAGCATACAGTCTGGTATATTTTAATTCCTCCTGGTCAATATTTCGTAATCTTCTTCTTCTAATATCTAATCTAATCTTCCAATCTTCTTCTAATAAATAAAATTGAAGTGTCTATTTGTAATGTCAAAATAACAGCTTTTTACTAAATGCATATGAACGTATTTACGGTACTTAAAATAACAACAAAAAAAAACAATTTTTAAAATTTTGCACCAGCGAAGCGTACCCGTACCCCGTCCGCTAAGATATAATTTGCAAATTTTATCGAGTATATAATTTTGTTTCGAATATTACGGTATAGATTTTGTGATTAAAATACTTAAACTTGCAGTTGTTAAATTTTACTGGTACATGTATCAAAATTATGAATTTAGATAAGCAATTAAAAAAATTAATTCAAATCTTATTTGTATATGACGAAACAAACCATCATGTTAGTATTATAAACATAAATAATAAATCATAATGAAATAAAATAAAAAAATAACAAATTATATAAATAAATATACATTTAATAATAATAAAACTTATTTTGACAAAATGGAAACCCGACTTAACAAAAGAAGCACTAAAAAGTAAAAAAATAATTGCATATTCTTGTGCCAATTTTAGTTCACCAAAGCAAAAATTTTTAAATATATATGTACAATTATTGTGATTTTTGGAGGCGGTGTCAACATAGAGAAATTCACATAACTTTTGGACACCGCCTCCAAAAATAACAATAATTGTACATATATATTTAAAAATTTTTGCTTTGGTGAACTAAAATTGGCACAAGAATATGCAATTATTTTTTTACTTTTTAGTGCTTCTTTTGTTAAGTCGGGTTTCCATTTTGTCAAAATAAGTTTTATTTCTCGCTTTTTAGTGACTTTGAAGTTCTATAACTGATTTTAATTGTCTAAATATGGGTAGACCTACTAAACGACCAACTAATTTTTAGTGAATTTTTTTATAACACTTTTTTTTTACCCGTTTTTTTTTTTTTTTTAAATTTTTAATGCATTTTTTTATATCAGATTTTCAGTTTTCTTTACAAGGAATTTGGTTTTTTTTTGTAAAATTTTTTTTTTTTGGGGTCGGTTTTTTTTTTAAGGAAAAATTTTTTTTGAAGTCGGTTTTTAAAAAAATTTTCTTATTTTCCCATTATGAATGAGTATACTTTTTCAAAAAAAAAAAAAAATTTCGCAGAAATCGGTAATCACATATAAAATGAGGATTTTCCTCGATTTTCCGGAGATCCCCTCATCAGAATGCGATTTGGTGACAATGGGACCAATCGGGAATCAAACCCTTTAAAACAAAAAAAAAAAATTCAAAATCGGTTCATAAATGCCGGAGTTCTGAGGTAACAAACATAAAAAAAAAAAAAAAAAAAAAAAAAATACAGACGAATTGAGAACCATCCTCCTTTTTTGAAGTCGGGTTAATAATAAGACAGACTTGCTTATATATTTATAAAAAGTGTCGCGTCAATACATATAAAAACTAAACTCATCACTTTACTGGGTAAATTAATTTTAATTTATTATTTTTAAGTTTCTTTTAAATTAGTTTTTTTATTTTTTCATGCATCATCAATTACATGTTCATTTCAAATAATTAATTTATATATATGTATGTTGTAAGCACCACGCAAAATCCGTCATTTTATTTAAAGACCACACAAGAAAGGGTAAAGATAAATTTCTGCAAATTCCTCACAGAATGTTATTCTTTGCAATAGGTTGAATGATTAAGTTTCTATTAAAAAAATATTTTTTAAAACAAGCTTTTTATAGTAAAACTAATTTTCTACAACTTTACTTCTTATGTATTTTTCGATTTTTTCAAATATTAAGAGAGATATACCAAATTTTGTGTTTCCCTCTCCCTCTAAACCCCCTCCTTTAATTATTCACACAAAAAAAAACATACAAACATACATAGGAAAACAGAGTACCTTCTTTTTGAAGTCGGTTAATTACTAGACCTTTCCCATAAGTATAAAGATTACCCCAGTGAAAGAATCATAAAAATAGGTCGTGTATATTTTGATAAAATCGCGCAAACACGCAAATATGATACAAAAATACGAACATACTACGGAAACACAGAATCTTCCTTTTTTAAAGTCGGTTTAAAAGTAGAGTTTTTAAGTAATACCAACAAATTCACTAGTTAATTGATTTTTTCAACGTGTCGTCTAATAAACAGTATAATGGTACTGCTTTAACATTGAAATAAGATTTGTATGCCGATATATGTAAATAATTTTCTTCTCCTTAATATAAAATCATATAATTGCTGTAACTCTGCACTGTTGAAAGCTCCTATAAAATCGATATCCTATACTTGTAGATTATCGATATCCCCGACTTAAAATGCATTTTGATCCAAGAAAAATATTTTTCATCACTATTTCCCAGGGCTCTATTACGAAAACAATGCATTTTATGGACATTATTAATCAACCTTTTGTTCAGAATGTAGTAATCCAAGTTTGTCTGCTAAAATTAGGGCCAATCTATACATTATTGTAGAATTTTCTTAGAAATTTGAAAACATAATACCACTCAATTTTATGAATGTATAAAAAAAAATTTGGATTTGAAATTAGATTCGCCTGAGCTCCAATTACCACAAATTGCGCAATGGATAACGAAAATGTTAAAAATGACTAGTAAAATAACTGTTTGTCTCAATTTTAATCCCCTTACGACGCGACGCGACCAATAACTTATAAATATACAGCGCTTAGTTATAAACAAAGATTCAATTCATTACTCCAGTCAAATATATTTATAAATATAATAAATTTATTTTAAATACGAATAATTATTTTTTTTTTTTTGAAAATTTATTGAACCTACTTAAAACTAAATGGTAGACTTGTAGACATATTTTTTAAAATTTGAAAGTAATAAAATTTATTTATATAATAATAGAATTTTTGTAATTACTCTTTCATTGAATATAAATTTGAAAAAAAAAAATTGTATTTATATTATATTTATATAGGATGACTCAAAAACTGTAACCTCAAGTATTTAAATTTAAATTTTGTTCCCCAAAATGAGTAATTAATTGTACTTACTTAAACAAGACTTGAACATTTCTCTTGGAGGAGGTTTCCAAACATTTATGAAATAATTCGAGCCAAATTTGATAAAAGGAACCCCTGGAAATTTCTACCAAGTACATTTGTTCAAAATTCGAAAAATTGGAATAATTGGTTTTAATACTGCAAATGTTTTAAGCCGATTTGTATCGAATCGATCTAATTTTTGAAAAAATATGACCAAAAGTTGTTCCTTATAAAAATGTAAACGATTTATGTTCTAAACACTTTTTCGAAAACCAAATGGCTTTGATCCAAGTCGGGTAAAAATTATTTCCAGTATTGAGGATCACTTCTGATCATTGAGTGAACGTGTATAGAATGTTTCGATACTTCTAAGTTTTGAGCTAAGCTAGAAGAGTCCAGCGAAAAAATGTTTAAAAAAAACTGTATAAACACTGTACTATAGCAAAACAAAAATGAAAAATAACTCGAAATAATATTCAATAGGTTTTACTTTTGTTTGTAAGGTTCGCGTGTGTCTGGACTTATAGTATATATTTGTGTGGTCTTCCAGCTTCGTCTGTTTGTCTGTCTGTCTGTTTCTTTGAAGCCATGTCGTTTTAAAATACCTTATAATATCCATAACGTATTATGCACCTATAATATCAAGTTAGATTCTAAAGCTTACTTTACACTATAGTCAAGTCAAATAGTCTCCCACTAGATCCAGTACCTCAGCTTAGTGCTTGTCTCGCCCATTATTGTATGTTTTGCCGATTCTGCACACGTAGATCGGGCTTGAAGAAGACAAGAAATAATTGAACAATCTATGAATTGTATCTGAGTTTATTTGTTTCAACTACTGCTAGACTTGAATTTACACTTTTTAGATCGAAGTACTGTAAAAAGTTGGTGGTCGGACAAGTTAAGTAAGCGAGCCCCTGTTCTATCTACTCACTCAAATAATCGGCAGTATATTTAATTATTTCTCAATCCAACTGTTTTCTTGCATTAAATCAACATGACTTTTCCTAGTAGTCTCATCACCCGACCAGTACTCGCTACTAAATCTCAATTTACTTACATATTTGCGTACACACTGTATATTCCCTTTGTTACCACGGTAACTACTAACAAATTATTGATTCATTATTTATGAGGCGAAACATACGTTTGGTTTCAATTCCAATAAATTGTATTTTCAACCCGACTTCAAAAAGGAGGATGGTTCTCAATTCGTCTGTATTTTTTTTTAATGTGTGTCACCTCAGAACTCCGTCATTTATGAACCGATTTTGAATTTTTTTTTTGTTTCAAAGAGTTTGTTTTCCCATTGGTCCCATTGGCACCAAATCGCATTCTGATGAGGGGATCCCCGGGAAATCAAGGGAAACCCTCATTTTATATGTGATAACCGATTTCTGCGAAATTTTTTTTTTTGAAAGGGTATCATTCATAATGGGAAAATAAGAAAATTTTTTTTTAAACCGACTTTTAAAAAAATTTTTACAAAATGAAACCGACCTCAAAAAAAAATTTTTTACAAAAAAAAAAAAAACAAAATGCATGTAAAAAAAACTGAAAATCTCTTATAAAAAAAAGCACTAAAACTTAAAAAAAAAAAAAAACAACGGATAAAAAAAAATGTGTTACAAAGAAATGCACTAAATGTTAGTAGGTCGTTTAGTTGGTCTACCCATATTTAGACAAATAAAATAAGTTATAGAACTTCAAAGTCACTAAAAAGCGAGAAATAAAACCTATTTTGACAAAATGGAAACCCGAACAAAAATCAAATATTCTATAACAAATTGTGCCAATTTTAGTTCACCTAAGCAAAAATTTTTAAATATAGAATACACAAGAATTTGCAATTATTTTTTTACTTTTTAGTGCATTTTTTGTTATTGAATATTTGATTTTTGAAGTCGGGTTTCTATTTTGTCAAAATAGGTTTTATTATTTTATGTTTGTAGATTAGGATTTCATATTCACTTGGCATCCTCTCTTCTATATCCAACATTTGGCGTTTTATATTTTTTAACACATTCGATTAGACCAACCAACTGGTTCCATGTACTAAGTAGCTTTTAATCAATCGTTTACTTGTCCAATGTAAACTAGCCTTAAAGCTGTATTCACCACCTCCTGTTGGTGCTATAAAACGTATGTTCTTTTTAGAATGCTGAGTCTACATGAGTCTACACATACATTGGCAATATAAGGTAGACTCACAGACTTGCATAGAGCCTAACAACACAGCAAACATTATGCACATAAAGTAACTAGCAAATATCATATATAGGTAATATTTATAAAACCAGCGATACATGTGTGAGATAAAGACAGGTGTATATACTGTTTATGTATGTCTGTTTCACGACCACATGAGAAGAAGAGAGGTCGTGTGATCACGATCTGCAAATATGGATGAAAGAAGATTATGTATGTACTACACATGGCCATAAAACTAGCGGTTTTTGTTTTCATAAAAATTTAAAATTAGTTTTTGCCTTATTCAGTCGGTTTTCGAAAAAATGTTTCGAATAAAATTTGTTCATTATAAATATGCTAACAATTGTTATTCGATACTTTTTCCAAAAAACCGAATGATTAAGGCACAAATCAACAACAAAATTTTTAAAAAACGGGCGCTATTTCTGTGATCATTTCTATAGTCGTCTGTATTACCTAGACGTAATGCTTGTGTTATGAGACCTGTAAATATACTAAAAAGTACAAGGACTTCATACCTACAGTTTACAGGCATTCGTTATATTTGTGTTTAGCTGGAACAGAATGCAGTAAGCTTATGAAAATGAGCAAGAAGATAACGGCATATAAGCAACCATCTCTAAACATCAGGCGCAAAGACAAATTTCGTGCTTAACTTAACCTCTTTGGCTATCATGTATTACTATGCCATACTAAACTCCACCCGTTCATCCTTTGAGGAAATCTATTTATATTGGGAACATTAGTTTAGCTTCCCATTTTACCTGTTTAAGAGTCTAGTTTCCAATTCTCAATGGTATATTCAACTTCTTCGTAGCTTCCACAGATTATAGAAACTAACATATTCTGCGTATGTTCAGAATCTTTATCAAGAACAGTTTCTAGAAAATTCAATTTTGCATAGACATGAATATAAAATTTTCGTCAATCGAAACTTATAGAACCTGCGTATCGCAAATATATTAAATATATTTTAATGGTACCTTGTGGAGATTTTATGAATTTTGGTCGTTGATAGCATTAAATTATCGTTATAATCCAAAGTTCTACTGAGGGGGCTGATGGATGTTGGCCATAACAACCTATGGCCAACTTTTGATATGGCAGACTTTAGGTTGCAAATTTAAAATAAATACGTGTATTGTGAACGAATGCTAGTTAATTTAAGAATTTCATGCTTTCTTTGAGTGAAATATTTAACCCTTGGACAGGTTCAAATTTTAGATTTCATAGAGAATAATAGATTTCTTTGCTCTGAGTAGTATGCTATGTAACCTTATCACAGTTAGAATATAAACCACCAAACTTCGTGACACAATGTGGTCAGTTCCCAATTGTAATTTTATATTGTATATATTTGTTTGTTTTGATGATCTTTTCGACATTTTTGAATAGTGAATTTATCGGTACTGAATCCTAAAAAATAAAACATAATCTTTTCAAGATAAATTTATAACTTTACAAAACGCGAACAATAATAAATAGCTTATAGATTTAACAAATAGCTTAGAATCTCACAATAATGTTTATTAATACGTTTGATTAAAGATCGTGTACTTTGAACTTTGTATCCAGACCAGACATACGAGACTTCACATATACATATAAATGTATACATGGCCACAAAAGTAGCACCTCATTTTCTGATTTTATCATTTATTAGGGCCTTATTCATTCGGTTTTCCGAAAAAATAATTCGTATAAAAATTGTTCATTATAAATTTAGTTGAAAGTAATCAAATGAATAAGATACAAATCTACTAAAAAAAAGTGTGTCTGTACTTATGTACGCATATAAGAAATTGTACTTCTTTTTAAATAATTTATTAAAATAATATTAAATAAGGTCAACACTACTATTAAGACACGAAAGTTTAATAAAATGATACAGTAGGTAGTGAAAAACAACAATCGAAAAATTATATATGGTATTTAAAACCAATGATTCTATATTTGATCATGGTAGAACAGAACCAGCGTATTTTCTTCCATTAAAATTAGAGTTGGAAAGGCTGACATTGAGTTAGTGAAATTTATGAAGACCAGGTCAGGTTTATCAATATATAAATTAAATATACAAAGTTTACGAGCCCAAAAATATGATCTCACTATGTGGCTCGTAATTCTAATATTTTTAGTTGAGTAATAATGATGAAGACATTCCTGTACCTATCTTCAACTGTATAGACAAATTTAAATGTTCTAAGAGCTGGCGGTGTTGCTATTTACCGAAATAATAACAATCATTCAACTTTCTTTCTATAATGGTCTAAGATCCGACATTAGAAAAACCTTCCCTCATCTGTTAATTGATTGAAAACGCTTATTGCAATATAAACAATTTGGCAATGTAATGTCTGCCAGGGTAGTCCTGCTGCAATTAACATTAATTAATTAATTTAAAAAAAATACATTGTAGAGAGAGAGAGATACTATTGCATTATTCCACGTAAGGGAAGGTTTTTCTAATGCCGAATCATTGACCATAAAGTATAATATTGTTTTTCAATATGCAAAAATCATAGCACACACAAAATTATTGTTCATTGAAAGTGTGATCACTTATGTGACAGGCTTACTTATTGTCTGTTTCGCTAAGCATGTTATATAAATTTAGTCTTTCTACTGTATGACACATATTTTTTTACTAAATGTCTCCCAAACACTGTGCAATAGAGCAAGATAGAAAACTGTGTAACATTGATCCAACGAGTGCCACATCAGCGAATCGTTACATGCTGAAAATACACTCTGATCATCAGAACGCGCCAAAAGAAGTATAACTTCTAAAAAATGTTGAAAAATGAGTACTACTTTTGTGGCCAATAGTACATACTAATATTAGGATATATATTTATATATATGTATGTAATTATGACTAGCAGAGCACGAACGTGTGAATATTCCTTTTGAGAGATCTATTCTATGGCATCAACATGGATGGCATCAAGTCTACGGCTATAGCAGAGGTGGGCAGGAGATGACTCGGCCAAGCTCTGAGTGAGAGGTAGGGAAGAGAGATAGAGTTAATACAGGGTAACCTACCAATTATTAATATTTTCTTTTTTTAATTAAAACATTTTCTGAAAAAAATATAATAATACCAAATCTTTTTTATGGTCAGTATTATACAAAGTAAATAATACAAGCAATCATTCAATACCTACTCTGGAATTTTGGGCTGGTAATTAGGGTCATTAAATGTACCTTTTTAGTATATATCATATTTGTGTATGAATAAAATAAAAATATATATAAATCTTTTGAACCTTTAAGTTTACCGCTGGACCATTGTAATAAAAGAGGGAAATTTTTGCAAAGGATAATTTTAAATAGAATTGAAGTTTTGGAAATTCCAAATGATTTGTCTAAATATTTTACTATTCATATCCGAGAACTAATAAAGAATTATTTACCTGATTTAATTATTTTTTCTTCGTATGGAGTATGCTCAGTATAGTGTCATGGGAATTTGATGAATTAAGTTAAATTTTACATAAAGTGGGAATTTGAGTTCTTCGAGTTAGTCTACTTTGAATTGAAAAAGTGAAAAGTACTATTTGTAGTAGTGGAAATTATTTTTCGCAAAATTTGTTTTTCAAAAAAAATAAAAGTAGTGAATTTAATAATGGAGAAGACATCGCAAGCAGTCTTGGATAAGTTCAGATTATTATTATTATTGTTATTATTATCATTATTGTTATTATTATTATTATTATGTTTTTTGGTGTATCTCTCCATACTGTAAAAGATATTATTTAAACAATAAATATTTTATAAAACTTTTTCTAAATTGATTGAATAAATTATTGGGCAATAATCGGTAGGACAACCTGTATTGAAACATCGTTCCGTCTTGCTTCAAAACATACCTTCTTTACTTACTCTCACCCAGCTTATGGAGAGCTCGTAAGGCTCAGACGAGCTGTCTGTGCCCACCTCTGGGCTATAGTACAGCACATACGTGTAGAGTTTTCTTTGTATGTTATTTTCAAAATCGTATATATAGGTAGGTTCACGTGTGTTAAGAGCGCAAGGTATATCAAACATGTCGTGTTTCTTTTTTATATATTTAATATTTAAATTATGTTAATGTGTCTTTAATTAATTAAACATTTGTATTTAAATTTATATGCTTTTTATTTTCATTTTACTATAATGATGCTTAGAAAAACGTACGTGGAGATTTTTAACTTGGAGAGTTTATACTTAATAGAATAAAAAATTATTAGGTGTGTTACTTGAAAATGTCACTGAACTTTTTACCCTTTATATTTTCTATGTCAGATTCGATGCTGAAAATCTATATTGAGATTTTATCGAATCTTTACAGTTGAAGTCCCCTGATAGTAGAACAAATTCAATACGCACTAGCTCCGTCAATTTAATTTCCTTAGAATTTCCTTACCACTAAAGTGGCTACAGACACATATATAATTATATATTAATATATATATTTGTTCATGTACATTGTAAATGGACAAAACCGAAAAATGTTTGGGCAAAATAGACAAAAGTGTCCATCTTTGAATGAAACCGTAAGAGATAAATGAAAAACTTATAGACAAAGAATGCACCTTTTTTAAAAATAAACTACTTTTATACAAAAGTTTTTTTATAAATTCATTATATACTGGGTATTTAAGCAATTAACTAACTTAGTTGTTATTTTCTTTTGTATATACAGAGAGAGATATTTAGGATTTTAATTTTCAATCGTAAAAATTTACAAAAATCACAGAAAAAATAATGACAAAACTGTAGTTATAGGAAATTAATTTTCTATAATTTTTCTTCTTATCTCTTTTTCGATTTTTCCCTTTTAATCTATCTCTTTATCCTTGCCCTATTTTGACTATCAACAAATGTGTCCATTCAAATATCAAAAGCGTCTTACGTACCAAATTTTATTCGAATCGGAGATAATATATATATATATATATATATATATATATATATATATATATATATATATATATATATATATCAATTTTCATGATGATCATTTTCGGCTAGATAGGATCGATGGCCATTTGAAGAAAGTTTTGGGAAATTTCCTTATCAGTACAACACCAATAGCTCTATTTCTTTTAGAGAAAATTCGCTAAAACTCATCGGTGGATCTGTGTGTCTGGTAGGTTGTGAGTCTGTGAACAAGATATCTCAAGAACGGAGATAACGCTAGTTATGGAACTTAAATCTTAAGTTTAATATTATCATCTCACGTAACTGCATTGTTTTGGCGGAAATATAGCTTAACCAGATATGACCTATTATTCTAAATAGCATTTTATATGAAACTTTTTTATGTACGACTTGTCTTCAAGTCTTTTTCCCAGAACTTCTAGTATTTTCCATCTTAACAAGTCTAAATTAAAGTTTGCAATCACTTTTTGCCCGTGCTGGCGTTTTGTTCATCTTTATATGATTTTATTAAAATCTGCATACAGAAATTTCATAAATAATTTAAATAATAAATAACTGAGACAATAAATACATTTGTACAAATTTGTTTCAAGTAATATGTCATATTTAATGCATTTTAATGTTAAGTTTAATAGCCACTAAGTGAAGTTGATTTAGTGGCATTTCATGTACTTTCATATGCATAATATAACCGGTATATATATATATATATCCTGTATACATACCTTAACATACAAAATAATGTACCATCAACAACTAAGTCTTATAAAATCGATTTACATATAGCTTTATAATTTTAATTTAATTTTGTATACGTCTTGATATGTATAGATATTATACTTTTTATATTTGACTCTTCTTTTTAAATTGAAGCCAGAATAAGTTTTTAAAATGAATAGTTTTACTTTTAACTCATATCCAATTTGAGCAGAAGAAATTATTATAATAAATTGAAATATGTAAGGATGGTATATTTGTATATATCCCGCAATTGTAAGTCTTACCATGTATAAATGTATAAACATTTATCATGTATAAACAATTATCAAAATTTGATAATTGATTTGTGCCTTATTTATTCGGATTTCGGAAAAATGTTTCAAATAGAAGTTGTTAGTATAGTTATATTGAACAACTTTTATCCGAAAATTTTTTTCGAGAACCGAATAAATAAGGCAAAAATCAATAATATAATTTCGAAATGATTGCTCGACTTTTGACGTCAAGCATACATTGTATTTATTATTAAAGAGAACCAATAAAGATTATTTGTTTATAACAATTTACAATTTTAATTAAGATTACGAAGACATAGTATGAAAGTACTAGCGTATACTATATAGACAGTCATTGATTTTTTATTGATATATTGATATGAAAAAAATCAACTCACCCACCAGATATCGAACTTTAGAACTCTGGATTTGTACCCAACATGCCACCGTTACACCACGGAATATACTGATCAATGAGTAAACTTTTTCATATCTTTGACAGTATTAATTTGAAGTCAACATTGACTTATCATTATTTGTGTATGCTTAAGCGTCTCATTACAATATTAATGTCAATTTCCATCAAGGTTACGAAGACATAGTATGAACGAACTAGCGTATACTAAATAGACAGATATAGTCATTGAATAGAAGCATATCATAGAAATCTAGGATCCAAAGTTCGATACTTGGTGGATAAGTTAATTACCTGTGAACCGTCTAACAATATTCTAATTTTGCATGTGGCCATTATGTCCTTTTTTTTTTTAATATTTGTAAAAAATTTACCATCACCAACCTTCTATAATAACCATTCATAATATAACAACGGTCGTCCTAATCACGCTTACGACTGTGTGTGTGTTTGCTTACTACCGACGACGATAAATAGCGTTCCTATTTTTTTTGTGACAGTAAATTTGTATCGAATTCATTTGGTTGTCGTAAATATTTTTCGAATAGCAGTTTTGTGTTATTAAACTATCAAGAACGTTTGTTGTATTTTTTCTATTTTCATACTTTTTATGTGGAATATTTTTATATACCATTGGGTATTAAATAATAAATATGATTCTGTACTACTCTGGATGTAAGTGTAAAATACCATTCATTTACAGAGTACTCCGCCACAACACTGGTAAATATAAATTTATCGATGTCATTCTTATATATTCACGAGGCCACCACCATGTCTTGGATGTTTGTTTGTCTTTTATGTCTTGTCGTCTGGTTTAAATAGTGGTCAACTCAGTACAATATGCGACGAATATACACAATGTAGACATCATCAGGACTGACTGACTGACTGACTGTGATGATGAAAATATGGTGTTTGGTATTTTATTTGAATCGTCCGTCAACAATAATAATAACAAAACAATTTACACCAAAATTTCTAAACTTAGTGATTATATTAATGTTTTCTTTAGAAATATTTTGCTATACGCAAGTACAAAAGCTTTCAGAATATAAAAGTTTTGATTTATTTGTTTTTAACCAGCTGTATCCACCAGGGCATGGCATTTTTATTACTGCCCGAGCGGTTGTTTTTACGACTGCTTTTTATTGGCATAAACCGTGACTTTGTCTGCTTGCTTGTAGATCTAAATGTGAGTAACGGCTCCAACTTAATGACAGTCATCACCGCCTAACTAGCCAAGGTACTGAAACTTTATGTGTGTAGTGGAAATACATGTGACAGCCACATAAACACTAACACGCATTCTTATCACACATACATGTCGCGTATGTGCACTGAAGCAAAACTTAGTTCCTTGGCTAGTTGGAGAGCACTTCAATTGGGGTTAATGGCGTCACATGGGATAATGTGTATTGTTATTTAGATGTCAGTGGGTTCAATACGTAATAAACCTTCTCTAAGAGATACTCGATCTATTGATGAAAGCTTGAAGAATATACGTTCAGCACTTTTTCAGTTTAGCGGCTTCAAACAGAGCGCGACTGGCAGACATTACTTGATACTTGTAGAATTGTTATGCACAGATTTAAGTGGGCGTACTTTAAGATTTAAGTTGTCAAACCTTATAGATTTATACTTTTCAAGAAGACACAAATTTATTTTGACTTTGTTTAACTCTTGCTCTTAATGATTGAATTATGTAAAATGATTTTATTTTAAATCACACTTTTTATTGTAGAAATAAATTTTTCCAGAATCTTTGATCAACTAGTTAAAAGGATAAAATTTAACCCTTGAATACGGAATATGCATCAAAATTTTTTTTTACATTTATTTTCAGAATATGAAAATACTGTTAATACTGTAATAACATTTAAAAACGAAATTAAAATCCGACAAATATCAAGGAAGCTATAAGCTTTTAAAGATTATTATCTGTCTCTTTCTTGCAAAAATACTAAAAACGGAGTTTTACGTGTATTTTAAATGGTGAAAGTGTAATATGACGTCACATAACATATCAAGAGGGCTATCACCCTCTTTGTCTAATCGGGAATTTCAATCATTCATATCTCGCTTGTTTTTAAAGTTATTTAAAAAGTAATTTTACCTTGATATTTGTCAAGTAAACGTGCTTCAATTCAACTGAAAAAAAATTTTCATGCATATTCCCTGAATTGAAATGATAATAAGTTTGAAAGCTCTGCATGTCTGATTGAAGACTTTGACTGTATCTCCCAAACGGATGGACGGATTTCAATACGGTTTTTTTACTTGAAGACTGATCGTGATGATTTTTCGCTATATTTGATAAACACTTGTTCAGGCGTTTAAGAATTATCAGTTGTTTTGTAAGTTAACGTAGGGATTTTTAAGTAGAGTTTTAAAATTATATTTCTTATTTTGCGACTTTGCGTCTTGACTTACGTGGTTTTCGACTCTCGACAGTGCATCTCGTCTCATTTTTTATTTATCACAACTTAGACTGAATGACTTTTAGTGTAAGTAAAGAAAACTATTACAAATTACCAATCCTCCAACCTCGCAAGGCAACTTTTAAGTTAATTAAAGAAATCTATTATTTATTATATTGAAATTTATCTTCTTCTTGAAATGACCGTTTATTAACCGATCAAATTTTTATATATTCTTATATAACGAACGATTAATTTTATCAGATAATCCATATATATAATAAATTACAATTCTAATTTCAATATTTATCTTGATTATCCAGAATTATAAGTTTTCTTTAAATACACTATTTTTAGATAAATTTACGATGAACAAACATGACAAACTTGTTTTAAAATTTTATTCTAAACTAAAGCCAGCCAGTGTTTTGTGAACAACTTTCATATAAAACATATTTTAGATTTTTATATATTTTATTCAAGACATACTTGCTCTTAGTGTACAAAGAATACACAGTAAAAAACAAGGGAAAATAACAACTAACTGAGTTAATTGCTTCTATACCGGGTATATCCTGAATTTATGTAAACAAGTTTATTACAAACGTTTTTTTTTGTCTTTACTTTTTTGTTCTATGTTTTATGGTTTCAAAGATGGACAGTTTCGCCCATTTTTCCCATTCATGGTCCGATTTTGCTCATTCAAGAACTTGACCCTACTTTTTTGTTCTAAAACCCACAAACAAAATTTTAGGTCGTTATCTCCTTTCGTTTTTGAATTATCATGTTTACAGGCGGGCAGACGGACATGTTTAATTGGTCGAATTAGGCCATTTTATGAACACCTTTGCCAACCATTAATGTGTGCGATCAATATTTTCAAGCGTTACAAAGACGTGACTGAACTTAATATACCTTGTATATTTACATATACCGTGTATAAAAAGGGGTAAATTGAAAGAGTAACTTTACACCGTGTAGTTCTAGCAAAGAATTTAGAACTAACTATCTACAAAGATGACCGTCCGAGTAGTCGAGCGGTTAAAGGCACTCTGCTCGGAACTGGGAGAAAGCTTGTTCAATCCCAACGGCGACAGCTTGCCAATTAAATTAATTTTATGAAAAATTATTGGGGTGGTTAATTAACTAAACTGTCGGCGTATGGACAAGAACGAAAGTAACCGAAAGTAACCCTAACAAACTCCAGATAAAATCATCAAAGTCGGTTGCAGTCGCACAACCTACCAATTCATAGTCTAGATTCAAATTCCATGTCCTTTAGGGGTCGGTAAAAAGCCTAATTAACAGTCTTCGATCTTCCCTCCGCTACTACTACATCTCCGAAGATTGTCGAAAACTTATAAATTTGTTGATTGAAAGGGATTACTTGAACACAAAATATACATTATAGAAATTAAAACAAAATAAATTTTATTTGATCCCTTGTACCGAATTACGAACAAATTCCCTATCACTTTGAGTTGTGACAAGATTTACAGTTTCTATATAAACCCTAAATACATGATGTTCGCATACATTCACTATATTTACCTACAATAAGACCTAAACTAACTGCCTTAGTTTCATAACTATAAATACTTGTCATAATGGAACATGTCACAAGCGAGAAGAGTCAATTTTTTATTTTACCAATGATTAATATTTTCATAATGTTTTGAAACTATTTATTTTTTATTATTTATATATAAACACAAAAAGTGCTATTCTTTTGCCTGTAGGTAGGATTGGCTAACTATATGATGTAGTTGGGTCTACTATTTTATCTTTTACAGTGTACAAGCAACAACTAAAGTTCAAGGATATCATATATATATGTAAGTGTAGAAAATATTATTGAACTAATAAATGTCGAGTTCTGTTTATAGGCATATAAAGTCTAGGTAGATACTTCTTGAATTTATAAAGGAAGGTAAATAATCATTGATTATAAAAAAAAACACAATCTACCTACACATATTAGCGCTAATGTCATGATCTTTGACATAGAATAATTATAAAGCATTAAATTGTGTCATGGATATTTTAATATGTTATTTAACTGTAGAAAGATCATGTTGCCGGTAAAAGATTATGATTTTTTCAAAAATTGCAAGCCAATTAAATATAAATCGTTTTGGTTAAAGAGTAGGGATTTATTTTTGAGGCAGTCAATAATATATAAAATACCAAAAAATCTATTTTTAGACATCTTAGCGAAATTCTGTTCAACGTTTATTAAATCGGGTATAAAATTTTATACCCGATATTTATCATGTATATAAGGATGCATTAAGTCTAGTCCCGACTTTGTATAGTTGTTCATAAAAGGATCTAATTTGTCAATTCCTCTAAGTCCATCCGTCTGCCTGTCTGTTCGTAGCCACCTTAATAACGAAAAGATATAAAGCGTTGAAAATTTTGTATGTGCACTAAAAAGTAAGGTAAAGTTCGTGAGAGGGGCAAATCGGACCATGCATTCCCCCGATAGGATGGAAAATATCCGTCGTTGAAACTGTAAAGATTATTAACTGTGAGGGATGGTCTTGCATATGAACGTTGGATAATTCTGAACTATTTCAATGGAACATGTGTTTGTGTTTATTACTCTAGATGCCTGATGAAGGTCAAATAATTATTGACCGAAACGACGCTAAAATAAAAATGTGCTGATTACAATAAGCATTTTTTTTCCGTCCACGTGCCTGCGATCCTAATTTAATATACAGTAGGGATTATGTTTGGTACTTTTTTTCGTAAACTTATTAATTTCGCCGCAATTGCAGTTCAAAAATCTCTTCCATACTCTTACTTAGTATTTAAGCAATTAACTCAGTTATTTGTTATTTTTGCTTGCTTTTTTTTAAATTTACAATATTGAGGTCATATTTTCTGTTTTTGATAATATTATATCTTTCATCAATTCTGATGGCTTGTTCACACAAGTGGTGCCCTTTTTTTTAAAACTTAAAAGTCGATTTTTGCCGAATTCATTCTGTTTTCTGAAAAATGCTTAACGTTTTCAAGATTTTTATATCCAAAAACTTGTATTCATAAAACTTGTAAAAATTTTCTTAACTTCTCATGTACTTTTTTTAATTTAAAATCGTGAAGGTACTTTTGCACCACCTTGTATAAACTTGATGTGTCACATGACAGATTCGAAACAATTATCACCACAACAAGTATCTGATTGAATTTGAAAAAAATATGCCATGAATTTGATCAAAACGATATCAGAAATTATTTTATCACATTAACGAAATTTTCGACATTCTCTAACGCTCCTATCCAGCCAATCAAAATATTGAATGAAAATTTTGTATATTTAGTATAAATAAGAAGGGTTTAAAAAAATTCAGCGACTGGTATGAGGAGACCAGCCGCTGGATCGGAATGAAACTGTATAATAATCAATGAGTAATTAAAACATAATATAATTTAATATTATTGACAACCAACAACATTTTCGATAATTTTGGGAATGTTTGAATTATAATTTTGTTCATAAAACAACATACACATATATGCATGCATGTGTATGTATTCACATATTTGGAATTCAAATAACTCTTATATAAATCGTTTCTGTGTGTGTGGTGGTGTACTGTTTTGTATTGTGTTTATTATTGGTAAAATTGTGTGTATATGCATATAATATTTTCAGGGAGGTTAGGTTAGTTATTGGTAAAACGAGATTGGGTAAATATGTGTTTATATAATGCACTGGGTGCCTTACACATATTATCATAGATGTAGAAAACACGTATGGTCATAGACTGTCCATATTAATTGAAGTAGTACTATGGATAGACTTACTAGTCCAAGTGGACGAGTGGTCTAAGGCGTTATGTCTGCGTAGTATGCCTACTTGGAAACTGGGAATTATTAGGAACAAAAGAAAGGGGTGTTTAATTGACTAAACTGTCAGCGTATGGACATGAACGAAGTAACCGGCTATGCTTGAGAATGTTTTCTGTACTTTTCTTCACGAACTCCAGATGAATATCGGCATTGTTGCTACCATAGTCGGCTGCAGCCGCATATCCTCCCAATACCTAGTCTATACACAAAAATTCCTTCCACTTCACTCTCATCCTCACATCCTTAGGCATCACAATGGACCTTATGGTTGAAGTGTAGCCCGTCCAGGGCAGCCTCTACAATCTATGTATCTGTCTATCTATGGAAAGACTTAACAGGTTTTCCTGTTTCAAATTTTTCATTTGACTTCTGGCGTCCATGATAGTAGGAGTAGTATTATTGAAAATGAGACTTCGAAATTTTCTCTGATCCTAATTCAAACTCGTTATTTATTTGATTTCTTGCGATATTTACGGTTTCCTGATTCATTTTAATTGTTTTAATAACCTAAGAATATTATTATTTCATAGGACTAAGGGTAAACCGAAGACTGGTTTCCTAATCCTCATTCAAACTCGTTGTATTTTTGGAGAGATTTACGCCCCATGCACTATTTTCGATGGCGTCAAAAAAGATGTACCTCATTGGTATTCCACGTGGATATTGCGCTATCAAATACGGATTGCCTTTTTAGTGTACTTGCACTTGATTTTGATCTAACGTTTATTAGCTCAAGTTTTAGATTGAATATACTATGATATCCTTGATATATTTCTACATTTGCTTCCGATACCAGGATTCCAACCCAAGCTTCCTGGTTAATGGTCAAGCATATCGTCGTATTAAGTGCAATGCATGGGTTATGGATATTACATGCGTCTATAGTGTTCAATTAAGATTCAAATCAGGTTGACATTCTCCTTACTCTTTAATGTAAATGGCCTTTGCTGGGGTTAAAGACGATTTTTATTAATTTTTATTTTTTATTAATTATGCATATATTTATCCAACCAGTCGTTGACCATCCCGATAGACCAATATTCGAATCAGATATGTGGAATCCGACACACAAACCTCGTTTCAACTATATCAAATACCGTCAAACATATTTAAGAGTAGCCACTTCACTCCTCCAGAATTATTTTATTTGTCGACATTTCGACTTGATTTTAGTCGAGACCAAAAATCGTAATTTAATAAGATTTTATATTCATGCTGGGGCAAAAACTTATTTTTCTCAGTTTCGGACTATAGTTAAGCCTTTATTTTGGAGTATCTAAGAAACCGATGCACAGTTTTATAAAAAAAGAGTAATTCATTTAAATTTGGTTATTTCGTTAATAATTCTGAAAATGCTTTATTTTACGATTAAATGCGTATCGATTTGAGTATATCCATTTATTTTGAATAGTGGGTGACTCCCTGTTTGCTTCAATGTAATATTGATTGGTCATTAGTTTGTAGTTAATAGTTATTATTTAATTCTAATATATGTTCGATTATAATTTTGTGTATATCAATCGATTTATATAAATATTTAGTTATAATTATAAATTCGAGGAATTGATGTTAATTTAAATTTTGAATTCAGATCGTATTTTAAATATTTATTTCGGATGTTTATATATTGACGTTATTCAAAGTTTTGTTTTCATTTTTATATACTAATATACGAATTTTACTCCCTATAGAAAAACTACTCTACAGGGAATCGGGATTGTTAAAGGGGAAATTACATTTGAATCAATATTTGTTACTTAGAAATTTTCGCGAATTTTCTTAAGGGTAGGTGATCTAATGAATATAAAATCGAGTTACTATGTTAGTAAACGGCATTTGTAATTACTTCCAAACGAACTTGAAAAATCCCTTTGTACTCCGTGAAAACCATCTTAGAAGCTCCTGATGTATAACCTTTCAGATTTTATTCCGCAGTTTTAGTAAGGCTACAGACTCACACGGGACTCACATTCGTATATGAGCATTGAGTCAGCGAATCCTGAGAACTGATGTGTATTATACAAGTTCCTGATTTAATTTCACTCAAATCAATTTTTGATCTGTAATCATTGAACTAGCGCTCAAAGGAAATAAATATTCATCATATTATTATAGTTAGTATTGTAATATGCAAGAATTGAACAAGTTTCTAAGAAAATCATTGAACAGTCTTTTCTTATTTGATGAACAAATTTTTATAAAATGGAAATATTTAATGATTATGTGAGTTGAGAAACCCGTTAAAAAATTTATGATATCTTGTTTTCGATCCAATTTTTCTGGACTATAGCAAAACTTCAATTTTCAATATACAAAAACACCAAATTTAGTTTACACCAAGTTTTTTTTACAAACATTAATATTTGTTTGTCTTAAAAGATAATTTAATTTTTTGAGTATCAAAGTTTTAAAAGCTTGCTGCTACAAAGTAATTTGAACTTATATTGGTATAAATTTCCACTTCGAAAAAACAATAGATAGGAGCATAATTTCAATTATAAAAGTGTTCTGTGCATTATTTCCGATAGTTTTTATGCCTTTTACAGCTTTTACCATTACATTATATGCCTTTTACCATTCTCTAAAATAAAAATTCTCTAAATAAATTTTAGGCACCATTACATTTAACGTTACGTACAATCATTTACTATCAATCCTGATGTAGATGGCGGCCAGAATTTTTATTATCAAGATCACAAAAGGCGTGGTTTTAAATTCAAATTTAAAATAGTATTCGAATGATAATTTTTTGGGTACAGAATCATAAACCAGTAAAATATATTATTGAAGTTTGTAAATGTGACCACACTTAACTGGTTTATTGCTCTGTGCCCACAAATTTCTTTCGATTACTATTTTAAGTTTGAATTTATAAACATGTATTTTACGATCTTTGTATTAAAACATCAGGCCGCTATCTTTGTCATAATTTATGGGAAATGATTGTACAATCAGCTATAAAATGTTGTGTGAATAATGGTGGATTAAATGAGCGCTTTTCTAGGCATAGCCATATTTTATATCATTCAAAAGTTCAAATAAATTATTCAAGTAAAAAGCAATTAAGTAATAAAAAATGCTATTCATATCATTTGCATTTCAATTATTTGAAATATGACTACACCTTACTGAATGCTCATTGGCTAAACTTAAAATCGTAGTTCAACATATTTCCCATAAGTTGATTAGGCAAAAAATTCGGTCGAGAATAGCTCTATTATGTACATATATCTCTTCTAGGTCTTATAGTTTTTAACACGTGTCAAGACTTCATCGGACATTTAACACAATTTATATAAATATGATTTTTAAATTATTTCGAAAAAAGTCATCTCAAATAACCTACCAGAATAGAAAGAAATAATCTAAAAAAATATATATAGAATTCTAGTCTTCGAATATTATATTATTGAATTTATTTTATATACAAAAATAAAAAATAAAATGATAATATGTAACCCTGTAATACGTAACAAGATGAACTTGCTGTAACGGTTACTAATAACGGTTTCAGAGAATAATAATATGATTCTCTTTTCCAAACCAGCTACTATACAATGATTTTTCATCAAACATTTTTCTATTGTAATATATGAAAATATCATGTAACAGAAAATTGATTATTATTATTATTATGTCTTTTATGTTGGGTTTATATAGAAGATAGTTACAGTGGGTATCAGGAAATGAAAGAAAAAAAAAACGCCAGGCTTCCAAACTGTCTCGTAATATTTTAACACGTGTTTATGAACCAAATGTTAAAAACATAAAAAATATACACCAAAATCGAAAAGTATTGCCAGTTTTTTATTGATAAATCGAAATGTAGTAAAATTTTGAAAATCATGTATTGAGTAAATATTGTAGACCATAAAATTTCTTACAAAAAACTCCTGAAACCCTTTTTGATTTGTTAATTAGTTTGCTGAGTAGAACGCGTCATAGTTGCGCTCAAAAAATTTCTTTTAAATACAAAAACTAAAAAAAAAATTTTTCTCCAGAAATTGTTTATTCTGAGAAATAATTTGATTATTCGATGGATCTCTTCACTGATGTCAGGATGTACTTGATGGCCATTTAAGAAACATCCATCAAAGAATATCCAAAGACCATTTTTAACAACCATAATTTTGCGAAACTCTGACCTACGCGTCATTTTGCGGTTACATTGATTCCA
The DNA here is from genome assembly GCA_963920215.1 of Nineta flava. NCBI lineage: Eukaryota > Metazoa > Arthropoda > Insecta > Neuroptera > Chrysopidae > Nineta > Nineta flava. Next base: position 45,913,601 of record OY986044.1, read on the forward strand.
TCCGAATATTTTTTAGACTCTTTTTGATTAAGATAAAATTTCCATTTATCCGAACTACAAATACTATCCTCTAGATAGATAGACAGATTGTAGAGGCTACACTTCGACCGTAAGGCCCATTGTGATGCCTAAGGATGTGAGTGGAGTCGAAAGAATTTTTGTGTATAGACAAGGAATTGGTAGGATATGCGGCTGCAGCCGACTATAATAGGAACTATATATATCTGTAGTAAAACTATATATATATCTGTAAAAACTAAAAAAAAAATTTTTCTCCAGAAATTGTTTATTCTGAGAAATAATTTGATTATTCGATGGATCTCTTCACTGATGTCAGGATGTACTTGATGGCCATTTAAGAAACATCCATCAAAGAATATCCAAAGACCATTTTTAACAACCATAATTTTGCGAAACTCTGACCTACGCGTCATTTTGCGGTTACATTGATTCCATCCGAATATTTTTTAGACTCTTTTTGATTAAGATAAAATTTCCATTTATCCGAACTACAAATACTATCCTCTAGATAGATAGACAGATTGTAGAGGCTACACTTCGACCGTAAGGCCCATTGTGATGCCTAAGGATGTGAGTGGAGTCGAAAGAATTTTTGTGTATAGACAAGGAATTGGTAGGATATGCGGCTGCAGCCGACTATAATAGGAACTATATATATCTGTAGTTCGTGGAGAAAACTGTAGAAAACTTTTTCAAGCATAGCCGGTTACTTCGTTCTTGTCCATACGCCGACAGGTTAGTCAATTAAGCGCCCCTTTTTTTTTCTTAATAATTGACAAACTGCCGATGTCGGGAATCGAACCTATAACCTCCCAGTTTCCAGGCAGGCATACTGCGCAGACATTACGCCTTAGACCGCTCGGCCACTTGGACTGGTAATACTATCGTCTACTGCCAGGTTGTTGTCAAGATAGAATATCAGCGTTCACCCTTGAGTTGTTATCTCATCTGGTAGCAATAATTAGAAACACAGTCTTATGGCTCAACTGTGATAGTTATATATGCCATGCTAGTGTTACGTTAATAAAATTAAAATAAAAAATTGTTATTTTGTCAATGAAGCTCATCTGTTTTTATGAAAAATATAACTAATTGTTTATACGTAGCCTGACTAAAGCCGCCATTTTGGAATATGACGTCATGAGTAACTTTACCAAAACTTTCACGCCGAATTTGTGCGGATATTCTCTAGAAATTTCTGGAACACATAGCTTATATCTATATAAATATTAACCATCATATAATATTAAGATGAATGTCACGTCATTCTAACCGGAGGACATGATGACCATTGTGATGACAATAATATTACCACACATATCTTACATCATTTCCTACCCCTCTCACTCGTCCCCTGATAGTTTGGTTGCACGGATGGATATGGTGTCTCACCAAAGCCATACATACATTGCCTTCCTCATATGCAACACTATATAGAACTGTGACGATACACAAGTACACCTATTCATATAGCCAAGGCACACTCAAAAGTCTCATACTACTCGTGTTGTGTCGACATCGAAGCTTCGACATCATCTTCTATTCTTGGTTTGTGCTGTTAGGTTGGTTGGTTAGTGTGTTCCCATTCTGAAATGATATAATAATATCTACATTATCAGATCATATCACACTATTCAGAAAATAAAGTATTCGAAGTATTATATCATCATCGTAACTGTTGTACGATCTCGAATAATTTTATTGGTCATTAGATAACCTGACACATGCATTGTGAATATCAATTTTTTTATTCATAAAAAGTAGTTTCTTTTTTTTTCCGATTTTCTATTTCATTTGTAATGGACAACTAATCTGTTTGTATGGAATTTCTTATCGAGTATTATCATAAGACTTTCGATTGTAGAAATGACAATTGATCTCCGTTATCATGACAAGATATCAAATTGGGCAGGAATTTAATAAGATGTATAGTTTTTTAAGTCCTTGATTATTTCTTTTAATCAATAAAAAATCAAGTTCACGTAATTCAACTAAAAACTAGTATTTGGATATTTATTTTGAAAGTATTGCACCCCTAATTTCGAAGAGTTTTTCATGAATAATTTGAAATGTAAAGGGTCTTTCAATAGGGACATTCGAAATTTGTTAGGTTATTGCAGCCATTGGACATCTGTTAAATTTGTTTTGAATTATTTAGTAGTGTATGGCAAATCAACATGGTTAATAACGTTGAACAAAGTGTGCAAATCATTAAATTCTATTATCAAAATCAGTGCTCCACGTTCGATCATCACATTTAGCGACCAAAAACAAAATCATCTTTAGTGACGAAGGTTAATTTTTTGATGAATGGTTGTGTGAACAAGCGAGATTGTCGGATTTGGGGCCAATCCACATGAAATACACCTGCACCAAATCACTCCCGAGAAAGTTTCTGTTGGGTGCGGATTTTGGTCTGATGGAATCATCCTCCAAAACTGGCATTGCTATAATCGTCAACGGTCGGTGACGTGAACTGGTCACAGAGATCGTGCGATTACACGCCCTTCGACTTCCTTTGGGGCCATCTTAAATCGCAGATCTATGCGATTAAACCGCATACAATTGATTCCCTCAAAGTAAACATCACGAACGCCATCCAACAAATGCAACCAGATTTATGTGACGAAGTCATCGAAAATTGGATCTCTTGAATACGTACTACCAAGCAAAGCCGCGGTGAACATTTGGATGACGTTATAGTTCACACTTAATGCCCTAAAATATTCTTTTAAAAAAAAAATTGACTGGATATTTCACACATAACTTGTTTTATTTACATTTAAGGTATTTCCAAATTATTATTAGGTTGTCAAGAACTACACGAAATTCACAATATTAGTAAAATGAATCCTCAGAAATCAGCTGAATTTTTTTAAGAATTTATCCCCATGGCGTTTTTGAGAAAATCGTTACGTAAGTTGGACAAATTTAACATACATCTTCATAAACATGGTGAAGTAAAATACACGATTCCGACTGTTTTTACTTCGAACTCTCTCAATATAGTCACGGTTGCTCTGAAATTCGACACATACTTTCCTCAATTCTTTAGAAATATTTTTCCTTAAAACTTTGGTAGAGTGCCTATCGGGTTGTTAAGTTTTTTGATAAATCATGCGTAAAAAAGTGCATTTTTTTCATGTCCGCAGCAGAAGGTTATTTTTTATGGTTCAGTTGGTATCCTGAGTACCGGTGCGCTGATTGAAAGTTGTTTGAAATTGTATACTAGTATATGTATGATGTTTTATTGCGGAATGTCCCTGATTCGCATATAATATTCTATATAGTTCTTTTCGCGCCATTACCCGATCAACTGATATAGTTTGGAAATACCATAAAAATCGAGCGTCCTTATTGAAAGACCCTATACAAGCTCAAGCTATTTACTACCGAGAGAGTCAATTAGACTTACAAGATGTTGGTAGTGTAAAGCAACCTTTAATATAAGTAGTAATATCTGTTTACTTCGTAGTATGTATAAGTAATTCAGTGAAGCTTATAACGATTTTAGCTTAACATATACACATATATAGTTTCCATACACAGATAGATACACGTATGAACGAACTTAACGTTAGCTGTTAGCTATAGCAGTATAGTATCTATCGTATATAGTATAGTATATAGCTAACTAATACTAGATTATACCTAGAGCAAATACGTATTACAATAATATAATCAACTATGAATATAAATTAAGAAATTTGATTAAGTAACAATAAATATTAAATTAAATATACACTCTCAAACATTTATCTTTTAAATGAACGCGAACTACGTTGATACTAATGTCGACATTTTATGAAATTTTATTTATAAGTGTAAATTTAATTATTATATGATTTTAAATGTAAAAAAAAAAAACATTTTTAAATCTGAGTGAACCATCCCTAGTTCTAAGTTCCACTATTAGTCCTTTTCGAATTGCTTTGCAACTATTTTGACAGACCGTAACTTCAGATCCAGGTTGTACACATTTTATTCGAAATATTTTCCCAAAAAACCGAATAAAGAAGGTAGACAGCACAGTACTGATAAATTGCAAGTTTATATTCAATATTTATAATTAATTAATTTTTTAACTGAACCAGTCAGGTGGCTGCACTGACAAAAGTGCTGTTCTGCTTGGAACTGTTCAAATCCTGGCGGTGTCAATTATATATACTGGAGCGGATTATTGACAAAATTGTCGGCGTATGGATAAGCACGAAATACCCGACAATACTTGTGAAAGTTTTCGGCAGTTGCCCGTCACGAACTCCAGATGAATATCGGCATAGTTCCTATCAAAGTCGGTTGCAACCTCACAATCCACCAGTTCCTAGTATGCACAAATTCCTTGTCCTCTCCACCAACATCATTTTTGTATGGTTAAAAATTAATAAAGGTTTAAAAAAATAGTGATGTGGGTGGCATCTGTTATATACTGTGAAATCTCTGAATATAAAACCCCATTATTATTATTATTCTTAATTATGCCAAATATTAATCATTTTCTTGGAGTAGTTACTGGAAAAATGTCTGTGACAGGTTGACAAACAGACAATGATGGTATTATGGGCCTTATTAAAAAATTTATTATTTTATTAATAACTGATCATGAGATGATGAGATGAACATTCAAAAGTAGTAGTAATTACCATGCGAAGCCCAAATCATTGGAAGCGAAGGTGTCCCTTGGAATATTCTGCTAGTTGAAAACGTTCTACTTAAACTTACCAAGTAAAATATTAAATAGCTACCAAGGAAAACGTTGCAAAGACTTGGTCCTCACGTTGATTCACTATTAATATGCGAATAAAACGGCTGTGATATGCATACCAACAGAACCAAACTATAAGGGTTCCTGGTTTGACTACGGAACCACTATTGTAGAATTAAATATTAAAAAAATTCTTAGTAAAATATTTAAAAAAATTTTTAAACATGTCAGAAATTTTTTTATTTATATAATTTACTAGTTTTGTCCAATAAAAATATTTATTTAAAAATAAAAATTATATATAATTAAAAACACTTTAAAAATAAATTTGTACATCACTTCATAAAATCAATTAATTGAAATTAAATTTCTTTATTGATTAAGTAAAATTGCGAGAAAAAAAATATACAACTAAAATGTAATTATAAATAAAATAAACATTAATTATTTTCCAAAGTCAGATGTAAAATATCTTCAGATATCTTCTTGGTTGGTGTGAATGAGATATTTATATAATTATTTAACATTTTGAACATATAATTTGTATTATATCTTCAAAAATGGATTTTTACGATATTACTCGAAACACCTTGTTACGAGAGTTATTATACTTACTAGCTTATAGGATAGTATTAAAGTACAAAGGGCCACAGTAGTAGCATTCTTTTTTCAAAATTGTTTAGTTGATTTATACCATATTCATTGGGTTAGGAAAAAATGTTTCGAATAAAAGTTGTTAGTATATTTATACGAACAAGTATTATTTGAAAACTGAATGATTAAGGCATAAATCAATTATAAAATTTTGAAAAATGTGCGCTACTTTTGTGAATATGTGTACATTTTTACGCTACTCTTCTGATAGTAATAGATATGTATTTGATATAAGGGCTCTTCTATACGTTTGATAAAAGTATTACATGAACTAAAAAAATTTTACATGGAAATCCTACTAAAATGATTAAGAATTACGGAGAACTTCAATGGAAATTGATTCTCGATTCAGTTTAATATTTTCATGACAAATTATATCGAATTTATATTATATTATATTTAATTAATTGATTGTCGAATTTCTACCAGAGCCGTATAGAAGAGGTACAAAGCGACAGGTAGCATTAGAGATAAATGTGGAAATATAGAAATTAAGGGTTGTTGTTCAAATTTATGGTAACCTTAAATTCAGCATTTGTGTTAAATGTTAACCTTCTTAAGTTCTTATTATATACTTAAAAATATTAAGCTTCTTAAGTTCTTCTAAAATGATTAATTCTTAGCAAAGAAATTTTTTTAAATAAACTTTCCGTGCAGGTATTATGGGCCTTATTAAAAAATTTATCATTTTATTAATAACTGATTATATTTGTAACAAATTAACATTCACAAAATGTTTTAGTGACATGAATTTAAAGGCATATGTGTGCATTTCTTATATTGATTTTAGGCATATTATATTCGATGGAACATGTTTTTTTGTGTATATTATACAAAATACATTTGGGTTGGTTCATCAGTTATTATTTCTGTATCACCCCGTGCATTGCTCATTTTGCACACTTTACCCGCATGTATTGGCAATTAACCACTTTGGTCACGATAAAGTTGCAGTGCGTGCTATCAACACTGAGATAAAGTTCAATAAAAACAAATAATTATTATCAAATTTCAATGCAGTGTTGTTAGGGGTTGCAAATCAAATTAAAACTACTTCTTTTTTTCATACTTTTTTTGCATCCACGAAATTTTTTTTAGCAACAATTTAACCTGCCCAGTTAAAATTTGCATGTAAAGAAAGCAATAAATTATATGTTACTGATTCACAATGTCACTGATTCATTTTTTTCAAATTTCAACCTAAACTCAGCCATATTAACTAAGCCACGCCTTCATGTCAGTTTTCAATTGTTTAATTAAACAAAAAACATTAAATTTGTGATTGAATCTGATTAGTGTACGCACTAGTGAGATTCCACCGAACTGCACCATGAGTATCGTATAGAAGAGACCTTACAATGACACAGGTATTATTATTACAACAAGTGTATACTGTATAGTAGTACATAGTTTAATAGTAAAATGTTGCTACAAACAAATGTAAGTACATTCGAAACATAGGGGAATGTAATAATAAAATATAGAGATAAATTGTATGTAATTAAATTTACCCGGAAATCAATTACGTTTTTTCCGGTTGATTCTGACTGTGTTTCTATTTGTGTTCGTGTATATGTATGTATGTATGAATGTATGTGTGTGTAGTGTTGTAACAACCTCTTAAGTAGTGCAAATCCGATGTGATATTAAGGATTTTCCATTTAAAGTGGAGTAAAACTTCCACTTCTTGTTCGACGATTTATACATAAATGTTATATACATTCATCTTAGCCTATCAAATTTATATATATATATATATATATATATATATATATATTGTCTGTTAAGAGACTCGAATAAAATTTGATTGTAAAATCGTATTGGATAATCGTTGTAGTCACTTTGTTTTACTTCGAAAGGTAATGATTTGAAGTTCGTCTCTTTTGCCTAGTGAGATTTCGGAACATCGAAATTTTCGACTTTCTTCAGTACCACGCGTAAAGCTCATGAAGCAAAACAGGACAAACTTCAAATACCTTCTTTTGAATGTAAAAAAAAGTATGCTTTATTCTATTTTACAAGCTTTTATTTAACTTGCAATGTATGCATGTATGTATGTTCGGGTCAAATCTTGCAAGCTGAACCACTTCCTCTTATCCTACGGAGTTGAATTTTTACATGTTGGTTCAGTTCCGATGACAATGCATTTTTACGGTAAGCATAACAAGAATCGTCAAGGGGAAAGGGTAGACCCATAGACCTTCAGTATTTTTGTCAGCTGTTCAGTGTTTCATCACATGATATCTGTTTAAAAAGATGAATGATGAATGATATTGGGAGGAATTTAGTGAACTACGACCTGTACTCCCCCATCTGGTGTCTAACGGGGAATGGTCACGTCTTAAAGCACTTCATCCAGCCCGGTTTCTTCCAGGAAGTACAGGATCTGGGTTGGGTCTAACGATGGTGACTCCCCTGGCAACTCAACAGAATTGTAGAATTAAAACTTAAATTTCAAGGATTACTTGGACGTCAAATACACTTTACTGTTGAAAATATAGAAGAGTGGCTGGATTTCTTAGAATCTAACGAGTTAAGATAAAAATTTATACATTCAGCAATTAAAAAACATCATTGCATCCATTGTACATCGATACTTTGTATTTCAGTGTACAAATATTATTGAACAGAGAAACAAAAAGATTATACGTTTATGGTTGGCTTAAAACAATTTTCAGAAATGTGTACCAACACCATCAAAATTAAGCCCAGACACATATATTATAACAGAAAATGAGGTAAACAAGAAATAATGAAGCATTGACTCGTTCAGAGAAGATACTCACCACTGGAAATGAAGTGAACACCTTAAAATACACACAGAGAGAGAGGTGCTAATTACCAAGTCTCGACAAAATTACTATTACTTGGGAGAAAATGCCCATGAGAGTTACAGTTGTATGGTTACTTACTAGTGAGAAAGGTGTGTGTATATTTACACTGTAAAAAATAAAACAGTGGATCCAACTCCAAAAATTGAAAAAATGAAACTAATTTTGTTGAGCCACGCGAAGTAGTGGACATTGTATGTTTTTATCGAATTAATTATTACTAAAACGCCAAAAATTTACTCTTCTCACTTGTGATATGTTATATTGTGATCGATACAATCATATAGTTATCAGTTACGTATGCTCTTATTGTAAGATATACACTACGTAAATTAAAATAGACTCAATAGCAACATTATATAGTGCATCTATCACTGTCTATGCACAGTATGCCATAATATGGTGTTACACTCACATAACGGATGACGGACAATAACGACGATGTATGTATGCACGAGTAAGATGCAACTATATATAGATGATTGTAGTTAGAGTTTGTAGTTATTTATGTTATAATACAATACTGATTGATTAAGTGTGACAAAGTACACCATATCATAGTACATTACATATAGACAGCGATAGATACACTATACAGTATTCCAGATTGGGTGTATTTTAAAAAACAAGCTGTATAGTGAGTGTATGTGAACATCATGTATGCAGACTTAATACTGAAACAGAACTATGTAAGCCGAGATGGTATAGAGAGGTGTGTGAATTCAATTCGCAATCCTAAGATATAGTGAATTTGTTCGTAAGTCGGAACAAGAGATGCCAAACCACCTGAAATAAAACGATGAATAATACTACAAATGAAATTTTTTTTCAATAATGTACACTCCCGTTCATAAAAATTGAATCAGTTGAAACATTCTAAGTGTTATTGTATAAAATATTCTACATATATTCAGTTATATATACGCTTAGAATATGACTTACTGCTTCAAATATATTGAATTGGAGTGTATATTTACGAATTTATTAATTTTCATCAAACTGAGTATAATTTTTTCTTTACCACGTAGCTTAGAGAACTGATTCATTCGGTTCGCCGTACTTATATACGCCGCGTAGTTGAATCAACTACGGTTGCTTTCAATTTACTCAATTTTTTTTTACAGTGTAGTTACTTAGTGAGAAAGGTGTATGTATATATATCCTATTCTATATTATTATGTGTACCGACATGAACATTATATCGAAAATATGGTCGAAATAGATATTTTCATTAGACTTGCTTTTCACACGTCTGTTTTACTTTCGATGTAAGTGAGATAAGTTTTTAAATCTTATTAATAGAGTGTCTCTCAAATGAATAGTTTAATTTTAATGAAATAAATTGTTAATTTCCTTAAGTGAGTTTCAACAGTATGGAATATTTAGAAGTTTTACCTAGACTAATCAAGAATAAACGAAATTTGTCACAAAATCTCAAACGAAAAGTATTAGTCAAAATAGAATGTTGTCAAATATTAGCTCAAAAATAGCACGTTTGGAGGGTTTCTCTTTATAAACAACGCCACTACCTTAAACATTAAAAAATAAGATGATTTAATGTTTTTAATGATTGATGTAATTGATGTTTTTTGAGTTTTCTCAGAAATCGTTCCAAATTTTGTCAATATTCGTTGAAAATATTGGTAACCAAATTGTTCACAATAAATTCATTCAAATGACGGGAGTTGTCAAACGTGTTTCGAGTGTTTTTGTAGAAAATTTAATGTTTAGTAACTTTTTAATCAATTTAATTTTAATACACTTTAAGTTAATTATGAAAAACTCATAGAGTAAAACGATTCGGTTTAGGGATATTTGTTAATCTTTTAAGTAACTTGTTTAAAAGAGTGGTTTCTTTTCCAAGAGTGTGATTTTTGTACACTGCCGTTCATAAAAACTGAGCCAGTAAGTCATAATTCTAAGCGTATATATTACTAAATGTATGTACAAACACTTATAACGTTTCAACTCGTTGCATTTTTATGAAGGGGAGTATATGTCAGCCATAATAGCTTTGCCAAAATATAAATTGTTTGAATTTCATTTCATTTCAAGATAAGCCTATATTTAAAAAAAACCTTCTATATTCATGCGTACACATTAAATAGCCGTCTTCAATTAGTTTAAATACGCAAAGTTAAACCCATAAAATTCTAAATATATAATTTAAAAAAAAAAAAATATATATATATATATATATATATATATATATATATATATACATATATATATATATATATATATATATATATATATATATATATATATATATATATATAATTTGAATTATAATTTAATATAAATAAAATATGTTCGTTCGTGTATATTCGTACTCGTAACGGAGTAACATTTGTCACTGATGTTACCACTGACCTCCGTCGACGGATGTTCACGAATCATTTAGTTGACAAATAATTACATAAACTTATAGCGTTGTTTACTTCTACTTGATGGAATCGGAATTAAATATGAAACAAAAGTATATTGAATGGGTCGTTAAATCCATTATAATTATTAAACAAAATAAGTATTTGAGATTTTCGTAACAATATTTTTATTTGTTTTTTTTTTTTAATGTCATTATGATATATTTTCTGAAGAAGGAACTGTGTTTCTGAAACTTCAGACAAAATAAAATTATTGTTAAGAAAAACACAAATATTTTTTTTATTTACGATTAATATTTAAAGGTAATTGGGTAGTCGACTGATACCAAATATGTCATATTTATTTTCAGAATATGAAAATACTGTAATAATATTTAAAAACTAAATTAAAATCCGACAAATAACAAGAAAACTATAAGCTTTTAAAGATTATTATCTGTCTCTTTCTTGCAAAACAGAGTTTTACGTGTATTTTAAATGGTGATAGTACATTATGACCTCACAATGCCTATCAAGAGGGCTATCACCCTCTTTATCTAATCGGGAATTTCTATCATTCATATCTCGCTTATTTTTAAAGTTATTTAAAAAGTAATTTTACCTTGATATTTGTCAAGTAAACATGGTTCAATTGAAGTGAAAAAAAAATTGTCATGCAACATCCCAATTCTCTCGTTACAGTAAAAGAAAAAAGTATAAAATAATATATGATTAATTTACAACTATGCCATTTGAACATATCTAGTATAACATATATAAGTTTTTTAACATTTATGATATAATCTACAAAAACACAGTCTATACATAGAGGTCTGTGAACGTATACGTCACACAGTTAGTCATATTTGTATGAATATTAGAAAACATATATTAAAACCCCAATGGGATAGTATTTTACTATAAAGCCTGCTAACTCTGAGGCTATATACAATGTATATATACATAAAGTTTGTTTGTATATAATGAAAAATTTATGAGAACTGTGAATTATTCAATATAAATTTATTATTATGTAGTGGCCAGCCAGGACACAGTGGCCGTATGTGGTCACTCAGTCTGTCAATGTGTTTTATTTACTATAAATTATATGAAAATATATTTTATATTTTAGTTAGGAATTTCTGAGTTATTACGACTACAATTCTAATATATATATATATATATATATATATATATATATATATATATATATATATATATATATATATATATATATATATATAGTGTTGGTCAACTTTTAGTTCTAAAAGACACACATCATATTATTTATGTCATAAATTTTGTATCCTTGTCTTTATTACTTCAATTTGGGGGTTATTTTACTCTAGTATAATACGGTGTGGTTTTAGATACGTTCAAGATACAACATTATCAAAAAGTATATAAAATAAAAATGCGCTTGCCCAGTAAAACAATTGATTAAAGAATTTTCATCAAAACTGGCACGTGTAAAAAGGAGCTAACTCATTATAATAACATTTAAAGGTATACATTTCTTTTGTCGGTTCTTAAACCATAACAATCCATAAAGCGCCATATTATCCAGAACTTTCTGGTAGCATACAATCAAATTAATCTAATTCAAAGATTTTCCCTTTTGTGTAAAGTCAATCTTAGTTACATCTTTCGTAATGATTTAAAATATTTTTAATAATTAATTTTTTAATTTTTTGTTTCAGGTTAGTGTTAAACGTTATACTGGACAATTTTTTAAATGGTTAATTTCACCGTGTTTGTAAGTATTGTGTATAATATTATTTTTGTCTAAATTTTAATCAATATATTTTGCATGTGTTACTTATCATAATGGTGTCGGTATATTAAGCTTTAGTTAAGTTTAGTGATTTGAAAACGATTTTCGATTTACTTTAATTCTATTAGAATCGATACGTTTAGTTTACATCTTCGCATAGTAGATGTCCCACTAGTATGAGAGAGTACATATGTATACATTAAGCAATGTGTATGAGAAGGAGGTCTTATAGGTTTGATAAACAAGCTTATTTTTCAAAACAGTGAATAATATTCATAACTGTCCGAGTGTTTGGTGATTGTCTCATACAACACAACAGTAACAAAACACATACAACACATACATAAGCACATACAATACAAAAGTAACAAAACAAACCTATAAGACCTCCTTTTCATACACATTGCTTAATGTATACATATGTACTCTCTCATACTCGTGAGAGATCTACTATGCGAAGATGTAAACTAAACGTACGGTATATATTAATTATTAGTTAAAATGTTATTTACTAATTATATAAAAAATTTAAGCATTTTCGAATGAATGTTCATATAAATTTTTTTAAATATTTCATCAGTTCTATATATACTCCCCAGTTCCCGGACTGACTAACTCACTGACTTAGAATGTTAATTATGTCATATTTCCCGTAGTTCGATCGAGCTGCGGTTTTTTTCAATTCGATACGGCAGGTCCACAAACATTATCAAAAATGCAAAAACAAAGGCGAATCCAGGTTAAAACTAAAAAATGCTCGACGAGGGGGACATTAACCTTTTCCGTGTACCCGAATTATTTTTCGTTATCAAAATATTTGGAAAAAAAATGGACAAAGAAACTATTTTCTTGTGTTTTCTTATTTTTTATTGGTTGTATGTGTATCTTCTCAGTTGCCCGAAGCGTTCCAAGGGGGCCTAGGGGCGAGAGTACCGAGTCTATTAAATGTTTCACACTATTCTTTAAAACCTCCCTATTTAACGGTGTTTTAAAATATACATTGAAATATAAAACAACAAATTGTAAATTTCTCTATTTTCTATTTCGGTTATTTATATAAAATATATCAAACAACGTATGGTTAAATTGATTTAAAATCGTATTCAATTTTAAAGTTTAGAACATGATTATATTATAATAAATTATCATGATAATTTATATTGTTTTAAATATCAAATATTATTATTTAATTTTATTTAACATGTGCGGTTAGAGTGTGAATTATGTAGTCTGCCATATTTAATATACAACTTTAATATACTTCTCGACTTTATTTAATAATCATTACAGTGAATGAAATATTTCTATATCGATAAATAATATACGTTTTTCATTAAGCAACCCAAGTTAGTAGATCAGAAAATGATATTTTAAACAATTTGACATATACAAACATGAATTATTAGTTCCAAAATTCTGTACGTTTTGAGTATTTTAAGTCCAATTCATAATGGTAGTTTTATTGTCTGATCATCCCCCTTATAATATCATAAACTCTTAACTATACTTCAACATTGTCAATTTGCATACGTAAAATGTAATAATTTAATGCCACAATTTAAAAAAAAAAACTTTGTACGATGTGTACATGAAACAAAAAAGTGGATGTTTGTACTTATTTATGCGCGGTAGAAGTTACACTTCTTTGGCGTAACTAAAACATTGTATTACGGATGAAAAAAATTAACAACTACGTAATTTCGACGTATAACACTGAATACAATTAATGAAGGTTTGATTAGAGAACGTCATTAATTTTATGCAGTTTAAAATGTTTTAAAATATTGGTTTAAAACTGAAACAATCAAATTATTCATTTTTTTAGCGCACACTATTCATAAACAAAGGTTATGGGTAGGGGGTGGGGATATATACGATTAGAGGAGAGGATAAGGCGATGATTTTAAGTGGAAAGTGTAATTGAGAACTTCGTTGTATAGTATATACAAAAAAATTATAATATATTTACATTATTAACAATTATTTCTAAGAATTAGAACAATTCGAATAGTAAAAATCAGTTATTTAATACAATTTAAAAAATAATCATTGAAAATAATCTATTAGTCCCATCTATTACTGAAAATATAAACTATTTTATTTGGCATGGTAGTGCTCTCTATTACTAAAAACAATAAACTCTTTTTAGCGGTTTAACTTTCTGTTCTCATCTGACGGTGCAAGCTGATCGACATACATAAATGTATAAAAACATGACTAATGTCAAAACTATTAAGTTTATAAGAGTTCAAAAAATAGTTGTTAGTTGTGTTTAGTACAAGGATATTTTTTTGTTTTTGTAAACTGAACTTTACTATCTATCTGTTACTGTTTTGAAGATATATATTTTTAGGGAAATTCATGAAACTTTTTCACGCAGAATGTTCTACTAATTTATATACTTGAAAGTTATCTAGTACTGTATGTTCTATCGACTTCAAAATAAGCCACTTTTTTCAAAATTTACGAAAAATCTTCAGAACCAAAGTTATTCGTATTTTTTATGGATTCCTCACAAATCACTACAATAGTTCTAAAAACGAATGTCTCTGAAATAGTTGATATTTACCCAACGCAATTTGATCGAGTAATAATTAAATATTGAAAAAAGTAGAAATTAAAACAGGCAATATAATTTACAACAAACTCTACTCTGTAGACATAATTTACACAACTGTTAGAAGATTATTTTTTGCCTCGAGAACATTAAATTGGAGCTTGGCCAGTATGCATCACGTATGTTATATATGTTATTGTTGCAATATTGTACAATATGTATACACGAATGCATTACAGAGCGAATATGTGTAGCTAACCACCCATATGGCGTTTAGTCACTGTATAATATTATGTTAATGTATATTTGACTTAAAACAAATTATAATATGTATAATAATTTGTAGGGATTGGAATTGAATAATGATTTTAATTACTAATTTACATTAAATAACATCATTTGTCACAACTATATTAATAATTTATTATTAATTTGTAAGTTCATTTTAATTTTATGTTTTACATATATTTTAATTTGTATTTATTACATATTCAAAAATCAAATCAATGGCTGTAATTGTCAAAATTGATAAAACGGAATAATTATGGAATCACTCTGTTTTCTGTTCGTGCATCTGTGTTATAGGCGATTTTTTCTGAAACTATTCTAACGGGGGTTTAATTTCAGGTAGTAAATTGGGATTTATGAAAATATATAATTAGCAAGGGTGTCAATTTAAAGCTTATTGAAGCACGATATATTTTGTTTATGCATTTGAGAGTTTTGTTTATGCATGAACATTGAGAATAAGTCTAGATTGAACTAAAGTTATAATCAGGATTGGTAAAATTCTTGCGTCATCAATTTTTATATAATATAATTAAATAGAGAAGTTGCATTAATTTTTTATCGCTACAAATTCATATATAAATGAATAATTCATTTGAAGTATGTTTTGATAATTTTTTTTTATTAACAATTTCATTTTTTCAATTATTATTAATAAAAAATAAATAAATTTGCGTGTAAACAAACGAGTTGTGATTCATTGTGGCGTCATTATATCCGTTGAGACTGAGATGCAATTGGAATCATGCTATACACTTGAATTTTCTATATTCAGCTCATTATGTCATAACAAAATAGTCTAATAGTCTCTTGTCTCTCTCGTAAACATGGATGTTTTATCATTTCTCCATGCGGTGGCGTTACTAAAGTGATATAATGGCGTCATTGGCGTTTTAATGTACATTATCAAAAATGAATGAATTTTTTGGAAATAATGACGTTAGGAAATCAAATTGTTAAAATCTATAAAAAAATTAAATTATAGATATTTTCCGTAAATATGAATTTTTTGTTCGAAGAATATAATTAATTGATATTAATGATATTGTTAGGTGGCATTTACTCGATTAGTTTACGTAGCTTCTGTCTAAAAAATTTTTGTTTATGTTTTAGTTTGAACAAACTATGGTCACATATTTGAAATAAAAATAATAGTATTACAATTTTTTTTTAACATGTTAAACGGAAATATAACTTTTTTTTCGAGGAAAAACGTGATTTATGTCATTAGTTTTGATATCACACTCGTCACCATCATCGTCATGTGTTAGTTTTTGTTTGGTTTACCTTAGAAATACACGATTATACTAACCCTTATATATATTTGTATATACAGGTTGTCCCAAAAGTAGTCGAGTTCCATAAGAGGGTTATAAAAAGTTATTAAAAAAAATTAAATTCGTTAAATTATAAAATTTTCTCAAAAGTGCAGTAATTAAATTATTAAATTATTTTATTGATTAATTTTTTTAATAATGCAATACTTAAATTTTTCAATAAAATAATTTTATTAATGCACTTTTGAGATAACTTTATAATTTAACGAATTTAATAATTTGTCAAGGAATTAATAATTTGAAAAATTTAAACAATACATTTTTTCAAAAATTGATAATTAAATCAAAAAACACTTTATGCAACTCTAGTTTCAACCTAGTTTCCTTAATTAATAAATAATTAATTAACGGTGCGTCTAATAAAAAATGTTTCAGGACTTTTCGTTCCAAAATCGTACCCTCTACGTACCCTTTTATGGAACTCGACTACTTTTAGGCACCCCTGTATATATATATATATATATATATATATATATATATATATATATATATATATATATATATATATATATATATATATATATATATATATATATACCCTATATTATTAAAGTTGTATAATGGAGGAAGAATTTATAAATGTCCGTTATAAGCATCTGTTGTTACCATGATGGTTGTATAATAAAAGGTCGTTATGTCAATATATTATTTTCATACAAAACTTTAAAATATCACGTTTATATCATTCTAACATTTATTCACATATTTTATGATTACGTCACTCACAACAACAGGTTAATGCTTATAGTGTTTTCCACGAGAATTTTTTTTTTTTTGCACTGAGTTCACACTGATAATGAAACGTCTTATTTTTCTTCCTGTTACTGGTGTTTTTTTGTATTGTTAATTTGTACCGAATCCATTTTCGAAAATTTTACAGCACCAATCATTTTTATAATGAACAATGTTTATTTGAAAATTTATTTTGAAAACCAAATCGACAGCAAAAATCGACCATAAAAATAAGTTAAGGTTCTCATCTCTCCATGTGAAAAATAAACCTAAGTAAAGCTCATGAATATTTTAAGAAAAAAAAAGTTACATGTTGCAATCAAATCCCCTCCTTTTGTGTTTTTCGTTTGGCTTATTTTGATATCGTCGAAAGGAAATCACTTCTATTTCCTCGTATCTTAAATTATAATTTCAAGGAATTGTGGACAAAATAGATGTGTGTAAAATTGAATCATAAAGACAAGTCTAAGCACAGTACAGATTTTTAACCAAATAGTGCTTCTAAAGTAAAGAATAGACGCAGAACATTGTTGCAGCAACATTGAACTCCGCCTATAAAATATTTTCAGTACAGACGTTGCAACCAAAGTTTGGGAACATAAAATTTTTATTATTTTATGACGCTAGTCATAAAAATTCAATCATTTCTCATCTTGTCTCTATCTATCTCATTTAATTTGTATAGTTTATTTAAATGTATGAATCTCTAGTGTTGGGAATCTCTAGTAAAAACTAGTGTTGGGATAAATATCTATATTCTATACAAATAATAAAGTATATATGTATATATTATAATTATATATATAATGTAAATTGTAACCAATATAGGTAATAAAACATAATAAAATATTAGGAAAGCATAACATTTCAGATAATATGGCCAATTTGTATATGAACATTTAACTCCTCCTACAAAATATCAAATAATTTTTATTTTTACAGCAAACGTTCAAGGACATGTTTTTTGTTGCTGTGGCCACTATACACACACAGCAACATCCTAGGTTGCTGCATAATGTTGTTGTTCAATGTTGCACATTTTTAGGCCCTATAACTTCCGAGAAAATGGTGGATAATTGATACATGTAATAAACCCTTGTGTAACTTACAAGAGTGTGTTGAATATTCAAATTTTAGTATATTTAAATTTCATTCGTTATGCTGAGTTTTTAAAATAAAAACGGAATACAACAAGGTCCATAGGGAAAAAACAAACTGAAACTGTTTGTTCAAAAAGTATTTTTTTAAACTTTTCACGCACAAACAATATTTAATATTTTTGAAAATAATTGAGCTATATATATCCACCAGGCACTAACCTCAATCAATTTAGTGGTCTAGATGGTAGTCCATGTACTTCGTTTATATCTGGTCTGTGGGTTATGAATGTAAAACTTTTTTTTCCGCTAATATATTTAGTCCTTGAAACTTTATTAAATTTTAAGCCAAAACAAAGTATATAAAATTTGTATGTGTTTATGTTCCTTAAGGAATAGTGTTTTTTGTTTTGTTCACCAATAAACAAATTTAGTTTTGGCTACGCATAAATAAACATTTTATATGACGATAAGAGAGATAATGATAAAATTTAAATCATATATTGGCACAGTTCAAAATATACACTTGTGTTTGGGGGGTACCGTATAGTCTCTCATATCATTTTTTATGATTGAAATAGAGCCTAGCCTTAATAAAATAGATCAAAGAAAAAAAAATTGGTTGCATTTTATCAATTTTTTCGTTTTTAGTGGTGCTGTGCTCAGTTAATAATAATAATAATTAGAAAGAAGAATAATAATTAGTTTTGAAATTAATTTTATCGATCCTATCTATTCTGTATGTATTTTGACGAATGGCTTTCAGTAAAAAATTTGTGAAGATGCAAGTTCCTAACTTTGTTTATTAACAAACGATAAGCTAATTTTTTGTTTGTCCTGGAAAATGAATCATAATAAAAAAATGCGGGTGCAGCACCGTATACGTGATAGAAGTGAAACTTCTTAAAAATACAACGATATACAACGATTTATCGTGTGCTATTATAGTTTATAGTTTCTATGGAAATGACAACCAAAATTGAAACAAAATTTTAATAAAATAATTTTATAGTTTTTTTTTGGAAGTATAGTTTCTGTGAAAATGACAATCAACCAAATTTTAATAAAACAAAATACATAGCCCTGTTTCTCTTTCTCTCTATTTCATATCTTTCTTCTCTCTCGTGTAACGAAATGTGCCTGAACGTGACGCGTTCTTAAAATATTACTCTCAATCCTTGTCCACTTATTGATTATCGAAACGCCGCCTACGAAGTTTCATTTCAAAAATTATCTTTAAATAATTCATCCTGTATTCCTGTTTATTTATTATAAATAAAAAAACCCGAACATAATGCTTACATTTCATATTAGGTACAAAAAAAAATCGTATTAAATAAAATTTAAATAAGAAATATAAATAAATAAATATCATTTCCATGAGAAATTGAACAGTGCCGAGAGTATTTACTTCGAACAGTTTTTTTTTCTTCATATTTACCGCCGCATCGAATGCGGTTGATAAGGATAACGTTCGAGTTATAAACGTAAGATGTTCTTTTTTTTCTTTAAAAAAAAAGTAAATTCTTCTTATTTTTTTTCAATTTGCGTGTGGTTTTTATGGAATATAAAAAAAAGGAACAAATTTTTTCATTTGTAAACAGTAAATCCTTACTCAAACCAACCCCATCGCAAAATATGAGAAGGCATCAATGACGATAAATATCTTAACTAAAGTTTATCTGAGAAAATTGAATAAAATAAATAAATATATGATATCGTATCGTATCGTCGTGCAGAGTAAATACTCTCTTTATTCAAATTGTGTATGTTGTTTTTCTTTTTAAATATTGGTCCGGAAAATGCTTTTAGTGAAAATGATTTAAATAATGTACCTATACACGTCTATACACAGATATATGTGTATATGAGCTTAAAAAGGCTTTTGGGTTAAATAACTCGTAAATATTATTGAATAATTAAATAGGTATCAAAAAATTTTCATTTATACGAAGGAGCAACTTATACATATCACGCAGCTTCGACTAAGAATCAACTTAAAATGCTATATTGAATTTTAAAAAAAAACTGGTGTGAAATACTCACACTCCCTCTATAATCCTTCCTATAATTCAATATAACTCAACCCGTAACATGTATAATTCAATTTAACATTATAGCAGAATATATACACACATAACGGTATTTATTTACTATCAAAATTGAATTTGAAGGACAGTATGCAAACTATTGAGCTTAATTGTTTTTGCCATGAAAAATTTTGCAATTTAAATGTTTTTGAAAAAATTTCCAACAACCAAAAGTCAGTGGCCACTTTCGGTTTGTGAATAAGGGGAAAGCTGATGAATTCTCTATTCTGTAAATCCAATTGTAGCTTAAACCAGTCTGGTTGCTGGTTCAATCCCCAACGGTAGCAGGTTGTCAATTAAATTAAAAAAAAAAATTAACAGGGCTATTAATTGACAAAACTGTTGGCGTTTGGACCAGAACGAACGTAACCGGCTATGCTTGTGAAGGCTTTCTGTAGTTACCTTTCACAAACTTAAGATGAATATCGGCATAGTTCTTATCAAAGTCTGTTGCAGTCGCACAACCTACCAATTCCTTTTCTGCATACCAATTTCTTGTCCTGCACCCACACCCTTAATGTATAGGCATCACAATGGACTTTATAACTGATGAAAGTGTGTCTCGTCCAGAACTGTCGCTACAACCTAACCTAGTAGCTCAAACTTGTGTATCTCTAGCCCAAAATGTTTACTTCACTTATTAGTTAACCACTATTTCTCATAAAGGAAAGTGCTCACGATAAATTCAGGAACAAAAAGAATAAAGTGTGATGTCTGGTTTAGCTATATTCTCCAAAACATTGCAGTCGCGTGAGATGATAATATTAAATTTAAGTTCAAGGATTCATGCCTTCCGCTATCTCTGTTCATGAGATATGTTGTTCACAAATACATATCCAACAGATCTATTTCTGTTGAATTATAGCCGCAGGGATATTATAGATAAAGTGGCTTTGTTTAAAACTCGTATCGTTTTGACAATCTTCTGGTAATAGGGCACTTATCCAAAAGAATTATTTAGGAAATTAAATCAACATTTCAATTTTGTCGCTTTTGTTACTTTATTTTCTGTAACCAGTTCCATTTCGTACTAAATATTAAATCATTTTTAAATTGTTTTTTTTATTAAACTTCTTTTTATTTATAACCATTGCTAGTATGGCTGCCTTTCGGTTATATTATACCAACTAGAGTGACTACCGTTTAATTAATACAACATTTGAGTAATATGTTTGAACATTGATAACATTCATTAAATCGAATGCTAGATATGAAAAATCATCCACATCTAGGATGGAAATCGAACCCACGATCTCTGGAATTCTAGACCAAAACTTTTTCTCATATTATCTTGTAGAAACCTTTGCCCTTCAACTATATCCTCCCCAAGTTACCACGGTAATTGTTATTGTAAATTACCTTGGTAGCTATCAACAAACATTAGACACTCATTCTATATTTTCAATGAAGATAATTTATATCTTTCAACTTGTCTTCTAATTTATTATATGTATTAAAATTATTAATGATCCAAATATAATCATTAAATGTCAAATTCAGTTAACGCTAGTCACTTCCTTTGGTATAATAAAACCGAAAAGCAACCGTACTAACAATAGATATATAGACGCTAGTTTACAAAAAAAACATTTAAATAGTAAATAAACAAATTAATAATACATTTACATAAAGATAGTGAAAAATTATATGCATTCCACTTTCATAGCATGTGGTAGCTCAGCGGCAGAGCGTTGGTCTTAAATACCTCTGAACGTGGGTTCGATTCCCATCCTAGAGGTGTATGATTTTTCATATCAAGCTGTATGTAAAAAATTTGATTAGAGTTTAATTTAAAAAAAAAATTGGGTGTTTAGTTTTAAAAAAAAAACTAAACACTTTATAGAAAATAATTTAATTATCAATTATTTTCATAAATATGAAATTAAGTTAATTTAGTAATTTTAATTAAAAGAGTTATTATGGTGTATTTAAAAAAAAAAATAATGAAAACTAAATATACGGTACTTTAGAAAAAAAATCCAAAGCAGAGTATTGTATGTGGAATTATGAAAATTGGAAAACGATCGGTGCTAACGCCATACACGTAAAAAAAAAATAACACGTTGAACCGAAAGTCTTTCAATAAAAGCTGGGCCCATTAAAAAGATAATATTGAGGTAGTAAGATCTTTACTATCCAGTAAGTGTCTAAGTTATCGACAAGTGATTCGAATCTGAAAAAAAATAAAAAGGTACAAAAAAGGGAACAAAACAAAATATATATTAAAATAAAATATATTTGAAATAAATAATTTTTAATCTAATACGCTGATAGTACAACTATCCTTAAAACATTAACTTTGGTTGTACAAGTTATGAAAAAAAGGGATTACATGAATATGTGCTACATTGAACTGTAGTGAAAGAAAACTACAGTAAAAAAAAATATGTTCAAATATGTCTGATTTGCAAAAATATAAATATGGATTACAAATTTAATTCAGATACATAGTTGTATATATAAAGAGACATTACGCTTCTGTAAAGAAAAAATACACGGCCAAAAAAAAAACCAAGCGTATACAAACAATATAGTTATAAATTGAAAAAGTCAATGCATATTCACATAAAATATAAATTGTACAGCAAAAGTGTGTATAGAATGTGTATTGAATTGTTACAAGTTTGAGAGACCACAAGTTTCGGAATAGTGAATTAAATAAATTATACAAAAAAAAAATATACTTAGATACAATCAGATAGAAACCATTAATTCGCCCATTCGATACTTCAGCACAATCCATAAAAAATATTCAATTTGTAAACTGAAGAAATAAAAATTTTAAATACCATCTGATTAATTCATGTGAATCAACTAATTTTAGTAACTGTCTTGAGACAAGTATTTTTTGTAACTGCTTTCTTTTTGTAACCTCACTGAGAGAAGTAATTTTTGTAACTCCCAGAGAGAAATACTCTTTGTAACTGCTTTCTTGTGACTCTACTGAGCCAACTAATTTTTGTAACTGATTTGAAATATGTGCTGAAATATTGAAGTAAGCTTGGATATACGCAAGTCATTTCTGATCTAAGTAAATGTTTGTTGAAATTATGTAAATTCTCAACTAGCATAAACCAATACTTATATAAATTACTTTTTTTGAATAATAAAAATATGAAAAAATATCAATAATAAATTTTATACAGTGGAGTAGTAAAAAAAATTATTCTCCAAAGCATTTAATGTTAAGAAATATTCACAATCCTGTATCTATTCTGCTAATTACAAGCAACTATTTATCATATGACAAAATTGAGAACAATAATTTCTGCTAAACTATAAATCAATAAATAGAAATTATTTAAGCAACTCATGTGATTTGTCACCAAAGTGAAAGACACTACAACTTTTAGTAATTGTTTCATTCTGGCTATTATTATTATTGTAAGAGGAAATTACCATAATTATTCAAACAAATGATATGCCATTTAAATATTAGTATTAAACTACCTTGTACAAATGAAGAAACATTCTTAAATATCTGTCATAAATTTGCTGTTTAATTACTGTTATCATTAATATTAATTTAAGAATAAATTAATTACAAAAGGTATTCTCTATCGTATATTCGTATATGCAGAAAATATTATTCTCGTAATTGTAACTGAATGGCAGGTAATTAAATGTTAATGGTACTGTAATTTATTATCTCGTTTAAGGTGATCCCTTAACAATAATGGCATTGCTATTCGAGAACGTCAGGATATTTCTGTGTATTGATGGATAAATGAAGTTAAAAAAATTAGTTCCACAAGAATAATAGAAAAATTGGATCTAAATCAAATATTCGAAATTTTAACTAAAGACGTATTAGAGCTTCATGATTATCGAGACTGTTAAAATCCGAATCGTAAAAATTTCAATTTGAGACGATCTTAGCCAAATTAATCGAGATTTTGAATTTTAAAATGGATAAAACTTATTTTTTGCTTTTCAACGGAATTATTCCACTTTTATACACTGCAGATACTGATAATAAAACCTACAAAGTATCGTTACCGGCAGAAATTAATATATAACATTTTTGAAAAGTTGTGTATTACCCAACATTTTAGTATATACACTTTTAATGAACTTGAAAATAACCGGAGGATTACCTTAAGATATTTTGATATGAATAGATTTTGTTATTCAAATCCCAACGTTTTCTACGAGTATTTATATTTTTTGAAGATTTATTTATAAAGTGTACACTCAGTTGTGGATGTAGTAAAACCTTAAATCATTGATAATGTTACCGTCATGTTCATTAAAAAGTGTACACTAAAACGATAGTTTTTTTCGGCGTATATGTAGCAGCTAATACAATACAAACTTTCCCCTATTTAAAAAAAAACCACAAAATAAACTTACCTCAACAAACATGGTCACCCCCTTTCCACCCTATTATTTTAATAAATATATCTTTATATATATGCATATTATTAATAAATATTATTTATTATAAAGAAGACTTATCTACAATTTGCAGCATTACTATTTTAACATACAATATATATACAGTCTGTTTTCAAAAGCATTTCTAATAGTAAATAAATAAATAAAATATTTACTATAAATAAAACCATACATACATACATACATACACATACTTACAAACATCTGACTGCTTGTGGTATGATGTAAATTGATGTTTGTTTGATGCCATTTAAGAGTGGGGATTTGGTGATGCCCACTTAATTTACAATATTATTATTATTACGTATGCACACACACATTACAGACTACAGAGTACCCCCACTATTTTTATTTCTTTATGAAGCATTGTGTAATTATTATAGTAAATAATATTTAACATCGATTCTCTATTGGAAAAGCTTGCCAACACACACGGTATATTTATATATATATATATTTACTATTTTCAATATTTATCTAATAATATATTGTTGCTCATATACGTATGTATATGTTTATATAGGATGGTCCTCTGCTGAAAATCGAGCAGATAAACTCCGAGCAGACCAAATATAATTCAAAATTTTTTAATAATTATGGTGATTGTATATTTAGGCAACTTTTAAAGGTAACTGTTTTAAAGCTCTACCCATCTCCCAAAAGACCATCTTCTATTACAAAATAAGCATTGATTGAAATGCCGTTAGACGGTCGTTTTGTATGATTTCCAAGCCATGCTCGCTATTACTCGTACTCGTACTCACTATTTTGTAAGACTCTGGTCTGATTAGACCCTGAACCAAAGTGAAAACAGACTTTTGCAATATTTTACAAAATTGAAGCTGTTTATTACAAAAACGAAGTATTTTCTTTTTGCTATATTCATATGTGGTATCCCACCCTGTGTGTCCTATATGAAAGTTTGTTTTATACGGATAGGGATTGTTTGTTTGTTTGTTGACTAATCAATTTTAGATCGGCCAATCTGTCTACTGCTATCGTCTTTGCTTCTATATATATATTATTGTTATATATATATATATATATATATATATATATATATATATATATATATATATATATATATATATATATATATATATATATTTATATACTATATATATTTATTTGTTTATTTATTAATTTCACACATACCAGATAGTGCTGGCAATTTGTAATCAAGTGGTCTGAGTATGAACTATTCGTCACACATTTCAAATTGTGTAAATAAAATGAGAAAATAAATAAATTGATTGAGGTGACTATATAAGAGTTTACAGTATATGGACCATTGAAAGTATTTCGTGTATGTTTCTCATACAGTGTGTTTTGGCCATTATTTCTTGTGGGGAGTGCTGTTTAATTAACATACCATCAGGGAAAAATTTCAGCTTTTATCCAGATTTATGTATCAAATAAAAACGAAATTGGGAAAATTTATATCGCGTCTGATTAAAATGTAACTTAATTAGTTAGTATGTAAAAATAGTTTCATTTTTATACCCAGTATATGTAAATATACAAGGTATGTTAAGTTTAGTCCCGACTTTGTAACGCTTGATGAATATTTGATCGTAAGCATTAATTTTTGACATATGTTTTCATAAAATGGTCTAGTTCGGCCATTTCCGCATGTCCGTCCGTCTGTCTGTCTATCTGTTTGTCCGTGAACACGATAACTCATAAACGAGAAGAGATAAGGAGCTGAAATTTTGTATTTGTGTTCTGTAGCATAAAAGTGAGGTCAAGATCGAACTTGGCAAAATTGGAACGTGTCTTCCCCCGCCAGAGAAAATATACATCTTTGAAACTGTAAGAGACAGAAAAAAATTTGTTAACAAAAAATCTTCTTTGTAAAATAAAGAACTTTTGTTTTAAAAATTTTTTCCATAAACTCAATAGTTTTCTCATAATTTATGCTCAAAGAGCGAATATTGTATGTCTTTACAACAACAAATAATAATTTAAATTTTATGTTATCCTTACATAGTATAAAATAAAGTCCCCCAGCCGCGTCTGTCTGTCTGTTCGCTATTTATTCTTCACCAATGGATAGAGTGGTTCTCGAGGAAGGTTTTAGTATATAATTTGTCAAGTTTTTGTATAAATTGGTCCTTACATATTATAAAAAAAGGTATAGTTGTATAATTTATTGATGTATAGCTGTATAATTTATCAGTGCATAGTAACAGATGTTCGTTGCTTAGATGCTGTGTGTTATACATTGTGTGCCAGGAGAGGGGATGTAGACATTTTGACTGTTATTTATATAAGCATGCAACAGACAGCAGTCTGCATAAAGTGATTGATATGTAACAGTGGATCATATATTAATACAGTCCATTGTTCATATGCAGACGTATAGGTGTATAATTTATTAGTCCTTGGCGGTAGAAAATATTATGTTACTTGGTTATAAGGCCGTTACAAAATTTTTGCGGGCGAAGCCGCGACGGATAATGTTAGTTGTAAATAATTTAATCGTAACGTATTTTTTAACCCGACTTCAAAAAAGGAGGATGGTTCTCAATTCGTCTGTATTTTTTGTTTTTTTTTGTTTTCATCAATACATTTTATGTATAGAACTAACTACTACACTTTTGTATATCTAAAACAAGTATAATTTTTTGATAAACAACGTTCTATGCTCTTTCATAATTATGTATTAAAAAAGGAAAAATACTTTATTGTTTTTGTCAAAATAATTTCTATCTATGGAGTCATAACAAGTAAAAAAGTCGTTATGATTTGACAGTATGTAACCAATAGCTACAGAGTACGGTTGGAATTATAGAACTTACTGATTCTCTGTTCATAAAGTAACATGAGCATAATAATTTTAAGTTGATAAAATGATAGTTTGAAAGTGATATCCACATTTTTATGTGAAACGATGTTTGGATATATTTGAAATGGAAGCATGTTCATTTATTTCCAATTAATCGCGTTTTAATTAATACTTCCATTTGATTGATACACAAATTAATATAAATATAATATTTGATTGTTATTAATTGATAATTATTATTAATCAATTTATATGAATATATATTCATGTAAATTTAATTGTTAAAATTAAAAATTGATAATTATTATTAATCAATTTATATGGATATATATTCATATAAATTTAATTGTTAATTGTTATTAATTGATAATTATTATTAATCAATTTATATGAATATATATTCATATAAATTTAATTGTTAAAATTAAAAATTGATTATTATTATTAATCAATTTATATGAATATATATTCATATAAATTGAATTGTTAAAATTAATAATTATTATCAATCAAATATTATATTTATATTAATTTGAGTATCAATCAAATGGAAGTATTAATTAAAACGTGATTAATTGGAAATAAATAAATATGCTTCCATTTCAAATATATCCAAACATCGTTTCACATAAAAACGTGGATATCACCTTCAAACTATCATTTTATCAACTTAAAATTATCAAGTCAAAAATAACTCAAACTGTGCCACCGCGGAGTTTGGGAGCAGTACATCTAAAGGGCAACATGGTCCAACGCAATAAATGGTCCTACGAACGAGCCGAATTATTTGATCCAGTATCAAGATCAAATCATCAACAATCAAACAACAAAATAAAATTAATTAAAATAATTAAAATAATTTTATAAATATCAATCATCTCATCATTATCAACAACTCATCTTTATTGACAATCAAGTCATCTTTATAAACAATTAGCTCATATTTATCGACAAACAAGTCAACTTTAATAAACAATTAGCTCATCATTATCGACAACAAGTCAACTTTAATAAACAATTAGTTCATCATTATCGACAACAAGTCAACTTTAATAAACAATTAGCTCATCATTATGGACAAACAAGTCAATTTTATCAACAATTAGCTCAGCTTTATCGACAAACAAGTCAACTTTAATAAACAATTAACTCATCATTATCGCCAACAAGTCAACTTTAATAAACAATTAGCTCATCATTATCGACAAACAAGTCAATTTTATCAACAATTAGCTCAGCTTTATCATCAAACAAGTCAACTTATCAATTAGTTTATATTTATAGACAAAAACGTCATCTATATCAACAACAGCAAAATCTCTTCAACCATCTGTATCAACAATTATGATAAGGTAAGATGAATTATCTATCATCCAAAAATCCCATGGACGCCACCTTTTTTATGGCTCGAAAACTATAACTAGCACGGCAACTGTGTACAATAGACCACAGAAGTCGTGTTCATTTTTCAAAATTTTATATTTGATTTATGCCTTTTTCGAAATAAAACCGTATTTCGAAAACCGTATCAATTATATAATTTTGAAAAATAACCTGGATTTCTGTGGCCCGTAGTACATCAACTTTCTTATAAAAAAAAAAAAAAATTTAATACATAATTTTTGTTTGCTTAAACTAAACATTAAGAGTTTGAGTTGCTTTCATCTGCTTACAAAGCGAGCGCATTTCTAGTGTATATTTACAAAACTAGGGAAAGACAAGAGTGTGCTTCGTATCCTAATCATTTTCTTCCCGTGTGATCTTCGTTAGCGTTAGTACATAAAACACCAAAGAAACGACACTTTTCAAACATTAGACTGCTTTGTTGTTTAAACTTACATCATTTTTTACTCGTTAATTCAGTTTTTTCTCCCTGTTTTTCATTAAAAACAAAAAAAAAACGTTCACTTGTCAAGGTGGCTATGAAATATTTTATATCATGTATACCGTGGGTAGAGTCAATCTTAAAGGAGCTAACTGAAAGGTGGGGGGAGATAGGGGGGATGTTGTTTGTAACTGGGTGATGAGATTGCTTTGATTGTAATGTGTTTAGTCGAATCTATATGTATTATACAGGTATCGAGTATCGCAAAATTAGGATTCATAACTTTGGTGATAGAACTCATTTTAAAAGCTGTAATTTCGAAATAATTGGAAATAGTAGGAATAGTAGGAAATATGCTGTTTATCTGGACGTCAGTCGTCGATAGTATTTATCCAAATATGTGAAAAAAGAAACCATCTCCTCAATGCTGTGAGTTTTATCATCATCAAATGCTACAAAAGAAAATTATTGAATTTTTGACTTTAAGTTGATTTTATATCTAGTTGTTTAACCGCGAACCTTTGTCTGTTTGTATTTGAATGTTGGTTTACTCGAAGTAGTTCTACTTATCGTTGCTTTTCAACGATACTGCGCTTATTCCTACTAAATTTGAGCCAAGAAATTTGTGTTTACAATCACAAAAAAAGTGATATCTAATAGAATCGGATTGTCCAGCTATTGTTACGAGTTTTCAGTAATGAAAAAAATTACATAGAATTATGCTTGCTTAGTAATTAAAAACCACGAAAATCTGATATATCATGATCAAAATTTCTTCTCAATCATGCCAAAATTTTCCCTTGATTTGGAATTCGCGATCCAACATCTTCTGGCATGTGGTTTTTCGATATTTCAAATAGTCGAGGGTACTGAAAATATATTTCTAATCTAAAATATTATAAGTTTTGAGAAAAAAAAGTGTGAACAATTTTTATAATCACGTCTGTTTGACCTGACTGGGGAACAGGGAAGAGGGGATATTTAAAAAATTGATTGTATATTATAACTACTGGTTACAATTACCTTTTACGTAAAATATATCGTTGATACTACTAAAGTATCGCAAACCACACTCTATATTTTCTTGTCGATACAACAGCATACAATAAACCGACTCGCCTGCATTCGATATTACCATCATCAGAGAGTTAGTTGGGTTACCTGTGCTGTATGTCAGTCGCCTGTATATCACCTGAATACATATATAGTGCTATCTCAGTCTTTCTCATGTTCTGTTTGTACAGAGCCGTTATGAATCAATGTATCGAACGCGAGAGGACTTACATTTGTTAGCTAGTGATTGTAAGCACATCGACACCTTTTATATAATAATATTCTTTGTAAATCACCGCATCTTAAATTGCATTAGAAACACAAACACCACATCAACATGACTGACTCGTTCGTTCGTTCTGCTTGCTGTTCGAGAAGAGAAATTCATTCGCTTTTGTTTTTTGTATATTATTTTTATATACAACCAACAACCTCAAGTTCTATTTTTAAACTTAATAACTTGTCATTGGTTGATTTTGCTTTTGTTTTTTTTATTTATTTATTTATTGAGAAAATAAGGACAAAACTGTTTTAACAATAATTTCTTTCTTGTTTTGTAATAGCATGAAAGTTAACTGATTTTTTTTGCCACTTTTGGCAGATATGACTTAAGAAGTGGGAATATTTAAACTGGATACAGTATGAGATAGAGATAGATTGTAAAGGCTGCCCTGAACGGGCTACACTTCGACCATAAGGTCCATTGTGATGCCTAAGGATGTGAGGATGTGAGTGGAGTGGAAGGAATTTGTGAGTAGACTAGGAATTGGTAGGATATGCGGCTGCAGCCGACTATGATAGGAACTATGCCGATATTCATCTGGAGTTCGTGAAGGAAACTGCAGGAAACCTACTCAAGCATAGCCGGTTACTTCGTTCTTGTCCATACGCCGATAAAGTTTAGTCAATCAACCGCCTTTTTTTTTTAATTTTTATAATTGACAAACTGCCGATGTCGGGATTCGAACCCATAACCTCCCAGTTTCCAAGTACTGCATACTGCGCAGACATGACGCCTTAGACCGCTCGGCTACTTGACTGGTTGGATACAGTATAATTGCTGTTTCGTTCAATTTTGGGAACAACCAAAATTCGTATCAGTCTAACGAGTTTCTGTCTCGATTTTTCTATAAATATCTTATCTATTTTCTTATGATCTTCCAATCTTAACTATCGAAGATCATAGATGGTATCTCTTAAAATACACGGAATGAAAATGTTTAAGTCGGATAAATTTCACTTTCGCCTTCCTAATTATAAAGCTATTCATTGAGGTTTTGTGTAAAGTTTTTATGGAAGACCGGGCCATAAAATGTAAAATAGTTTTAATTCACATGATGCTAAGACAATTTGTGCTACA
Organism: Nineta flava; assembly: GCA_963920215.1. Taxonomy (NCBI): domain Eukaryota; kingdom Metazoa; phylum Arthropoda; class Insecta; order Neuroptera; family Chrysopidae; genus Nineta; species Nineta flava. The sequence continues at coordinate 45,945,477 of OY986044.1, forward strand.
GCAATATTTTCCTAGAGCACGAATTACCACATACCAAGAAGGAATGAACCGAGTGTTACTTTCCTAATGTTTGAGGAGGGAAAACTATAGCTAAGATTTGTATAGCCAAGTTTTGAGGAAGGTTTTGATTGGGCCAAAAACTACCAAGCACTGGTATAAACTAGATCGAGAGCTATTTTCCTAGAGTTGTGAGGTCATTTGTAGAGTCGAGAATGTCTTGTGTATATCGAACTAATTCGTCTGTTGAGAACAATTTGACTGTCCCTTGTACCGAACAATAAACAAATCTCGTTTTATTGGAAATCTTTTATCAAATATCGAAAAAGAATAATTGAAAAGTATCAGTTACTTTACAGAGACATACATTTCGAACCGTACCTGGATTTTAATCTAGAACAAATGTTACCCTTTTTTCTGTTCAAACATTGTCACGCTTGCTGTCGTTTCCCGCGAGATCTATTAGCTGAGGTAACGAGGATTTTCGGTGAGCTAGTTAAATTTTAGTCGAGTTTTCGAATTTTTCTTGAATTCCTGAACTTTAAGACAAAAAATTATGAATAATTTTGGTGACCCACCTATTATATACACAGGGATGATCTATTGATGTTAAGGGAGAAAATTTCGAATTAAATATTAATAATAATAATTTTATTAACTGTGGATCTCAATACAGAAATACTAGTTTCGTCATAAAAAAAAACAAAGTTACAAATAAAAGCGGAATTACAAATCACGTATATCATACAAATTGATCCATTCAAATCCAAAATACAAAATTATATTATAAAATTCGAGTAATTAAAATAGTAATTTGTTAAAAAAGGCAACTCGCAGCAAAACTATTAAAATTGTTTCTGACATAAATGAATTACAAAGCAAGTACAAGTCTTTCAATAAGAAGTAATTATCGTTAGTATACATATAATGTAGATATATATATAATTGAACTGTAAATGTTTAGCTTTAAAACTTTATATTTCATATCAAAAATGACGAGTGAAGACATGACTAATATGGTAGGTAATGTGGTATCAAACATATTACACGTGTATAACAACACTTGATTGAATATGATAATCTTGAAACGAACGATTGCAATACGTTTTTAATATGTCCATAATGGTTTCTTCTTATTTCTGTTCCGTTAATCTTATATCTCGTATATCTAATCTTTTATTTCATTAATCGAAATAAAAAATAGCTAACATTATAAAATTTAAAGTAAAGTTTATTTGCTAAAACTATTCAAGTTTAAGGTTCAATTTATCTCACGAATCTCATGCAACGAACAATCTAAATGTGTATGCAGAAATACCCCATTTTTGTTTTTGGTTGGTGTTATTAAAACAACTCTCGTATAATAGGTGTTAAAACTGGATCTATCATTTTTTGGCGGAGGACCTAAATGTGTCTTTGATAAGTTTTTGGCAAAGACACAAAATGTATATTTGTCAAAAATACAAGCACAATTTTTAAAAAGTTTGACAACATTTTCGCCTATTGGTATTTTTCCCTTAGAACTACGACATCTGCTGGCAATAATTAGAAACGGAGTATTTGTCTCAACTTTGATAGTTACATATGCGTTGCTAGGTTTACGTTTATAAAATAAAGTAAACAAATTATTATTTTGCTGAAGAAGCTATAAACCGGCATTTTGAAATATGACGTCGTGAGTAACTTTACCAATAGAAGTGGCCAGTATAATTTTCATTACATACTCATCTGGTATATTAAATTTGTTTTCACTTAACATCAAGAGATTTCTTAAATTATTCAGTCCTTAAAAAATATTGTTTACACAAAAATACAATTGTTTATAGTTTGAAAATTACAGATTAGTTTACTTAAGTGATGCATGAAGTAAATAGATTACACTTAAAGCTACCATAACATCTGTGGTTGAAATGGTAAGGCGCCTGTAGTGTATGCAAAAGTTCCACAGCTTTATTCCCGACAGCATTGAAGTATTTTATTTTCAATTCCGTATTATTCTCTTCATTTCAATTCCACAGCTCAATACCTTTTCTTCTTTGTTTCATTCAAATTTTACTACTAATATTTGAAAAAAAAATTTCGATTTTCTCAATTTCTACTTTTCTACTTTCATCCTGTTTTTTCTTCTTCGAATTAGATATTTTTACCAGCGCTCTAGATCATTAGCTGTCAAAAGTATATACGTTCCTAATAACATAAACTATTTGCATGCGGAATTTATAGTTCCATAAACAAAACACTTTGGAAATATATCTTAAATATCCTAAGAAATATTTCCTATATTGTTATTATTACTATAACTTAAATTGATTGTTTAGGGTCGTCGCGTGTTTAATCGTAATCTCAATAACAAAATATTATTATTATTATGATAGTCATTCTAATTCTCATGTGATTGACACTGATAAAAGATAGAATGATTGTTTTATTTGTATAAATGATAGAGATAGATATTACAAGCGAATGATAAATGTGGATATGACATATTCTTGATCGTTAAAGTAAGTAGCTCATATCTATATCTTGAATAAGGAAGTAATGCGTGAATTATGTGATTAGTTAATTAATAATAAACATACACATATTTTCCTAATGTGTAAACCTCGTTTTCTAATGAGAGAATCTCAATAAAATTAATTAATTAATGTGTTTATGTAGTGGAAAAAATTGGAGTGTGTTTTCAATGAAATTGTTTTAAAATGTTTAAGGATGTACGAACACTGAAGCTTCAAAAAGATTAAGACTTCATTTTTTGTTTATTTAGTTTAAGTGTATATAAATCAATTATAAAAGTTTCAGGGGGGATTGCGGGGGTCTTGAGTTAATTATTTAATATTAAACTTCGAGTTTTAATGCATTGCTCTTATGGAGAAACCCATATTTTTATATTTTGATAATTTTCACTTGGAATAAAATAAGACGAATAAAAAAAACACTACGCAACAGAAAATAGAATATTAATAAAGAGATTGATCCAATAAAATTCCGGTATGAAGGACCTTAAAAAAAAGATATTTAAGAAAACAACTGAGATTTCGGGCAAATTTTATTTCTGTCGGCGGTAGCTTAGTTACCCGAAATCTCTAGTTTTTTTATCCTTAAATATCTTTTTTGTTAGCCTGAATTTGGGAAAATGTTTCAAATAAAAGTTGTTTGTTTTTTATAATCAATAATTTTTAACCAAAGTATTTTCCCGAAAAACGAATATGAATAAGGCGCAAATCAATTATAAAATTTTGAAAAGAGAACGTTATTTGTGTGGCCAGTAAGCTGGACCTGAAACTTGTTGGCGTAAGTTGTTTGGCGTAATCAGTAAGCTTTATGATGGTGAGTTGGAGAACAAAACATATCCATTATTTTGATAATTATTTCAAGAATACAATTTTTATGGCATGGTACAAATCAGTGGCACCCATAAAATTGTGGTATCAAATTAACACCTATTAAAAACAAAAACAAAACTCAAAATAATCAACCGACCCGAAAATTAATACTTGCCTTTGTATAAAAACACAATTTTTTATTATTTTTTAAATTTATTTAAAGCTAAACCAAAGAATAAATGAAATTATTTAGTTTATTATTGCCTAAAACATGGTAGACATTAATTTTATCTAAAGTTATAAGACGAATGAATAATGTTTTGAACTTTTATATCATCCATCCTTCTTATTACCCGCATGGCCCGACAATATGTGAAATATCTCTCTTAGTATTAGTTTAACGGTGAAACTTATCATGATGAGTAAATTTGTAGAAAATACATTTTACTACGATTTGACTGATCACATTTACTCTGATATTTTCAGAAATATTTGAAATGATAATGTTTTAAATACTTTTATTAATTGAAATCACTAACATCGTCTTATCAGGCCGTGCGGTCCAAAGTACTACCCTGCTTTGAACTGGAAGGTTGCTGTTTCGATTCCCTACAGTGGCAGTTTGTCAATTAAAATTAATTGGGCGGTTAATTGGCTATACTGTTGGCGTATGACGAAAACGAAATAACCGACTATGCGTGTGAAGGTTTCCTTTCTCGAACTCTAGATGAATATCGGCATAGATCCTATCAAAGACGGCTACAGCCGCTCTACATACAATTCTCAGAGAAAATTCACTAGCTTACGAGGCTTCAACGTAACGAATTTTCATCGTGCATTAATAGATTCTATTTATGTTTGAGAAAAACTGTTTGTTAGATCTACCAAAAACTCGGTAGATGTACAAATTTCCGATGAGTTTAACACATTTGGTTTGCCATTAATCGTACCAAAGTTGATAAATCATTAAGCTAATTTCATCAGCCTGACCATATGCATGGCTTGAATTGCTGATGGCAGGCCTAACCTGCCAACGTGTGTAACAACCATTTCAAGAATTTCTTTGCAGTAAATAAAGACCTTGAATTATCTTAAATAATAATTATATAAAAAATATGGAATGAGATAGTTAAAGTCGGCCTACTAATACGAAGACGTTAAAAATAAATACAAGACAGTGTTATAGAGATATGGAAATAATAAAAGCTCTTGGTAGCTCGACAGACAGCGAAAACACAAAGATAGCATAGGTTGTATCGCAGCGATGGGTTGGATGGGTTGGTATTATTATTGTATGATCATGTCATGAATAAACGGAACACCCAACCAGGTATAGAGTTTGTTATAGCAGATAATGTTGTTGTTGTTGTTTTTGTTGTTGCTGCTGTTGTGTTTGTTGGTTGAGTTGGCGTGCGCTTCAGTTAATTAATAATCACTATCTATTTTGCCAGTAAGTTACACTGTAATTAATAAATATTTTAATTAAGCTTTAATGTCGCTTATACCTATATCTACCAACAACTATACTTCACCATTCACAAGTTTGTAGCTACGATATTTTGGTATGTGTATAAGAGGATAATCATTCCGAATACAGGAAATGTGGGAAGATATCTTATATATGTATAAACTTCTACAACATATTTTATAATATATGATTAAAAAGTTATTTGACATTTGAGATGAGGCATTAGAGTGAGATGAAACTCTCATTATGTCAATAAGTTCTTTAAGGCTTGAGCACTAGAAAACTGGATTTTACTCCTATCACTTAAATATAATTTTTCTTTGAATATGTCTCCTTAAAGGACGCAAAATTATGTTTACACACAGTGTAGTGTACTCGCGGCTAGACCTTGGACTTCAATATCTAGACGCCTTTGATGAAATACATATGTCCATAGGCTGTAGGTACCAACAAACTTGTACATTGATTATTAAATTTTAAGACGAAATAGACATTGGTTTAAAGTCCACAAATTTATGAACTTGGCTGCCTCCATATCTAATTAATTATCAATGTTTTACCTCAATATTTAATAATCGATGTGCATGTTTGTTGCTGGTTACCCAGGAATATTTAGTAGTAGAAGTAGTAGCGGGGAGGCCGAAGCTTGGCAAGTGGGTCTTTCTAGGCCTTTTATACCGACCCCTAAAGGACAAGGGACATGTATGTTGACTAGAATTTGGGTAGGTTGTGTCAATGCAGCTGACTTTAAAAGGAACTGTTCCGATATTTATCTGGAGTTCTTGAAAAGAAATTGCAGGAAACCTTCACTAGCATAGTCGGTTACTTTCGTTCTTGTCCATTCGCCGACAGTTTAGCCAATTAACCCTCCCCCCATAGAACTCGCAACTTCTCAGTTCCTAGCAGAGCGCCTTTGAGCACACAACCACTTGGACTGGTTACCCAGCCATATATGTATTGCACTTAAGGCGTCTAGATATTGAAGTTCAAAATCTAGCCTTGAGTAAAACAGCAAGGTGAAATAAATATACCTAATTAGAAAAATGAACAACCTTTATTCGTAGATTCGTCATGATTGTAGAGTTTGAATATAGAAAAATGAAGCTTTTATTACTGTCATAAGACTCTATCTAAAGCATCTTCACTACTTACAACAAAACTCTAAAGTTTTTTTGTTCAGAATTTGCCCTAACAATTCTAAATATTATTTTTATTTTACAAATTCTAAAGCTTGGATAATATTTCAAAGAAAGTTCGTAGACTCACTCAAGGATGACAATATCCTGAAACATACGTGGAATTTTACAAGTGGCTTAGACAAAGAAGCCATTTAAGACTAGGGGAAACTGAACCCTTTATTCCCAAATAAAGAAAAATACATGAAACACTTTAATTATGTCGAAATCGACAACTTTATAATCTATCTTTATTTATAAACAACATATACAAAATATTGTAACCATATATGAGAGTTGTTGATTGTTTTGGTATGTCGAATATTATGTTAGAAACACATCGAAATACCAAGAATTACCACGACTAACGTATATGTATATATTCTACACCGTCGATGTTTTGTTTTAACTGATAATAATAATATTATCTTTTATCTTCGAAAATATGTTTATTTATCTATTAATATTTCGTTTTCTATAAAAGATTGTATATAGATTTTCTATAAGAGACGTGATATTTTGTTTTCTATAAAATATTGTAAATTGCATTTTCTTCATTTAATATTCTGTTTCTACCTTGGTATATATGATATGTACTAGGGTATATAAACTTTAGTCCGGACTTTGTGAAATATTGATAGCAGAAAAAAAAATTGTATAGTCCATCTGTCCGTCAAGACGATAACTCAAAATTGAATAGACACAACGAGGTGAAATTTTGTGTGGTCTAGAACTAAAATGTGAGGTCCTTCCCCTTACCACTGGAGAGAATAACCATCTCTGGAACCGTAAGAGATGAAACCAAGAATGTTTCTTTTTTTAAATAAACAACTTTTGTTTGAAAGTTTTTTCATAAACTCAGTATATACCGGATTATTAAACAATTAACTGTATTAATTATTATTTTCACTTGTTTTAAGATAAAATCATTGAAAACTACATATTCTTCGATTAAAAAATTTCGTTTTGTTTCTTTGTAATTTACCTTTAGTAAGAAAAAAAAGTAACCGTAAAAGTAACCCCACCGATACTAATGCCAGTACAGGAATATAGAACCACCTGGGCAATATCATGAAGTTATTCGAAAATATACACCATTAAATAGAAAAAAAATTGTGAAAGCATTTTCAAATTAATAATAATAGCCTATCGTTTTCTTTCATTGCACATTTTTGCTTATTGTATGTACAGATTGCAAATATATATTATAGATAAGGGATGAATTGTTCTCGTGATTTTATGATGCTTTTGATCTTAAATTGTTTAGTATTTATTTTCGCTCCAAACCAGAACATTAGGAATAGTAGTTATCTAGCCTGTTATCTTTTGAAAATATGGTTATATTATTTAACAATTAATGTAAAAAAGTTTTCAAAATAGGATGTAACAAAAAATGGTGTATGGATTAAAATTCTCGATTAGACAAGGAGGGTGATAGCCCTCTTGATAGGCATTGTGACGTCATAATGTACGATCACAATTTAAAATACACGTAAAACTCCGTTTTGCGAGATACAGATAATAATCTTTAAAAGCTTATAGCTTCCTTGTTGTTTGTCGGATTTTAATTTAGTTTTTAAATATTACAGTATTAACAATATTTTCATATTCTGAAAATAAATATGACATATTTGGTATCATGCAACTACCCAATTGTGACCAATATGCTTTTTAAACATTGAACGTACATGCTGAATATTGGACCAGTATCTATAGTACCAGAAACAGTATATGCTCTAAATATGTTAAAAACTCGGTTTTTCGATGTACTCAACTATGAAAGGTTTCCGGATTTATCACTGGACATTATCCTGTATGAAAGCATCCACACACAATAGGACTCCACAATGGATCCATTACGTGCAGACTATGCGGCAAAGAGGACGAAACATTCAGCCTCACCATCTTTAACTGCGAATTACTCGATTCTAGGTGGAACAAAGATAAATAGACGGATTAAGTATGGGATATGAAAAGTGTTGGACTTCTGCCTGATGACTCATTGTGCTTCCTTTTCTACGTCAGTCTGACAAGGTTCGCTTCTCCCATATCTTTGGAATAGCCTGGAGCTTGCTTACCAGGATTTTGAGAAGGATCATATATTCGGGGTGAGAAGCACTGAATACACCTACGTTTGTTTCCACCTACTTGGAAACTGGGAGGTTATGGGTTCGAATCCCGACATCGACAGTTTGTCAATTATTAAGAGAAAAAAAAATGTACGGTTAATTGAGCAAACTGTCGCCGTATGGACAATAATGAAGTAACCGGCTATGCTTGAGAAGATTTTCTGCAGTTTCCTTCATGAATTCCAAATGAATATCGGCATAGTTCCTATCATAGTCGGGTGCAGCCACATATCTTACCAATTCCTAGTCTATACACAAAAATTCCTTCCTCACATACTCACATCCTTAGCCCGTTCAGGGAAGCCTCTACAATCCATCTATCTATCTATCTTAGTTCCACACTTCTTCTTTATTCGTGAAACTTCATCTTAGGTTTACGAAGCTAGGGAAATCTCTGACTAAATGAATTAATGTTCTTAAGCTTACGTTATAGATCTCGTTTGATTATATGCATATAGAGATTTCCCGCATACACCTCAACATACATTTCGTATAAATAACGATATGGTACATTCTGTATTGTACCGTATATAATTATTAATATAATGTTGATGACTGTTCTGGATTTTGTATAATAAATAATATTCTTTCATGATTTTCTATCATCATTACATGAAAAGCAAGCTATAATCCACACACACACAACATAGCTCTGCTACCATATACTATTATGTGGTGTGTGTGTGTTCCAAAAACTTTTACTCTATAATAATATATTAATATATAATACATAACAAATGTTTGGCAATTATTATGATAGTTTTAATTACTTTTCTTTACAACTCATTATTTCTAGTGTATATATGGATGGTATGGTATGTATCATACATAATATCTAATACGTAATGTATGTGTTATACTCGTATACATTATCTGAGTATAGTTACTTACATGAACGTTACAGATAATAGATATCTAATCTCTCTACTATCTTCTAGGAAAACTTTTCGTTTACCGTATATTTTAAGGCTTTTTGAAATTAAATTGAATACCGAAATCTTTAGTATTAGATCTTTAAATTATAGCGTATACAATTTTTGTAAATGGTTCTTCTATATGAACGTTCATTATTTCTGTTCTATCATAATCTTGACATCAATGTTTCATATGAAGAATCATACACCTCTAGCTTTTTGGGTCTAACAACTTAGATATCGAGATTCTATGATAGGATGCATATAATTTCTCACTATCTAATGTACACTTGGCAACAAATGAAGCGTTGTTTTTTCAAAATTTAATAATTGATTTGTGCCATATTCACTCAGTTTTCGAAAAAATGCTGCGATTTAAGGTTGTTCATTATAAATATACTAACAACTTTCGTCCAAAACATTTTCCCAAAAAACGAATGAATAAAGCACAAATCAACCATAAAATTGTGAAAACAGAACTTTTTGGTCGATTCGATTCGATTTGAATCAGGAGCAAGTCTTATATAAAGCTTTTGCACCGTGATCAATTGATTTATTGATCTATTGAACAGTATACCTCCTATCCATCAAAGGTGTTCCATGAGTCTTGATGAACGTTAGGATATCTTTTGGCGACACCTCATTGATTTCATCTGGCTGGAGATCTGTCTATCCCAAATAATAGTGTCTTTTGAGATAGATACATCTTGGGGCTTAAAAAGTATTCCACTTCGACCTTATGGTCCATTGTGCTCCCCCTTCTACTTCAATCCGACGAGATTCGTTTCTCCTATGTTGGCAATAGCCAGGAGCTTGCTTATCAGGTCTTCCTGAAGGTTCAAATATTCGGGGTGAAATGCACCGAATATCCTGTATCTCCAGTAACCTAGATGCAGTCAAAAAGTGGGATATTCATCTGGACTTCGTGAAGGAAACTGCAGAAAACCTTCCCAAGCATAGCCGGTTACTTCGTTCTTGCCCATACGCCGACAGTTTAGTCAATTAAGCGCCCACATTTTTTTCTTAATAATTGACAAACTGCCGATGTCGTTCCCAACTGCCAGTCCCCAAGTAGACAGAACGCCTTAGACCGCTCGGCTACTTGGCTGGTCAAAAAAAAAGTTAGTTCATGAACTCAATTATGAATTATCCGCCATTAACCCTTATTTTGAAAAGGGAGTTAAAAAAAAAAAACTATTGCATTTTGAAAAGAAATAAAACAAAAGTTAATTATATTGAGTTCTTCGTACTACGTGGTTAAGGCATCAGACACCAGAACTATACTTAAACCTTCAATATTCCCAAAACTCTCTTCGTCTACACAGATTAATTCTCGCTATTCCCAGAACATATTAATAATATATTGAAAGTTCCAATTATTTCAATAAATCTGTCGTTTGTATTGAATAGCTCTTTATGGGTAATTGAAAATCATATATGCAATTGAGGGGGTAGTAATACGGGGAGGGGAGAGGGTGGTAGTTGTAATGTTGTCTTTATATGCAAATAACATATATATATATATATATATATATATATATATATATATATATATCAATAAACAATTTATTACTATAAAGCTTTCAACAAATCAAAATTCCGTAGTCGTAATGTTGTGTTCCAAATAATGTATAGAAACTATTCCGATATAATAAACTGTAGTGTCCTTTTAATGGTATTACAAGAGGTACCCATTTACATTAGATGATAGTATGTATCAAAACATTGATATATTTACTTACCAAATGTATCAAAACATTGATCCAAATATTGAAAAAAGATTTTCTATGGCCTAACGCAGTTCCAGCTTTTCAATAGATATTTTTAAATTTTTGTTTATGGGCCACAAAGAACGTTTACTAATTAAAACGGATGTTTCACAATTGTATTCGTTTTACCTGATACAATTAATACAAAAGTTTGCAATTTTCCGGCTCACCTCACATTTGTAGCTTTTAAAACTTCCCGTTCACCCAACTATTTTCAATTTTACAAAAAAAACTGTGTCGATAGATTCTTGAATGAATTTAAGACAGTAAAGAAAATTGATTTATAAACTTATAAATAATTAAATGCACTTTACTATTTATTTTATACCTGAGATATAATAATTTAAAATATTATTTTTTTCTAAATTATATTTTTTGACTATATGATACTCTATTAGACTAGAGAAGACTACTTTATTAAAGGAAAAGATTCAATAAACCATTCTTTAAAAGAAACAAGAAAGCGAAACGTGTTTCAGGGTACCACAAGTTACTTGGACTTGAAGAGGCTTGACTAGAATTTAAAAGTAGTAAATTAATTAAAATTTGTATATGCGATTTTCAATATTCATTGACACATAATATGAAAAATTTGCAGGAGGATTCTGTAGTCAGAATGCCTAAAATTGTACTATCGACTGCCAAAGTGGTGTTTTTTTCTTCAAAATTTTACAGGTAGTTTAGGCCGAATCTATTCGATTTTCTCTAGTACTATGTATAAAATAGTAAAAGATGTTCGTTACAAAAATACTAACAACTTTCATTCAAAACATTTCGTCGAAAATAGAATGGGCTCGGTACAAAGCAAATGTAAAATTTAAAAAACGCCAATTTGCCAAGACAATTTAAGGAAGACGTTACATGATTATAAATAAGTAAAACATTTTCTGCTATTTAGAGCAACTAGGCTGCGAGTAAAACGACTGTGATTTAGGATTTGGGACAAAATTTGAAATTTAATTTTAAAAACGTAGAGTTCTCTTTGATTAATTTACTAATCTTTGCAAGATAATTTAACTGTTTTATAATGTAGTCAGGATCCCGCCTGGAAAACTAGCGTGCATATTTTTGGATACCTTAGTACATATATAGTATATCAAAAGATTGGTTATATAACCTATAATATGTATCTGAAAATATGTCGTATGTACCTTTTATGAATAGGTTTTGCAATGTCATATTAGTAAAATCGAAGATATAATATATATAAAAGCTTTCGAAATTTCTGTCTATTCAAACGCTCTTATAAATAAAGAAATTATACAACTTTGGATTTGATAGTATTTTTGAAAATATATATATAAATATATATATATATATATATATATATATATATATATATATATATATATATATATATATATATATATATATATGTATATATATATATATATATATATATATATATGAAAAATTCAATAGGTTATCTTGGTTCGAATTTTAGAATTCCTTAAGTTTTATAGATACATTATCTCAGCAATAAGAAAAGCTTGTCAATAATTTTTACTAGATTGATGACAAATCATGAATTAATATTTTTCTAGAGAAAATTTAGTGATCTATTTTGTACCGATTAATCAATTCCATCTTAATCATTCCAAATGTTTATCGATCCTACGTGTAATAATATTATAAGCTCATATCAGCCCACTTGCTGACCAAAGAACTACCCGATTACACTCCATGCCTTCTTGTTTGTAGTGTGTCTGGTCCACTGTCCGCCCGTGAAGCTAGCGATCTCATCTCTCTATCTACAGGGGTGAACTACATCTTTTTCTCTTACGGTTGTAAAGTGTCCATACTGTAAATCGTAAGTCCACCTGTCATCTGAATAAATATGCATTTTATGAGATTGAATTTACCTTCAAAGAGCATTTCAACTTGTATTACGATTTTGTATTTTCTGAACTATTATCGTCAAAGTGTTTCGAAAAACAGTCTTCAGTAATTTAAAGTCAACTTAGTAATTTAAAATTTCAAAATCAAATTTGGGACTGGAGTTAATTATTTACATTATCTAACATGTAATCAAATTTCATCCAAATAAAACGCCTATAAATATTAAAGAAGTGAGTATGTGTAATTATGTACGCTCGTTAGAAGCTATGTTTTGGCATGATGAACTATATATATAATATATTTGAACCAGTAAGTCACATTCCAGGCGTATATAATATGAAATTATTTATTTAATATGTTCTTTCGAACTTTTCAATTAATACATTTTCTTATACATTAAACAAATTTTAAGTACATTAGTTGGTTGATACATATAAGTATACTTAATATGAAATCTAATATGTGTTTAATACATTAATAATAATACTTCGACAAAACAAATTTTGTAAACAATAATAAAAATTGGATAGATTCAGTTATTAGTAAACAATAATCGTAATAATAATTCCAGTAGACAGGGCAAACATAATAATTATAATAATAAACAATAATAATAAATATAAATATAAATAGATTTTGTAAAGTTTACAAAATCTATTTTTTCAAAATCTGTTTACAATGTAAACCATAATAAACAATAATAAATATAAATAAATTTTGTAAACAATAATAAACATAATAATAATAATTTCAACAATGATAATAATAATAACAACAATAAAAATATATATATATATAAATGTAAACAATAATAATGTAGAATTTGGCAACAATAATATCAATAACAATAACAAAGAAATATAAGCCAAATGACTAATTTAACTTCAGAGATATCTGTTTCTTTTATCATAGAACATTTTAAAGTAATTCGATAAACTTATCACCTCCTCACTATTAGTTTCATTCATTATTTCAATTAAATCTTTATTTTCAAAACTAGTCTTCGCATATAACTTTTCTCTTTCTTCTCTTAAACCTTGACAGTCTTTTACAACATGCTCAGCACTTTCCCTTTCCCTACACATTGCACATAATCTATTTCCGTACTCATTTTTGCTGCTGTTCCAAGTCCAGGCTCCATATCTAAACATCGCTATTTCTGTTCTTGCTTTCCTATCGCAGTAGTTAATATAACTTGCTCCTTTTACATGGTGTGCCAATCTACAAAATAACCTTAGCGTTTCTTTCCCATTAGCATCCTGTAACAATTGTATGATTCCCTCCTCATCTAATTTTTCTTTCACTTTTTTCATTTTTGTTTCTCTTGAATATGCTTCACCCATCACAACTTCTCTCATTCCTAATTTGTCTATTTCGTATTCAATTTTGCTCCTCCATTCACCATTCATTGTCATGCACTCTTGTTGTACGATCTTCCCTTCGCTTTCTTGTATTTTAACAAAATATTTGATGGCATTCCTTATAACATCCTGCCTCAGAGGCAATGCGCGAAAATCAAGCAAAACCGCACAACTGGGTACAGATTTTTTTACTCCAATTATTTCCTTCAAAAATTTGTTTGTTACCACTTCTAGTTTTTGCACATTGCATTCAACTCCCCATATTTGGCTCGCATACAGCATAATCGGTTTTAATAGAACTTCAAATATTCTTTTAATTGTTTTTGCTGATATCCAATCGTTATCCAGGCGTATATTTTACTGAATATATTTATAATATTACATAAAGTAACACTGAAAGAATGTTTTAACTGGTTCAATGTTTTTGAACGGTAGTGTATGTAGCTCCTATTATCCCTTAATCTTCGAAAAAATTCAACGTTTTATGTACTATACAACGTTTTATATATATCTCTTAATCTATGCGACCACTTGTTTACGTATTTTAGACTTCATAGTTATCTACAAAAATTTCACTGCTTCTGGAATCATTTTCTACTAAAATTTCACTGAACATTTTATATTGTTCATAGCGCAATTAAATGTTTCCGTAATGTGTGGTTTTTAGTCCCAACTAAGTTCCTTAATGTTATGAGAATTTAATAGATTTTTAAAAATGTTAATATCAACAATATTTCAATGGTTTTAGAATTTCTTTTATTCTTATGAAATGATCCAACAACATTGTTGATAAAAAGGATGTAAAGCCGACGTTTTCAGAGGGTAAAAAAAAATCGTTCTCTTAAAAAATATAAATATGTATACATTTTATAATGCTTGTTTATTATAATTTTTTTAAGTTGATTTTGTTGACAAATACGTTTAAAAAAAAAAAAAATAACAAGGCGTGTAATTGAAAAAGTTTAAAATCAACTTTGTACAAAGTGTAGGTACTACTACTACAGGTAGTACCTGCCTTATCCTACCTAGTTGTTTGTTTGTTTTCTGTTTTTTATATTCAGTTTAACAAGTTGACAAGGATAAAAATTGGAAAAAATAAGAGCAATTATTTTGTCTTAGGAGTTTTGTTATTATGTATGTGAGACGATACTAGTACAGTTACAGCTACCAAAACATTTCCAACGCTTGCATTTTCTATAACCTGTTTTTTAAGGTTTTCCTGATTTGGGATTTCGTTATATAATTTTTCTGGGTAATATTAAGGTAATTGTCGTGCTAATGGGCATAATTATAGAATGCTCCAACTTTTTCCACCCTTATTTAAGGGTATTATTATTATACACACACTCTTAAAATTTGAAATCGATTGACCGTTTCAAACTTGAGAAAAACTTTCAAAGTGAAGAATCTCTACTTGTATTTTTCAAGAGGTAAAACTACTATTTGACTTTTTTAATTAAAAACTGATATGAAAAAATTAACTCGTCAACCAGGAATCGAACCTCAGGCCTCTGAATATCTAGTCCAGTATGTTTCTGCTACATCAACGACGACTGTGACGTAACAGCCAACCTTTTCATATCATTCTTATTTTTATTTATTTAGACAGTATTACTTCTGTCGAAGTTATTATTCATATACAATTTATTTGTGTATACTAAAGCGTCAACAATAATAAATAAAAATAAGAATGATATGAAAAGGTTGGCTGTTACGTCACAGTCGTCTTTGGTGTAGCGGAAGCATACTGGACTATATATCCAGAGGCCCGAGGTTTGTTTAAATAGTATACGCTAAAGTCTTCTACAGGTTGTGTTACGTAAGCGAAAGTAATTTGGACAAACATCGTATTGTTGACGCTTAAGTATACACAAATAAGTATATATGACTATTTGACTTGATCACAGTCGTATATATCGACTAGTATTGGTCCTGCGTATTGGTTCTACGGGACCTTTTCTGCGTAAAATTAACTACGGAATAAATTTGATACTGACTTCTATTAACGTGACCACTAAAATGACCTCTATTTGAGAAAAACTAATTTTCACGACTGTTCTTAAAAAAAAAAACTTTAAAAAAATTATTCTAATTTTATTTCCCAATAATTTGCGTCTTGACGACACATTTTGCCTCTTTTAAAACTCTGTTTAAAAGTTTATTAAATAAATTATACATAGGGTTTTTTTTTTGTGTAGAATTAGCTAAGAAATAATTTTAATAATGACCTCTGTTAACGTAAAACCAATAGTTCACGATATATTTGAGAAAAATAGATCTTCATCGATTAAACTACATCATTTTTTATTGAATGGATCGTTACTTGACGAAAATCCTTTATAATCTATATACATAGTATAAAAGGAAGTTGCCCTCCGCGTCTGTCTGTCTGTTCGCTAACTCTTTCTAAACCCTGCAACGGATTTTGAAACCGTTTTCACCATCATGTAGATAATTTTTTCCGGAAGGTTTATATGTATAGTACATCCTAATTAAATCTAAATTGCTACCGTGCGAAGCCGGAACGGGTGGGTCGCTAGTTATTAAATAAAACAAATATTTGAAATTTTTGTTTTGAATTGGGTTATTTTGTACGACTGTAGAACGTGTAAAGTTTCTTATTTGTTTTGCTTCAACTTCATTAAAAAAAGTATTTAAAATATGTTTTGAGAAAAAATGTCTAATTTTTGTTTGTTTGTTTCCAAATTGTTTGCTACCTGGCGATTGCGTGTTTTTGTTGATATGCAAGAGCTAGAAAATTTCTCGTTATAATTATTTATATTTGCCATGAAAAGAGAAAAATGTGATGATTTATGAAAAATTTATGTAGTAAATTTACTCTTTTATGTATCTGAAATATTTCCGATTTTAATGTTATAATAATGAGTTAGTTACAAGTGTTATACCATGGTAACTTAATTTGTTTTTATTATAATTACTTTCTCTACGAAAATTTCCGAATTCAAGACTGTCTTGAAAAACCGTTTCTGAATTTCTGAAAGTAAACTATGAAATTTGTGATTGAAAAATGGAATACATATTTTTTAAATTAATTTACAAAAGTGGGAAAATGATTAATTACATATTTGTCAATAATAATTTTATCATTAATATATATAAATTTATTGCATATATATATTTATATATTTATATAGTGAATGGTGTAATTTGTTTTATTTTAGATAATATTTTATAATGATATTCTGATAATATTATTTCATTACCATTAATTAAAATTTAAAATTATTTATTATTGATTATTTAATTATAAATGAACATATAATTAATTATAATTTTCTTATCAATATTTCAATTTCAAAACATAAGTTAATTTATATAAATACATAATTATTATTGAATTCATAAAATAGTTTATTGAAATACTGTTTGTAACCTCAACTCCGCTTGTATGGACGTGGGTGTGTCATCCCTCGCAACCGCCCGTCTCCGAGCCACGACCATCTTCCCTTAATATCCTCATCTGCAAACAATCCATATCATGTTTAAGCATGATGATATTATATACCCTAAAATCTGATCAGTGGATCTTTAAGCAAAAGAAAACTATATATACCGGGATCAGAAGTTTACGAGTTACAAGAACACTATCGAACAGACAGGCAAGGAGTCGTTGCTTTTTGTTATATGTGAGAATTTATTTAATTGGAAATTTCGTGGCATACAGAGTCCCGATAATGTATATTTCAAGAAAGTAATTTCTCCATTTAACAAACTGTCGCGAAAGTTTTTTGAAAGCTACATTTCTGTTTCATGGTGGGTTGTTATTAAATAACAAACTTTGAAACCCATTGTCAAGAAGCTTAAGAAAACAAGAATACAAAAAGCTTACTTTCGTCATAAAACTCAATTTTTAAGTAAAACAATGTCTAAACTTAGTCAAAAGTGTATATTCATAAATATTAACTAAAACATTGATAGGTCACTTGAAATCTATGGTAAGCAATTAATCGTAAAATATCCGTTGACAAAATCATCGTATTTAGTCAGTCAGGGTGTCTAGTTATCTGGGAAATCTGGAAAACCGGAAATGCCAGGGAATTTTGAGTTTCTGGAAAAGTCATGGAATTGTCAGGAAATTTCGTAAAATTCCAGGGAATTTCGCATAATCGTATTTAAAATAACTTACTTATTTCTAAAAAATTATTACTAATAATTATCTGTTTTGAGATTTTTGAAAAATTTTATATATGTTGCTCATGAAAAAGAATGCATAGGTTTTATCATATTATCCATAGAAAATGATAAATATAAATGAACAAATGTATACTTTTCTTAATTTTCCTATCAATATAAAAATATTATATGAAAAAATGGTCTGGAAAAATTAGAATTTAAGTCTGGAAAACCTGGAAAGGTCAGGGATACCTGGAAAGATACAGGTGTTCATAAAAGGTCCTAAATCAACGATTAGTCCGTTTCCGCAAATCCGTTCGTAAACATGATTACTCAAAAACGAAGAGAAATAGCGAGCTGAAATTTTGTGTGTGTTAAAAATTAAGGCCAAGTTCGAACGTGCAAAATCGTAGCATGTTTGGGCAAAATGGGCAAAATTGTCTATCTTTAAAACCGTAAGAGATAGAAGAAAAATTTTCATTTTCTAAACATGATAATAGAAAATGCCACGCGAATTTTAATGAATAACCATTTTTTTACAATTGGTGACTAGTGTTTCCCCCCATTCTTGAGTGGCAACTACAAATTTAAAAAACTTAATAGTGTGGAAACGAATCAACGACAAACTTTTCATTCAAACAAAATCGTTCGATTTGATATACTTTCATGAATGAGGTAATCACCCTTTCGAGAAGCTTGCTAAAGTTTAACTGACAAAAAAAAAGAAAGTATTTTCCCATACATTTTTTCTTGAGATATGTGTCATAAGTCATTTATATCCTCATACATACTACAATGCATATGTTTATGTCAGTAAAAATATTATCAACAAAGATTCCAGGAACAAGGACTGATGCTTTAAACAACAAATCCCTCTAGCTTTATACCCAACAATCCCTCTTATGTTCCCTCTCTCTGGTAAACTACATAACATGATGGCATCAGATGAATGTTTATAATCGTTTACATATCATTTCATTGCCCGATCCGTTGTATATATAAAATAACCTGCAGGCCATTTTCAGTAACAATATTATTTTCTATATAATATTTTACTTTAGCAAAGATCACAATAATATCATATGCGTGCAGGGTTGTCTATAAATCTGTAATATATTATTTATGTTGTCAAAAAACTAAAGTACGTAAAGTATATATTATTATTCAGTCATTACTTGATAAAAATCTCAAGTCTCAAACGATTTTAAAAAAACCGTTTTTGAAAACTTTCGTAAAAATATTTACGATCAACCAAATTTTAAAAGTGAAAATTCTCTAGCGACGTATCTGTTTGAAATTTTTTGTTACAATAAAGGGGAAATGGTTTAATAGAGGCGAAATAAGAGACAAGCCTTGAGTGCATGAAAGGAAGGAATTTCAACATTTTGCAAATATTGTGTAATAGGGAATATGCATGAAAATTTTTTTTCACATTTATTTTCAGAATATGAAAATACTGTTAATACTGTAATAATATTTAAAAACGAAATTAAAATCCGACAAATATCAAGGAAGCTATAAGCTTTTAAAGATTATTACCTGTCTCTTTCTTGCAAAAATACTAAAAAATACTTAAAATACACGGAGTTTTACGTGTATTTTAAATGGTGAAAGTGTAATATGACGTCACATAACATATCAAGAGGGCTATCACCCTCTTTGTTTAATCGGGAATTTCAATCATTCATATCTCGCTTATTTTTAAAGTTATTTAAAAAGTAATTTTACCTCGATATTTGTCAAATAAACATGCTTCAATTCAAGTGAAAAAAAATTTTCATGCATATTCCCTATTATTGTTGCCTATATCATATAAAAAAATTGGCTTTTTCAAAAATCATATAATTTTTTATAAATTTCAATTAATTCAACGTTCTAGTGATGGACCACCATGGGCCACAGAAGTTGTGTCCATTTTTCAAAATTTTATAATTTCTTTGTGCCTTATTGATTCGATTTTCGAAAAAATGATGTTTCGAAACTCTTATTTAGTATTCCCAACCCTGTGTGTAGTTAGTTGCCAAGATTTTGTTAAAAGAGTTTTAGGTTAAGTTGTATATTTTTATTATAATAACAAATGTATAAACGACTAAAAAAAAAAAATGAAAATTCAATTATATATGATAAAATTATTATAATTTTTCTTGCGGTGATTTTTTTTCTTATTTTATAATGCATACGAAAAATTTGTTTTGTTTTCCATTTTTATTTGAGAAAGAGATATACTGTTATTAGTAGTACCGATTTATGTTGTATGAGAGAGACTTGTTATTTATATTTAATAAGAAAATAGTATTATTCATTCATGTTATGCCTGAGAAAAATTTTCTCATACAATTCAAAATTTATTTTCTACGTATAAATTTAGAGCTGTATTATGAGCCACAAAGACCGTGCGAAGAATGGTCGAGCTGTTAAAGGCGCTCTGTTGGGAAGTGGGAGGTTGCTGGTACGATTTTGTTGCTGGTTTGCAACAAAATTCAAATGCCTTTTTTACCGACCCATAAAGGATAAGCAGTTTTGTGTGTAGATTAGAAATTGATAGGTTTGGCCACTGCAGCTGACTTTGATAGGAACTCTGCCGATATTCATCTGGAGTTTGTGAAAGGAAACTGCAGAAAACCTTCCAAAGCATAGCCGCATTAACTTTTTTTTAAAAATTATTTTAATTGAAAAACTACCACCGTTGGGAATCGTACCAGCAACCTCCCACTTCCGAGCAGAGCACCTTTAACAGCTCGACCATTCTTCGGACAGTCTTTGTGACCCATAGTATCATTTTAACTATGATGCTGTTTTTTTGCTACAAAATGTATAATAATTAGAAGTAAAATAAACAGTACAGATAAAAAACTCAATATATACAGCGTATTTAAATAATTAAACACTCATTTGTGTGCCACATTTCTTGTTTTATTACAAAAATTAATATAATTGTTGATTGATGATATTTCTCTCTGTATTTAAACAAAAAAATTCTTTTTTATTTATTTTTCAAAGTCGTCTCTTCTTGATATGAATAAAAAACGACATCCAATTAGAAAATTCGATTTGACTATAATAATGATAATAACACCATATACATACACCAGTAGTAAATACTACAATCCAGACATTAATAGTGGCAATGAGTAAATGATAATAGCGATAATAAAAAGGAAGCAAACGACACGATATGTCAAGGGATTAATTGGTAAATCATTAGTGTGATTTTCTAATACTACACTCTTCATAACAATATTATTTTCCTATCTCTTGTTTGATGACAATTTATTGCAAATGACAGTTTTTATTTTTACATACAAAAACATATTCACCACCGTTGTCGGTCTTCGTATTCACCCCTCTCACGCCCCTGTTTATGGCTACACGATAGATATTCAACAAACCTTCATCAAAATTGGTGGAGAATACATATTTGTTTGAAATATTTTCTCAAATAATTATTTTGTGACATCTTTTTCTTCTTCTTTGTAATGAATACATTTTTTTCTTTGATTTGTTCTAGGCTGACAGTATGATGTCCTGTCCTTTACCAGTGCTGCCACTATTACACCATACAGCCACACCAACATTATCACACGCCGATTATCCAGCTCCCATACACATCGGAATCAAGGTAAGGTATCTTTTCTAATGTATTAAAATTACATCGTTTTGAACCTCTGAATTTTATGCCCAGTGTGGTAATCATTACACCACGGATGATATTGATACATGAGGTACTTTTTAAACAGTTTTATTTAGCTTGCCCTGTTTGTGTTTTGGGTCAAATCTTGCAAGCTGAATTAGAACCACTCCCTTTTATCCTACGGAGTTGAATTTTTACATGTTGGTTCAGTTTCGATGACAATGCATTTTTATGGTAAGAATGACCTGAATCGGCGAGGGGAAAGGGGGGTTTAGAGGAATGGGGAAACACAAAATTTGATGACACTTTTT
Source organism: Nineta flava (assembly GCA_963920215.1). Taxonomy (NCBI): domain Eukaryota; kingdom Metazoa; phylum Arthropoda; class Insecta; order Neuroptera; family Chrysopidae; genus Nineta; species Nineta flava. The sequence continues at coordinate 45,967,528 of OY986044.1, forward strand.
TCATATCATTGACAGTATTACTTTGAACTCAACATTAAATTATTATTTCGCATATTATTATTTGTGTATACTTAAAACGTTCTCAGTACAATACCAATGTCAATTTTCATTAAGGTTAAGAAGACATAAGTATGAAAGAACAAGCGCATTCCATGTTGACTAACATGTCATTGAATTTTTATTAATATTGATATGAAAATTGCTGCTTTATTCAAGAAAGTATATCTTTAACAATTCGCCATAAAAATAGATCCAATAACTTCAAATCGCAGCCGTACGATGCACCATTAATGTCTCTAAAATAGCTGAAAACACGGTTATCGAACTTATTCTAGCGACGACTAGAAATATAGTTCGTTTCATGGTCACCTGTCCGATTGCCCGTAAACAGGATTACTCAAAAGAGAAAATTGTTCTTGTGCTTAAAAAATGACTTCAAGTTGGTGAATGGGCAAAATCGGTTTCTGTAGAGTTCAGACTGAAAACAGAAAATTGGGACTCTCATTTAAAATTTAATTATCCCGCTCACATAATATCCCGCCTTCTTAAAAATGAAGTTGTATAAATTTTAGCGCCATTCAATAGCTCAAATAATGTTAGGCAGCGTATTTTTGTTCCCTTATCATACTATGAGGTATTATAACTATGACAGAGTTGTATTCGTCGTGTTTCATCCGTTTATTGTTGTCGAATTTCGCAAATAAATTGAGTCATTGTATGATAAAATACAATTTATCAATTATTTAAAACAAAGTTTACGATTTATTGTCAACTAGTGATTCCAAGAATATTTAACGTTTATTGATATGTATATTATTACTTTCTGTCACGTATATACGCTGTTATTTTACTATTTGCCAGTTTACTTGGAGTACATTTTTCTAGTTTGTGTTCAGAACTTAATTCCCAATTGAATCGAGTGAAAAATATTTTTAAAATAGTAAAGAAATAAATTCTATAAGCACGAATTGAAACGAGAACAACCACACTAACAATGGATAAATAGACGCTAGTTTACAAAAAAAAACATAAAATTTTCCTCCATTGTTAGCGATTTTTTTAAGGGGTACCCCTTGGAAAAAATGTGAAAAAAGTGAAGAAAATTTTTGTTATGCATTTTAATAATTATTTATCTAGGCTAATTTTCACCCAAACAGTACGAAAATCAGGTTAATTTTTACGTCCAACCAACACATTTCAAAATTTTGTCATCTCAATTCATACAGTTTGGAATTTTAGCACTATGTGCCTGATATCTTGAAAACCGCAAGCCAAAGAAAAAAAGTTAAAACTTGTTTAGATAATAAGTTTAATTATGAAAATATGTATCGCACAGCCGATACAACGGATTAGAAATACATTTTTAGAAAATGGCAATAGTTCTAAATAATTTCGACAGATGTGGCCAGGGGGCCAAATTTTCCCAATATATATATTTATATACTATACATATATATTTCGTTTTCATATAAATGCGGACGAATCCGAAGGAAACAGCTACATATATTTTACTAAATGAGAAACAGAGCATCTAGTAGCTCAATGGGCTAGACAAGTAACTGATCTCGATCCTAGAGCATTGGAGAGCACTAGTCTGGAATGCTAGAGGTCTTGGGCTTAGTCCCCAGCCAATATGTGTAAGATTTTTCATATCAAATATGTCAAAATAATGTTTTAATAAATAAATCTTACTGAAATAACCGTCAATTAGATCGCGACGACAGACCACTAGATCTTCTGAGTAAGTTTGTTTAAATTATAATAAAAACTGATACAGACATATTTAATAAATAGTTTTGATCCAACACACACTGTATATATTTATATACAGTGTGTGTTGGACAGCTTTTCCTAAAGTGAATCAATGTTTAATATTATTTATTACTGCCTGGCCGTGTGGTACTGTATCAAGTCAGTCAGTACACGTATAAATAAAGTCAGTCAGTTATCTCATAGCAGCTATACTGTATGCGTATGAATGTTTGTTTGTCATTTAAGAGTGGGGATTTTGTGATGCACAATGCACATACTAAACTACTAAAGTGTACTCTCATTGCATGTGTACTGACTGACTTGATACAGTACCACACGGCCAGGCAGTAATAAATAATATTTAACATTGATTCTCTATAGGAAAAGCTGTCCAAAACACACCGTATATAAATAAATATATACAACATTTCACTTATTCAATTCAATAAACAAACTATAAGCAGCAAGTAGAACAGAGAGATGATAAGTTGTTGTTTTAAAAACTTCTTCTATTCTATATACTGAGTGAGTTGGGAGGGGGGTAGGGGTAGGTTGTTGGTTGCTGGTGTTTTTCTATGTATTTATTTATTTTATAAGTGTTTTGTGTGTGTTTTTATCTCTAATAATAATAAAGTTTTAAATTCCCCGATGATGCGGTGTGACGATGACGATAATATTCACTTTGGAGAAGAGAAGAGTAACGATAACGTAATGTTCTAACGTTTATGTTAGAATGTTTTGAGAATATGTCAGAACTAATATGCAACTTGATAGAAACTAGAATTTTCTATTAGTGTTTAGAAAATTCACATATATATATATATATATATATATATATATATATATATATATATAGGGTGGCCACTTATATAAGGTGGCCAGGAAATGCTAGAAAATTTTTATTGTTAGGGAAAACCGGGAAAATTCAGGGACTTTTATTTTCCGAAAGAATTGGATTGCTAAGAAAAAAGAACAATAAAACTCGGTCAAGTTTGATTAACTATTGATATGAATCTGGATTTCTAGTAAGCTACTGTTATACTGGCCTGGAAATCCACAGGTTCAGAGTTCGATACCGGGTGGATAGTTAATTTTTTCACATTAATATTTAATTAACAATTAAATGACATGTTTGTCTATATAGTATTTGCTAGTTCTTTTATACTATTTCTTCGCAACCTTAATATTAATTTTTAATGTTACCACATCCCCCCTCTCCAAACTTTCGAATTCTGTCAAAATTATGGGTTGAAAAACACTAGTTGAACCTCAAATAAAATTAAAGTCAAGGTCAAAATCATGGTCTAAATAAAATTTTCCCTTACGTACAAAGCAACTTTTATTCATATCATTTTTCCATGGACGCTACTTGGAAAAATATTCAGATCCATATTGTTGAAAATGAGACATCCTGTATAAAGCATGTGTATAACATTACCGGCAAATAAAGATAATAAAACAACTTCAATTTCATAAAGTTTGTGTGTTTGTCGGTTTAGAAAAGGTGGAACTATACTTTTATAGTTGGAAATTTATACCTTTTTATGCTATAAAATTGTTATTTTTGACAAATTTATCTTTGATAATTGTGTTCAAGGATATAAAAATTTCAGTTTTGTTGTTTTAATCAATATGTTAATGCCAATTGTCTTGGATAATACACTTATCGATGTTGCTTTAAATTAACGAATATGATTAATAGTTGCAAGTAGTATGATTTTTCTAACAAAATTAATACTCTTTAAGGATGTTCCAGCATGAAACCACTTTTCGAGAGATTTTGCTAATTTATTTTTCACAGGCTAAAAATAACGTTTTCTAATAAATCCCAAAATTTCAAAAATTTTGACCGTTTAAAATTTTTAATTAATAGATATGCTTAATTAGATAATTAATAGCAAGTAATCGTTCTATCTCTCTCTCTCTCTCATTAGAAGCATTTTTTAAAAAACGAAATAGTAAAGATAAATTTAATTAAATTTTTTAAAAAAGATCGCGTATTACCGTTTTGTTTTCGAAATACAAAAGTTTAAAATTATTTAATTATATTTATTTGTATATATGAATAGTAAATATATCTATGTGTTGTGTATATGTATACATGCATTTGTTCTATACTAAAAGCAAACCGGTTTTTCGTTAATTCATATAAAGCCGATTAAAGTCGAAGTCATTTTTTGAACACTTTAGAAACTATTTCAAGAAAGAAAACAGTGTGTCTGCCTACCTGAAATTTCAAGAGAATCATTATTATTTCTAATTTTTAAAAGAAATCTTACTGCCGAAAATATATGAAACTTTCATGTATACAGAGCTCGAAAGCTTGAAAGATTTAAGAACCAAAAATTTCACTTTTTGTAAGGCAATCACATTAGGCGTTTCCGCCAATTTCCTTTCATTTCTGTACCATATTCTCAAATTTTCGATTTTCCACAAAATCTTTCAACTGTCGAAAATATACAAAACTTTAATTTTTACGGAGTTAGAAATCTTGGAAGATAGAAGAATTTCCTATCATTTCTGTAGCATTTTCTCGATTTTTCGGTTTTCCACAATATGCCACAAAAGTAGCGCTCTTTTCTTAATATTTTATAATTGATTTGTGCCTTATTAATTCGGTTTACCTTTTTAATAGAAACTTTTAACTTTTAATAGAAACATTTTCCCAAAAAATAAATTTTTTAGAAAAATCAGCGTTACTTAAGTGGCTTATTGTACAAAAAAATTTATTAAAAATCTTTTGAATTCGATATTTAAAAAAAAAACTTAAACACAAGAAAATAATTTTAGCTCATTTTATTTATTAAAATGTTTAAAAAAAATTTGTGATCTTTTCAAATAAATTTTTCCATTTAGAAAAAACAAAGACAAAAAATACCTCTTCAATTATTATTATTATAAAAAATAAATAAAATTACCTACCCAAAAAAATTAAAACCTGAATTTTAACCAGTAAATAAATTTTATAACACACACACACAAAGCTGTAGCTATACATATAAGTAATGAATGAAAAAGTTTAATTAACCTAAATAAAATTTTCCTTTTTTTTTCTGTAGGTAAAATGTAAATAGTAGGAAAAATCTTTTTATAATTAAATAATAATTTTAAAATAAATTTACATTAAGGCTTTAAGTCACAAACTCTCACCAAAAAAACATACAATTATTCAACCTACATACAGGTACAGTATAATGCCGAGAATATACATGCTATGCAGTAGCACGAATTCATGCTAATTTTGAGGTGATGTCAATTAGTAAAGAACCTGTTTTATGCCTGCTATAAATTTAAAATAGATCTGTCTCAAATTAGCTCCTTTTTGGATAGTAGTAGTAGTAGCGGGGGTGGGGGTTTCGTAGCCTGGCAAGTAGACCTACCTAGACATTTTTTACCGACCCTTAAATGACAAAGAATTTCTATATGGACTAGGAATTGGTAGGTTGTGCGAGTGCAGCCGACTTTGATAGGAACTATGCGGATATTCATCTGAAGTTTGTGAAAGGAAACTGCAGAAAAGCAGTTCAAAACCTTCTCAAGCATAGCCGATTACTTTCGATCTTATCCATACGCCGACAGTTAAGTCAATTAAGCGCCCAACTAAATTTTTTTTAAATAATTTAATTGACAAAATGCCACCGTTGGGAATGGAACCACCGACTTCCCAGTTCCGAGCAGAGTGCCTTTAATAGCGCACCCATGCGAACTGGCTCATTTTTGGATACCGCGTAGTTATGCTTACAATTCTAGATGTTTATGAAAATAAATAGTTCTGCTGCAACGATTGTTCGTACTTTTTGATTTTGCTCATATATTTGCTATTAGTCAAAATTTTTGTTTCATGGAATTTGTGAAAGAAAAATTAATTTTTTTTGGGTCGTATGTAATGAAAAATAGTTTTTTTTTTCTTCAAAAATACAGTTGAGGTGTAATATATCATCCATTTTTTGCTACATTTCATAGGTTTAGGATTAAATACTATATTTCATCGGACTAACGAATTAATTGAATCACTCTTCTCCTATTTAAGATGTTGGACATGTCTTTTTTTATTTTTAAATAATTTAAAAATTATAACTCTGTCGGGAATCGAATACCGAATTTCTGGTTTATACTACAGTACTGCGGCTGGTACTACAGTTATTCGAAATTGTATCTACAGTTATTTGAATCATGTACTCGAGCCAATAAAGTAGCGTTGATTTTTCAAAAGTTTTTAGTTGGTTTGTAACTTATTCATTCGATTTGGGGAATATGTTTTGAATATAAGTAGTATATTTATAACGAACAACTTTTATCCCAAGCTTATTTTCGAAAACCGAATAAATAAGGATGAATCAATTATAAAATTTAGCGCTATTTTTTCATAACTAATTATGCTACCTTCATGACAAATGTATTCTCAACTTCAACCCTAAACACCAAATAAGCAACAACTATAATTTTAAATCTGTGTCTGTCTGTCATAACTGCTAGTACAGCTGCTTTATCTGCTTTATACAAAACAATGTCGAGCAGCGTACAGAGAAAGCGTAGTCAATTATTTAATTAAGTAACAAAGAGAATTATAAATCTCGGAGAATAATTTAATTTAATTTTCATATTTTCATAGGAATCATCATAATAACTATACAACACAAGTCGAGTCGTTTTAACTAAACTAAACTGAACTGACGACTCACTCGATTCATTGTGTATAACAAATTCTGTGATGAATTGTGTGTTAACTTTTTGATGCTCCAAAATTTCTACATATTCATTTTTAATTTTATATAAAATATATTCAACTGTTTTCTATTCAATTGTACAAGATGTTTCATGAAGCTGTGTCATTTAACTCGTTTATGTACTTCGTAAACAGAACCAGATTCTTAAAGGACCGATCTATATCCACACTTTTTGGTTACCATAAATATAAAATTTGTTCGTTGTTTTGACTTATTTTGAAAAAAGTAGACTAGAAAGTAAATTTCGTAATGCTTTTTGGTACAAAATTTTGCTGATTTACTCGATTTGATGTTAGTACATTAATATGGAACGTAGCCTTTGCTATTTTTGTTTTCGATACAACCCTTTATTATATTCCCCCTTTTCTATCCGCGATTGAAGAAAAAATTTAAAGTGTAAGTCAGCATTAATAATTTTTTCATGTTTTCTAATACACTCTGTATGTATGTATAATACTTTAACATGTGTAATTTTCATGTTACATATGGTGGAATTGTGATATTATATACAGTGTGCCAATTCAACATGGTAATCGATTGATTGATTTATATTTGGGTCTAAAACTATTGCACTTCGACCTTAGACGAGATTTGATTCTCCCATATGTTTGCAATAGCCAGGAGCTTGCTTATCAGGTCTTCCTGAAGGTTCATATATTCGGGGTGAGATGCACCGAATATCTTGTATCTGCTGTAACCTAGAGGTTCGCAGTCAAAGATAATGTGGCTGGATGTTTCTTCCTCACACAATCCACACACAATGGACCCGTTATGGAGTCCCATTGTGTGTAGATGCTTCCGCAGCGGATAATGTCCGGTAATGAATCCGGTAACCCTCCGCAGTTGCATCTTATTCAGCTTCAGTGCATCGAGAGATAGCCTATTTGTTGTTGCCTGAAGCAGTACCTGCCCGAGCTCTTGCCGCGGTACTTTTTCCCAGTGATCATGGTGTTTAGCACTCTTTGATCACCTGTTTACATGCAGTCCTTGCAATTCCTAAAATAGGCTCTGAGCCTATGAAGGGCATTCCGACTCCTTTCTTTGCTAAGGTATCTGCTTTTTCGTTTCCTTCGAAAGCATTGTGACCCGGCACCCAGATCAATTTAACATTGTTCCGTTTTCCCAGCTCCAGCAGTTCCTTCAGATAATCCTTGACTACCCTTGAGGTGACCTCAGTTCCAGACAAGGTTTTTAAAGCAGCTTTACTGTCCGAGAGAATACCTACGTTCTGGTTTATGTAGCCTCTACGTAGCCTCTACGTACGTTCTCATGGACGCAAGCCAGTATGGAGTAGACTTCTGCTTGGATGACCATGCCATATTTCCCCAAGTTGAGACTTATGTTTGCATTAGATCTCTCACCGTAGATTCCCGCCCCGGTCCTTTCTTCAGTTTTGGATCCCTCTGTATATCGGACGATTCCTTTATTGAGGTAGGATGGTTCTTCTTCCGACCACATGGCCCTATTACATACTACAGTGAAAGGTTTTGAGAAGTTCAAACATACGGTATATATATGAACTCTATATAATATACGTCTATGCACGCGTATATGAAATATTGTGCGTATTACACAATTCCAACAACAGAATTAATATGTTTTACATAAATATACACATGATTTAGTTAGTCAAATATAAACCAAATGAATCAAGATAGATCGTCTATGAATGAGGGAAACATTGAGGGTTCGTGTGTGTGTGGGTGGGTCTGTGTGGATGTGTGTTTGTGATAATGTTAATTCTTCAACTCGTGTGTGACATATTTTGGTTGATTAATTAATTAATTAATAATTTTGATATGAGACATGAGGGATTTCAAGAAAAATAGAGAACCATGTTATATGTTTATTTAATACCGATACTGAAAACCTGTTAAAAATTTAACGATTTCCTTGTCTTTTTTATCCAAACTCAACTTGGACTAAAGACATTCAACTTTGCAAAACTGATGGAAATTCTTTAAAACCAATTAAGACTTTAATTTCAAATTTTGCCCCAATTCCTAGAACAATTATTTGTATTTTATAAATACGTATTTCGACTATAAGGTAGTCATTATTACGGTGAGACACGCGCCAAATTAGCAACAAGCAACATATCTCTGACTCCATATCCCAGAGATAGTTACGATTAGCTAATTCATACTGATGATGACGACCTTGTAGTCGAAATACCAATTTATGAAATACAAATAATTGTTGTAGGATTTGGGGCAAAATTTGAAATTTAATTTCGAAAAACCTAGATCTCTTTGATTATTTTAATAATCTTTATACAATTAAAACTTCTTAATTGATATTAACATTTAAAAAATTTCAATTAAATTTTCAAAATGTTTAGGAAGTTAATTTGTCAAATTCGGACTCAAATTTTTTCATTAATGAGAAGATTTGTTAAGAAAATGCTTAAGCATTCTTTTGATTCCATTGTAATACAAGTAGTTTCATATAAGTACTTTATCTACCCGACTGATTGTAGCAAGGATTTAAAAAAAAAACTTGAATCGCGCATCGAAGGTTCCGGTCTTAGACTTCCCAATGTGTTTTATAACTCCTGAAAAGCTGTTAAATTTGAAAACTTAATTTTCTTATTCCTGTAAAATATAGATAATTATCTATAAGTCTGAATTAATTCAGATTGCAAACTTTGGAATTAAATGGTCATTTTTTGTACAAAATATCCCATGAACATTTTTGAGATTGGCATGAACAACTTTTTCAGGTCTTTAACACATTCGATGTTTAAAACATTGTACATCGGACATTCGTATATGTGTTATTATGGTATTGGTGGATTAAATATAAATTTACTTCACTAAAATTGAAGACAATTTTTACCTTGAAGCTAAATTATGAAAAGGTAATATTTTTACTGTAATTGGATTTTCAGACTTGAAATATTATTTGAAAGTGAAAATTAAAGTGTAGTTAAATTTAAATTGAACTGAATTTTCATTCAAGTCCCGTTATTTTGTCGAATGCGAATTATCCTAAACAGAGCTATTATTCGACATATTCAATGGTAACATTTTTTTTTTTAATCTTAAAGTCGGTCTTGACTTCAAAAATATTTTTTTATGTAAACCAAAGTTTTAAATAAACTAAAAAGTAGAAAAATTTTACTATCTACTTTTTAGTTCATTAAATAAAAACTTGTTTGAAAAAAATTTTTTTTTTTAATTCTACAATACTTTTTAACACTCGTCCAATTTCTACTTCAGGAAATATTTTCAAATTTGCTGAACAGTTCATTGAGAACATTTTATTGTATTGTCATCGGAACCACAGCTGTGTAAAAAATTTTAAAGCTCTAGCTCAATTCAAACTAGTTGACATTGTGATTGTAAGATGTTTTCCCTCATAAACAGAAAGTGAAGTAGAATAAAAGCTTGTAAAAACAAGATCTTGTGTCATCAATTTAATAAACCGATGTACATCGAACGCAAGATAATTATCAGTACTAATATAAAGGCTGCTTATTCTGTAAATTTTCCATTCATAATTTATGTAAATTTTGTTTAATGCACCTTCATTTATTTGAATAGTCCTTGCCATTTAAATCAACTTTTCCACCTTACCCGACTGTATTATTAAAAAACTTGGTATAGTTGCAGAAACCAAAGTTGTATAATTTATTTTTAAGCTACAAAACTTTATTCTACATCTGTTTGTTTGCGGTACGCTACATTTAATTACACACTCTATTTAAATAAAACAGAATCTCAAGACTTGTGAAATAAGCAGCGAACGCGTGTTAGAAAATCCCAATAGGTTTGCTAGCGCCCTACATTTAAGACAATACAAATGATAGTTCGTATATCTAGTTGTGTTTGTGATATACCCACAAGAAGTAACGTCCAGCTCATGCAAAGTTCTCCAGTTATAGAACTTTAAACCACAAAACATTTCTAAACCATTTATAGAAAACTTAAAATAGTCCAACCAATAGAGGAGAACATTTGGAACGATAATTACCATCTGACTTTTGTTAGGTATTTGTAACGAGATTGCGAGGAGGAAGAAACATCATCTTTAAGCGCGAATCTCTCGGTTACGGCAGGGTAGTGATTCTGTAACTAAAACCCGGTAAAAATACTAAATGTGAGCACTTCTCTCGATTCCGTAACTTTCACCATAGTGAAAATGTGAACCATCTCTCTTGAGTTTCTTCGGCAAGGAATTTCTTAATGTATAAGTGAATCCAAGAGAGAGAGGAAAGAAGTAGAGAGAGAGAGAAATAATCGATGGCTTAAAACAACGAATGGTAATGTCCATGAAGAATAGATAAATATTCTTCATGGTAATGTCAAAGAATGTATGTATGTATTCTTTGGTTATCTATCTACCTCCGCAATCTACCTCGTCCGAAGTCAGAGTGGGCGCGCATGAAATTTAAAATTATTTGCTTTTGTTTATCAGTCACATTCATGTTGAAAAATTGAAATATTGAAAAATTAAACAATCAAAGCAAAGCTGTTTATTTTTACACGGATGACAATGCCAAACACTACTATATTCATAGAGATAACTACTATATATTATCTATGATCCAAATCATCTCACGCAGTAATTTCGTATTTTCACTACAACCTTACAGAATCAGGCGAGTAAACTCACGTGAGATGAAAATGCGAGAAGTGTGCAATCTCACTTAAAATACAGAATCGGGTACCAGATATAAGATATTCGGTGCATCTTACCCCGAATATATGAACCTTATAAGTAAGATCCTGGCTATTGCCAAGATATGGGAATATACAGACATCTTTTATTTAAGATATCCTGGTATATTCGATCAGAGACCTACATTAATAAAAGTTAAATAAATAGACAATTTGAGAGTTTCACACAAACTTTTATTTGTCTGAATATTTAATAATCATATATGAGTTTGTTGGTAGTTACAAGCTGACTCAGGGCAATATGTACTGTACGCTTAGGTATCTAAATATTGAAGAAATCTAAAATTTAGAATCGAGTGCATTACATTTCGCCTGAATATTTAATAATCATTGTTGGTAGTTACAAGGTAACTCCAGGAGACATGGACTGTACGAATAGATGTTTAAATATTGAAGAAATAGACTTAGAATCGAGTATATGTAAGGAGGGAAGGTTCTAACTAATCCTAAAATCTGCTCTATAAAAAATTAAATAAAAGACAATATTTTGAATTTTAAACCAAACATTTATTTTGCCTAATAAATAATGAATGAATATTAGTTTGTTAGTAGGTGCCGTGGTAACTCAGGGAACATTAAGTGTGTATGCAATGGTATAAGAGTTTCACCCATTCTATCAGGAATGGGTGAAATCCCGAGGTTAAGTCGTTGCTTGGCTTACAATGTCTTTTTCTATCAACTCCTTTCAATTGAGAGTATTTTTGTTTCTTGAACTGTGTGCTTGTAGGTATTATATATGTACCTGACGTGAGTAGTTAGAGAACTTGAGTGACTTATTCAGAGAGTCGTATAAAATACTGTATGTAGTATAGCAACAACAACTAATTACAAAGGTTTACAAGTAATTACGCGGCAATTGTTAAAACTTGTTTCATATGTCGGATTCAGTTCTGCATATATATATATATATATATATATATATATATATATATATATATATATATATATATATATATATTTATATATATATATATATATATATTTATATATATATATATATATATATATATACATATAATATTTTCTAGTATTGTTTTATGTATGCATTATTATACCTATATAAGCAGCTACCAGCTGGTGATGCCGCGAGAGTCGAATGAAACGAGACGAGAATAAGTCACCGAGAGGCGAAACGAAAATTGGAGTCTTGATTTTCGATAAATATTCGATGCAGATGATGATACTCTCTTTCGTCGACAGTAGTACTCTCTTCCTATCTCTGTAGATTTTTAATCTGTTATAATCTACTTTCAAAACAGCAAATCATTTTGGGTGATAATGGGATAGTGTTTTTCTCTTAATTGTATTTTTTAAGGTAATCTTCAGCTGTAAAACAGTGACGAAACGGGACAATACAATACAAGAGACGAGACACACTCTCGTCTCGTCTCGCGGCATCACTAGACGAAACGTATGAAGTAGAATTAATTTTCGTACATATATATATATATATATATATATATATATACATATATATATGTATATATTTAGAATATTATTTTCTAAGTATTAAAACTATTATATAATAATACATACATTCATACATACACAATGTATTAAATTTTATATGTATTTTACAAATGGAAAATTTCTTATTAACTTTCTCTATGCATATATACACCATCTTTTAAGCTCATTAAGCTTTACTACTTACATATTCCACAAAAACTCACCACCATTTCGTGTACGTTTGTTTAAATGAGAGCTTGTGATAATTTTTACGGGAGATTATATTTTACTCGTTTTTTGTACAAATAAGATTTAGAAAATGTTTGCAATTTTTGCTTGATCAAAAATTTCAAACCTATTTTTCTCGATAACGGGCGAGTAGTAGAAGCTTAATAAGTAGATACTCATATACAATACTTATTACACGCAAAAGACCATTCGAATTTGAATACCCCACACCCTTGCCGTCTCCATGTTAATTAAAAAAAAATTATATTAATCCTTTCTGTGTCCGTATAATTCTAATTGGAATCGATAACTGTCTCTTGAAGACCATCGAAGACCCATAACATGCGATAAGTTATTCTAATTGGATTCGTAGCCCAAAATGATTTTTTTTCATAAATACCTCCGTTTGAAATTCTTGTTTATTTTACTCTACAAATAGATCGAAAAATAAAATTATTTCATTCATAAAAAATATTCAGATCAGAAAGGGTTATAAGTTTTTATCACAAGACACTAAATAGCATAAAAATAATTCAATACCTAATTGTGAAATCCTAGAGGAGCCTTTATATTAAAATTAAACGATTTTCAAAAAAAGCACCCGGCACTTCTTATTGTTTGATATTCAGTTATAGGTTTTTATCAAGAACATTTTCTCAAATAATTTGATGTACGGCAAGTAGATGATTTAATTAAATGCTCGTCAGAAATTAATAAATTGATTGATATGTTGATAATTAATTAGATTAGATGTTATTATAAACATACATGCGTGTATCATACATCTTAAAAGCCTTAAGGTCCTATAATTAGGGAATATACTCTATATTATTTGATACTATCAAATTAATCAAGTGAAAATCAAAATTTTGACAAATTTTAAATATTAATATGAAAATCTCTTTGGTAAAATATAAACGTTTATGACATTCGTCAACGTAATAAAACAGTGTATTCAATTTGTATGGTTTTTAGGTTTCATGTAATGTCATGGTTTGTATTATAATTGGCTCTTAACTACTTGGGGAAAATTTTACAGAACCAAAACGAATCTGCTGATATAATATGTACTGGAGGGGAGAATAAATGCCTGTAAATAAAAAATTTCTAACAGATTAAGTACCAGGAAATCGGCACTCCTGATATTTTTGGGTTAAATTCAAAACTTTCGATAATGGAGGCTTAAAAACTTTAATTTGACTGATTCGAGTTGAATAAAAAATTTAAAGTAATTAATAATATCAAGAAAAGTAATTTAAAGTAATTAATAATATCAATAGAACTAAATAATATCAAGATCTGATCCAGTTATTTCTAGCAACTCGGGTTGAATGCGAAATATGGAATAGTTAACGGTAAAAAACCCGTAGAGCCCCGACTAGGTCTAGAGCAAAAACATTTCTGATTAAGTAATTTATACATCAACCACAAATTGTTTGTTCATTATTAATAATTACCGGTAAATGAGATACATTTTTAGAAATAGTTACGTTGACCATTTAACTACTGGTGAGTATTAATAAAAACCAGTTATTATTGATATACAAAACAATTATTCACTTTTATTGCAATAAATACACATGATGATGTTCATATTAAAACTTTCCAATTTCATCTGGGGTAATTTTCAATTGATTGGGAAATGCTTCGAAACGAATTTAATAATCTTAAGGAGGAAAAATTGTGTAATCAATTTAAAAACAAAGTATTTTAAGGACAAATAGTATTCCGAAGAAATAGTATTGCAAAGTGTGACGTCTAAGTATACACAAATAATAATGTGGAATAATAAATTAATATTGACTACTGAAAAATTTATTCATACCTCATAATCATCCGTGGTGTAATGTTTAGCATATTCAGCTAGAAATCCAGAGGTCCAAAGTTCGATACCTGGTGGATGAGTTAATTTGTTCACATCAATATTTAATTAAACAATTCAATGACATATTTCTCTATTTAGTATACGTTAGTTCTTTCATACTATGTCTTGCATAACCTTAATAGATAGATTGAAGAGGCTACTCTGGTCGGGCTACACTTCGACCATAAGGTCCATTTTGATGCGTAAGGATGTGAGGATGTGAGTGGAATGGAAGAAATTTTTGTGTTTAGACTCGGAATTGGCTGGATTGACTATGATAGGAACTATGCCGATATTCATCTGGAGTTCGTGAAGGAAACTGCAGAAAACCTTCTCAAGCATATCCGGTTACTTCTTTCTTGTCCATGCGGCGACAGTTTAGTCAATTACCCGCCTTTTTTTTCTTAATAATTGACAAACTGCCGATGTCGGGATTCGAACCCATAATCTCCTAGTTTCCAAGTAGGCATACTGCGCAGACATAAAACCTTAGACCGCTTGGTCACTTGGACTGGTAAGTGTACACAAATGTTAATACGATATATATTAATTGAAACAAGAAACTATACAATATATTAAAACCAAACTACATAAATTTTGAACAGGATGAACTTCCTAAATTTGTTTTCAAATACTCTTAGTTACATGCATATAAGTCAACCTAATAAAAGCTTACAAAAATAAGAAGGTTATTTTTTTTCCTTTTAAGTATCAGACGACTGCAAATGTTATTTATTGGTGATTTTTCGAACGTCAACAGACCAAGCAACAGGTTCACCAATGTAATAATGTTAATAAAGTCTGTTCATAGATAAAATCAGTTCCACTTGAACGATTTAACTCAGAATGTTTTCTTACTGTATAGAGAATATTATATACGTGCAGTCTCGTATGTATGTATACATATATATATATATAGGATTTGTTGTTACAACCCCCTAATTCACTTAAATCAGGATAAAAGTCACATTTCTAACGAGTCACTGAATTATTTGATAATATATTTTATTTCCGAAGTGGTTTGTTAATATGTTGTAAGAAACATTTTTATTATTTTGCAACGAATTCCATCGTATATTTACTGTTTTGTATTAAAAGAAAGGGACATTTTTCGATTTTGGTACTCAAAATGTATTTAAAAACAATTAAGGTAACAACTAACTGAGTTAACTGTTTGAATACCCAGTATATACTGAGTTGCATACTGCAGTGATTGAATTGTTAACAATTCGCTTTCCGAGGAACATTTAATCACAAATTATTGAGTTTATGAAAAAATTTTCCAACAAAAGTTGCTTTTTTTTTAAAAATAAGAATTAATTTTTTGTAATTAAAATTTTTTTTTCTAACTCTTACGGTTTCAAAGATTTATATTTTCCCATGTGGCGGGGGGAAACACGTTTCGATCTTCCCATTAACGAACCTTACTTTTTTGCTATAGATCACACGTACAAAATTTCAGCTCGTTATTTCTTTTCGTTTTTGAGTTATCATGTTCACGGACAGACAGACAGACGGACGGACATTCGGGAATGTCAAAATTAGGCCATTTTATGAACACATACCATACATTCATGCCTACGATCAATATTTTCAAGCGTTTCAAGTCGGGACTAATCTCAATATACCTTTTATATTTACATATACTGGGTATAAAAATAAGTGATAATAACAAATGATAGGTATAAAAACAAGTGATGATAATAACTGATTAAAAACATCCGGTATATACTGAGCTTATGAAAAAAAAAATTTCAAACAACAGTTGTTTATTTTCAGAAGAGGAACATGTTTTGTCAGAAGTTTGTTTCTATCTCTTGCGGTTTCAAAAATTAATATCGTCCCCCCCCCCCCCCGTGGTGGGAGTAAGCACGATCCGATTTTATCCATTCACAAACTTTAAGTTACCTATTGTATCAACGCTATTGTTATTGTGGCAACGAAGGGACGAACGGAAAAGGACTAATATAGTCATTTTATGAACACCTGTACCAAACAATTTTTTCCGTGATCAATATTTTCAACCGTTACAAAGAAACCGTTAAACTGAAAATCCTCAAAGTGTAGCAATTGATGAAATTCCAGCAATTTAAAAATTGCAACGAACGGAAAATTTTAAAGAAGAATGTTTTTATTTTCCTGAACTTCAAGCATATTTTTGATGCATTTTAAATTTATGTTCTTGGCAAATTTTATGATTCCGAAAAATGCATTATTAGATCCCCACGAGGAGAAAGGGTGAAACAACCCGAGGAAAGAAAAAAGGATTTGTTTGCTGATCAAAGTACACATTTTTCACATCAAAGGAGTCATGAGTGCTTTATTGAACTTTAACTTGTAAAGAAAACTACTTATTAGAAAACTTTTCGAAGAAATATAAGTATATTATCATTTTTTAAGTTAGCATCTTAGGAAAGCAACAACATTTATGTTTGTTCGAGCATCACACAAAAACTACTGGACCGATTTTGATGAAACTTTTTATTTGCTTAAAAGCTTATGATTTGACTTACACACTGGTATGTATTGTATTTCGCTATGAGAGATAAAAATCAAAAATATTTGTTGAAATATAAATTTGGAAGTGTCGATAAATATGTGAATGAATGAAAGCGGTGGAAAGGATATATATTTGAAGTAGTGGAAGCGGTGGGAAATTGCATTGAGGTTTTTCTTAAAATGATGGAAGCCGGAGATATAGTAATAAAATGCGGACAAAGCCGCGGATATAGGCTAGTATTATAAGTTGTTAAAAAAATAACTTTGTGGCATAATTATTTTTACCAATGATTATTACTCACAGATGGATGATCCACGTGATTAATTGCGTTCATAATTAACCAGGCATATCTTAATAATATGTAAAGTTAACAGGTAAATCTTTTCGAATCAAAGTTTCTTTGTTTTTTTTTAAATATTATTTTATACAAAAACCGCAACTCGACTTAAATAAAATATTAAAATTTTCACATTAATTTTCCACGGTAATTACTTACCATATGAACAGGATGGATAATAAAGAAAATTAAAAAAATTAATAATTAATTGAAATAGATTATTACTACCTATCCTACCTTGGTTTTCATTCAAAAACATAATAGTTTAGTGTTAGTGTAGATATTATTTTATTAAAAAACATGAAATACTTTTTGCTGAGATGCATTAGAGCGCATTAGTGTTTGTATTGTGCACACGAGTACAGTAGAATGAGGATTTTAATTATATTACCTGATAATAATTATAATCATCTATAGGTACATGACTAATACAATTATTATACCGTGAGTCCCAAATTTAAGCTTATATTTAGTTAATACATCATATTATCACTTCATTCTTATGGCAAGTTTTTTGTTTTGTTTGAAAAAATTTTTCATAACATTTTGGTATAGTATATTCTTTAACATCAAATTCTAGACCAACGCTTTGCCTCTGAGCTACCTGTAATGTTATGGTAATGTAATGTATATGATCTCTCACTTTGTGGTTTATTAATTAGCAGTATATCCTTAAGATGACTCCAAAGGAAAACTGTGAGATTAAGATCCTTCTGATACCGTTGGAGTTTTTTTTTTTGGGTATTTTTCAGGATACAGTTTTGATTAATAAACTACAAACAATTTATCACATCAAGCAATAAATTCTGTACAACATTCCCGGACACTTCGCATCAGCATATTGTGGAAAATATTGGCAAAATAAAGAACAGGAGAAGCTAAGGCAAAGCTCTCATTTGTCAGATATGCTGTATCAGATTAAGTGGTTTTGTCTATATGTGTACTATATAGAATACTTTGTATTTTTATACTTCTGTGCGTGTGTAAAACGGAAAATGCATTGAGAATGAACTCAGTTAATACAGGATATTTAAGAAATTAATTCAGTTAGTTGTTATTTTCACTTGTTAATCAAGCAAAAATATTATGAACTCAAATGCGTGTATTAAAAAACACTAAATTGTTAGCTTATTTGATTCTCGTGTTACATTTAATATCACATGATGGACCACATTCATAGAACTTTCAACAGTGAATAGGATCAGGAAGTTTTCCCTGACCTTTTAAAAGAACTCTCTGGTCTATTAATAGTTCGAATAGAAATTATTATCTATTACTAGCACTGTTCGCATTTGGAATTGATATACGCATTATACACATTACTGTCACACAATAAATTCATCAAGCATCTTCAGTGAAGAAAACGGACAAATCAGGCAGAGTTTTATGATAACTTATTATATATTACTCAGAAATTACTATATAAATAAATGATATATGCATTATACACATTACAGTCAAACAATAATTACATCAAGCATCTTCAGTGTCGAAAACGGACAAATCAGGCACAGTTGACAATTTATTATATGTTACACAGCAATTACTATATAAAGATCAGAATAGATATAGCTCTCCGTCTATGCTAAAACATATATGAGCATCCTGTATAAAATGAGTAGTTATTATAAATTAAATTAATAAACGTAATCAAAATAATATGAACAGCTTAGTATTAGCCAAACCAAACAAATTCAATCCTCGCTCAGTTATAAATACTTACTGTTTCAGTTAGTTGAATGTATGGTGTGTTCGTTGGTTGGTGTTAGTGAACAGTAGTCGTCAGTCGTTCATTTAATTCATCATCATTGTTCTAGTTTTGTTATTTTATTAATTACTCACTCATCTCTTCTTCTATATAACTCTGAGTATGGTGTGTACTGTTCCCACTAATCATGATGAAATCATTTATTATTTAACATATTTTCCGTACAGGGTGGAACAAGGAACCAGTTCCAAGCAGAGCACCTATAACAGCACGGCCACTTGGACTGGTTAGAGGCCTGTATACTGCAATTGGTAGTAATTTATTTAGGCACACATTTCCTTTGAAAATGACTATAGATATCGGGTTCCAAGTTTTTTATTTTAATTTTATGTTCTGGTGGACTAACTTTAAATGTTGTAAAACAAGTAAAAATATCGAAATTCGGTAGAAAAATACTGAAATACAAAGTTTAACTGCATATAACTGAGACATAGTATGCTATCTATTAGTGAAAATAAACAAGATTTTTAATCTGACATTGTATGCATTCCACCTGCCGAAGAAATGAAGAACTATCACTTGAGTTAATTTTAATTAAGTTAATTAACATATATACACCCCCCCCCCCAACTTGTTATGGAAATACTAACAACTTTAGTTTGAAACATTTTTTCGAGTTGATTTGGTACAAATCGAATACAAAATCCAACAGTTTTTCATTTATTTTATATAGATTATTTTCCTAAACTGTGGCAACTATATAGAGAATATTATAAACGAAAATATGAGAAAATGTAAAAATATATTCATGGTACGCGCGCGGGTGTCGCAGTACTATGTAAAGATGGATAATGATGGAATCAAACAAGGCGTGATATTTGTATAGTAAAGAAGAAAGAAGCATCATGCATAACTACTAAATTATAGGCCCCCATAGAGAAATGTGTGTGGTGTGTATTATATGTTGGCAGAAATACTAAGAATCCTGACACCATCACACTACTAGTATTCATATATATATATATATATATATATATATATATATATATATATATATATATATATAGTAAATTGTCCGTAATTTAAAATCCCACTGGAATGATACTGTATTTTATACACCTTATATTGTATCTCGAGAATCATTCATCACTTACTACTTGCGAGAACCAGGTAGCAGATTTCCAGCTAGTATAGTAGTAGCAATAAGCTATCTTTGTGTAACTTTATGTAGTAAAACATTTATATTAGTTTTACAGAATATTTTCCGTTATAACGCGTTACGAAACTGTAAAACTATAGTTTATTTTCCACACTGTATATTTTTGTAGTAATGAGGTTTGTTTTATCTCGAAATTTTTTACCTCTACATACAATATTTGTAGTATAAAAGCAAAATTGTGATGGGATTTTTGTGTTTTGGTGTCCAATGATGCCAAACACATGATTTTGGACATAGATGAGAACAAGAACATCCAATAATAAGCATGTAGACTAAATTGCCGAGCAAGGAGTGATGACTTTACCCAAGTAATTTTATTCGACTATTTTTTTTAAATTTTATACACTCATTTGGATTTTATATAATATTAAATTTCTAATCGCTTTGAATAGAATTGATATTCAAAAAAATATTTGAATACCACTGCCTAAGGCACTGGTGCGGATTAGATGATTTTAACTTTTTGTGAACTAACTTTACGTACAAAACTTAAAATATTGAAATTCGGTAGAAAAATACTGAAATACAAAGTTAAATTGCATATAACTGAGACATAGTATGCTATCTATTAGTGAAAATAAACAAGATTGTTAAACTGACATAGTATGCACTCCACCTGCCGAAGAAATGACGAACTATCACTTGAGTCAACTTATAGTCCGGTCATTTTAGACATAAAAATAGTGATCAAATAAAGAAAATTCCGACAGAGCCAAATCTTTGTAGAGACCTTAGGTTTACCACAAGGAATAAAGTGTCAAAAGTCCCCATCAGTCCCATGTGAGCTTAGGGACTTATTCGGGGCCCAAGGTCAAAATTTTAGGTTTTTTGGATTTTTCTCGAAAACGGTAAGTTTTATCGAAAAAGTACCTCGGAGCAAAGTTGTAGATCTTAAAATTCTCTATAAAAATGGTTCCCATGATTTTTTCTCTAAGACCCACTATTTCCCAGATATTGCGCTTGTAAGAATCAAGTTCTACATAATATGCACACATTTCCACACCACCTGTGAGGTAGTGTACTCGGCGCGTTTTTTTTAACGTGGTATCCCCGGTAGGCCTATTCCACGAACCTTTATGACGTTATTTTCAGGAACAATAATTATTTAATAGTATGAAGATTATTGATATGGGTTACTGAGTTTAACTGTCGTTCTAACTTTTTTTTATTACTTTAATCTGACTCATACTCTTCATATTCAACTTCAACAATCATGTTTTCTTCAATTTCTTCTTGTTCTTCTTCTTCTTCTCCTTCCTGTTGATGAACGCTTAGAAATTGTTCAAATGAAGATGAATCAGTTGTCTCTTCATCAAAATCACATGAATCTTCCTCTCTTGTATTTAATTGAACATTTGAGCAAGAGACACCTTGGCAATTGGTACACGCTGGAGAACACTGCAATCCTACTTTTTTACAGCCACATTTGGCACTACAACCTTTCTTGCAATTGCAAAAAATAGTGTTAAGAAGTTTTTCTGGAGCAGGGGGCAGTAAAGTTCGAATCGGTTCCAAAGTATTATTTATCAATTTCCAACCCCAGTCTTCAGGGTTCAGTTCATTGCCTTGCCATGTCTGAACTTGATAGTATACTCGAAACAAATGTTGAGTAGCAGATGCCGATGTTGGAGGAAGACAAGATAGCTGTACTTGCATCGATTAAAGTTGGCATTCCAGGACTGACCACAACAGTTTCATCTTCAGTCAAAAGTTTATTACAAATAAAGCAAAATTGTGACATTTTTTGTTAAATATTAATCAGCACTAATTTCAATAGTAGACGCTTGTAATAAATACGTATAGTCACTCGAACTGCTCGTTCAACACTAAAAGAAGCAGGTATACGTGAACGACACCACATGGACAAAAGAATAGGCAGATGTTTTTCAAGGCCAGATGTTATTCAAGTAGAGGGGATTCGGTAAGGGACCGGCGGTCGTTTTAGAGTAAATTTTCTTAGAATAGTATAATGTATACATAGAAGAGGCACGAGTAGGCATTTTTGCTTGCTTGAGTACCTAAATATGTATATACGTGGCATATGTGTGCATACTATGTAGAACATGATTCTTACAAGCGCAATATCTGGGAAATAGTGGGTCTTAGAGAAAAAATCATGGGAACCATTTTTATAGAGAATTTTAAGATCTACAACTTTGCTCTGAGGTACTTTTTCGATAAAACTTACCGTTTTCGAGAAAAATCCAAAAAACCTAAAATTTTGACCTTGGGCCCCGAATAAGTCCCTAAGCTCACATGGGACTGATGGGGACTTTTGACACTTTATTCCTTGTGGTAAACCTAAGGTCTCTACGAAGATTTAGCTCTGTCGGAATTTTCTTTATTTCAAATGTCTAAAATGACCGGACTATTAACTGTATTTGCAGCCTAAAGAAGCATATTTTCAAAAAAATGATAGATGCTTGAATTTTATAATAGAGATTTCCCTGATTTCGCGACTAATAAAAATCTTGTTTAAAAAGTGAAAACAAATCTAAAAATGTCTATTAAATCAGAGCGTAAACAAGTCATCGTCTTCCTGTTAAAATATATAACACAGTTACGAACGGTAACGTATTTAGTGATCATTATGTCCCTAATGAATACGTCTAACTAAACACATAAAGATATATACCTACCAAACAAAAAACTTTACCGCCCGCGTGATGGCTTAAATGAAAATATATATGTTACAAGGTTAGACAATGTAAGACAAGGTCTTCGAATTGTAACAAATGATCTCTGGTTTTGGAAATAAATTTTATTTTATAACATTTATATGGATTTATATATTTCTAAGTATTCCTAAAAATTTAATTACTTTCTTCTTATACTTCCAATTATCTAAATTTGATTTCTCCTACAAATAATGTATATTGATATAGTTTGGGAAAATGAAGCTAAATAGACGCGTTAAAATTGAGTACCACGTACGAGTGATTTGACGAATATCCGATAAAACGTCTGGATTGAAACTCCCGTACTAATATTGACACTGTTTGAGTTGATTTGTGACTTATTTGGCTTTTGAATAAAACTTGTTCTATACTTCTTATGAACATTCTTATGAACAATTTTTAGCCGAAGCATTTTTTCGAAAACCGAATCGATTATAGGCACAAATCAATTATAAAATTTAAAAAAATGGCATAAAATTTTGTGGTCCATAGTACAAAAATAGTACTTTACTTAATACTTTGTATAAATCTAAGTTTTATTAAATGTATTTCTGTACTTTTAGTCACATGGAAGGTTCATTGATATCGCCTTTCAATTTCTACATTAAAGTCTGATTTTACTTTTTTACACGGAAAAAAACATAGTTAATTGTCGTGAGAACCACCACATAGTCCAGTTCAATCCACCCTTCTTGTTAAATTGTCCATCAAAGTTCTCTATAAAATATATGATGAGAAATAAACATGGAATAATTCAAAAAATAAAATATTACGTATTATTAAAAACAAAGGAAAATATATTCACATGTTTGTTTGAAGATGACGCAATCCATCCATACACACTCTCTTACGTATACACAGACAGTTTAACAAGCAAGAAAGAAGAGGGAAGCAGAAACATTTTAAAACAACTCATGAAGAACATAGTAAATAAATTTTATATACGAATCGCTGTGTCTAATCACACGCTAACTTTTTACCTTATTTTTACGTTTGTGTCATGCTCCTTGAGTTTTTTTTTGCCTCCTTTAATTTGTTCAATAACACAAAAGGAGTCATTCTATATGAATCCTTGCTGTGCTAATTTAGATTTTGCTTAAACTTTGTGGAAATGTTAATAGGGTCCCAAAGACGAAAATCTTAACTTGATTTAATTTTTGTACGTATCACTTCCGGTACCCATAAAATAAAGTAATTAAAAAGTCTTTTGGGGTAAACCGTACATTTTTGAAGTTTACGGTTTTAGTTGTAAACGTTTTTCTATTGAAGATATCGACTTGATTGAAGTGGAATTTTAAAGCCAAAAGCAAGTAGTATGTGGGAAAATAATAAAAATCAATATAACTCATATCCATACAAAATGATGGATATTGAAAATATGTCTATTTTAATGATTTTTCGTGATTTTCAACTTACTTCGATACCTGTGCTATTGAATGTAAAGGGCTAATTGTTCTCAGATATCAACTGCACATATTGTACAAGAATTCAGCTCGTTCCATCCACTTGTCATAAAAAAAATCTTAGCTTGAAATTTTTAAATTTTAAGAATTTTTTATATTTCAGGCCATAATTTGGACGTGTAGAAGGAAAACTAAATGTTTGAAGATTACAAGATACTTAGTTCTCACCTTCAACTTCATAAAACTGCAAGAACTTAGTATAAGCGTTTAAAAAGTAACAAAAAGTACAATGATTTTTTGGCTACTTGCAACTTCCTATACTTTCAAGTAATACTTTTTGCATAACTATGTTGGAACCTTTATTATAAAAAATTTAGTCGTATGTAATTTAGAACAATTAAAACATTTAAAACAAATAAAGTAAGATGCCTCGATATAGATGTTTTCATATCAAAAATGTATTATCAAAACTTTGACTTTACTTCCGACTACTTAAATTATTAAGCAAATGATCTATTTACTGTACACATGGCTATAAAAGGAGCGTTCTTTTATCAATATTTGGTAATTGATTTGTACCATATTTAGTCAATTTTCGATAAAATTCTTTGGATCAAAGTTATTCAATAGAAATATACTAACGATTTTTATTCAAAACAGTTTCCCAAAAAACCAAATGAATAAGGTACATATCAACTAACAAATTTTGATAAATGAACGCTACTTTTCTGGCCCATAGTACTAAGTTCTTTATAGTTTACTTTTGATCTAATTATCACATTTAGATAGATTGTAGAGGCTGCCCTGGACAAGCTACAATTCGACCATAAGGTCCATTATGATGCCAAAGGATGTGAGGGTGTAAGTGGAATGGAAGAAATTTTTGTGTTTAGACTTGGAATTGGCAGGATTTGCGGCTGCAACCGACTATGATAGAAACTATGCCGATATTCATCTGGAGTTCGTGAAGGAAACTGCTGAAAACCTTCTCAAGCATAGCCGGTTACTTCGTTCTTGTCCATTCGCCGACAGTTAAGTCAATTAACCGCCTCTGTTTTTTTAATAATTGACAAACTGCCGATGTCGAGATTCGAATCCATAATCTCCCAGTTCCCAAGTAGGAATAGTTCGCGTGAAAGAGAAATCCTGTAAAGTTGTCAAGCCATTATGTGAATACGCACCAAATAAATATACGCAAAACCATATAAATAATTATTTCTACTAAACATTTTCAGTGTGAGTGAATGTGTGTATGTTTGTGTGTGTGTGAGTGTGTGTGTGTTTTGTTCCTCCATTGCTGCTCTTCGTTCTCATCCACAACACAACCAACGTAACTTTTAAATAATAATTAATTCTATGTTTCTTATCTCATCTACTAAATCTTTTTCATGTACGAAGAACGAACGCTTGTTGTATTAAATAGAGTACGAATTTTATATTATCTTCTGGTTTAAAATAATTCTCATTATAATAATAATCATTAAAGTCTCTTTTTCCTGTTGAATTCCTCTCGGCCCCCACCCCACCTCCCGAATCCTGTTTGCAGTTAGTGTTTCTTAATCTAAACTTAAGATGTTGGTTAGGGTTTTTTTTTCTTTTCTATATAATTGCAAAATTAATATTAATTTTGTTTTCCTGAATTTATTAGCAGAAATCTTAAATCATATTTATTTCAATAAACGAGTTAACAATGGTTGGTTTGTTTCTACGATAGTAATTTCGATCGGTTTTCAAATAATTTTTTCTGGTTTTGACTCGTTCACTTTTTTCGAACAAAAAACATAATAATAATGGGGTTTTCCTCGATGTCTGACACTTCGTCTATCAAGAGTCAATGCACATCGTTATTTTTTAACGTTTATTGATTTTTGGTTACCTCGTTCTTATCCATATCTCAACAGTTAAGTCAATTAACCGCCCATTCAGTATAATTGATAAACTGCCTCCATTGGAAATCTAACCCGCAAATTTCCAATTCTAAGCAGAGCTTTCCAGTTCAATGTCGATAGTAGAACAAAGCTGAATCCTACTTCGCAAGGGATTATTATACATTTTTAGATGTATAAAGCTTTTTTATTGACAATAAACAGTATTTTTTCGGCACTATTTCCAACGACTAAATTTGGGAACTTAGCACATTCGAAGCTAAATTAAATAATGAATAATGCGAATTGTATCACTACCTCCAAAAGTTATGGAAAATAATTTGCCAATATTTACATAGCAAGCACAAATATAACGACATGGCCACATATTTCTGCCGTAAGATTGTGCTTTAAAGTTGATATTTAATTGTTCGACTTTGAAGCCGGAAATCAAAGCCCGGCCGGTTAAAATAAGCAGATGCTTGATTTTCAAAGCCGAACTCTTAGTTTTCTGGTAATCAAAATGGAGCGGGACACACGAGAAACGTATAACAGATGAATTCAATGAAGCTTTATATAAATACAGCTCACTACTCGAAAGCTACGCGTTTCTAGGCATTGTGCTCATGAGGACTTCTTATCAAAATGACTTATAGAATATCATATAACATTTTTTGCTAATTTGACTGGGATCCAATTTCCATAAGATTTGTTTAGAGTTCTTTAGTTCAAGTATTTTGCGGTTAGACAAGTATCATTGAGCTGAGGTTGATTGTATTGTTAATTTAGGTGAAAAAATGTAAAAATTTTCTTTGATCCAAAAAGCATGAACCGATCTACTATTGTATGACATCATTATTTAGTATTCGGTAAAAACATGTATATACAATAATTCTGATGGGAAATTGAAAATATGAAAAAATCTAATTATAATTTATTTATTGAACTTATATTGAATAATAATATTATTATGTAATTGTAATGTTCAATATGCGTTTATATAACGGTTAAATGTAGGAAACATTACTTATACTGATCGCGAATAGTCATGTGTAGATATGTCGAATTGAAAAAATATTTATAAGTTTGGTGTGAAACACTCATGCAATCTCTATACTCTATAACTGGAAAAGTTCAATTACCTCTGTCAGATTTGTCACTGAGTCGTTCGCACTGCATATAAAATAATGTGTTTAAACAACCAAAACCAGGTAGATAATTTATGTGGAAACAAACGTTTCTATGTCGGCCTTATGGTAAATTCAATGTAAAGAGAATCTGGCAAGGGGAGGTGCTTGATATTTCAACCTACTAGCAGTAGTTACTAACTTGTTCACGAGAGTTAAGAACATCAACCTACTACCTCTAGTTTATAATTTACACATCAGAGAGCACGTCTTTCATGTTTTTGTTCATCTTATTTTAAAATGTCCGAAAATCTCATGCCATTTTAAACCTTATGAAAAGGTATGTGGTTTGCTTATGGGTATTTCTTTTATTAGCTACTAGCATTACCCGTCGCGGCTTCTCTCGCAAAAACTTTGTAAAGCCCTTATAACCAAGTAACATACTATTTTCTCCCGCCAAAGAACTGATTGTTTTAAAACACTGCTGCACGTATGTATTTATTTATTTATTTATAATTAATACGATAATGTGAGGATACATGGTTTCATCTCGGCCAGGACCGGCACGTTGGCCATAACCTTCATGCCAATCAAGCCCGACACGGCCCGGTCCTCAGAGCCAATCCTTATCCCGAAGTTACGGATCCAATTTGCCGACTCCCTTACCTACATTAAGCTATCGACTAAGCTAAATTTTCCGGCGTTGTCCGTGGGAAACCACTATTTTTCCCCGGCGTACAAAATAAAAAATCACTTAGAATCTCTGTTTATATGGAGGTAGAAAAACGTTACCAACATCTAATTTTTCAAGCTCTCATTATTTTTTATCAGCTCAGTTATACCGTTATATGTTTATTTAACCCATACCTTCTATACACGGACATATGTGAAACAATTGATTTCCCAAGCGTAGTGATTGAAATTCTACTGTTTTTTTTTCTTACTATTTTTACAAATCTATTTTTAATGTTTATTTTTTCCTATTGAGGTTAAAATAAAACGGTAAAAATCTGTGTGTCGATTCTCGAATAGAAAATAAAGGGAAATGAGAAAATATATCTGAAAAAAATCAATTACTATGTCTCAAGTTTTTCTCGGCCATAATGAGGAGTTTTGTTTCAACAATTTGTTTTTAAAATACCGAGTCAGCGTCTATTAAAATCTTCGATACTCATCAAATTTTTATTATAAGGTCATCATTAATCAATTAATTTTTTCAAAATGTTTATTTTGGAAATTTTTGCATCTTGGTCCACAAAAATCATCATTTCAGTTTAAGAATTTCGAAATTCTTGAGTCAAGAGTCAGTTTATCTTTAGTTAAGATAATTTTTTCAAGTCAAGACTATTACTGTCAAGATACTTATACCAAATATATCTTCTCTATATATGGGAGTCAGAAATTCTTGGTTTAAAAAACTTTTTCTTTTACTGCAAGGAATTATTTCTATCAGTGCACTAGTATTGCATGTCTCTTGCATTGTATTGACTTTTATATCTCTTGATTTGAAAGATTTTTGTTCAAAAAATTACCACCCAAAATGATATAGATATTGAAAGATAGAACTATCGTCGGTCTCTTGAATATTTATCGAAAATCAGGATTCTAATTTTCGTCTTGTCTCTCCCTCTCCTATTCTAGTATCGTGTCGTTTCTCTCGTCTCTCGCGGCTTTGCTTTTTATTACATCTAGCACTAGAACGTTCTTTAAAAGAATTTTTGAGTATTACATTAGTCCTGAAATTCATAAATGAAACAAATTTTAAAATAAATTAAAATGTGGCATTTATCTAAAACACCTTGTCTCCTTCATTCTCCTCTATTATTAATTATTTAGTGAACGCATTAAACCTTAAAAAACAAAATTAAACGAAAACAGATAATAGCATAATGTATCCAACGACATCCATTAGAAAAAAAGCCAAACGTAATTATTTCTAATTAAAAATCGTATCTCGTAAATTCACATCATAATAATCGTCCGCCCGACAGTATATCCATCCGGTAATTGAAGTATTTAAAACATAGCTATCACGGTCTACGTATCTATCTATCTACTTACTAAAACACAAATAACAAAAACATCAAAAGACTGATATAAATAATTTTTTTTTTTTTGTATTAAAACTAATTAATATTATAATTATGTTCATTTGAAAAGGAAAAATTGTTATCAACGCATAAATATTTTTCTTAAAGAAAAACGGTATTATAAATAATCTTAACGAAATAATATTTTGTTTGGGATATTGTTTTCTCAGAAACATTACTTAAAATGTGTTTTATGCAAAAATAAAATATATTTTATTCATATGAAAAAAAATTTATATATATATTTATAAACATTTTAACAAATTAAATCCCCGTTGACTGAAAGTAATAAGTAATGTTTTTTCTTCAATTATATCGTTATTAAAAATTACAATTTTTCTACTTTTTTTAAATATTTGAGTATTATTTTTATTTTAGAGTTACATACCGAGTGGTTTGTAATTGTGTTCCTTAATCTTGTTCGTTCGTACACGCAAAATTATTTCTTGTATGAATACCTTTGATTCCATATTAATAATGGTGAGCTATATCCGATTTAGTGCAAAGTTCAATTAATGGAGGCATTAAATGAGCAAAACTAAAAAAAACACTATTTTAGATGGATTTAACCTTCTTCTTTTGGGATGGCCATGACAATGGTAATTAAATTAATAATTTAGTTGATTTGTAATAAATTTTCAAGTACATTTTTATATGATGCGATTAGAGGACAAGGAATTCATATGCAGGCTAGGAATTGGTAGATAGTACGGCTACAGCCGACTTTGATAGGATATTCATCTGGAGTTCGCGAAGGGAAATTGTATAAAACCTTCCCAAGCATAGCCGGTTACTTCACTCTTGTCCATGCGTCGACAGTTCAATTAATCGTCCCATTAATTATTTTTTAAATTGACAAACTGCCGATGTTGGGATTCGAACCTACAAACTCCCAGTTCCAAGTAGAGTGCTTTAACAAGCTCGGCTACTTGGCTGGTTCTGATTAACAAGCTCCAGTAATCATGGTTTCTTATAAAAATAAATATTTTTGTATAGGAAATTTTAACAGAAACAAATTCTCAAAATAAACAGTGACAGTAATGGCCCAGTTGCCGAAAATGAAAAGATTCGATCGGCCACTGGAAATATTAAACTTTATCCAAAATTTGCTAGCCTATAATTATAACTCTTCTCTTAGAAAAATTTCACAACAGAAGAATCTTAAAATTACTACATTTTCTATTCCAAGTGTATCAAAGGTGCTAATTAAAGCTTAAAGATTTCTATACACTTGCAATTATTTCTTCGAGGAATTAGTGAATAGTTTTGTCTTTCGGACAACTAGTTCATTCACGAGACGCTTCGCGAATTCTGAGACGCTTTTTCATACGATTTACGAATACACCATACAAAACCGACAAGAGTTAAATTATTGCCATTCAAGTCCATTGTTCGCCAGCGTATTCAAAGGTTTTCTGAGTTAACTATAGATAGATAGGTAGATAAATATTGGGGAATGAAAAGTGTTTCACTTCAACTTTACGGCCTTGTACTTCCCCTTCTACTTCAGTCTGTCAAGGTTCTTTTCGCCCATGTCTTGAAGGTTCATATATTTGGGGAGAGATGTACCTAATATATTATATCTACTGTAATCGAGAGATTCGCAGTTAAAGATGATGTGGCTGGATGTTTCTTCCTCGTCACACAGTGAGTGAATCCTTATAACGTCTCATTGAATTAATGAGCCAAACCCATAGGAATGTTCATTCGAACTGCTTAGCTATTTCTTTTGGCTTTAAGATTGTTCAGACCCATTGTTCATTAAATTCAGGTCGAATCAAAACATACCTTGAAGGATATCTGAACTGTCCTATCCTTACATAACAGCAAGCATATGATATGGATGGTACTAACAATTTCTTCTCCAAACATTTCTCCAAAAGGTAAATCAATGAGATACAAATCAACCATACCGCTAATTTTATGGTTCTATAGTACCTTTAAAGGGGTGAAATTTTCATAAACCATTTAGTCTATTAATAATTTGTTTTTGTTATCTATTAAAGTTATCTTTAAAAAAGTTGTCCAAATAATTATTACATACATAACAACATGTCAAGGGATGTTTATATCCCGTTTTGATGTTTGTTTTTTTATTCAATCAACAAGAGAATTTTCCCCAAACCAGACAAAAAAGGAGAAAACCACGCCTATTTAATAAGTGGATATATAAAAATATACACAAAACTCGGTCGTATGTGAAGTTACAATGGATTATTCAACAGAATACTTAGTTTTCCATACATGAATAATGTGAGTCCCATTGGAGAATTATAACAAACCCTCTCAAAAAAAAAAACAACATATTGTCTAAAATTTTACTTTTTCTTAAATGTATTTGTGTGAAGGGTAGTTTCTCTTTATATGATAAGTTAGTTATTCTTTTCATAAATAAAATAAAAAGCCTTTTTATTCGATTGTTATACGAGACAATTTGGAAAATTGAAAAAATTGTTTTGGGCATTTTAAATAATTCTCTTTGTATGCAAAAAAATATAAAGATGCAGATTTTTTATCATTTAATTTTTTGGATTCTTCAAAATATGCATACGAGATTGTTAATATTTTATCTTGGATAATAATGCCAAGGGAATTTTCCTTTAACTGTAATTAATGTTCCGAAATCCTTAGTGGATTCTAATGTTTTCATATCTTCTTTCACGATGTCACAGATATATAACTTAGAGAATTAATACTTAACAAATTATATGTATTTTTGTACCCTGAATGTACATTTTGGACATTTTCAAAATTTTTCTGTAGTCAAGTTTTTAACAACTTCTATATAATTCGGTAGAGTTTCTGCGAAGCAAAATAACAATTTCATTGTGAGAGCGGAATGAATCATATTCACAATACACTTGTTGGTTTAGTGCCAAAAAATAAAATCCGCGGGAAATGTAGGGGAATTCAACTATAATATGTATAAGAGTATTAGTTATGTCTTGGCTTTGTAACGGTTGAAAATATTGTTCGCAGAAGAACATTTTTGGTTTAGGTGTTGATAAAATGACCTAATCAGTCCATTTCCATATGTGCGTCTATCGATCACTTGATAACTAAACAATAGAAAATAACAACTAACTGAGTCAATTGTTTAAATACCCGATATACTGAACTGAAATTACAGATAGTTATAGTTGAAATTTAGGCGAAACTATTCATTTTGTGAAAAAAATTTCAAGCAAAACTTTTTAATTTTATAAAAAATACCATTTTCTAAATTTTTCTTCTACCAATTATAGACCTTAAGGCTCATTCTCGAACCTGATCTAACATTTTAGATCAAGTTCGTTTAGAAGAGAATCTACTTTATTCAAACTTTCAACTTTCTACTCACAGTTTTTGATGTATCTTTCGCCATCGAATAGAGATTATAGGATATCATATATTAAAGAAATTTATATGATGATTATCAATTTATATCCTACATTCGACCCACTAGTATTTATTATTTTCCATACGACAACTAATAAATCATTAATTAATTAATATCGATTATATCATAATCATAATAATTATGAAATGTAATTATTTTCTAATACATAATATATTGTTAAACAAACAAAAGAAATCAAATATTAATATATCATAAATAATAAATAATAATTTATCATATGACTGAATTATAATAATAATAATAATTATAGATATAAATATATATATATATATATATAAACCGTGTATCGGAGAAACCGTGTTTTTAATTTTTTTTAAACTTATTTATTCTAATTAAATAATAGATTTTAAATTTATATAGTTTTTTGTTTCTTATAATAGCATTTGTTTGGTAAATTAATTGTATTGCCTCCTCACGTTGTAACACGTCAAAAAGAGCTGCTGTTTGCCTAGAAAAGAATGGTAGACATTTTGAACAGTTTATGCATTAAAATTTGTATATAATATTTAATATAATTTATTGTTTATATTGTTCAATAATTTGTTTATATTAGTTAATGAGAGTTTTATGTTACATAAAGAAAAAGTATTATAAATTATTATTTAATCTAAAAATCTATTATTTAATTATAAATAGCATTTTATTTAAATTAAATTAATAAATATAATTTAAAAATACAATAATGTTACAATTCGCTTATAAAAACTACATAGCGCTTGAGTAAACGCCTACTTAAATAAAAACACGGTTTCTCCGTAACACGATGTATATACATGATGTGAACCTAATAATTTAGAGACAATAATCTACTTAATCATAGAGATATAAATATAACTCTATACAGTTATAGGTTTGTTAATATCATCATACCTATCTATTTATTCTATATATCTATAATATAAAATTATTATATCTCTTTGTTTTTAGTGAGTATATGATCAAACAAACAAATAAACACATTAATACATTCATTTATACATCTGCGGTGCCGAGGAGAGAGTATCGTTCTCATATGAAATACAATCGTATTATATAGAATATATTACTTTTTATACAAGGTGGACCACAAAAATATTACATCCATTTAAGTTTTCATTGAAGGTAGGATTCAGTGAATGCGATAGGGGAAAATATTATACTCTTATTTTAACATATATGCGAACCTTCGGATGAAAATGCCATGCAAACTCTAGTATCTCATAGCAAACTAGTTTATACATTTATTAACGGATGACACAACCCGATCGACCCGAAATCATCTAATTTTGTATATAAACGTATTTGTTTGACTCGGTTTTATAAAATTTAATTATGTTCTTAAATCAAATCTTCATTAGTTTAATGTCTTTGCCACTGAAAATAAGTATAACTTCTAAGGCGTGTTGATCGGTACACAGAAGGGTTTTAAGGTAGTTGTTCCCTAATATGAGATGGCTTCTATTTCGATGCAATTTTACATGTAATTTAGCGGAATGTTTTCTTATGTGTGATGATGTTGAAAAAGAAATAAATGCTAAACAAGAAGAAAATTATAGCTGTGAAAAAACAGCTATGTAATTTATGGTATATCAACTGTTTTTAATGCGATTGAAAACTTGAATCAAATCTTACACGTGTAAAAAGGGCTTATCTACTAATAAATGCATGAATATGAGGTGTATGAATACAACGTCCTTAACAAATCTTTATTTCCATACTTAACCGATAGTAGGGAAAAACATTTTGTGATCCACTAAGATACATTATTACAAAAAAGTTTGATCACGATTATAATATATTATAATACAATCCATATGCATAAAATAAATGAATGCATAATATGTTTAGTTAGAACTAACCTACAAATACAGTAAGCAGAAGCAATGGATAGATAATCAGGTGGTTTTAACATTACAGAGTTACTATCAACTTCATATCTGGCATTCTTTACTCAAAACTTAACATCAGTTTTATGTCGAATCCACTCGGTTTTTGAAAAAAATATTCAAAACAAAAGTTATTAGTATTTTTATAACAAAAAAATTTCTTTCGAAATTTTTTACGAAAATCAAATAGATTTGGCACAAATTGACAGCAAAAATTTGTTAATAGGAAACGCTACTTTTGAAGTGGATAGTATATAGTTAAGGAGTGTGGGTGTTGTTTTGTGAATCTACAGTTGAATGCACATAATTGTACACCTCTTGGCTCCCCTGCCTATACTCTCTTCTTTAACACAATTCATTGGTTTCAATGCATCGTATTATTATTATTAAGTCATATAATAGTGTCATCATTATTATACAAATTATTAAATGTATCTATAGTTCCTTTGCAAGAGCCTCACTTCATTTTCATAGTGGTTTCGGTAAAAAAAAGAAAAAGGCATTGGGCAAAAGAACTAAATCACCTTTTAATTTACCTTCAATTTTTAATCAATAAATTTATTACATTCTTTTCAGGATTTTTATGCCCGGTATATAATAAATACAAAGGTATTATAAGTTCTGATTTTTTAGTCACGTAAAAGAAGTATAACTTCTAACGGGCATACATAAATATACCCATCCATTTTCTTGAGGTAGATATCCTCTAATATGAGTTTTGTAACGATGGAAAATATTCATCGCAGAAAACAATTTTTGGTTTAGAGGTGTTCATAAAAAGTCCTCAGTCCGTGGACACGATAACTCAGAAACTGTAAGAGATAGACGAAAAAATTTTAAAATAAAAAATGTTTCTTTTTTTAAAATCAACTCTTGTTTGAAACTCATCATAAACTGAATAGTTTTGTCATAATTTCAGCTCAAATATCAGTAATTATTCTTGAATACAAAAGCATACATGTATAGATCACCTTTATACACTACATCTATGTAGTTTTATACATTTATGCGTGTGTAAAATGTAGAAGAAACACTTTACGCATTGACAATAAACTGAGTATATACAGGTTTATTTTGCATTGTGTTTTTTTTTCACAAATTTTAAAGTGGTTTATTTTTCTTACGAAATGAGATGACGTGTTCAAAATGTTTGAGCGTTTCGTTGGACTAAAAAGTAGATTGGTGAATGAACTTATTCCCATCCTTAATTTTTACTTTACCAAAATGGTAAAAGCACTTTAACATAGTTTGTTCGGGATATTATTCGAAGACCTGATTCAAACCGACATAAGGTATTCAAATAAAGCAATAACGTATTAAAATTCAATTATAAATTAATTAGTAACAGTTTCGGGATGTTACTCCCATCATCAAGCCTTAAAACCAATAAATTTTATCCAGAGTGTCACTGTGAAATATGTAAAATTAAATTATTGAGCGATTGTGGGGCTATTAAAATTAAATAATAGTAAAAAAAATCATGTTTAAACATTGAATATCGCTTCAAGTACCGAATATTTATTACGTATGATTGAAGAGTTTATGGCAATGATATAATTTATACAAATATTTAGTAGAATTGACAACGATGCATCAATAATTAATTATTTAATTAAGAGTAAAGTTTGTACGTGTGTATATGTATTAAATACGTGTTCATCAACAGTACACGTGTATGAATGTCTATCGACGTGTATTTTGTTACTCAATATATACAGCATTCATAAAAATATTATTATAATATGCCCACATACTGCCAGAAAAATAGCGCTTATTTTTCAAAATTTTATTCATTCGATTTTCTAAAAAAGCATTCGTATAATAGTTGTTCATTATAAATATTCGAACAACTTTTATTCGAAAGATTTTTCTAAAAACCGAATGAATTAGGTGCATATCAACTAACAAATTTTGACAAATGAGCGCTACTTATGTGATCCATTGTACTATCGAATCCTAAAGTGGCGTTCCTTTTTACAAATATTTGTAGTCAATTTATGCCGAATCTAATTGGTTTTCGACAAAATATAATGACGTTATATTCCAAAATGTCGGCTTTAGTCAGGCTACATTTAAACAATTAGTTATACTTTTCATTAAAAAAGATGAGTTTCATTAACAAAATAATCATGTTTTGTTGATTTTATAAACGTAACGCTAGTGCCGCAAATGTAATTATCACAGTTGAGCCTGACTACTTTGTTTATAATTATTGTCACCAGATGGTTTAGTCATAAGGAACAAATACCATTTATTGAAAGTTTATTGCTGCCCCTTTAGATTTCAATTAGCTCAGATTTCTGATATTTCTGGTTCTGCTGTATCACACAGTGCTTATACTAAATGCAATAATAATTCCTATTATTATTATGTACATATGTATTTGATGACGTCATAATAATTACATAAACCTTACCTGTATGTACATTGAATTAAATTCAATTGTAATAAGATGTAGAGAGGACCACTAACAAACTAACTACAGACAGAATTTAACTATTGTACTCCTATAAATCAAACATATCTAGGTAGTCTATAAAGGTACAACAACAACAACAGTATTCAATCATAATAATAGTATTCAAATTTCAATTACAATTTATATAAAGGCATAATTTTCCAAGCTGTATTAGTAATAATAATAATAATAATAATATTGTTTATGCAAACAAGTTTGTGGAATTATGTGCTGGAACAGGATGTATACAGATTCTTAATATTACGCAATTCTAGGATTGTGGTTTGTTTATATGTCGAACGGATAATTGGTTTTAGAGTTTACTTTAAGGGTGTACGAGTGCTGATGTATAGTCCATTTATAAAATTCTTCAAAATCTTATATAGTACATTCATAACAGTCGACAATAATGGTTATTATTATTTGTTGTAAGTTAAAATTTAAATTTAATTTAGGTCCGTCATATCGGGCCTAACAAAAATGATATTTAAGAAAATATCCTGAGATTTCGGGTAATTAAGCTATCGCCTTGAAACTAGATTTGAATATTCTATGATTATTTGGTAAATAATAATACTCGTGAGTCGTGACAGCTTGTGTGTTGCTTCTCTAAAATGATAAACTTACTTAATGATATAATTCATTATTACTTTCCAAAATGTATTTGAACATACATTAAAAAAAATTAAAAAAAAAACATCCTTGGCTCAAATAAATCCTTGTTTATTTAACAATAATTTACATAGTTTTATAAAAACTTCTCTGCATTTTAAACTATGTTTTATTCTATTATAAAGATTAAATTTGTAGTTTCTCCATTAAGACCCAATGTTAAAAGTATGATTTTCAATATCGAAAAAAAACGATAAAATGCATTTGAACTAACATTTTGAAGCATACCAATGAATGCGTATTGACTTTTTTTATAACATATTTAATTTACAGGAACTTCTTTGCATTTTTGAAAATTTTGAATTGTGTTGGTCGGACGTTAAAATGAACTTCGTACATGTTGGGTCAAAATTACCCTAAAAAATGATTTATATTAAAATCGAGAACAAAAATTTTCTTAACTTTTTTGCATTTTTTCTAAGGGGTACCCCTTAAAAAAATCGCTAAACAAGGTGGAAAATTTTATGTCCCCGATTTTGATAAAAACTCCCGTTTTAAGCTAATTTGAACCTAGCGAAAACGATGGCGTTGATTAAAATACGATACGATTAACGGTTTTCAAGCAATCAGACCCAGAGTGCTAAAGTTCAAAACTGTATGAATTGAGATGCGAAAATTTTGAAATGTGTTGGGTTTATTTAATTTACAGGAATTTCTATGCATTTTTTTCTCTTTCGAACGTCCTTAATGAGAGGATAAAAAAAGAACAGAATAAAAAACTAACACGAATATTAAGTAATGTATTTATCACCCTACAATAAAAATTTCACTCACGCCAGATAATGAGATAATAATGATAAACTCTTCGAAATTGATTCAACTACTGATATAAATTTGATTTATAGTATGTATAGAAAATTGATTGTTGTATATCATATCATAATGTACAGTAGATACATTTTTTTTTCAGGAAATTATCAATGAACAATTTCCCTTATATATATATATTATATATAAAATCAAATTTTACATTATTTCGTAAGGATTTCGTAAATTCCATTTTTATAGTTCAGGAAAATTGAATGCGAAATTATATTTCAAAAAATATAATAATAAATAATAATATTTAGCCGTAAGGTTATTATAAAAATGTTATTAGTAAATAAATTTAAATATTAACCAAAAAATAAAAAAAAATTTTGTTGGTAAAAATAAACTGATACACAATTTGTAGCTCATTTTTTATTGAAAATATGCCAATGGCACAAATCTAATGAACTGTCGTGTACTCTCATATTTGAATTATGTGATTTTTCAAATATAATAAAATAGTGCTTTATATACAAGGTGTTTGGCAAACCGGTGGAAAAATCTGATAGCAGTGAGAGATCATTTCCAAATCTAACTTTTTTCTGATTTATGATCGATTTATTCTTTTTATCATCTACCGCCCAAAACATTTTCTGTAGTTAGTCGATATTTACCCAGTTTTTACCATGAACTGCTTAAAACCTAGATTTTCATATAATTGTTACTACTCTGATTTTGTTAGAAAGAGTAGTTTGTTGGTGATCGATATTAACAAATTTTCGAGCTTCAGATACAAAATTTTAAACTTAGATATTATAGCACTAGAGAAATCCAAGTTTTGATTGAAATGCACAAGGCAGAAGTAGCACTTTACTCTTGACATTTTTTTGATTTTTTTTTTCATTCAATTATATATTTTAAAGCCATTTGTATAACTCTGTATGTAGAGGTTATGTGAGTGTGTCACACCAGATTTTTTTAAAAATTTTAGCAATATTGAATTTGTACAATTTCTTATTAAAGCGTTTTCATTGAAAGTTCAAAATATTTAAAAATTAGTCACTGTAAAGAAAAAATTACTCTATCAAATGTAGATTTCAAATTGGTATAGAAATCGTCGGTTTAAAAACATCTTTTTCGTCCATTGTCGTAGTTAAGGATTGAAATGGCTTTAGACATATGAAGTTTTCTACTTGAACCTTAAAGAAGATAGATTGTAGAGGCTATCCTGGATGGGACCCACTTCGACCATAAGGTCCATTGTGATGCCTAAGGATATGAGGATGTAAGTGGAACACAAGGAATTTTGTGTGTAGACTAGGAATTGGTAGGATGTCCGGAAGCAGCTGACTTTGATAGGAAGTATGCCGATACTCATCTGGGGTTCGTGAAGGAAACTGCAGAAAACCTTCACAAGCCTAGCCGGTTACTTCGTTCTTGTCCAAAAGCCGGCAGTTTAGGCAATTAACCGCCTTTTTTTTCGAACCCATAACGTCCCAGTTCCAAGTACACACAACGCCTTTACAAGCGTGGCTACTTGGCTGGTAACCTAAAAGAAAGTTACATGAATTGAAAACTAATTTGTTTGTATTTCCCATGATAATTTTTTTAAATAACTAAATATTTTCTTTTTATTGTTTTAGGTAAGATTTTCCAATACATAAATTCCGTGGAAATTCATCCATATTTTTAAGTAAGTAAAATTTTTGAACACTAAATTTTCGTTAAAAATAGGAAGGAAATAGTTTGACGACTAAAACAATAACAGTAAATTTCGAATTTGTTAAAAATGAATCACAAAACTTTGTGTAGACTTGTATTTAACTAAAAATATGATAGGAGACATTTGTATTTAACAGATTCGATCGATTAATCATAATCGTACCATTCAGCTATTCATTTTTGACATCGAATGTATAGGGGGTTCTAAAATTGAAAAAGTTCGATAGGAATGTTTTGACCACTTCAATTTTAAATTAAATTTTGCAAATCCTACTTATATAACACGTTACCTGTTATCCTAATTAACCAATCATCGTACTTCAAATGTTTACTTGCTGATTTGAAACATTTAATGAATTTTATGTAACAAAAGAATGATAACAGAAAATTTATTTTTCATACATTACATTACAAATACAATTATTATTGTTGACGTAAGTAACAACAGTTATCGTCAGTTCGTATTAAAATTCATTCCGTTGGATATTATTTTATTATGATTTATTTAAATCCATTGCTAAATTGTTTCAAATCAGCAAATAAACATTTGAAGTACGATGACTGGTTAATTAGGACCCCAAAGTGATAGGGAATTTGTTCGTATTTCACCACAAGGGATGCAAAACTATATGAAATAAAACTGATGATTAATATATCAAATGAAATTTTTTTATACTGCGTATACAATTACTATTAATTAAAATTAAAATTGTGGTTAACTTCGGTGCGTATACCGAATTGATTATAAATTTGTCACTGTGAAAAACATTCATTTAAAAGTAAACATTATCTAAAAAAAAAAGTATACAAATTTTATACTGAGAAATCCACTAATGTGTTGAACTAATGGGAATCCCTTTTCGCACATACACCTTCGATGTGAATGTATATTCAATGACAATCGTACAACATACACGATAGGCAAAATAGATGATACCACATAGAGTGCGTCTCATCCTACTCCCTATCCTCTCATTTTCATTCGATCTATTTTCTATCAATGAACCTTTTTTTTTTCATCTCTCTATATTAGAATATATTGACATCCCGAGGGCATATCCCAACAATACAACGTAACAATTCACACTAAAATACAAAAAAAATAGCAACATTTTAGTTTAATGTGTTTTTTTCCCTTCTACTTTGTATGTAGAGCATGGCGTTGCTCGTGTGAAAACAACTCACAGTGTTTATAAAAATAATCGATGTGTTAATTGAATTCGGGATCGGTCCGTATATATGTTTACACTATTTTATATCTGTCCGGGATCTATATGGTTGTATACTTTGTTTCTCTGAGTTTCGTTTGTCATAATCAGCATACTAACAACGGCCATCACCTACATTACCCACACCCTCTTTCGGTTTGGTTCAACACCTCTTGTTCGACATCATTAATGGATTCAATTATTCTTGGAGCTATTATTTTTTTCTTTGTGTTTTTGTAAATAGGTGTTCCGCCGCCCTGTGTGTATTACATTTTATTCACAAATAAATATTGAATGTTTGTAATTTATTTTTGATGATGTAGACAAAAAATGAACACCTTTATAAAAGACATGTAAAATTAGCAATGAAAAAAATTCTTTCATCGACAGGATGTAATTCTGAAGACTAGAAATTGGGACATGAATAAAGAAACTAGGTGTGATTGGTCTACCCACACTGCCAACTTCCCCTTTGGTAGCCTTGAAAACTATCGATTCGGATGCACTCGTACAGCCATACTGTATTGAAATATCTTGATTTCAACTATTCATTCATTAGGTTTTTAACACACAATAATTTTTAATTGTATACGCGGTATATATCTACTCTTCGTTTAATATTTTCAACCGTTGAATATTCAAGGGTGTATTAATTTTAGTCCCGACTTTGTAACGGTTGAAAATATTAAACGAAGTAAACAAATTTGTTATAGGTGTTCATAAAATGTCTTACTTAGTCCATTTCCAAAAAATTGTCCGTCCGTCTGTAAACACGATTACTCAAAAACGAAACAAGATACCGAGCTGAGTAAGGCCAAGTTCGTGAATGAACAAAATCGGACCATAAAACAAAAATTTAAAGACAAAAGTTCCTTTTGTCAAAAAAAAAAAAAAACTTTTGTTTGAAACTTTTTTTCATAAATTTAGTATATACTGGATATTTAAGCAATTAACTCTGTTACTTGAGTCGAATGAACTTGGTCCGGAGTCGATATTCTTATTTTTCGAGATATGAGTCATAATTGCATAAGAAAATCTGTAGCTTTTCACCGAATGTATCTTTTCTTATTTCGAAAGATTTGAATTTAAATGTGTTGTTCCTTTTAAAAAGGATTTTCTAAAATTCTTTCTCATTTGTTGGATGATAACTACACCTTTATAGAATAGGGAATATGCATGAAAATCTTTTTTCACTTGAATTGATGCATGTTTACTTGACAAATATCAAGGTAAAAATACTTTTTAAATAACTTTAAAAATAAGCGAGATATGAATGATTGAAATTCCCGATTAGACAAAGAGGATGATAGCCTTCTTGATATATTATGTGACGTCATATTACACATTCACCATTTAAAATACACGTAAAACTCCGTTTTTAGTATTTTTGCAAGAAAGAGGCAGATAATAATCTTTAAAAGCTTATCGCTTCCTTGATATTTGTCGGATTTTAATTTCGTTTTTTAATATTATTACAGTATTAATAGTATTTTCATATTATGAAAATAAATGTGAAAAAAAATTTTCATGCATATTCCCTATTGTCCTTGTATGTATGCTTTTTATGGTATTGTCCTGTTCTCTAGAATTCCACTCTTCTTAAAATAAAAAAGGTGTCATCACCGTCGCTACTCGGTT
Organism: Nineta flava; assembly: GCA_963920215.1. NCBI lineage: Eukaryota > Metazoa > Arthropoda > Insecta > Neuroptera > Chrysopidae > Nineta > Nineta flava. The sequence goes on from OY986044.1 coordinate 46,010,870, forward strand.
GGTGGGTTATTATTTGCCTCAACTGTTTTATCAATAGACATAATTATTGTAGCAGAAGTTTACATCGTATTGTTATTAATCAATGCATAAATTAATCGCTCGTTTTCAATTTGTTATTTTTTTCCATCAATACTATTTTTTCTTACCCACTGCGGTGGTGATGAAGATAAGTGGTTCTCAAACTAGCGCCGACTAATCGGGACATGTAGCTCTAAAACAAATGATCACTGTAAAGCTAAATATTTCAGAAATATTAGATCTGTGTATCAAAAAAGTGTTCTTGATATATTCCCAATAGTTTTGAAACACCTAAACAATGATACTCTCATTCCCACTCTTCATGGAGTGGGGACGTCTCTGAATAATATTTTCAATTTTATTTCATAACTGTGTAGATGTTATTGATTAACCATATCGTAGATCACTTATCTGTTAAAAATGGTAAAGAAAAAAAGTTTGGGTTATTGACCCAAAGCAAAAAAAGGAATTCGTTACGCAGGAGCTGCGTCAACTTGTGATCAAAATTAAATATAATATCTGATATGACTTTAGTCTTTTGCAAAATTTATTAATAGCCAAAATAGAACGATGTATAACGATTATAGTTTATAGTTACTATGGAAACGACAACCAAAATTTTTTACAATAAAATATATTTTATGTATTTTTGTCAACAAACACAAAATATTAAATATCTCTCTTAATAATCGAAAAATGTATTAAGAGTAAAATTGTTGAAAATCAAGTTTGCTACAATTCATTACTTGATCATTTTTCCCAAACTCTAATGTGAACAGAGATATTTAGAATTTTAACTTTCAATCTTTAATTGTAAATATTTCTGTAAATATTAGTGTAACAGAAAAATGATAAGAAACAAAATTACAGTAAAACCTATTACCTACAAATTAACTCCTGATAATTTTTTTGATTTTTCAAATATTAAGGGAGATAGCCAAATTTTGTTTTTCCCCTCTCTCTAAACCCTATGTCCCCTCGACCGATTTTACCCATTAATGAGCTTGACCTTAAGAATACCAAAAGCGACCCAAATACCTAATTTCATTCTAATCGGAATAAAACTGTGACCGCTAGAGAGTCCACAGACATTTAAAAAAGTAAATGTTTATATATATATATATATATATATATATATATATATATATATATATATATATATATATATATATATATTATATAAATATGTGTATATATATATATATATATATATATATAAATATATATGTATATATATATATATATATATATATATATATATATATATATGTATATACAAATTTTAGCGATAGTGATTTTTAACATTTAATAGGTAGGATCGATGGACATTTGAAGAAATTTTTACGAAATTCCAACATTGTAGCAAAAACAATAGCTGCATTTCCTTTGGAGGAAATTCGCTAAAACCGATTTTCTGATTTTCATAGACGTATAAAATGTATCTAAGAGTGTGTCCACTCTATTATCATCAAAGAAATATCGTTGGAAATATGTTTTTCATACAAATGGAAGAATTTCGGATTTATAACATTATAATAGTTTGTGGCTGTGGTATACAAACAGAGATTGCGAAATGAAGGATTCCTGGCTTGGCTAGCGAATTCTAGAAAATTCCAAGGATAAAAAACTTTTCAAAATATTCTATTGATTAACCAAAATAATGAACTTTTATGTAGTTTATTTAGTTCATTTCGAATCAATATATTAATAAATTAAAAAAAAATTTTATATTTATTTATTATATAATTAACAAATAATATTTTATTTTAATTAAATCCTTTACAAATAATAATAATATATGTAATTTTAACAATAATTAATTGAAATAATGATTATAATTATTATTATTATAATGACTATAATTACAATTATATTTTGATTTAATTATGAAAAGTATTTTGTGTTGTAAATAAATATTAATTTTGTTTTTTGTGTAAAAATTTGTTTAAAAAAAAGTTTCAATTTTTTTTAACCAAACAATATATAAAACAACACTTATTTTCGTATTATATTAATGTTTAGACGATCCATGCATTGAGTTTGCATGCGTTGACAATTTTAAGTTAAATATTTCTGCTACAAATTGTCACATAGATATCATTTCCATCTGTCATTAATTACGAGGACAAATGAATGTATACATAATCTAATATATTATTGCATTGTAGGTGCGTTTATTGATCATTACTTATTACCAAAGAAAAGAGTAGAATTTTCCGTAATTTTTTTGTTTGAGAAATTACAATAACACAAAAGTTTGTTCCAGGGTTCCTCTGTATAAACTGTATAAATTTCATAACAATAGGTCCAATAATTTTTGAATTAAATCCAACCTTATAGAAATGCAGATAAAATTGGCATTCACTATACTCGTTTTTTAAACTATATTTTTGTCTAAAACGCTCTAGTATACATTTACCAATATAATTTATATTTCAATGTAATTTGTTGATTTTCTTTATTTCTATATAATATTGCCAAATCATAATAAGCTTTTTGTTGAACTCCAATGAAACAGATTGTTGCAACAAGTTTCACGTCAATCGTAAACTTCTCTAAACAATAAGTACCTACCTAGTATGTAGTAAGCTATATATTTATGAATTGTATATTTTTTAAAAGAAGCTGTCTTTTACATATGTGGTTTGATTTCACTTCTGTCTTAAAAATGTTATTTTCTATTTTAGTTTTGGCTTTTTGTAAATTTTATTCTTAAATACAGTGTCTTCAAAATGAACAAATCCTCTCAATACAATCAATTTTTGTTTTGCCGTTTCATATTTCCAGCATTTATCGGACAATAGCTCTCTACATGGAAAACTTTAAACATAGAGAGTACTAGCTTAAATGTAGATATTTCTACTATAGAAATTAACGAATAAAGCTCCAAGCAACAGAGGAAAATAATATTTTCAACATTAGTATACGCAAAACATTTAAGATCACTTAAGGATGCCAAACTAGCCAAGTAGCCACGCTTGTTAAGGCGTTGTGTGTACTTGGAACTGGAAGGTTATGGGGTCGAATCCCAACGTCGGCAGTTTGTCAATTTTTAAGAAAAAAACAACGAGCGGTTACTTGAAACTGTCGGTGTATGGACAGGAACGAAGTAACCGGCTATGCTTGTGAAGGTTTTATGCAGTTTCCTTCACGAACTCCAGATGAGTACCGGCATAGTTCCTATCAAAGTCGGCTGCAGCCGCACATCCTGCCAATTCCTAGTCTACACACAAAATTATTTGTCCTCCACTCACATCCTCACATCCTTAGGCATGGCAATGAACCTTGTGGTCGAAGTGTGTCCCGTCACGCCTGCCACGTTTAGGAAGATTCGAACAAGTGTGCAGTTTTCATCCTGGTTCTGTAAGAAAATTTTTTCAGAAAGTGAAAGGGCATGTCATCATCAGCTCCGTTTCAGACCAGACAAGACTATTCTATGTCTTTCATTCTATGAAGGATAAAAGCTACATGAGTCTGCAGTGATTGGTAAGAAGCACTCCAACCATAATGTTGATGTCTTTTCTATTTTTACCAGGTTGACCTTACGGTATTATACCCACCTATCATTTGTCTGCTGCCTACTGTAACTTTCCATTTCCTGTTCATCGACCTATCCACCCAGACGTTATGAGCATAAAAATTATGTCTGTGATTAGATTAGATTCAAATTAGGGGTAAGTCTTTAAAGAGCTTAGTCAATTAACTAGACAGTTTAGTCAATTAACCGCCCCTTTTGTTTCTTAAGAATTGACAAACTGCCGATGTCGGGATTCGAACCCATATCCTTCCAGTTTCCAAGTATGCATACTACGCAGACATAACGCCTTAGACAGCTCGGCCACTTGGACTGGTCACTTATTGATAGGTCGTTTTAGTATTCAAGATGGCTTAACAACGAACTAAATTTTGAATCAATGTTTATCGATTCTTTTCGATGTTTTAATAGATTTGACCTTTAAATAGAAAGGGTAAATATTGTGATGTCATATCAGAAGTCGTAGATTCTTTGATATTTTTGGATATGTGCATGTACTATACTGACTATAGTTTTATTAAAAGATGATTAAAGTTTTACGATCGTAGTAAATATTTTAAGTAGAAAAATCTCTAATATTAAATGGTTTGTAAATTATTTTCCAGATAGAAGGAAAACATTGTAATCCGACTACACAATAATAATATTAAAGTTTTTCTATTCAATATAATAACGTTAAGAAAAATTGTTATTTCGAAACTAGTCATACATACAAACTCAAGTACAAAACAACAAACAAACAACTGTTCGTCTGTCTGTCCAGTCAGTTAGTCAGTCCATCAGAAGTTGGACGGATAATGTCCATCTGTCCGCGTTCATATATGTATGTTGTTTTGTTACAAATAACATTGGGATTTGTAACAACAGTAGAGAGTAGATATGAAATGCATTTTCTTGTACTTTATGTTCAGTGAAAAATAAAGGTGTTTTTTTCTTGATTTTTCTTGACTGAAACTATGTTGTTGCTGTGTTTTTGATGAATGTGTATACCATATGTGATGGTGAAAAATCATCATTGAAATGGTCACCAAATTAGCAACAAGTAACATATCCTGAGACAATATAAGAGTAATTTTAATAAGAGTAAAGTTAACAGGAATGAATGTGAAGAAAAACTTTTAACAAGAGTAATTTCATTATAATTTAAAATTTATTATATTTTAAATCTAGTATATTTTAATCTAGTTAATTTTCTATTTATTTTTATTTTTGCCTATTGATCTCGACTTTATATCTATTTCTAATTGTCAAAGGGTAAATTACGACTAGCTAATTTATACTGATGATGACTACACTGTAGTCGAAATACGTATTAGAATACAAAAAACTGATCTAGGTAAAGGGGGCGAATTTGAAATTTTATTTCAAAAACCTAGAGTTCTCACTAATTATCATTCGATAATATAATGTTTATTGATATGTTTACTTCAATATTTATTTGTTTAATATTTCGATTACTTAGTAATCATCTTCAGTTTGAATCAGCAGAAATTAATCATGTTTAAATTTCAATAGTTTTCAACCGTTTTTCCATACTTGTATGTATGATGCATCAGATGTGATCATCATATCTTGAAAAACATCTTTCATTGTTTTATCTCTCGATCGTTTTCGTGAATCATGAATAAGATTTTCGAATAGTTCGGCGAAAAAATAGTTTTTTGAATCTGCGTCCACAGCTTTAGTTTTTGAATCCGCAACTTTTCTTAGAACATTATGAAACTGGGATCACAAGTATTTAGATAATTTTCAATTAAGTTGTTTAAAGGAATTATTTCCCTTCAAAAGCCCTCTAACACAGTAGCAGCAATTACGGGGCACTAGCTGGACTTCTGCAGGAGCTGTTAAAATGAGGAAGATGAAGAAACGATGACGCGCTCATTCTCTGTCACTGTCCAGTTCTTGTTCGGAGAAGACGGGCTCACTTGGGTCAGCCATTCTTTGACGACCTTTCCGAACTTAAATCGGTCGACGTCAAATCTTTCTTACTGTTCGTAAATAGTTCCAAATGATTTAAGGAATAGTGTCTCCCTGTGAGATGTTTCCCTTTTCAGGTATTACATGGGGCCTAGATGTGTCCACCCGGACAGCCAGTACAACCCTACCTAACCAAAGATGTTAAAAAATTGACAAAAATTTCAAAGGGTTTATCGTTTCCACGCTTGATACATGCAATTTACAACAAAGTCGTTATGCATAAATTTATTTTACATATATTCAGGAACAAATGCAAACCGCGAACTTTGCAATTCAAACTTTTGTTAAGCTTTTGGCAATTTCTGACAAAAACATAAAATTATGTTTTTGGTACATAAATGGATTATTTGGCACTACATAGATAACGTTGAAAGTGGTTTTGAAACTTAGATTAGCAAAAGCCGGTAGAAACAAGGGTTTTGTAAACTTTTGATTTATCATACTAGGAAACGAATAGGAAAGTTTGTATTAAACACCTGGTATAATAGATTTTATTTTTTTGATTGGTGTAATATGAACTGATGAAAATCTCAACGGTGATTTTTCTTAAGGCTATTACTGTTGGAATGTTTTCGCACCATAAATTTTGAATAGTTTACTACAGTTGATGATATATATATATATATATATATATATATATATATATATATATATATATATATATATATATATATATAATTTTTTCTGTCTTTTACTACTCCTGTAGATGATGTTAAAATTACCGTGCTAGTGAACTTGTTTCTTTTATATATACGATAGTTTGCACAGAATTCAGTAAAATTTTATTTCTCAAAACAAAATTTTGATTATAAAAAAGTGTTATTGACCCTTTCAAATAACAAACGATAATGCATTCATTATACACATTCCACCAAAATTTCTTTAAGAATAATTCGTATCCTGTTATTTTTAGGCAGGATATCCAAAAAATATCAGCTATGGTAGCATAAAACACCGATGTAAAACAGAAACGTCCAAATAGATTGATAAAATATGGAATTTCACAGTTTTTAGATTTTTTCTGCAAAATACGTGAAGTTTCTGCAAGCTCACTTTATAAACCATAGTTCCCACAAGGTATTACAGAAAAATATTATGAATTACATAGAGTATCTTTTATTTTGTGGAGTGATTGACCAATTAAAAAACGTAAAACAACCATCATGCATCTTCCCTCTTATGTTGGGTTTCACCCATATTGATTAAAAATGTTCATAAAAATACAATTATTATTATTTTGTAATAAATATTTATTTCTAGGAATTTTTATAATTTAATTTCAGAAATATTATTTTCCAATTTTCAATAAACAATATGGGGCAATATCTATAAACATTTGTCAAATATTCATGTCAAAAATGTAATGTAAAATATTTTATTTTTCTGGGAACAAAAGCTTTCTGGGTGGTGACAATTTTTGTTTTTACCGTTTTAATACCACAATGGTTCTCTTATGAATAGAAACATAATATTATTTTTCAAGCAGCACAAAGCTCGTTTTGACAAATCGAATATCAAAAAATAATAATAAATAATTATAAAAAAAGTATTTCAAACATAGAATTAAAAAACAAAGTTAAATAATCATAAAATTTGATAAATTGATTATGTGAGAGACAAGACAACACGATGCGTGGGAACGTTTCAATCAATACTTTTAAATAAACTGTAGGCCCGGTCAATTCAGTAAATAGAAAATATTTTCAAAATATCACTAAATTTTGTTAATTTAATTTTTTGTTTGTTCCCCCTTCGAAGTTGTACCGATTTTGAAGGGTGCTTTCATTGTAAAATAGAGTAATTTCTCGAGTAACATACATACTGTCAAAGTGTTTTGTTCCATGCATCCGTGCCCGCATGGTAGCTGTGCCTCCATCTTTTAAACGGTACGCAAAAAATGATCTCATAAACCTTTGCAGTCTGGTGTAGACGCTTTCAATGCATAAAGGTGGTTGTTTTTTTATCTACAAGTCACTGACGAAATAAAATACTGGGAGAACGGAGAAAAGGAATGAGGGAAAAATTATAATTTTAATAACAATATTTTAATTATATTTCTATTGTTCGTTTTTTTATTTCGTAAAACAAAAATTATCTCCAGTTTTAAACGAACATTACAGTTGAAAAAATCAAAATGAAATTATTGTTAATATTTTTTTTTCTAAATAAACTACTATTTAACAATAGATTTGTCAATTACAAACGAACAAGATAAAAAATAAATGGTGTGAAGTGCACAAAACCTCTATATACAAACACATTTAAATAGTAACAAATTTGTTGTTTTGAATTGAAAACTTGAATTCTATATTTTTCAAGGAAAAAAGATCTCGAAACCAAATATCTAAAATTTATTATGTGTTTTCTTCTTCTCTAAAGTATATAGACTATATGAATATAACATTTCATGCATCATACAAGAATATAACATTTCATGCATAAATAATGATATCTGAGGGAACTAGTTTTCGCACACAAAAAGTATTGATATCCTAGCAAAATCAAAAATGTTCACCTTCAAGAGTAGTAAAATCTATGTAAGGAGCATATATGTATTTTGTCGGATATCTATTATTAAAAAATTATCCAAAAAAATTCCCCATTTAATTTATTTATTGTTTTCAAATATCTATTAGAAATATATAAATATATTTATGTTTATTTATATTATATATTTATATATAATATAATTTTTTATTTGCTATTCATATTAATAATATAAAAGTAATTTGTAAAATTGAATTATTATTAAACTAGGTTTGCAATTTTTTTTTTGTCAAATTTTAACACAATTCATTTTTTATACTCGGTATATGTAAATATACAAAGGTATATTAAGGACGTTCGAAAGAGAAAAAAAATGGTGAAAACCGTTAATCGTATCGTATTTTAATCAACGCCATCGTTTTCGCTAGAATCAAATTAACTTAAAACGGAGTCTTTATAAATATCGGAGAAATTTTCCACCATTTTTAGCAATTTTTTAAGGGGTACCCCTTAGAAAAAATGCGACAAAAGTGAAGAAAATTTTTGCTCTCGATTTTAATAATAATCATTTTTTAGGGTAATTTTGACTCAAAAAGTACGAAAATCAGGTCCATTTTAACATCCGACAAATACATTTCAAAATTTTCAAAAATGCCCGTAAATTAAATATGTTATAAAAAAAGTAAATATGAATTAAGTAAATATGAAGTAAAGATGAAGGTATGTTCAAATGCATTTTGGAAAGTAATAATGAATTATATAAGTAATTTTGTCATTTTAGAGAAGCAAAACACAGAAATTGCAAAACATAAATCAATTTTATAATTGATTTGGGCCTTATTTATATGTTTTCCGAAAAAATGCTTCGAATAAAAGTTTTTCATTACAATCATTCTAACAATTTTTATTGGAAACATTTTTCCGAAATCCGAATAAATAAAACACAAATCAATTTTAAAATTTTAAACTGATAAAAATTTTTGTTAACTGATAGCTCAACTTGTGCGCCGTATGTACAGAATCCTTCCACAATTTCATTATAAATAATGGATTTAGTTAAATTTTGCTGAATTATCTTTTTTTAATTCATTATTATTACGATTTAACAATTTACTTAAAACAATTGCATATGTGCATATTTCTTTCTAACTTACATCATATGTGCCACCATGGTATGAAAAAAATCCGTTTAAAAACTTATTTATTTACAGAAATATAAAAAGACGAACATTACCAGTATGTTTATTACTCTCTATAGATAACTGAAACAACAACACAAGTATCTATCTACTACCCCCTAAAAGAACAACTTAATATTAAAATTACTTTCCATAATCGTAAAAAATATTGTTAACTACACTATCAAATATACAGGATGGCCCGTCACAAAAGAAGTATCATACTTTGAAAACAGATAAATAGATAGTTAAGCATAATGGTTATATCTAGTATATTAAATGTTAATTAACGGAAATTGGGACAATTAAACAATACGTCATAGATGCAACGTTTCATCACTGTTATTGTGATTTTTTCAGGCAACTGAAACTATGAAATTATAAACATTATACAATTGAAATATTCAGGATTGTTGTAAAAAAAGAAATTTTAACAAGAGCAATTTCAATATTATTTAAAATTTATTATATTTTAAATCTAGTATATATTTTAATCTAGTTAATTCCACAAGGGTTTTTTTTTAACCACCGACGCAAAAAGACGGGTGTTATAAGTTTGAAGCCTTTGTCTGTCTGTGGATCTATTTGTGGCATCGTAGCTCTCAAACGCGTGAACTGTTTTAATGCAGTTTTTTTTAATTAGATAGTTGGTTAGTTGGTTTCCTTGCGGTGGTTCATAGCTATGTTTGATAAAAATCATTGTTTTTGTGGATATGTTACTTGTTGCTAATTTGGTGCGTGTCTCACCACTCTTTTGTTTAGTGCCACCCTGTAAAACCATAGATATGAACATAACAAATAATAATGTACTTACCATAGATATTATAACATATATATATATATATATATATATATATATATATATATATATATATATATATATATATATTTTATTATATTTTTTAAGAATAAATTTTGAATGAAGCCATTCATTTTTTATATTTCATCATCTGCTATGAGTGAAGGTTTTTTTTTTAACACTATTTTATTTTTTAACTATTTTTTTATTATTATTTATATGTTTTTTTTTGTTTATATCTACATAAATTTCATTTTTAGATTTTTCATGTACTATCAGTTCGATAAGTGGCGTTCCTTTTTTTAAATTTTAAAGTCAAATTGTGCCAAATCCACTTCGTTTTTGGGTAAAATGACTCGAAAAAGAATTGTCCGTTATTAAAATATTAATAAATTTTGTTCTTATAATTTTTTCGAAAACCTAATGAATTCGACACATTACGTGTAAAATTTTGAAAAAAAAAGAACGTCACTTATGTAGGTCATAGTACTTCTATGATAATACAACAACAACCGTTTTTTTTATGACTCTTTTATTTGATAGTTAAATTTTGTAATGTTCAGTTAATAAATTTGATTTTGTTTAGAGAACAATGTATCATCAGAAAAATACAATTTTTTTTTCTTATGAATTATTTAGGTATCTATAGCACGGTAGTGCGTATGGAAAAGTTGAAAGGGGCGTGGCCATACTATTACTTCAGAAAATATTAAGCCCCTTTCGAATATAGAAAAAATACGTCGTTTAAACCCTACTACTTATATTTATCGACGTTTTCACTATATTTCTATTTCGGCGAATATTTTCGAATTATATCTCTCGTAGAGAGATTACATATCAGTTTTCAAATGTAATCATACGCTTTTAAACAAAAACAAAATTTCATCAAAAGCAGTCCAGTAGTTTTTGCGTGATGGTCGAACAAACAAGCAAACAAACAAATAAACAGACAATTACAATTGTATAATAGTAGAGATAAGATATAATATAAACCAGGGTATTCAGTTCAGTCCCGACATTGTAAGGGTTTAAAATTTTAATTGCAGAATAAAATTTTTGGTATAGGTATTCTTAATAGGACCTAATTGGCACTTTCCCGTATGCCCGTCTATTCTAATAAACTTATATTATTTGACGCCCGATTTTATCCTTTTTATTTTTGACGGATCATCCTATATACACAACATTGTATATAGTTTAGAGATAGATAGATAGATAGATTGTAGAGGCTGCCCAGGACGGACTACACTTCGACCATAAGGTCCATTGTGATGCCTAAGGATGTGAGGATGTGAGTGGAGTGGAAGGAATGTTTGTGTATAGACTAGGAATTGGTAGGATAGGCGACTGCAACCGACTATGATAGGAACTATGCCGATATTCATCTGGAGTTCGTGAAGGAAACTGCAGAAAACCTTCTTCAAGCATAACCGGTTACTTCGTTCTTGTCCATACGCCGACAGTTTAGTCAATTATAATAATAATTATCATAATAATGGGTTTTACCTCCGTTTCTGAGACACCACGGTCTATAACAGAGGCCACCCACATCATTATTTTTCAACCTTTATTAATTTTTTAAACTGTACATTTTTTTATGATGTGAGTGGAGGACAAGAAATTCATATGCAGACTAGGAATTGGTAGGTTGTGCGGCTGCAGCCGACTTTGATAAGAACTATGCCGATATCCATCTGGAGTTCGTGAAGGGAACCTGCAGAAAACCTTCACAAACATAGCCGGTTACTTCGTTCTTGTCCATACGCCGACAGTTTAGTCAATTAACCTCCCCATTAATTTTTTTAATTGACAAACTGCCGTTGTTGGGATCGTAACCCGTAACCTCCCAGTTTTCAAGTAGGCATACTGCGCAGGCATAACGCCTTAGACAGCTCGGCCACTTGGACTGGTCTATATAGTTTAAATATAGATGCTTAAATTAGTAGTTACATTTGTTTAATTAAATCAACTTAGCACAACTGTTGTCATTTTATTTATTTTTAATCAATAAAAAAAGTTTTTTTTTTACATATCAGAACGATATTATCATTGGTACTATACACCCCCCCCCCCCCCACCCCGCTGTATCTCTCCGACTTGATTCCCAACTATTTATATTTCAATAGTGTATAGCTCTGTAATAGTAGTACCATATGACAATATTATAGCCATTAGAGAAAGTAATGATAATGATGTTCATTGGTAAATGTGTGTGTGTGGTTATGTTTTGGCTTAGCTAGAATGGGGGTAGTTCTCGTATATGTGATAGGTTTACACTCTAATCGTTTTCCAATATGTGTTCGCTCACCTGATGTTCCCGTTACTACAGTGTAACTAGTTTGTATTACTAATGTATAATATAAACATTGCTATTATTATTAACTGTGTACATATAGGGTGCCTACTAAAATTATACGAAATATTTCAAGGTTTCAACACTTGATACTAATGCTTAGAAAACATATGTATTATAGAAATACACATTTTTGATGCATGGGCGAAGTAAGAACAAAATTGGGTGTTTAGTAATCGCGAATTAAATCAAGAAATTTAGCACTTGACTTAAACTTGTAAAGGTAAAAGATTGATATATTAAATAATTATTATTTAAATAAATAATAAATATATGTTAAAGATATAATTGATCTTTATTGATTTGATTTATGAAATATTATATATTTTAATATGTAAATTATCAAGGTTGTTAACATTCAAAGCAACCGTGATAATAGGGGGAAGTTATAGTTGTTAAGCAACAGATAAAAATGATAAACAATATTATTATAATAATTTAATAATGAAGAAGCGATACCGCTACAAACTATACATGTAAGTAAAGTACATATAAAGCCTGTCATATTTACAATGACTGTGTGCGTCATCTAATGTTTTTTCGCCAAATTACAGAAGTTTGCCTATGGACTTATCTATTCTCAAATAAGACAGATATTCTCAAATGAGATATTGCATACTCACCAAAGAGATTCAATAACATCTTGAATTCAATGACTTGTTTGTCTATATAGTAAACGCTAGTTCTTTCATAATATGTCTTCGTAACCTTAATGGAAATTGATATTGTATAGTATTGTGCATTTTATTATTTGTACTTAATACACAAATAATAAAATGTGGAATAAAAAGTTAATGTTGACTTTTTGAAAGAAATACAGTCAATGATATGAAAAAATTGACTCACTCATCTATATCATCCGTGGTGTAACGGTTGCACACTGGGCATGCAATTTAGTCTATATAGTTTATGCTAGTTCTGTCATACTATGTTTTCGTAAGCTTTATGGAAATTAACATGAGTATAAGTATCTTCGAGAAGCCGCGAAAGAATTGTTTCCTAAAGTTGTTTGCATCTGTCTAGAAACAACCTGTATGTCTCTCTATTGATTGTATCATATTCTCGATTATTACATCGAAAGATATTTTATAATGCATATTAGAAATTTTATAATACTTAGTAGAAATTTTATGATTATTTCTTTGCTATAAAATGCACACAATCATAAATTTGCGTTGATGATCTTTTTAAACAAAATATTTATCTAGAAATATATTTTAAAATGATTTTAGAAATTAGAATTTAGAAATACTAGATCAGCAAATCGATTGGATATGTTTTCTTAAACTGTAAAGTGTAATAATGTCTATTTTAAAGAAAACAGAATTTAATCAATGTCTGTTTGAAAACTTATTTTTAAAATTTGTAACCCTTAACACACACACACACACACAAAAATGCAGGATATCAAAAATACTAATTATCCTAAAAGAAAAGTTTTTTTTTCGAAAACACACTAAGAAAAACATATTTTCATGTTAATGGTTATGATACATAAATATATAAGTTTTCAAATAAATTTCCCACCGAAGACAAGTCAGAAAATATATTATGTTCTTACACAGAAAATAAATTATTATTTTATATTTCTATCTCACTTCATCTTAAAATACATACAAAATGTTTGTTAAATGTTGAAAGTAGACTTAACCAAAGAATACAATATACATAGAAGCTCATAAGTACGATTTTTGTGTCACTAGAAATTATGAATTGTGAGCGTGACCGCTAGATGACAATAGCTGTTCGATTTCGGTATTTAGTGCCATTTGCAGCACAACCAACTGTATTCTTTGTGTATATTGTATGCGACCAAAAACATAAATGTAAGAAAGCTGTCCATATACACCGCACCATGATACTGTGCACTCTGTTACTCACTGGCATTTGTAGAGTGCAGAATGTAGAATACGTATTCATTGATATGTATATTCATTGATATGTATTTTTCCAAGTAGGCATACTGCGCAGACATAACGTCTTAGACCGCTCGGCCACTTGGAGTGCTGAATAAAATTTACTATACTTTTGTCTTCGTGCAAGTAATGTTAAACTTCTCTCCATGCAGATTGGCGTATTTTTTGAATTTTGTGAACCCTTTCTTCGATTTTTTAATAACTCTTTGTATATTTTCTATAAAGATGGATTTTATATTACGATCTATAACTAGGCTGAACTATTTATCTTTAAATACCTATTCCATATACCTGTACAATATACTTGCTTGTGGTACGTAAGTTAATCCTTGGATATTGTGTATCTATATCTTATATTGACCTATAAATATTTTACATTAATATGTTATTAAAGAAAATAAAACAACAGATAATATATATATAGATAAATTTTTCAGAAAAAAAAAATTGCAGCAAGAAATTGTTTGTAGATTATTTTAGTTACGGACAAGAAAATCAATAGTATGATAATTTCCTCTATATTTTGTACAATCCTAATTTTTTATTTTTTTATTCCAGGTACGTTTCAAACATGTTCTAAAATCATCATAAATAGCTGTAAGTAGTTATTATTAAAACATTTTCGATAAGAATTTTTTTGGTTCAAAAACATTTATATTTTGATTGCCTTGAGCTTTACTTTATTCATAGAAGGAGCAGTTTCTGTAAAAAGCTGTGTCCATTTTACAGGGGATGAAACTTTATGAAAAGAACCCATACAAAGACTTGCCTAGGCAACCCTGCGATAACCCGATCCGACAGCGGGCAACCACCCCCCAAATCGTTTATCGGACATAACTTTTTGATGGGAAAACATTAATAGCGAGACTATGCAAGAATGATTTTATATGGGGAGTAAAATGAAATTTCAGATTGCAATACTCACGTTTTTATTTAACGATCGGCTATGTGACAGTCGGCAATCTTCGGAATTCGTGTTTTAAATGGGAACTGTATGTGAATATTCATTGCTATTGTACACTCCCGTTCATAAAAATTTAACCACCAGTAAGTCACATTCTAAGCGTATATATTACTAAATATATGTATATTCAACTGGGTCAATTTTTATGAACGGGAGTGTATGTAGGATATGTTTTCAATCATGCCTGAGTCCCGGACTCAAAACTTTTTTAAAATATTTTTCTATTTATAATTTGTTTCAAAAAATTTTCTATTACCAACAACTTTTGTAGGAAATTTTTTTTACATCTATGTTCTGAATGGAAGAGAAAGCGTCTGGAAATTGCAAACTTTGATATTAACTTTCTCGAGTTTTAAACGTGAAAAAAATTATGAAACTACGGAATAAATTAGTAAACGTTCTTTTTAAGTTATAAACAAAAATTGAAAAAAAAATCTATCGAAAAGTGATTGTACGCTAGAACCACCTTAATTATAGTTGTATTAAATTCTCATAACGATACCTAATATATAGGTCATAATTTTCTATCCATGTTTTCCATTTGTCAAAACATTAAGTAAAAGTATATTTGTGTTGAAAACTTTTCCATGTTATGGAGATAAGGGTGGGATAAAAGTTGTTAACGAACGACTCTATACAATTATTATTATTTTTAATATAAACTATATCAACTATATTCATATTTAGGATACCGTTTTTCAAAATTTTAACATCATTAGTTTGTCAATTTGCTGGTGACGCCAATTATTGAACAAAGATACATATCGAGCAAATTTTACGATACTGAGATAAGAAAAATTATATTTATGTCGGCAATCATACAGTGAAACTCTTGTAAATGCGCCCAGCACTCTAAAATTGAGGTCAAAAATCTAAAAAACCAGTTAATTTGCCAATGTGCTGGTGGCAACTGGTAGCAGTTTCTGTCCGGGTGGGATACACTTTGGCCATGGGAACCAGTGAGATATTTGTAAAAGGGAACCATCCTACAAAGACCCACTACTGTTTGAACCATTTTGAACTGTTCAACAGTAGAAGAAATTGGACATCAAAAAATTGTAGTTCGGAGAGGTCTTCTGGACAGTGAAAGACAAGGTGGGTCATCGTTTACTCTTCGTCTTTATTGTGACAGCTCCTACAATGGTCGTGGTGAACTGGTAGACCCAAGCGTTCAGCATGTTTATCTCCCAGCCTGTGCCTTGTAATGATTGCTACTATATTGCTTATGGAGGGCCTTTGAAGGGAGGTAATAACGTACTCTGACCTTAACTGTCTTGTAGTGCCATAAGCTTCATATATTCGGTGTGTGATATACCGAAGATTTTGTATCTGCCGTAACCAAGATATTCGCAGTAAAAGATGATGTGGCTGGATATTTCCTCCTCCTCACGGCACAGTTTGCACATAAAGGATCCGTTATGAAGTCGTATTGTGTGCAGATGCTTTCGTAGGTGGAAACGTCCGGTGATGAATCCGGTAACATTTCGAAGTTGTATGCTGTTGTTGCGGTTGTAGTTCGCAAAGGGTACATCGTTGCATTTTGCATGTTATCAATTGCCGGTCTATTAATAACAGTGGTGTGATTGCAGAACCTTCTCTGCATGAGTCGGACTCATCATTTGTGCGGTGCCAAAGTATGTCTATTAAATGATAAATATTATTAAAAATATTATATTCTATTAGCATACAAGTTTGAAGTTTTTGTGATGTAATATTTATAAATTCCTATTATTAATAGAACTCTAATACACAAAACTTTTACTTCAGTAAAATGTATATAGTGAACTTTTTATCTTCATTTCATCATCTCTTCTCTGGTCTGTGTGCAAACAAATCACTCTCTGATTTATTCTGATTGAATGTTGGATACTATAATAGTATGTCTCGCAATGTTTTTATCAGTAAAAACCAGGTGAGTTTATGTATTAAATATTGTATTAAAAGTATTTATTCTGTTGTATTATTCTTAAATCTATCAGTATATATTCGTACGTATTAATACGAAATAATTATAGATAGAAGAAAACCACATTATTTGACATAAAATGCTTGATATGAAAAAACCAGCTGGTAGCCTGGCTTAGAATGGGAATCGAACCTGAGAACTCTGAGCTTTCTAGAATTTATGGGTCCGAAACTTTGGATCCATCAATCCTGGGAGCAATCCCGGCGGAGAAGTTGTGGGCCTTCTGTGTGGCGTCTGGCCTCGCAGAATCCTATAGCTTCATCTGCTTAAAATAGCACCTCTTAGGTGACAGGTTGTTCTCAAGGAGGGCACAGAGGACCCCTTGGTCTAGGTGCTAAGAACCCGTTTGCGGTACTCCTCTTTCTGATTATTATTATTATTACTATTTATATATTGTTTTAATTGTTCTTTTTTTCGGTTATATTATACCAACGGAATTGACTAGCGTTTACTTACTTGGGCATTTTAGTAAAATGTGTGAACTACATAACACATCAATCCACGAAATGAACGATTTGTTTGGTGTTGAATTTTTCGGTAACCACTATAGATAGAATTTGGAATACTTTATGGGAGGCTCATTATTCCGAATGAGAAAAATCAGACTGCACTCTAGAGCTAAGGTGTAGGATTGCCGAAATAGATGCTGGGTAATTCGGTTAAAGAATAGTAATGCGATTTGAAACATAACGGCGTCCTACCGTATAGGGATATTCGATATTCTCGATATTTCGAAACAATTATTACGCTATATTCGACGTTTAGCATGACACCCCTAATAACGTGCATATTTCAAACAACATTTTTTTTATTATACCATAAAATTGATGATATTATTTTCTTAAAGATTATTATTAGTCAACGACGTTAAAATGTACAACCAAATGACATTTCAATTTTCAATTGTACCAGTAGACGAGCGAGCAAGAGTAAATAAAATCTGCACCATCAAATTGAGCAAATAATGATTCTATTTTGTCGAATGGTTACATAAATATTTGTTCATTGTCACTGTTCATACATAGATATATGTATTGAATGAGTCAGGCGGTACGGAGCAAAAAAACTCTAGGATCCAATTCTTTATCTTAGTCGATTTTCATTTCTTATCAAGCTTCTAGCGTAATAAATAAAAACAAATAAACTAAATTCTAGACTTTGTAACGGTTGAAAATGTTAGTTACATATCGGTCCGTGTGCAAGTAAATACGATAACTCGAAAACGAAAAGAGATAATGAACTGAAATTTTGTGTATTCTATAGCTAAAAAATGCGTTCAAGTTCGTGAATGGGATCCCTTCTTTCCAGGGAAAATAATATGCATCTTTAAAATACGTTTAAAGACACAAATTGTGTAGTTTTTTGTTTGTTTTTTTTTTTTAAATAAACAACTTTTTTATGAAACTGTTTTTTATCAACTGAATAGTTTAACCGCAATTTCTGCTCAAACATCTGTCATTACTCTTGATTACAAAACCAGGTATATTTACGGCAATTTTCTACACTACATTGTAGTTTTATGTACCGGGTGTTTAAGCAATTAAGTTAGTTGTTATTTTCATTTGCTTCAAATAATTTTGACGTCTATAATTCACTAGTGGGATTGACTCTACTCATACTGACTCATTCTGTAGATACAAATATACGGTGGTATATCCTGGTGGTATTTGGAAGTATAGATATTTGCCACTTGTTACAATATAATATATATATATATATATATATATATATATATATATATATATATATATATATATATATATATATATATATATATATATATATATTATATAATAGAATAAAATGAAATGAGAGATGCAACAGTTGAGATTAGAGTTATCGAGTTACTACATTATGGAAGGGTGTAAAAGGGGTTATACACCCAGCGTACGACACGACTAGCACGTATATTCTATGTAATATATGATTACACAATGGCAAAAAATGAATTATTTTTCAAATAGTTTGTATAATATATTTATCGAATGAACTGTTTTTCTTTTTTATTATATTTTATTTGAAGAATATTTGTTGAAATTTTTAATAAAAACAAATGAAAATAACAACTTATTGAGTTAATTGTTTAAACATTTGATGTTGACGAAAAAAAAGTTCCAATCAAACCTTAGTTTTAGCTCTTGAACATACACACACAATTTTTGCTCGTTTACGCTCTTCGTTTAGACACGGATGGACGAAAATGAATTTATTAGGTCATTCTATGAACACCTATACTAGAAATTTCTTATCAATTAATATTTTCTACCATTACATATTCGGAACAAAACTTATGTATAACTACCGGGTATAAAAATGTTAAAAATAAAATTGAATGAAAATAAAACTTGATGTGTTAGTCAGCAGAGGTGTAAAATATTTATTGTTTAAGAAATATCTTTTACAATATGGAGAGATATCATTTTATGTATACACCAAAAAACATAATAATAATAATAACAATAATGATGATAGCAATAACAATAATTACAACAACAACTATATGTATTCCCACTTTATGTAAAATTTAAACATTTAGAAATTAGTAACAAATTAGTTTGAGATCACGGAAAACCTGTATTGAATGTTTACAGAGTTTTCCCGAGATTTTTCACCGTTGGTCATACAAGGGGCACATTTCCCTAGAGTGTTTTTGTGATAAAAACTTCAATTCTTTACAACAGCATGCAATTTGAAAACACGGAAGTCTCCTTTAATTTTTTTCATTTTTTCGTAACCCTTTGAGCTCTTTCGGCCGATGCGGATTCACTTCGGCCACCTCTCACAATCTCCTGGTCTATCTATAAGATATAAGATTTACCCGCTGTCGGATCAGGTTCTCGCAGGGGGTTGTCTACAGGTTGTCTCACAGGGTTGCAAGTGATTGAAGTCGCTATTTGCCATCTTTTCTGAAAGTTTCATCCCCTAATTGAATGGACACTTTTTTTTTTTGACCGCCGCTCCTATTAATTGGTTCTTAAAAGTTTTATGGCCAGTTTAAAAGGACCAAAAAGGAGAGGTCCGAATTGAAGAGAATCTAAAATAAACTCTTGCTTAAGTCATTTCACAGCCCTTTTTATATTCTTAGAATAAATGATCATATAAGTACAAATCATTATTAAAATCCTCTGAAAAATAAGATTTTCCTACATGAAAAATCAAAATAAATTACAATCTATGTATATACAGTTTAATTATTCATTAAAAAAAAAACTAACCACGCATGCGTGTATCATGAATGCCGTTTCTGTATTGCCGGGAAATACGTATATTAGATACGAGGATAAAAACTAAAATGAAAAATACAAGATTAATAATAAAACGGTTGTTTATATTCTTATAAATTACTCCATTATAAATACAGAATTGGTTTTTTTTCCTCTATATATACCGTTACAAACACCTCTCTTTAGGGATTGAATCCCGGATGTTCGTTCGAATTGGATTTCTTGTTTGTTTCTATACGTACTTGGTTTTTTTTTCATACTCCTTGGTGTGTGGTAGATTCATCTACCACTAAATATATATACAGAGTGGGCCCCAGAAGTAGTCGAGTTCCATAAGAGGCTAGGTAGAGGGTACGATTTTGGAACGAAAAGTCCTGACACATTTTTTTATTTAATTAGTTAATTAATAAGGTTGATAAAAAAATTAAATTCGTTAAATTATAAAGTTTTCTCAAAAGTGCATTAATAAAATTATTTTATTGATTAATTTTTTTAACAATGCAATAATTAAATTTTTGGAATTATCAATTTTTAGAAAATTCCAAGACATGCACCCCCATAAAACAAAGATCCCACCCCTTAAATTTTACTTTCCTGTTTCTGTGGATACGAGCGACAGACAAAATTCATAGTTGCTTTGGAACACAAGTTATAGTGAGTAGATATTTTTTTAGGATGCCCCATGCCTGTTAAAAATCACCAGAGACATGCGCCTCTATAAAACGAAGATCCAACCCTTCAAATTTCAACTCTTTCATTTCGAACTCAGTAAAAAGTAACTTTCATTAGCGAAAAATAATTAATTAATAAATTCGTTATTAATATAGTTACCAGAAGCATTTCTAGCTGGTGGAGCCATTTTCTGGAAAAGTCGTCTTGCTGTAATAAAATCTGTTTCAAAATTTATTATTATCAAATAATTAACTCCAATTTTTCGATTAAGGTTTTTTTATTTTTGTCATTTTTGTTTTTTTGTTTCAAATTTCAAATAATAATTGAACAATGATAATAATGACAATAATAATAATAGGGTCAAAAGCCTTATTACTCTTATTTACTAGTTTCCTTAATTAATAAATAATTAATTAACGGTGCGTCTAATAAAAAAATGTCAGGACTATTCGTTCCAAAATCGTACCCTCTACCTACCCTCTCGAAACTCGACTACTTCTGAGTCACCCTGTATATATATATATAGTAAATAATACCAACCAGATAGCTTGCTTGACTGCTTGCTTGCTACCTTTTTAGTAAACTAACTAGGATAAGAACTTATGATACAGGAAATTGTTTTATAAATAAATTACTATAAGAGTTAAATTCAAAGATTGTATATTTTCTTTTCTTAATGTGTATCCTCCACATACTTTCTGGAAAATAAAATGGCTATGTTATTTCTCAAATTTTATTTACGAAGACTTGATTGTTTATTTAAAACGAATTTGAGAAAAGTTTTTTTTACTTATAACAAGCATAGTTGGAAAATTCATTTTTAGGCAGATATTTTAATTGTAAAATTGTAAATATAATTTCCATTTTTAGTTTTAAGAAATTATGTATTATGTTTAAACTTAAAAATGTTTGTGAGGTATATCGAAAAATTTACGTTTCTCACTTAATGCTATATCTTCTGTGAAAATTTTAAAACGATTTAGTAATCAGTTTAAAAATGATTGCAATTTTAAAAAAAACTGTAATTTTCCATGTGTTCTTATGGAGATTTATTCAACCAATAGATTGAATTCATTTCAATTACCATTAAAAAAAGCAACCATTGCTTTTTAAACTTTCAAAGAATATAACTGGGAATTTATAGAAACAATTTTGCTCAATTTTATTAACATTCACTAAGCGGTTGTTGAGAAAAACAATTATAAATAGAAATAAGAAAAATGTGTCTTTGTCACTTATACGTATATGGTATTGAAAGAAAAAAGAGATATGTTTTTGTTGATTTAAATTAAAGTAGATTCACTGCCAAAAGTTTTTCATATTATTTGTTATTTCTTAAAAAATCGTCGTTTAAAAAAATAACAAAAAATAGTACGAAACTCTCAGGTTTAAAATTGTTATAGAATATCTAGAGATGCTTAACCAGTTTAAAAAAAATGAAAGTTTCGACTTGACTCAACCTGTGTTCACCCACCTTAACTGTTTCTTATTATAAGGATGTACATGAGCTAGATATAAAACATTAATGAAATTCTACAAAATCCAATATAGTACATTCGTAAATTTCAACAAAAACCAAAACAAATAATTTTTCATTTCGTCGTAAATCAACATTAAAATTCATTATTTTATTAAACCAAGGTGTTGATTTTAAAATATACCAAAATAGTTTCAATTATGCTGATTAAAATAATTAACATTTAATAAAAAAACATTCGATGACACTAATATTTTTTATTCACTTAAATAAACTTTATAATTCATAGAATATTTAAAAAAAAATTTATCACAATGTCTAATTTACTAACATAGTTTTTAAGTTTAAATATAAAAAGCTCAATTTTCTGGTAAGGCTCTATGTGAAAAACTTGATTTACAATCGTTGGTAACTTCTTCAAGTGATCGACAAGAGGTGTTGAATTTTGCCAAATATCAAAGATTAAATGATCTATCTAATATCATGTCTGACGCATGAACGTCCTTGATACACAAACGGGTTAATCTAGCAGTTGGTTAAATTTTGACGATTATATCGACTATTTACTCATGCTTCAAAAATGTAGGCCTTAAATTGTATAAAATGTAACAAAATTTATTTTTAGATTACAAAGTAATTACGAAATTAATATGACAACTAAATATTAGATTTATAACAATTTTTTAAAAAACAAACAATATTTTCATGAATATTTATTAAGTGTAACGAATTTATAACCTTAACTATTTTATAATTGGTTATGCTTGACACATCCCCTAGCATAATGGTTCTGATGCTCAAATTTAATGCTAAACATGTGAAAATAACAATTAACTTGCAGTTTACACTATTTTATTATCTACAGTAGTTACGGATGTTTGAGTCGAAATTGTGGCACTATTTAGTCTATGAAAGAAAGCTGTACACAAATTTTCTAAAAAATAAACTCTTATTTCTAAAAGTTTTCTTCTATGTGTTACGGTTTCAAAGACATATACCCCTCCCTCTGGCGGATGACCTTCCCTCATTCAGAACATGAAATCAATTTTTGAGTTTGAAAGCTAGTTTACAACTCGGGATGGCTCTCAGTGATGTTTGGAGTTTTTAATATAATTCTAAAAAATGACAATTGTTCATGGAAAATTTATATATTTATTTTACTCCTAAAGTATCTAACTCAGTAAAACAAAACAATTTCTGGGCTCCATAAAAAGTAGGATTCCTATATTTTATCCGTAATTTAAATTCTCTGCCTTCACATCAATTTTTACTCGCTTCAAGAAAAATTTCAGTTTTTTCTATAACGGTAAAATTGTTTCGAATGATCTACATATGCATTAATGATATATAAAATGGTGCCTTAATTTTTGTCTACGGATTTTCCATAAAAATATGAATCAACTAAATACCGTTTTAATCTTTTAACTAAACATTAAATAATGCATTTTATATTTAGTTTATTTTTTTTGCATATAAAATGTATTTTGTGTAAATACATGTGTGCATTAACGTTTAAAAAACATACACAGTTGCAATATTTTTTAATAGAAAACATTGCATTATTATAGGGGTGGTATATTTACTCGACACGGGCACGGCCGATCATAGATTACACTGTAATATAGTGTAATAGTGAGCTTTACTAAACATAAAACTCCATGTATATATATATAGTTTTACAAAGGTATTATTTACTTAATGAAAAAAAAAATGTTTTTAGAATTTTATTGAATTAAATGTACGTTCATTTTTTTGTTTAAGTTTACAGATGTGTTATACTAATCCTAGATCGCTAATATATTGGTTAATCTCTTTAAAAGAAAACTAGACCAGTAAGCTACAAATTGTGTATTATTTAATTTTTGTTTCTATAATTACGAATATAAATTTTATTTTGACATCATCGTTTGATTCACATGCATCTTGGATGAGATACGAACCGACCATCTTTGATTTTCCGGAACAGTGCTCTAGCAACTGAGCTATATACTAAAATTCAACCAAAATTCATAATATGTTATATTATTTTTATAGCTTCAAGTTAATAAAAATAATAAAATATTTTATTAATGTTATTTGAATTTCAATTCTTCAGAACCAATGTTCCTTACTCCCAATTAGACTTTTGGAATTAAAGACCACCGAAACAATTAAAAAATTGGCGGCATTTTATGCAGGACTATTGATATCTGATTGTACATCAAGTAGGTAATGAATTAAATTCATTTGGAGAAAATATCGTGACAAAAAATCGCGTAAAAGTTGTGTCTTACTGTTTTAGGGTCATGCGGCTACAGCCGACTTTAGGAACTATGACATTGTTCATTTGGAGTTTGTGCAGGGAATCTGCAGAAAATCTTCACATGTATAGTCGGTTATTCCCGACTACAAATTTTTACCTGAAACTGACAAGGACCGGATCTGGTCAACTGATCCGTACCTGATCCGTCATGTAACGCAGACGATTAATCTGGGCCCTATCTGGCATGCCCGACCTGGAACATATCTGGCTGCTTGGCTCGAATCGGATCTGGCATGCCTAATAGGCCCCAGATCAGGCATGCGAGCTTAGAAACGGATCTGGCATACCAGATAAGATCCAGATCAGGCATTCCAGCTTGGAAACGGATCTGGCATGCCTGATAAGATCCAGATCAGGCTTGCCAGCTGGGAAACGGATCTGGCATGCCTGATAAGATCCAGATCAGGCATGCCAGCTTGGAAATAGATCTGTATCTTAAGTTGTTCTATAGATTTAAAAACAAAATCTTTAAAATCTTTAAATCTTTTAAATCTTTTATTGATGAATTACAAAATTTAGTTTACAATAATATAAATTTTTTTCACTTTCTTCTAAGCGTAATAATCGATGATCGTCCCAATTTCCGTCGTTTTAATTGCTGACGTTATACCTTTATTTTTTAAGCCGAATTTCAGCTTGCTCGTAAGAACCTATAAAAATTTGCGTTAATTAATAATTTTAATGTAAAGTCATCATACTATACTTTATTCATAAATATAATTCTAAAAAAAACTAAAATAAATCACTTACAAGCGCTGCCATGAATTTCAGCATGATATTGTGACAATTTTTTACCATTTCATGACGTTTTTGGCACTTTATTTTATTTGTAAACGGCTCTGACATATATGTCCAAGACATATGATTCAATTTTTCATTCCAAACTATCCATGACGTTGGAACAATAATTTTCTTTTGAGGTATTATCGATATAATCCCATTCGATATTTGTTTCAATATATTATCTGACCCGACAGACGTTGTCCTGACTTAACGTGACTATGGAAACGACAATCAAAATTGACATTTCAAAATTAAAACAAAACTTAAATAAAATAATAGTATAGTTATCTTTTTGAAGTAGAGTTTCCGTAGAAATGAGAAAATCAACACAAATTTTAACCAACTCCAAAAAAAAAGAAATATCCAAATCCGTTCCTAGTCTGGTCCATGTCAGGCAAACCCTATATAATATGAATACTTTAACATTGGGCTTGCCAGATGGATACCTGTTCAGGAACTGATCGGGTACCAGTCCGGCATGATTTAAAATCTTTTGAAATAATTTTATTATTTTGTTAAAAAAATATAATAATTAAAATTGATTTAATATTAATAAAGTTGAAAAAATTTCATTTTACAAAGTTTTAAAATATCCTACAATTGTGAGCTAAGGTTAACCTAATCCGTTCCTAGTCTGGCCCATGTCAGGCAAACCCTATATAATATGAACACTTTAAAATTGGGCTTGCCAGATGGATACCTGTTCAGGAACTGATGGGGTACCAGTCCGGCATGATTTAAAATCTTTTGAAATAATTTTACTATTTTGTTAAAGAAATATAATAATTAAAATTTATTTAATATTAATAAAGTTGAAAATATTTCATTTTACAAAGTTTAAAAAAATCCTACAATTGTGAGCTAACGTTAACCTAATCCGTTCCTAGTCTGGCCCATGTCAGGCAAACTCAATATATTGCAAACACTTTAACATTGGGCTTGCCATATGGATACCTGTTCAGGAACTGATCGGGTACCAGTCCGGCATGCCCGATCTGGCATGCCATACTCGTAACTGATGCGGACCAGATATAGTGTCCGGCAAACATCTGGCATTTTCTGCTCGGGTTTAACCGCTCCATGATTTTAATTGACAAACTATCATCTTTTGGTTATCGAACTCACAACGTTCAAGTTCCATGATGAGCGTGTTGGGCCGCACAACCACTTGGACTGGAAAAAATAAGCTAACAAATTGCTTTAAATGTTAATAACATCAATCTCTACTTTATACGAATTATATATTTTTTCGTTCGGAACTTTGGTGTGTTTTTACTGAGAAAACTAATTGACGAATCGAAAAGTGTTCCAAGAAGCTCCATCTTTCGTAGAATCTTTAATGCACTACAAATTTTAATTAATGGAATTTTTTCGAAATTTTAATTTAAAACTTATTATAGTTTTACCGGTTTAAAAAAAAAGGAACACTCTCTCTATCTCTTCTATAAATTATATACGCACTTATTTTGACGAATATCCTACTGTTTTTGAAAATCCCGATGCTAGTTTCTTGCTATTTGACCATCCAACAAGCCTCTTCTCCAAGCTTCCATGTTTAACGTAAACATACATAATATCAAAATACTGTGTTTGTAAAACCGTTAACTTGTATAAAAAATATATATTTTAATATTTATAATAATTAGTGAGCGAACGAGAACCGTCATTATTATTGAATACCTCGAATCGGCGGAAGGGTGAGCTCGAGGTGAGGGATAACACATTACTAGTGTGTATTTTAGGATTAAATATTATTATTAATGCATTGTTGCAAGGATTAATAATAATGTTTATCCTGGGATCAATATATTGGGTATCATTATATTGTGGAGATAATATTACACATTGTTACAAATAATTTTGTTAATGAATGGTTTGGTTGTTATATAGTACACACACATATCGAGGTAAATTATTTATATTGTTCAATTATTATTGGGTCCGCCATATATGTAGACTAGTAGTAGTAGCGAGTAGACAGGAGGACTACTACCACACAACAGGACTATTCTGGATAATATTAAAATTAATAATATTAAATTATTAATTATCAATTTGTGTCGAAAATAGAGGTGGCAGAAGTGCTGGGTTTAATTTAATTTTAGTGAGTAGCTTATGACGAAAATTTATGGTATTTTTAGGGTATTACTTGATTTTTATGTGTGTATATACGACGAGGTATCGTGGTATGGATCTGATTTACAACGTTAGACCATCATTCAGGTTTTTATCATGTTTTATACCATGTGTATATCGAATATCCATCCTTCAGTCAGATGAAATCAACGAGGTGTTGCCGAGGAATATTCTAACGGATATCATGACTGTTGGACTGTTGGAATACCGTTGAAGGAAAGAAGGTACAATAGATCAAATTGATCGCGAATGACACAAATTAAAGAGGAATTTAAATTTTAAACGCAAATTTCAGCTTTAGTATAATTTCTTTCTGTAGAGATTGTAAAGAACCCTATTATTTTTTGGGTTCCGTGTCAAAATTGGCAAAACCGAATACTAACGGAATCACTTCGATATCTGTCTGCCACAAGCGGTTTTCTTTAACACTATCTGACGTAATAATTTGTACAAAATTAAGCACAAAGTGGAGATTTTTATGGCCTAATTACAGACGTAGAGTATTTGATTGATTGATTATTTTGAGTAAGTAAATTGGGATATAGAAAAAACTTTTCAACGTAATTTCGTACATTGTCAAAGGGAAACGTATAAAAGCACGCATTCAACAATAAATATGGTGTATTTTTTATGCACTTTTCGGGAAAATAGTCTTAATTTCTACTATCTATAGACAAACAAAAACATTCAGAAATAAGTATAGAATCAAATTTATCAGGATTAAAGAAATATTCTGATACGATAAATTGTTATAACCAAAATACGTTAAATATTCATAAAATTATTTACAGGTATAAATAAATATTTAAAACTAAAACAACATAAAATTTATTTTTTATTTTATTTTTTTGTGTGTAATGAAATATTTACATGCACGTTTTGGTAAAAACCATTTTTCCGGAAATATACTTCACATTTTATTTACCATAATAGAATTTAATTATTTATGGTTGTTAATGTATCAAAAATATGAATATATTCGGAAAAAAAAATAAAAAATAAAAAATTGAATCGACTTCAAAAAAAAATGGGACTAAAAATTCTAAAACTATTTTTATTATGCAATATTCCTATCAATAGATCCCTCATTATAATCTTACCAACATAATATGTTTGAAGTCAATTGTAATCTTTGAAGTCAATTGACGTCAATTGTATCATTAGAGAAAATGTCGTCTTTAAAAGGTAAAAAAATTATTAATAGAAGTATATTAATTTGTAAAGAAGCTTCGAATATCTTCACAGTTTGAGTGGATCAGTCTATTTTCAAAATGAAGGGGAGGAAACATATATTTAATACTAGGAATTAAATATATGATTAAAATATGGTATAAATAAGTTGCCCTTCTACTTTTAAATAAGTTCCCCTTACGCGCATATAATAGTCAAAACAAATTAATTCAGCTCTAGGTTTATTTTCTACATTTGCATTTGTTTTTGCTATTGAAGTCAACTCTATTTCTTAATGATTCATTTTGCAACTTACGATATTAATTTCTGCCAATTTTCTATTCCACGCCATGTATAAGATCTTAGCTTACTCTTTTAAGAGTGAGCTTATAGTATTTCACATAAGATTAGAATCCGCCTATATATATATATTTATTTATTTATATACGAGATGCTTCATTTGAAGGGTCCAGTTCTTTCATGAATAACTCAATTCCATTAGTATTATAATTTCTTTGAGTAAATGCGCTTAGTCTGCGAAGCTCTTAATTTTCGAATTTTTTCTAGTGCATTATTGAAACTTGAAAATATCAGGGAATTTTAATTTTCCAGGCAGAACATAGCATACTATAGTAACTATTACTAGCCACATAGTACTTAGTTCACGAAAAAAAAGCATATTTGGTAGTAAATTCTATTATACTCTATGGGTGTTTTTACACTGTAAGTTTCGAACGAAGTTTTCAATCGATTATCTTACCCAGCAAGCGTAGTATTTGTTTTTGAGTCTTTAATTATATCAAAATAAAGGTTTCTATGTCAGGACAAAAGAATTGAGAACTTTCGTGCTCTTTTTATAGTCGATTAAAATCATAAATATTTTAATATTAATAGTTTTTGTTTAAATATATTTATTATTTAAATTAATTCCTCTCGAATCATAAATATGGAATTTTTCGAGCATCCGCCTACATATTTCAATAAACTTTAATTGAGTTCAATTATCATTTTATTGTAACCTTTGTATAATAAACATTTTTAAAGGTTAGCTCACATCATATAAATGTGTTTAAACTAAAGTTTTTGAAAATTGCGATTAATATTTTCAACCGTTGGGACGACAACAATGTCGGGACTAAACTTATATTATTTAATACCCTTGTATATATATTATGCATACCAGTTATAAACTGTGTGTAAAATTAATATAGTTCCAAAGAGAGTTTCTTTGAAAAAGTTTCCAATCAAAGTATAAAAAATAATTCTAGTTCAGACTTTGATGATAGAGACTATTTCAAGTTTTATACACGATAAAGTTTTTTTCACTCTCTAAAAGCTTCTGTTATATTACTTTAATTACAAAAGTAAATGAATACCACTGCCATAAATTGAAGGGATATCCTAATATAAGGAATGTCCTAACATAAAGTTTTATTTGAAAATACCAAACAAATGATGGGGACAAAATCGTTCAAGAGGCCTTAGACAGAGGAAAAAACATAAAATCTTGAATTTCTCCTTAAATATTAGTAAAATGAAAAAAATGATCATAAGTAAAGCTGTAGTAAATTTTACTACAATTTATCAACTGACCATATTTTCTGTAACTCTAATATTTACAGAAATATTTCCATATTAAATATAATCCCTATCATTGTGATTCATAATGATTCATTATGATCCCTGTCATTATGATTCCTTTCTCTAAGAAAATTCCCTATTAGTTTACATAGCTTATATGTAAATTTTCATAACCGGATATATAACAAATATTCGGTTTAAACAAGTTTCATAGATCATAGCGCCAAATTTCAGCAAACTCTTCTATTTAACTCATACATAAATTCATTCATTCAAATTTTGAAAAAATAAACCAACATCGAGAAACAAATTCACTGAACTATTTTTTTTTCAACGTTGATAAAAGTGATACTTAAAAATAAAATTGAAATATATAAAAAATTGAATTTTTTTTTCCATGTATTCAATCATTTATATAAACTAACAAGAAGTATATGTATACCGTGTGTTCATTTGAAAAGGCCAACCACATAAATTTTTTATTTTAAATGTATGCATTTTAGACAAAAATGTTTCAAACAAAAGTTACCCAGTTTTAACGGAGAAACATAATGTAATAATTATATTTTCGTTCCATGCATCCTTACTCCCACGTGGTATAACTTATCGTTTAAACGATGCAAGATAGGAAAAATATTTATCTCATATACACAAACCACTTTTAATTGAAACTATATTTCATTTATTCAATATTTCTAGCGTAAATACAAAATTACATTTAGGCCCCGTATTTACACCAAAATTATTCCCAGAGGAAAAATGCCTCTGAGCGTTTGCAACTAGGAAAAAACCAATTAAGGATAGATAGTTTGTAGAGGCTGCCCTGGACGGGCTAAACTTCGACCATAAGGTCCATTATGATGCCTAAGGATGTGAGGATATGAGTGGAGTGGAAGGAATTTTTGTGTATAGGCTAGGAATTGGTAGGATATGCGGCTGCAGCCGACTATGATAGGAACTATACCGATATTCATCTGGAGTTCGTGAAAGAAAATGCAGAAAACCTTCTCAAGCATAGCCGGTTACTTCGTTCTTGTCCATACGCCCACAGTTTAGTCAATCCACCGCCCCTTTTTTTCTTAATAATTGACAAATTGCCGATGTCAGGATTCGAAACCATAACCTCCCAGTTTCCAAGTAGGCATACTGCGCAGACATAACCCCTTAGAAATGAGGATAGCTACTGGCCTTATCTTACTGACCACTGCTAACTCAATAAAGATATGCATAAAAACAATCTCACAGGGAATGATCCCTGCCGATTTTGTCATGAAGAGGAGGAAACCGGCATTAACATTCTGTATGAATGCGAAAGTCTCTCTCTAAAGACACTATCATTTGAGATGGACAGATCTTTAGCCATATGAAATCAATGAAGTGTCGCCAAGAGATATCTTAACGTTTATCGAGACTATAGACCTCCTGGAACACTTGAAGGAAAGGAGGTGCAATAGATCAAATTGGTCGCGGTACAAAAAAGCTCTTTATAAGACTTGCTCCTGATTCGAGTCGAATCTAGTTTACACCAAAACTATGGGATGTAAGAAGAAATTTTTCAAACAAAAGTTGTTTTTTATTATGAGATTTTTTATTATGATACATTTTGTGTTTAAAGATTTTCCCTATCTTGCACCAATGGTAACTTTTCAAATAAACTCACGGTATACTAGATAGTGTACATTTATATATTATTTGCTTAAATCAACAAATATTACGTACGTAGGTAGTTACGAATAGGTAAATAGATATAGAGAGATACCTGTTATATATAAATCATCATATGAATATTTTAAAATAAATGAGGATTTATTATTATAAAATGGTACACAATATCATATGATATCTATCACTGACTGACTGTGATACAACTCTTTACTCTGCTATAGTAGCAGATACTAGCTAACATTTTATAATAATACTTAAATATATGATGGGTACGTTACAGGTCTATAGGTCTATGTATAACTACTATTTGTCACAGTCTGAAATTTATATGCATCTGTAAAATCGTGATATCTGGCTTCCAACCAATTTGTTGGAATATATCGAGATATCACGGTACA
Source organism: Nineta flava (assembly GCA_963920215.1). Taxonomy (NCBI): domain Eukaryota; kingdom Metazoa; phylum Arthropoda; class Insecta; order Neuroptera; family Chrysopidae; genus Nineta; species Nineta flava. The sequence goes on from OY986044.1 coordinate 46,043,471, forward strand.
TTTAATGTAAAATCTATTCTAATAACAAGAAAAGTCATATCAAAAAATTATTAAAACTCGACCACGTAAAAAATACTTAACTGAAACTGTTTTATATTTTGTATCATATAACTTATACATGTGTACCATAGGTGGGCAAAGTTTGACTTCTCTCACCTCTGAGTGAGAGGTAGGAAGAGAAATAGAGTAAATACAGGGTATTCCCTTCCAATTATTATTATTTTCTTGTTTATAGTCACCATTATACAAAGTATACAATACATACAATACATTGAATACATACTCTGGTTTTGGGCTGGTAATTAGGGGCATAAAATGTACCTTTTTAATATATTTGTGTATGAATAAAATATAAATGTTATATAAATTATAAAATATAAATGTTATATAAATTATAAATTATAAAATATAAATCTTTTGATCTTTTACGTTTACCGTTTGACAATTGTTAACCGCTTGTAAATTTTTTTGATGGTTTAAAATTAGATTTTTGGACTAATAAACAATTATTTACCTGATTTAATTATTTTTTCTTCGTAGGGGGTATAGTATTGTGTCATTGGAATTTGATGACACTGGATACAATAAACATGCCAATGATAAGGCTGGTGGGGGGGGATAGTTTGTTACTGATTTCTCAATGGTTATAATTTACATAAAGTGGGAACTTTATGTTAACTTACTCAACCTGACTGAGTTTCTTCGAGTTAGTCTACTTTGAATTAAAACAGTGAAAAGTACTATTCGTGCTAGTGAAAATTATTTTTCGCATAATTTCTTTTTTTTTAATAAATAAAAGTAGTGATTTTTAGTGAAACGGTAATTTTACAATTTAATAATCGATTTAAAGATTTCGAAAATATAAATGTAATGAGTGATTTTTTAGTGGCCCCTTTTAATAGAAAATTTAAAATTCCCGCTTTACGTCCCTGGAATTCCTAAAATAGGCTCTGAGCCAATGAAGGATATTCCAACTCTTTTCTTTGCTAAGGTATCTGCTTTTACGTTTCCTTCGAAACCACTGTGACTCGGCTCCCAGATCAATTTAACATTGTTCCGTTTTGCCAGCTCCAGCAGTTCCTCCAAGCAGCTAATCTGTAAGTATTATTTTTGAGTCAAGCCCACTCCACTCGGATTGTTTTGAATTTAGATTTGAACAAACAATAACTGTACAATAATAATTGTCAATGGTTATAATAGTACCAGATATATTGCACGATTTCGAAACATGTAATACATGCATTCATGCTTCTATTACTTATGTAATTTAGTCATTCAGACAATGCATTTAATGTTATGATAAAGATATAATATGCAGTCAATATAGTATGATTCAAAATTAGAGTGTCACATGTCTATAACGTTAGCGCCCTTGTGTCATTGAACTCTCATTTTCATTATTGATGTTCAGCTATATCCAAACTATTTCAGCTGATCGGGGACCCGCGCGAAAAGAACTATATAGAAAATTATATGCTTAAACAAAATATATTGGTACTCTTGCGCGTTGTTCAACATCATACATATGCTAGTATATAATTTCAAACTACTTTCAAACAGCGCGCCGGTACTCAGGATATCAACTGAACCATAAAAAATAACCTTCTGCTGCGGACATGAAAAAAAATGCTCTTTTTTACGCATATTTCATCGAAAAACTTAACAACCCAATGGGCTTTCTCCCAAATTTTTAAGGAAAAATATTTCTAAGGAACTTGAGAAAAGTATGGGTCGAAATTCAGAACAACCGTAACTATATTGAGAGAGTTCGCAGTAAAAATAGTCGGAATCGTTCATTTTATTTTACCATGTTCATAAAGATGTATGTTAAATTTGTCCAACTTACGTAACGATTTTCTCAAAAACGCCATGAGGATAAATTCTCAAAAAGTTCAACTGATTTCTGTGGATTCATTTTACTAATATTGTGAATTTCGTGAAGTTCTTGACAACTGGAAATACCTTAAAAGTTAAAGCCAATGCAAGACAGATAAACAGAAAGCAAGACAAACATAGTAATTGGTTTTTTTTTCAAAACAAGCATTTTAATTCATTATTTAATGAATTAAAAAGTAGAAAATAAATTTTTCCTTCTAGTCATCATCAAAACGAATAAAAGCTTGGAGTCTTTAAGATTTAAATGCACAAAACTTTTACGAGAGCCATAAACTTTTATTGCACACAACGATAGTACCAAACCAAAAACTTCTACACTCAATTAAAATTAGTCGAAATTTTGATTGCAAGATTGGGCCTCAAATATACAAACACACATGTGAAGTTAAATAAAAGCCTGTGATTTTATTTCACATATTATTATTATTTGTGTATACTTCAAACGTCAAAGTATTAGGCCAATGTCAATTTCCATTAAGGTTAAGAATACATAAGTATGAAAGAACAAGAGCATTCTATATAGATTACATGTCATTGATTTTTTTATTAATATTGATATGCAAAAATTAACTGATACCTCCAGGTATCGAACACTGGACCTCTGGATATCATGCCTAGTATGGTATCCATTACACCACAGATGATATAGATAGAGGTCGAGTAGACTGTACCTAATTTCAATTTTAGCAAAAGTCGATACTCCAATGAGTACTGGTTTAAAGTCATCCTAATATTAATGTTTTCTACAAAACCGAGAGTTTTAAAATACAACAAATTCTGGCAACTATTTCGTTAAAAAGAAACTCGAATAAGTTATATAAAAATAATTTTGAGTCATTTTTCATACCTTTCAGTGCATCTTATCTATATACAACAAAATATTGCATCGTTATGACGTTATGTATAATATTATTTTAAAATTAATATTTTTAAATATTTCTCTTATTTCATTTTTTTATAAAAAAAATTAAATAAATGAAATAACCATTTAATAAAATTTTATTTTACAAAATTGTTGTAACAAACTATATGTTTTTCCTCAAATACATGGGTATATCACACATTATTAAATGAGGGGAAAATAGGAAAATTAACAAATGAAAATGAATATATATATATATATATATATATATATATATATATATATATATATATATATATATATATATATAATTGTATAGTGGATATTATTTTATCGTTTCAACATTGTTATATGAAAACATTGACAGTAATTGAATCAAAATACAGCTGGTTAATTTCATATATACGAGAGGATAGATATATCATAGTTACACTCCTATTCCTAGATTACACTTAACATTCCAAGTGGCCGATTGATCTAAAGCGTTATGGCTGCGCAGTATGCCTACTTGGAAACTGGGAGGTTATGGGTACGAATCCCGACATCGGCAGTTGGTCAATTATTTGGAAAAAAAGGAGGCGATTAATTGACTAAACTGTCGGCGTATGGACAAGAACGACGTAATCGGCTCTGCTTGAGAACTCCAGGTACCCGATTCTGTATTTTAAGTGAGATTGCTCACTTCTCGCATTTTCATCTCACGCGAGCATACTCGCCTGATTCTGTAAGGTTGTAGTGAAAATACGAAATTACTGCGTGAGATGATTTGGATCATAGATAATATATAGTAGTTATCTCTATGAATATAGTAGTGTTTGACATTGACATCCGTGTAAAAATAAACATCTTTGTTTTGATAGTTTAATTTTTCAATATTTCAATTTTTCAACATGAATGTGACTGATAATCAAAAGCTAATAATTTTAAATTTCATGCGCGCCCACCCCGACTTCGGACGAGGTAGATTGCGGAAGTAGATAGACAACTAAAGAATACATATGTACATTCTTTGACATTGCCATGAAGAATATTTATCTATTCTTCATGGACATTACCATTCGTTGTTTTAAGCCATCGATTATTTCTCCCTCTCTCTACTTCTTTCCTTTGTCTCTTGGATTCACTTATACGTTATGAAATTTCTTGTCGAACAAACTCACGTGAGATGGCTCACATTTTCACTATGGTGAAAGTTACGGAATCGAGAGAAGTGCTCACATTTAGTATTTTCACCAGGTTTCAGTTACAGAATCACTACCCAGATGAATATCGGCATAGTTCCTATCATAGTCGGCTGTAGCCGCATATTCTTAGTCTATACACAAAAGTGTAGCCCGTCCAAGGCATCGTCTACAATCTATCTAGATTACATTTAGTTACTAGTCAAAAATACCTAAATGTGCCCATCAAATAAAGATCTAGGTGTCACATTTTGTAAAAAATACTCGTTGACCTTATGTAGAAAAATATTTTAGCAGTTATTTCAAAAAGGTTTGAATAGTTCATCGACCACATTTGTAATATCTTGACATTTGTGCTTGATGCAAAAAGTGGTGGTACTTGATTTTAATGACGATAGTTGACGAAAAATTATCTCTATTTCATAGATTAAAACTTGTTTTAAGGTAGTTCACTCGTAAACCAACTTTTCTTAAGAATTTGATAATATGAATCTAAATGTTTTGCATTTATAAAAAAAAAAAATTCTGACCGATTGTAAAACGAGATATTCGCAATTATAGCTGAAATTTTTCACATTAAAATAATTAAAATCATTAATTTAATTATTTTTACTTCTTAGTGCGTTACTATTAAAAGTTTGCTTTAAAATCTTTATAAAAACGATAAAATCTTCATTTTCTTTAAAAACCTTGGTTTTTTCCAATCGTGATTTCCAATCTTAGCATAGTATTTACTAACCTTTCATACCCGAAAGTAATAGATCTATGTTTGTTGCAAGTTAAGTAAATGTTTGAAACCAATAGGTACCGTGTTGGAAGGGGTAGGGGGATATCGAATGTGTACACACAAATAGAAGCAAAACCACACTGAATACTCAAGTTTCAATTGAGCTTATGTAATATCCATCAAATCATAATTTAAAGTCACATTTGTGTAATGCAAATATTGGTATGTGGTAAATATCTATACCTCAGTTTAACAACATACAGATTTTGTATATAAACATAAATAAATATTGGTTAATGTGGTAGAGGGGTATTCAATTCTAGAAATATATATACAGAATGGTCCTAAAAATGTGGAGCAACGCATATGTTAACTAAGCCCGTTTGTACACATGAAAGTTTTCAATCGCAATAAATGTATGCGATATAACTAGACTTACATCTATATGTACATGCAGAAATATGTCAATCGCATGTTTTGTTAATAGCTATAAATCTCGTCTTGTTAAATATTTCTTTCTTTGTCAACCACTTCAGTCACATGATCATAGTAAACCAATCATAAGGAAGTAAACCAATCACCCTATTCTTACATCTGAAGTTACATATATAAGATTGCATCGAAGTAGATGCCAGGTCTATTGTGTTATAACTGCGTAGTTTCATCAAAAAAAACTACTGCGCTTACCAAATTATGCGTTATCGATAGTTGCTTGAAAATTACCACGTGTAAAATAGCCCTAACACACTAACACAAAATTAGAACACTAACCGGCTTCTAAACTTTTGGTTATTCGAATTATAAAAAAATTAAATTAAAATAGTCAATTAAACAGTTTCGAGTATTTGGTACACGGTTTGGTACACAGTTCGTACACGGTTTTGTACTAAGGGCCACAGAAGTCGAGTCCTGTTTTCAAAATTGTATAGTCATTTTGTGTCTTATTCATTCAGTTTTTGGGAAAATGTTTCGAACAAAATTTGGTGCGTGTCTCACATTAGCAACAAGCAACATATCTCTGAATCCATATGTCAGAGATAGTTACGATTAGCTAATTCATACTGATGATGACATCATTTTAGTCGAAATACGTATTTATAAAATATAAACAAATATTCTAGGAATAGGTGCAAAATTTAAAATGTAATTTCAACAAACCTAGAGTAAAATTTTATAATTGATTTGTGCCTTATTTATTCGGTTTTCGAAAAAATACTTCGGATAATAGTTGTTCATTATAACTATTCTAACAAATTTCGAAACATTTTTGAGAAATCCTAATATAAATAGGGCACAAATCAATTATAAAATTTTGAAATGATAGCTCCACTTTTGACAATGCCATTTGTACATATAAACTGATTAATTTAAAAAGTGATTTTTTTAATGAGTAAAAATCAGTTATTTTTTACGACACTTCCACAAAAAATTTCTGTTTCTAGCCATATTTGCAAATTCTATCCTTAGATGATCTCGATTATACCTATAGGAAAAATGCAAAATTGTTTTGAATGGAAACAAGGGCAGTTTAAACAGGTTTAGACAAATTCTAGTCGCATACCCACTTGGCAACATGGGCATTTGTAATTAGTGGGGTATATAAAACAAATTTGTGGAAAAAATTTTGGCAGAAGAGTTATTCCCATTTGTGTGCCCTTACTCTTTATAGTTTTGCTCCTAGAATTTATTTCCACTGTTCCAACGAACCAACAACTGAAACATGAGACATCTCACCCTTTTAAGTGACCATCCTGTATATGGCTGGCTGTACGTAGGTACATATCCAGACTTATTTATTAAAAAAGTCAATTGTTTTTGTTTTGTTTTATAGATTTGAGAGAGAGAGGAACAGAAAGAAGTTGAAACAAATGGTTTTTTTTTTCGCCGTGAAAATGAATGTTTTGAAAATTAATAGCCTTTTGTGTACGTTTTTTTTTTTTTTTTTAATTGGGAATGTTTTCGAACGTGAAAATTGAATTATGCAACAGTTTTGATTAAATCCCAATTTAGTCATTTAATATATTTGTATCAATATTCATACACACACACTGTTCAGTTCTATAGGTTGATTTTTTAAGTTGACGCCCTAATATCATTTAATATACAGAGTTTCTTTAACGCTATCTTGCTAGCCAAAATTATCTACTATACTGTACATGAAATAGTACAAGAGTTGCCAGGTTTAATCTGTATTTTATTTAATCGTGAGAATAGGGAATATGCATGAAAATTTTTTTCACATTTATTTTCAGAATATGAAAATACTGTTAATAGTGTAATAATATTTAAAAACGAAATTAAAATCCGACAAATATCAAGGAAGCTATAAGCTTTTAAAGATTATTATCTGTCTCTTTCTTGCAAAAATACTAAAAACAGAGTTTTACGTGTATTTTAAATGGTGAAAGTGTAATATGACTTCACATAACATATCAAGAGGGCTATCACCCTCTTTGTCTAATCGGGAATTTCAATCATTCATATCTCGCTTATTTTTAAAGTTATTTAAAAAGTAATTTTACCTTGATATTTGTCAAGTAAACATGCTTCAATTCAAGTGAAAAAAAATTTTCATGCATATTCCCTATTGGTTAAAACACTCCTTAAAGCTTACCAAAACCAAATATCAAACTTTTTTTCTGACTACAAATGCTGTGAACTATCCCTCCTTTATAAAAAAATTGACTCATTCATCTATATAATCCGTGGTGTATCGTTAGCACACTGGGCATGAAATCTAGGTATTCCACCCAAGTAAACCCACATAGATACTTTTGATGTTCCAACCACTGTGGTCAAATGAATCGCAGCTCTATACCAACTGAATCATTTTAGTTCAGGTTGCCTACCAATCCTTTCCCCTCCCTACAACGTGGCTTTTAGCATATTCATTTGGAAGCCCTGAAACTCATATTAAGACCATTCCCAGAATTATAAGGTTGTATTCTTTTTTGAAGCCCCTTTCGAATTCAACAAATTAAACAAATGAAAAAGTATTGACCCTGATGGAGAGTTATATTTGAACGCTCTAATCTCAGGAACTACCAGTCCAATTCGAAAAATTCTTTTTGCGTTGGATAATCATTTTATTGAGGAAGGTTATTAAAACTTGGCATTTCATGCATTTGTGCCGCGTTGGGCTACGCTAAAAATCTAACTTTTACGATGACAGATAGAGAAAATTAAATAAAAAAATTGGATCTAGTACAAACAAACAACTTTTGTATGATATATTTTTTCATACAACAAATAATTTAGGCACAATTTCAGTGCGATGCCTGTGTGGGCATCTGATCTAAAATAAATTAATAAATTGGCCTTATCTTTTTTTTCAAATTTTCAATAATTCGTTCGACAAGAAGTCATATCATCATTCATGACAAAAGCAAATAATCCACTTCTCCCACTCACTGTGTCAATAAAGTGTTAAAATATTTGTGAAAGAAAATTGATTTCCAACACAGCACAATCGTTCATTCTCATTGCCTCAATCATAATAATAATAATATCATCATTTTCACACTTGAGAGAGAGTATCATCATTTTCATCCTTGAATGGAAAGAAAAATAAAAAAAACATCAAAAATTACATTTTTCAATCAATTTATCAATTTTGATGTGTGTGAGATGAAGTAACAAATACATACACTAGAGACAGACAGGCAGGTAACTACTCTTAGGGGGATAATACCTGGAAGAATAATGCAATTGATTAAAGCTTTTTACCTCTATATACGCAGAATATAGATGCTGAAATTCGATTGAGATTTTACCAAATTTTTAAAAACCGAATTTAAAAAAAAGAAGGTTTTGTGTTTCGTGTTTCTCTTGTACGTTTGTATGTGCGCGATTGTTTCCGAAACTACACAACCGATTTTTATGATTCTTTCATTGGGTAATTAATTTACTATACTTATGGGTAGGTTTTTTTACCAGTCCATGTGGTCCAGTTGTTACTGGCACTTTACTCGGAACTGGGAGACTGCTGCTTCTAATCCCAAAACTGGCAATTTGTCAATTAAATTAACTTTAAAACAAATTAATGGGGTAGTTAATTTACTAAAGTATCGGCGTATGAACTAGAAAGAAATAACCGGATATGCTTGTGAAGGTTTTCTGCGGTTTTCCTTCACGAACTCCAGATGAATATCGGCATAGTTCGAATCAAACTGAGCTGCAGCGCACAACCTAGCAATTTCTAATCACAATTTCCGTGTCCTTTAAGGATTAGTAAAAAAGACTTTAGAAAGTCCTACTTGCCAGGCTTCGACCTACTTGCCGCTACTACTACTATGGGAAGGTTTTATTATATGAACCGACCTAAAAAAAAAACAAGGTTCTTTGTTTCTCTAGTATGTGTGTATGTGCGCGATTTTTTCAGAAACTAAACGACCGATTTTTATGATTTTTTCTGGGTAATCTATATATTTATGAGAAGGTTTTAGTATATGAATCGACTTAAAAAATAAAAAATAAAATAAATAAAAAAATTCACACGAATTGATAACCCTCTCCTTTTTTGAAGTCGGGTTAAAAAGGATGGTTTTATGTAGTAGGCTTGTATGTGCGCGATTTTTTCAGAAACTACACGATCGATTTTTATGATTCTTTTTTTAGGTAATCTATATACTTTTCGGGAAGTTAAAGTATTTTAACCGACTTTAAAAAGGAAGATTCTCTATTTTCCTAGTATGCGTGAATGTTTGTTGTTGTTGTTAATTATGATTGAATACAATCGCTTTGACGCAGGGCATTTAAACGACCTAAGTTGTAGGACACAATACAAACAATAACAATTGTTTTTATGTACAAGTTAATTAGCTACTATATTTTTGAGGTCGGTGTCTGGCATGCTGCTTCAAACGGTCAGCTTGGCACCGACTTCACCGAGTAAGTCGAGACAAAAAATTTTATTTCTTTCTTAACTCCTCAATATAAGAGTTAATACATATTTCATATTTTTCGTTATTATTTCCACAAACACCAAGAAAACGTTTAGAACTTTTTGGATTCTGGTTGGTTCAATTTTGTTGCAGGGAAATGTACAAATGTTTGATATATCATTTTTATGGTACAGGTGTAAACACAACATATGTGCTGATATCTTGAGTATTATAGTCAAGCGTAAAAGAAAGAGATCAACCGATTGTCAATAAAGTGAAATAGAATGATAATAAAACTAAAATGACTTTGGTGTGTGTGTGTATGTTGGTTTGGGTTGATAATGCTTACTGATGATGAAGATGATAATGCAATAGTAAAAGTTACACTACAGCTTAACCTACAGATAGCTCTTAGGGAGAAGTTGGATGTTGAAGTTAGATTACAGGAATACGAATTTTTTAGTGAATAAGATTTAGGGTGTGATATGATGTGAGTAATGGTTAAGTTTGAGTAAATAAACATACAAATCTTCTCATCTAAGCCGAAAATCGAATTTCACCATCCGAAAATGTAGGTGATATTATTTCATTCGAATCAAATATCAAATATTTATTAGATACGAATGATAATAAAATGTATGTTACGTCATAGAAAAAAAATAAAATAACATTTTGTTTTCTATCTCTTACGGTTTCAAAGACGGATATTTATCCCCCTGGCGGGGGGAGGCTTGCCAAGACTTTTTGTTACTTTTTAGCTCTAGAACACACACACAAATCTCGTTTTCAGCTCGTAATAATCGGCTCGGAACATTCATCAGCACTAACCCCTGTACAGTATTATCCGGCTTATTTACTGGACTAAAATGTTAATGAAGGTTAAAACAATAATGAGATGGGTGTAATAAAATAATAATAATAATAATAATAATAATAATAATAATAATAATAATAATAGCTATAATTAAAACTAGATATTTAAAGAAAACACTTGTGATATCAAAAATTTGTATATAAAAAAAATATATGTACTTAATAAATATGTGCGTGGATTTATAAACACTTCTTCTAGAAGAGCCTCCGAGAATTTTTGCACTGGGTTCTCCAAGACCGTCGGTACGGCCCCCTGCATTTAAGAGTTTAATCCACTTTAAAATAAATAATATAAAATATTGAACCACAAACCAGTGCCATAAATAAATCTTTGTCAATCATAATGTATTTATATTTCTTGTATATTATATTCAAATAATTAAAATCTATTCCAATATCTGTATTTTTTTTTACTTTTCTGTCTCTATATCATTCTACTTTTCTTGGTCTCTCCCTGCTGCTTGCTTGTGCTTCATTTAAAGATAAATCAGGTATTTATTAAAAAAATAATTGTATAGCAAAATAATAATAAAGAAAAAAGAAAAAAAATGATTAAATTTCTTTAACAATTTAAAAAGAAAATTGTAATATATAAAGAAATTGAAAGGCTTTATATTGATTCGAATTTCGAACTATATACAGGTAGAGAATGATTTATGAGACTTGACAAAAAAAATAATAGTAAAAATAGTAAAAAATTAAGTAAAGCATTTAAGGGTGTGCTTCTAGCTTTGAAACCTTAAAAGATAGAAAAAAACTCCAATGCAAACAAAATCCAATTTTTTAAACAAGTAACTCTTTTTTGTGAACTCAATTACTCTTTAGCATATAGTACCTTTATACACTACTTTGTATTTTGATACATTTGAGCGTTTGTAAATGGTAGAATAAACTGTTCATGCATTGATCAGGAGCTCAGTATATACATAACATTTATTAAACAATCTTTTAAGATGTAACGCTGGGTTGTTTTATAAGAAAGGTTATAGTTTTACTTTCTGAAGTAACTACATATGGTAAATATGATAGGCCTTTCTAGATCATTTTTAAACCCCTAAAGGACAAGGAATTTGTATGCAGGCTAGGACTTCTGTAGATTTTGCGATTGCAGCCGACTTTGATATGAACTATAACGATATTCACCTGGAGTTCGTGAAAACCTTTACAAGCATCGCCGGTTACTTTCTTGTCCATATGTCGACAGTTGTAGTCCATTAACCGTCCCCCCCCCCTTTTTTTTAAATTATTTATTAACAAACTACCACCGTTTAGAATCGAGCTCGCAATTACCCAGTTACAAGCAGAGCACCTTTGACGCCACTTTAGATGGTTTCTTAATTTCAAACTTAGCCCCAATTCCTTGATCAGAAATTTGTTTTTTTATAAATTCGTATTTTGACTACAAAGTAGTAGATTTTAAACTAGCAGATAAGTAGTAGTTATTCACATGGACGATATGTTTGTCGTTGCTATTCTTGGAGCGTAATTACGACGACCAACCACATTTTTTGGTGATGACTACTTTGCAGTCAAAATACCTATTTATAAAATACAAAGAAGTATAGGAATTACAACTAATTTTGAAATAATTGTAAAAACCTAGAGCGCTCTAGAATTTTACTTAGATATTATTTCTACCAAAAGGTAATAAATTCTCTTTTCCTAATAAATTAAAATATACTTCGAAATCATTCGTGGTTGTCACTATTCAGATTTGATGAATCCAGACTCCATTGAATGGAGGTTTTTTTTGTAATCAAGTTTTTTTATTGAGTTTTGAAATATTTCATGTATTAAATCAAACAAATCAACTTTGATAAAGCATGATAAAGCTTGATTGTACTTACATGGTAGAATATAAGCATTGGTTATAATAATAACTGGGTATAGAATCGACAGACACACACACACACACGTATATAAGGCATATGAACAGGTAAAGATATAAAAGGACTTATAAGACCAAGGAACAGCACCTGTGGCACCCAACTAGACACAATACTCTTTTGTATCGTCATCGTTAAAGCTCTTCTTATTCTATCTATAGTTGCAATATCACCTTCTGTGTGTTCTTCCTCTGTGATAAATATATATATATATATATATATATATATATATATATATATATATATATATATATATATATATATATATATATATATATATATATATATATATATGCCGCGTGCTTACGGAAATAACAAATAAATGAAGTGGCATGGTGGAATGAATGGACATACAACACCCCAAAAGGGGAGTTAAAAGGAGACCACCTACTATCATACTTTATATAGAATTTATGGAACAGACATTATAGGATTCTGTATAAAGAGATAGAGTGGAGGAGTGTGGTAAGAAATGGAAAGAGTAGATATAATATATATGTAATGGCCGGTATATTAATAAACAGATCCAAGCCGATATTAGGTTAGGTTTCGTTTTTCTCATTATATTTTCTTATCTGCGTATAAAATTACTGTATGTATCACGAAATTTGATATTTATATGTGTACACTCTTGTTGCAGAATTCAAAATACCCTCAAAGATTGTCAAGTTAAAGCGTTGTAAGGTTTTAGCATCCAGATAAAATTGCACTGTTCCGAATATGAGTGGAAGCGCTGAGAATAAATATTATATGATAACTGATCACGTCTGGTGGAAAAAAAATTTTAATTTAGTGTTCCGGAAAAACTATCAGAAATTTAAAATTTCAAACTGTTCCAAAGTTATTCCTGTTTTCCAATCCTAACATATAGTTGCCAGCCCAGATCTCTAGCATAGTTTTTAGTTTCTATAGAAATATTTACATTAACGATATTTTGGAAATAAATTATTTGGCATAAATAGTACCACAATAACGGATTACTCTTTCGGTTGCACAAAATAAACAGCCATGTTTTCTAAGCCCCGCCCTCAAGTTAGTTCTCAATAATATACAGTATATATTATGTCACTACGTCTCCGCACATTTACTACTTTATGTGAATAGATAAAATAGCTTAGTAAAATAGCAAATTTATAATTATAGGTGAATAGATAAAATAGCCTAGTAAAAGTGGAAAAAAGTGGAGATTTTCAAACGGAATTCTCTTTGTTTTTCCACTATCAAAACAGCAAAGTCTCGTGAAAAAATCGTGCTTTCAAAAAACAAAATGAGTCATAGGTCGCGATAATCAGATGTTTTCAAATGTTTCGTAAATATTAGTTTTACGTTATTCTCAAATTTATTGCTTAGCTAATTTTACACAAAAGAAATTCTTTACAAAATTTACGCAGGACGAATAATTCTCGAGGTCTATGGTGGAGAAAAGACGTAACCATGCCTTGAACTGTTAAACTGAATTTTAAAAGGGGCAAAATGTGTCGTCCAATACATTCTGGTTTATGCCGACCTGTAAGATTACAATAGATTGCTTGACATCGCATTTTGTCCCATTTAAAATTTAGTTTAACAGTTTAATGTTTAACTTTTCCCAGCTGTATATCTAGCAAAATATTGGAGCTGCGTAAATTACTTTTAACAGAGAAGAGGAATGTCACAATACATCTGGTCATTGCCATCGGTACTATTCACTTGTTTTATCTACTTGTTTTGGAAAGAAATAACTTTTTAAACCTTTACCGAATTCATTATGTATCGTAAATCTTGTAACACCTTACGTAATATTCTGAGAATGTAGTAAGTAACTAACCTGATTACTAGTTATAAATTCAAAACCATTATTTTGCAACTGTATTGGATTATATTATAATAAAGTGTATGTATATATATATATATATATATATATATATATATATATATATATATATATATATATATGTATGTATGTACCAGAGTAGAATTCAGTGCTTATTTCATTCTGGTTTCGAAGTATCTAGGTAGGTTTAGATGGTAATAGTATGGTTAAAATTAGAAACTAAACTAAACACAATATGTACTACCTACTTACTCTATGTACCACCTTTATGAGGAGGAAATGGTCGAATAGAATATAATTTAATGGTAAGGTACGTCCACCGATATCTGCTTGGCATTGTATTAAAACTAGATAGATAACTTATCATTCAAAATAGGCATGATTTGAATTATTTTCTTGTTATTTAATATTTTATAGCATAGGTTTTAGCTTTGATGATATACCAGGATATTTCGGTTTGATAGCACAGACACGCTAAATTTCGATTCTCCAGGGTAATTATTCTACCCGTATTTATTTTGTTTTTGTTCTCTTCAACCTCTTATCGATCATTTTAGTAGGATCAGATTTAGTAGAATTTTATGAACGAATTAAATCTAACACATTAACGTCATCAACTTTCGTAGGACCAGAATCTATTTTAGATATCCCATAAAAACATATAAATAAGCGATTAACGAGTGGATAAACGTTAAACAACCGTGATTAAGGAATGCATCCAAGAGGCTGTACCTGAAGAGGATGAACCAGAGGTACCAGACAGGATGAATATGAAAGGCTATCAGATTCATCACCGGACAGTATCACCTACGAAAGCATCTCCACACAACAATCGAATCAATAAGGCACAAATCAATTATAAAATTTCACAAAATGACATCTTTTGTGGTCTATAGTACATGGAAATACAATTGTAGGAAGGAATAATAATAACGTTTCTTAAACAAAGAATGATCCTCAAATTAAACGTGAAAAAACATTAATTTCCCGAACATTTGCTGTAAAAATTACTGCCGATAAAATTTTTTAACAAGCGAAATTTTTTTCATGAAAAAAAACCTCCACATGGGGTAAAAAATGGAAGCGTTGGTAAGAAATTGTATTTATCACCTACCCAGCTCTTCCACAATTTAATCCCTATACCCACAAGGTAAAGAGCTTATGATCTTTGAACGGATTATCGTCAAATAATGCTTGGAACCATCCTGATTAAACCGACCTTTAACCGGACATTATCACCTACGAAGCATCTTCACACAAGAGAACTCCACAATGGATCCATTATGTGCACACTATGCAACAAGGAGGAAGAAACTTCCAGCCACATCATCCTTAACTGTGAATCTCTCGGTTACAGCAGATACAAAATATTCGGTCAGCTCACCCCGAATATATGAACCTTCAGGAAACCCTGTTAAGCAAACTTCTGTCTGTTGCCAAGGTCTAGGAGAAACAAACCTCGTCAAGAACAATGGTAAGTACAATGAACCATAAGGTCGAAGTGACCGTCCAAATAGCCGAGCGGTCTAAGGCGTTATGTCTGAGGCGTTATGTTTACTTGGAACTGGGAGGTTATGGGTTCGAATCCCGACATCGGAAGTTTGTCAATTATTAAGAAAAAAAAAGGCGGTTAAGTAACCGGCTATGCTTATGATGGTTTTCTGCAGTATCCTCTACGAACTCCACATAAAAATCGGCATAGTTCCTATTAGAGTTGGCTGTAGCCGCACATCCTTTGGCATCACAATGGATCTTATGGTTGAAGTATAGCCCGTTCAGGGCAGCCGCTACAATCTAAGATCGAAGTGAAATATTTTTCATACCTCAAGATTTATCTATTTTCTTATCTAACGTCATTATAATCTACTTTTTCATCTAATGGTAAATACTATGCCATATGACTCTGATTCAGCTATCTAAACATAGTTAAAACATCTGTGACAATAGATATAGTTTGTATGTATAACAAGCACACGATAATAATTAGATGTTAAGACCAGAGGCTAATGCATTATGATTGGCCGATTAACTATCAACAATTATTTACAGTGTACACACAAACAATATGTATATTGAATTATTCACTATTGTAGGGAGGGTACCTACCTAGCTAGTACCTAGCTAGAGCCAACTAGCCCTAGCTAGCTGTGATGATAATGACGGGAGACGGACTGAATTATTAATTAGATATTTAGAAAAAAAATTCGAAACTATCATCTACACAGAGAATAATATTAATTAATTGAAACATTTTTCAATGAAAGTGTGGGAAAATACTGTAAAGATCTTTTTTTTTAAATATTATCTAAAGGATATTTACTATAAGGGAAACTAATTTTCAACACTTTCGACCTTTTTTAAAACACTTTTTTTAATTTTAATCCGACTTATCTATAAATTACGGGTAATCTTACCCATTGACTTGGACGACTTAAATACTCAGTTTAACAGTTTACGGCACCATTTCGAAAAACGTTTTTCATCTGTATATCTCGAGAGCTATTGGTCCTCCTTTTTCTAGTGTAGAATTAATGAGCTCTGTTAACGTAAAACCCTATAGTTTATACGATATTTGAAATATGATTTTCGGGACCTGTGTGCTTCAATAATTTTTTTTGCATGTACGATGAACTTTTTGCCATGTTTTCACAGAACCAAAACGAAGATAATTCCGTTGGAATATTTCCACGTGTATTTGCTAAGAGGTTATTCTCATTTTATGTATTATTTTACTGGGCTACACTCGGGGTTTCTCTAACATAAAGAGAGATATTATCTAATTTGTATTTTCTTCTGCCTGGAATAACCCTTCCTCCTTCACGTCCCGTCTATGATTCCATCAACAAATTGGCGTTTCAATTACCAAAAGTGTATAAGATACGAAATTTTATTATGAATTTGATAATATTGAAAAAAGATGCCATGAACACATTAGTTAATAGGATAAAAGTTAATTAAGATCCATTTCCAAACGAGAAGTGGACGCAGCTCCTACGTAACGTTTGTTTTTATGTCGATAACGAAATTTGTATTTAGAAACTTGGTGAATTTTACATATCGATATTTTTGAATTTCATTCACATTTTCAAAAACATTGACATTTAAATTGCAAGATGCTTAATATTTTTGACCCATATTATATTCAATTGACTACTACAACAACCTCATGAACTAGAATATACAAATAACAATACCAATAATTATAATTATTATGATAATGACATAAAAGCATTCGAAATGATTGTTTTAATAACATTTCAACGAAACATTAATATTAGTGTGTGCAGTCCCCCAACGTTGACGAGTGGGCGGGTGAGGAGGGGGGGTAGTTCTGGTGCAGTTATACCTACGTGTACCTACATTCATGTACGTAGTTGAAGTACCTACATCGTTCGCTTAGTTTATCATTATTATTATCATCAGTTTCACAACATAGAAACGCTGGAGGTAATTAAAACAATACTATACATATATTGAGTATATATAGTTCTAGGTATTATTGTTATATACCGTGTGTGTTGGAAAGCTTTTCCAATAGAGTATCAATGTTAAATATTATTTATTACTGGCTGGCCGTGTGGTTACTGTGTGAAGTCAGTCAGTACACTTGTAATGAGAATGGGTTAAATATGTTCATTGCATCTTAACATTAGTATGTGCATCACAAAATACCCATTCTTTAATGACAACGCATACAGTACGCATACAGTATACCTATACACTATCCAAATGTTTGTATGTATGTGTATTGTATAGGTGTACTGTATATTTTTATAGTTAATATTTTTTTTATTTATTAAACATTGATTCTCTATTAGAAATGATTTTGAAAACGGTATGTATATATGTATACATATATAAAGTGGAAGCAAAAAAAATATGCCAGTGTAATTTACTGGTTCTGTGCCAATGATTATACTTTCTCATTATTTATCAAACATTTTCGGCGAACTTGACAATTCAATATTTATTCAATGAAAGGCAAACTAACAAATTTTAAAATAATAACGTATTTAGCTCACAAAATTAACTGAAAATAATGCGGTTATAAAATATCAATACGTATTGATCTATGTATAAAAAAAATCAATAACGAGTTTCAATTATTTAAAACAAAAAATGTGTTATACAAAAATAGACTACATAATACAAATAATACAATAAAAGACAACAATAAACTGTTTCAAGAAATTACAGCTGTTTGTAACAAGAAATTACAGGCAAATGTGTGACTCTATTGTTATTGTTATGACTCTATTGTTATGAGTTCGTGAAGGTAAACTGCAGAAAACCATCACAAGCCTAGCCGGTTATTTCGTTTTTGTCCTTACGCAGACAGTGTAGTCAATTAACCGCCACATTAATTTTAATTGACAAACTGCCATCGTTGGGATTCGAACACGGAACCTTCAAGTTGCAAACAAAGAGGCGTTTGACCGCACAGCAACCTGGACTGGTTTAAAATCTTAAATATCTCCGAATATATTATAAATTTTGGTATTATAACCAGTTGAAGTTTGGCATATAATTTCCCACCCACCCTGTATGTATACATAGTATATATTTTGAGAATGAGGTTGCTGCAATTACCTACTACCCTATGTGTAGTAGAGTAATACCTGGAACATTCACATTCACGACGACTGTGTTGGTGTGTGTCTACGAATTATCATTAAAATATTCATTAAACAATTTCTAGATAATTCATATATGTTTTATTTGTTATAACGGGTGTTATACTTTGCATCTTTTTAACTCTTTAGCTAATCAAATGCATTTGAGATGACTTTGAGAGTTGAGGCATAGTTATTTAAATAATAAAACTTGTACCTCGTAAACTTTGGATGAACCAACAAATCGATATGTTTAATTGTAAGATAATCAAGTGAAGAAAGACGAAAAATTTTCGTCCTACAAATTCAATGAAATGGACTCCGAGTCTCTCATCCTCAATGCTTAACGAATTCCAGAAACTTCAATACCGTTTTCCAAAATTTAATAATTAAACTTACGAGCTTGATGCTCATCATTCTGATAAAAAAAACCCTTTGGTCTCCCAGGCTATAAGTCTTAACATTGATGGTTTTTCAGATCAAGCATTTGATGTCAAAGAAACTTATAACACAATATTCGAAACAAAATTGTTTATGAGACAAGTTTATTTAAAAAATCTAATTATAAAATACAGATAAAACTTACGTCTGAATACCGATATTTCGATTGCAACGCAATCATCGTCAATACACTGATAGAAGCAATTTCTTGAACCAAGTAAATATGTTTTATTCAAAATATGATACTCTGAGAAAGAAATTCTTATTTTCATTCAATAATTTGTTTACTTGAAGATACTTATTCAAGTATACAAATTCTTGAACGAAAACAAGGATTTGTTTCTCTGAGTATCATATTTTGAAGAAAACATATTAACTTCGTGCAAGAAATTCCTTCTATCAGTATAGAAAAATTCCGTATAACACATTATAGAAATAAAATTAAGCCTAAAAAAACAAATTTTGAACATTGACCTTGAGCTTTTAACATGTTCAACGCATAAATCAAGTTTTGGAAATAAAGCTTCTTTAGCTGTAAAATGTTTTAGGAAGACACGACCACGTCACACATAATAAGAGGAATTCCATCATGAGAAAGGAATTGTTACAACTGTGAACAAAGAGGCGAACGCTCAAACACCTTACCCTACAGTCTCCCACCCTGTAAGTATAATACATACAGCGTGTATTCGTTTTGGGCGCTTACGCGCTTTCAACGCTCCGCGCTTATAAGCCCATTTTATTGGCGTTCGTGTTGGCTTATGAACGCTTACTCTACTCTCGTTCGTTTTAGGCATTATAAGTACGTGTAAGCATCAGCTGACATCAATATTCAATATGGCGGATGAAAACAGTTTAGCTGTTTTTTAAGCAATAGAATGTTTGTTTGAGTGACTTCAAATGCCCCTAAAATCAAACCAAAACACCCTAAATTGACAATTTGAAAAAGTATGTTGGAAATGTAGGTTTTTTTCGAATAAAATTTTGTATGCTATGTGGGTTTTTTTGTTTATTCAGAACAAAACAAAGATTCGTAGCTGACATCCTCTACAAAGTGTTTTAAACACTCCTTGCTCCAATGACTCATTTTCGATTACAAATTATTGTCAATTATTGTTATTGCTATGCGTGTCTTGATGGGTGCTATGGCTAACAATATTGCAATTTTATTGGAAATTGTTTAAACATTGTATGTTATTTTTAAAACTTAAATATTTTATACGATCAATATTTCTAATCGTTATCAATTTGGGACTAAACTTAAAATATCTTTACAAATATTTTATGTATACTTGATATAAAAACAGATAATCCCTTTTTGAGCTATTTTCAAAGAATTCTACCTGTATCAAATCATATGGATTTATGGTAACAATTTATAGTAAATATGTAGCTCGTATTGCATGTATTGTCATATTGCACAAGCAAATAGTTTATGTTTCATTAATGAACACTTCCAGCTATTTATATTATGACTCATATTAATCTAAAAGCTATAATAATGATATGGGTGAATTCTATATATGTATGTTATACTATGTATATTATTTACACTGGTCAATCATATAATATATTTATATATATATATATATATATATATATATATATATATATATATATATATATATATATATATATATATATATATATATATATATATAAATACAAATATATGATATTTACCTCTATCTTTTTTTGATAACATATTAGAATATACATGAACTCGAAATAGTGTCTGTGTATTTTGTTTTCTAAACGAGGATTTTGGGATACTTTTATGGCAGTGTAAAAAAACAGTAGCAATCATTATAGGACCATCACAGGTACAAAGTAAAGCACTCTCTTTCTATGTCAAATACTCCTGTCATGATAATTTCCACTGTATATGAAAAATTCTGTATAATCTATCTAAATCTGCGAAAATGTAATTTAAAATAAAAAGTAAAGATAATAAATAACTAAGTTAATTGCTTAAGTTCCCGGTATATATGTTTAAGTTAATAAAAAAATATTTATTACGGATTCAAAGATGGATCTTTTCTGGCCTGACTGTCTAAACCCGGTCCGGTTTTGCCCATTCACTAAATTGAGCTTACTTATAGCTTTAGAGCACACATACAAAATTTCAGCTCGTTTTACGGACGGACGGATGAAATTTGCGGACAACTATATCAAAGTTTTTTTTCCGGACTAATCTTAATATATTAAACTCAGTATAAAAACTCAGTTCCAAACCTTGGACTAACAAACTTGTAAATGTCCAATGAACAGAACAGCATAAAGAGGCGATTTGTTATTTAAGATTGTAGTTTTAAAATATCAACTTCCCGTTGACGTAGAAAAAGTTGTAGGATCTAAAACCTCGAATAACTTATTTTTTTATTAAAATGACAAGTACTTACAAACTTCAGATTGGAATATTTTTGTATTTTTTAATCAGAAACGCTTATAAATTTTCTATAGATTTGTATTAGTAAACTTGGTCTTTTTGCTATTTCAAGCTGCTATTTCATCGTTCAATTTTTGTATCTTCTTTTTAAACATTATATCACCTTCCTTTATAAAATATTTATACTTTTATAATATCAGATAGATACTAGACCATGAATGGTTAGTCCATATCTCCCTTATTCATGTAATATTCCATTTTATATTGAAAATTATTTATTTATGATTTTCATATGGATAACATAAACAAAGTCCATTTATCCTGTCCTGTTCTGTGTTTGTTTGTTTGTGGGCATGTGACTTTAATATTACAGAATTTACAGTCACACAGTCAGTAATCATGACAGCATAGAAAATATTTTGCTTTATAATCATGTAATAATAATTTGTCATTATTTTAATATGACTGACGGTAGTGAATAATTGTTCATATTTTAATTAATATGATATCAAATAATTTCAAACAGAATTAACAAAAGCCAAATTATTTTTGTTTTATTAATGAGCTAAACTTAACCGATTTTGACGTAGTTTGCACATTTGTTTTAAAGAATTTTAAAGAGATTGTTTTCAGCGTCGGACTGGGTCTAAGGGGCATTATGACTAATGGCACGCAACCCAATTAAAATCGGAGTAGATGATTCCATCAAGGTCAACCAGCAAACCAAATGGTACTAATAATTTAATAGGCAACAGTTTTTGCCTTTTTTTTTAATGAGAAGAAAATTCAGCTCGGTTGTCAGTAAATCCTTCGTAAAAGTAGAAATTTTCCAAAAACGATAAAAACCTTGACAGTAAACTTATTCTTTAATGTATACAGTGTATAAAAATTATTTGAAAAATTGAATTGACCATTTGTTTAATACAATTAATTAAATATTAAAAGCTATTTTGTATTTTAAAAGTGATATAAATCTGCAATTTTAAATTTTTATGATAGAAAATTACACTCCATTTTCTCTAGACAAAATAATCATTAAGATTATTATCAATTTTCAATCAATAGTTTTGATCGTTTGAATAGATATTGTTGCAGTTGAATTCCAAATGAAAATCAACAAGCTTGGGACACAAAAATATCGGGCATTTCATTTTGAAATGGAAAATATCGGGCATTTTCATTCAGTCGGGCATTTGATTTTGAAAATAATCCTTTTTTTGTCAAACATCAATCCAGAAATAATTTTTATACCTGATATAAAATTTTATACCTGGTTTTAATAGCGAATAAATAAGTGTATTTATTGTAAGTTTAATCGCAATCTTGTAATAGTTCTTTCACGAGCAGTTTCCTTCCACAAAGTCGGCTGCACATCCTACCAATTCTTAGTCTACACACAAAATTCATTGTCCTCCACTCACATCCTCACATCCTTAGGCATCACAAAATAGACATTATGGTCGAAGTGTGTCTCGTCCAGGACAGCCTCTACTATCTATATATCTATCTAATAGTTCTTGAAAAAAATATTGATAGCAGGATACCACAGAAAGTTTCCTACGAAAGTTGGAAATAAAGTTTTGAGCTTGGGACTCGAGCATGATGTGAAAATATATCCTATATACAATAGCAATGTATATTCATGTATAATGTTAAATTTTCATTTAAAACACGAATGTCGATTGTTACATAGCCGATCGTTACATAAGAAACGTGACAGTCGAATCAGAAATTTCGTTTCACTCTCCATATAACATCATACTTGTATAATCTCGCTATAGATGTTTTCACATCTATAGCGATCTACACAACATCTACACAAAAATTTTTTATGTATTTTTCTCGTAATTATTATTTACAAAAATTTATGTTCGATAAACAACTGAGGCAATCGCATGTTGAATTAGGTTCTCGGAGGGCAACCTATGCAAGTGATTGAAATCACTATTTTTACTACCTTTTCTGAAAGTTTCATCCCATAACTGAATCAATGAATGAATAAATGATAGAGGGGGGGGGGGTTGGTGCACTGCGATATAAGATCTATTGACCTATAAGATCTATTGTGCTCTCCCACACCTGGTGGTAACCAGGTCAGGTCGCGTCAAAGAGCACCTCATCCAGCCCTGTTTCTTTTAGGAAGTACAACATCTGGATTGGGTCTAGGGATCGTAGCTCCTTTGTACGTATCTGGTAGACTTCCAGATATTATATCCTCTATTTCTTCACAAAAGCTGCCTTAATCAAGCCTAACTTCCTAAGGAGTCCTCTGAGTCCAAAATTTCCCATAAGAATCACCTTAGTAGCCGCACCCTATTTTTACTCAGGTCACTGCATGTTTTGTGTCTTTTGCATGTTTTGTAAGTAACCGAGAAAATTGTTGGCTAGCATGAGCCCAGAAAGTTCCTCCAAAGTGTGGTCTCATATTGTCTGTTTCCTTTCTGATCTCTTCTCGATAGAATTGATCACCCGCAGAATGACTCCGGCCCTGAAAGTGATATCAAAGCTCTCTTCCTAGCTAGACGATCTGATTCCCCGCTATTCCCTCATGTCCTGGGACTCAGCGGCGGATGACTGTTATTTTTGCCCAGATTATTAATTTTGTCTAGGCACACCATCTTTGAGCTGCGAACGTCATCCCTAATAACTAAATGAGCACTGATTTTTACGATCGCCACTTCTACTATAGAAATAAATGAGATTCTATTGTAAATTTAATTAATTCAATAATACAATAAATAGACACAAATAAAACTTATTGTATTTAAAAGTTTCGATTGGATCGTATACACTGCTAAAGCTATGCAATCATAATTTTTTATTGAGCATGTTTTTATTTTTTATTTATTTATTCTATCGAAACTTGTAACGAACAAAGCAATAAAGTAAATTAAAAAATATTTGTAAAACGTACAGAATTCAATAAATTATTAGTTTTTGTTGTTGTTGTTGTTGTTTATGATCGATCGATAGTGAATAATGGATGCCCATTTAGTTTGAATATCATAAAATATTCAATATTTTGTTTTATTGTATAGAAAGATTTTAAAGGAGTGTAATATCTAGTGAGTTGGGTCAACAAAACCCATTTTCAGATTCTACATTTCCTTTAGTATAATCACTATAATGTCTTTGCAATAATTTCTGTGTTATCAAAATTGGCTTGAAATTGATTGTGTTATAATAAATTTAAGAATAATCAATTTAATACGATTAAGATAGAACGTATATTTCTCAATATCTTTTTGACGTGAAAACGTCTATTTCTCAATATCTTTTTGACGTGAAAACGTCTATTCTCTCGGTACACTGATGGTCGGTCGAACATTCTTGTCTGATGAAATAATATAAGACTTCAATCGCTCATACCTTCCAGGCTAATAATGTGTTTACAACCGATAGATCATATGTTGTATTTGTTTCACCTGTGACGTTATCGTATCTGTGTGCGCGTGAATGGTTACGAATAAGCTTACTTATAAATAGGTGTAGCGTAGAAATATGTTCAGCTAGAAAATTGATTCTGGTGTCATAGTGAATAACTTGCGGAGCACTACCCAGTGAGATCATAAAATATACGCCGGAATGTAATTAAAAATCAGTATTCAATTGAAAATTACAGAAAAAATTTTATATGGCTCGTAAATATGCTCGGAATTATAGAAAATCCGTATCAGAGGAAAGGTCGCGTCGAAAGAATTAAACGAGTCTAAAAATTCTTGTGCCGAACGAATGCAAAAGCTACGACAGCGTTCAAAAAAAAAAACGGCGATTACGTAGCTAACCTATTCAACGTTTGCGGTTCATATGCAGGATGTTTTCATAATAAATTTACAGCACGGACCCGAACTGCGCCTATCTTCAATTTTTTTTGAAAACCATTTGGCGTTGACAAAAATATTTGGAGAACCACGAAAATTAATTTACATCAAATTTGTCACACATGTCTTGTATTTGAAAGGTCAAATTCGTTATAAGGAAAAATCGGCCAAAGAGAAAAGAAAGCATTATACACAATGGCAAGTAAAATATTCAAATCCTATTAGAGAAACTTTAGAGAGAATATCACTAATTTTTTTTGTGATCGTTTTAATTTTGATGGTTATAAATTTTATATTTTAACTTTTCAGCTAAATGGATATTATTTGTTTTGAATTTTAAACCTAACATGTTGAAATAAATGATTTTATTAAAATATAACCGAATCGATACTTCAATTAGATTCACACACCTGAAATTCAATAAGAGTGACTAAGTGACCTATTGTATTCGGGACATATTGTGGTAATCAATACACAAAGCTTTCTAAAACATTTTATAAAAAACAAAACATTTCAAATTTACTATTGCATTTCACAATATTATATTTTACTCAAAGCCTATTGATCAAAAAATTAAAATTGATAGAATTTCAACAGTTTTATGTTAAAAAAATATATCAAATTTGAAAAATATTTTAACGATATCAATGTTTGTGTTGCGTAAAGTTTTTCGATAGATTCATATGATATATTATGGACTAAATAGCCGGGTTTAAATATTGCTTAAAATTGTTACTCCCAAAAGTAAACTCAACAAGCAAAAGTGTTGGTAATTGGTAATGTGTGACTGAAATAGTTAAATAAATAGGTAAACATCTTCGACATTGTCCATACGCAGTGTAGGGTTAAGTCATAATGTGGTAGACTATCCCTCGTAAACTATATAATTGTGGAACAATCTTTTCGGTATTTTCCGAGCGATTTGGTTTATGTTGTTTTAAAAATAGTCTTTGAGATATGCTTAACATGAATGAGGATTCCAGATCTCAATTGGTGGTTCACTTAGGTGCTTACAGGTTTTTGATATTTCTTATTACCGTTTGCATGGAAACTTCAGTCAGTAAATGTTCACTATAAAGGAAATGGCGATTGATATGCTATCAAATGACGATTTAAATTTGTCATGATAAATTTATGATAGCCACTTAAATAAGAA
Source organism: Nineta flava (assembly GCA_963920215.1). Taxonomy (NCBI): domain Eukaryota; kingdom Metazoa; phylum Arthropoda; class Insecta; order Neuroptera; family Chrysopidae; genus Nineta; species Nineta flava. The sequence goes on from OY986044.1 coordinate 46,070,012, forward strand.
AATAACTCAATATAGTCCAAACACTCCAAACCCATAAGCTCCTTAAGAAACCACCGGCGAGATTCTGTATAACGATTCTGAATTCCTTAAAGTCTTACTCATTGAATATCCCTGCCTGCTACAAACTCTTAGACTAATATCAATTTTTGAATATTTTGAACGTTGATACTAGTTATTCATCTAAATGACCATTAGTTTACATACAACAGTGTGATCGAACGACATTAAGGTTGTTGTGAAACTGGAAAGGGTAAGTAGGGGTGGTGAGTTTGTCCTATACCAAATGCATTGGTATCTCATCCATGGCCAACTCTAAATAAGTAAAAATTTTGCAATTAAATCGTTTGTAAAAAAAAAACATATTGTTTAAAACTTAAATCCTAAATTTCAATTTTTCGAGTTTTAATAATTAAAAGTATGTTTTTATATATTTCAAAAAAGTTGAATGGTGATAAAACTAGATAAAACTAAATAAAACTAGATAAAAATAAATATAACTGAAAATAAAACTAGATAAAAATAAATAAAACTAAAAATAAAACTAGATTTAGAGCATTTTTCGATCTACAAATTTAATTATCTCAGAAATCAAAAACAGGATTAATTTGAAATTTGGTCCAGGTATTTATAAGACTTTGATAATTATTATGACAGTTTTTCATAAGACTGGCATATTTGGTTGTTGAGATATAGATTTTTGTATTCATGTTTTTAGCGATGCGTCCATTTAACCTATGTAAAAATCTCTTAAAAATCGTAACTTTAACATTTTTTTACTCAAAAACTAAAAACAGGATCAATTTTGGCAAGATTTCTTTATTATCGAAATAATAAGCTGTCAAATTTTGAAGAACCTGTCATTAAATTGAATTTTCTTCACAACAACCTTAAGTGTATCTATACTGTGATATGAGTAAAAAATTTAAAACAATGTGTAAATTCGGCTATTACGACTAATATATATGTTAATGGCTGGAATATGTACACAATTCGAGTATAAAAAAAAATATATATATGAGGGTAAAACCGGGATTGAATGCAAATCTAAAAAGAGTGGCGGGAAAAGGGGGAGGGGTGTAGCAGTGAATTATATGCAATTTTATATATTTATTTAAAAATATATAAATAATTGATGTGGTATTTTATTTAATTTAAATCATATGGTTTTAATATCATCAAATATAAATAGAATAAATACTCTCTTTTTTAAAATCGTAATATACTTTGTTTTCCACAACATATACCCATTTATTTTGTACAATGATCACATGTGTCATTATTTTCAATAGAATATTCTCCAGGTTTTGTCGTATGGTACAAATGTACATGTCCCGTGTTTCTGACACGTTTCTTGGGCTTAGTAGAAATAAGGTCATTTACTTTCGTGTAGGCAGGTACATATTCAATTGAAAATGTGATCGGACATATTTTAAGTTAGTCAATTCTAATTATTAATTAAGTAATTAATTATCCGAAAACTTTTGTTGAATTAATCACAAATATAACATTTGTGATTAATTCTCACCCCGTGCGTATACCGCATTCATATAATTGGATTTGTAATAAAAATGAATATTAAAAATGTTTGTTTTTTCTTATTTTACCAATAAATTTACATATAAAATATTCATTGAATGAATCGGAGTATACAATTTTTTATATATTAAAAACTAATGCCCATTAAATGTTATTTTTATTCAAAATATTCATACCTAATACCCTTAAAATAACTAAAAATTTTCTAAAAAAATACTGCTTTTGGGTAGTTTTGTGATATTTTTATAATGAAATGTGATATTATCATAGATATCTGTATTAATTCATGATTGAAATCAATAAACGGGATTGGAATGGAAATGGCGAAGCGAAAGGGGTGATTCGATGGTTTCGTTTAAACTAACAAACAAATTATTGGATAGCATTTATTAGAAAATTACTCATACACATTTATTAGAAAATTTATTTCTAAACTTCTATACACTTAAAATTTTTATAAAACTAATAAGCTTTTATTAGCATAAAATTATTTTAATATTTAAATGTAAAAGCGTGTGGCCCTACTTGTTAAAAATTTATTTGAGAAAGTTGGGATCATCTTTTGTAAAACCACACTTGTTTTATAAACTAAAAATAATTCAATACTTTTATTCTCATTATTCTCTTATTTCCGCTTAATTAAAATCTACTATATATTGCTAAGTATTTCGCATTTCTTTCATGTTGACGTTAGTTAGCTATCTAGAATTAGTGTAAACATTAATGTTTGTTGTAATGATTATATAAAATGTGAAATGTTAGGATTTAGATAGGTTTATAAATGTAAATTTTTATTTTGTAAATAATGCACAGGTTGTTTTGGTTGGTATATTGAATATTTACAAAAAAAAAACTGGTTTCAACAGCCACATAACCTCTATGTAGAGACTATGTCTATCTTATGCATCATTAGATTTTAAAACCAAATCTATCGCGAGTAACATCCCGAAACCTGGTATACCGTATCTAAAGGTGCTGTTACTTAGTTTTAATCCGATTGGAATGATATTCAGTATGTAAGGTGCTATAGGTATTTCAAAGGCGAAGTTCTTTCATTATCAAAATCTGAAATGGAAAAAGGGGGTTAAATATGAGAAGAAAACACACTGTTAGGTATAACTCTCTTGATATTGAAAAAATCGAAAATTATGTATAAGAAGTAAAGTTATAGAAAATTAATTTTATTAATATTTAAAATATTTACAATTTAATATTGAAAATTAAAATCCTCAATATCTCTGTATATATTCGAGTTTTAGAAAAAATAATCAGGAATTTTTTGTTTTCGTCTTTCTGCAAGCTCCCTTTCTCCGTGACCGATTCTACTCATTAAGGAACTTGGCCTTTCAAATACAAAAAGCATATTGGCTATTTCATTTTGATCAAATACATTTTTATAAGTTATTAAATTAAATATGGACTTCCACCTATCGATCACCGTACAAGTTGCCGAGCGGTCTAAGGCGTTATGTCTGAGACGTAATGTCTACTTGGAACTGGGAGGTTATGGGTTCGAATTCATACATCGGCAGTTCGTCAATTATTAAAAAATGGAGGGCGGTTAATTGACTAAATCTATCTATCTATTGATCAATGTATTGAAACGCAAACTACACATAGTCTATTCTTCCTCAAGGTTATGTGAAACGATTTAAAACAAATGCTTGAATGGACGTCTCTATATATAATAAAACATCACATTAGAGTCTGTATATAGAGGTAAAACTAAGGGATTTAATAAATATTTTCAAATAATATGTTGTGTGTATGTAATTTCAACGTCATCAGGTTACCCCATTACGTTTTACCAACAATAAATACAGTGAATATAATAGTATAGTGATTTAGTTCTTTTTAGCGTTCCGTGCCAAAACGGTCAAAACCGAACATTTATAGAATCACCTCTTTCTCAGATACTATTTTCCGTAAATGATTAAAATTTGGTATAATTGTAATATGGAGTTAACCAAATAGGGACATAAGGTATAAAATTTGGTTGGTTAAGGCAATTTTTTGTAAGTTTTAGGTATTAAAATGGGAAATAAAATAATTTAGTTTAAGATAAATATGTGGGACGTCAATTAACAGCTTTTTGAAGAACCATTTCAAAAATGTATAATTTTTTATTCTTTTCTTCCACATTTTCTGAAAAAACTCATCGAAATTTTGGCTCCCAATGTATGTCCTGAGTATCGCTGAAAAAATCTGAACAAAATCACGAATAAATAAATAAATATTTTCAGAATTCAATAACTCTAGTGCGAAATAATGGTATAAACAATTTTATTGTTACATTCTTTTCACATCAATGTTTAGATCTTACATATCTTGAGTGGGTATTGAACCCAAGACTCCTGGCATAACAAACCAATTCTCTGCCAACTGAGCTACTCGGATGTTAAAAGTTTACAAAAACAGTTAAATACAATTCTATTGTTGTTTAGTTTAGTGTATTTCGTCTTGCCTGTTTGATTTATATGTTTTAAAATTGTGTCATACTGAACATTAATAACTAATTTTATATCTTTTGATGTGAAAAATTTATTGCGGCGGTTAGACCATTTGTTAACGTTCGTTACCTGGCAACGGCGTGGCGAAATTTTCTCGCCACGCGATCAAAAAGTTGTTCATATGTGGTATTACATAAAACAAATCAGTTTTAAAAAGATGCTCATAGATAGCGGTACATATATAGGTTCAAAAACTCATTCATAGGTGGCAATGCATATTGTATAGTTAAATAGTTAAAATAGTTAAATACAGTTAAATAGTCAAAATAGTTAATAATAGTAATAATAGTTTTATTTTAAATTGATTGAAAGAATTTAGCCGTCTCAATTTTTAAGAAATTATTTAATTTTTTGGTATTACATTAATATGTATTTTTTAAATAAAGAATAATTTCTTTCTTTAAAAAAATCTGAATATTTTGTTAATTTAATTTAATTATGCAATATTTTTATATTTTACCATATTTATTTCCTTTAATAAACCATCTTTCATGTGTATTTTCTATACAAAATAGTTTCGGCGTCGCCGCGACAGTTTTATTTTTCACGGAACACTTTGTGCAAGTGTTGCCTTGCACTTAACCGATTTTTTTTTTTTTAACTATGAATTTGTGTTTTTTGTGAAACAAAAAAATGTGAAATGAATATTATATTTTTCTATTTATAACAGTTTAAACAAAAAAAATTTATATTTTTAATTATTGTTGGTAAAATTTGTTTAAATTTTTTTTTTTTGTAACATAATATTAATTGCACCAGTTTTAACCCTTAGTTGTTTAACCCTTCGGTTTTTAAATCTTTGGTAAATTTAAAAGTTTGGTAAATAGCCATAATTGTAATTTCGTTTTTCTTTTTGTTCTAGGTAAGATTTTCCAGTACATGTCACTTTTTAAAGCCATACATACTCAGTCGTAACCATGGAGACCAACAAAAGTTGGTAATGATAAATTTTATTCAATAACATTTATTAGGATTGGATTAAATTTAAATGACGTCATCGGATCCAAAAAAATTAATTATCTTAAATAATTTTTAGAAAATTTTTGTCTTGGAAGAGAGCAGTTCCTTGATTCATGTATGGGTCTGAATAATCATATCGGATTCGACATGTTTTGACTTCCCCTTGACCGATTTTGTCCATTAAGGATTTGGGGCTTTTCAAATACGTCGCATACCAAATTTCATTTACATCCGGCTAAAATTGTGGCTGTTAGAGGGCGTACGGACATTTTTGACCTATTAGGTTATCTTCGATGAATATTTGAGGAACGAAATCAATAGTTCGATTTTCTTGAAGAGTATGTTTACCATCAAGTGTAATTATAAGCGAATTTTTTTGAACATACGAATTAATTAATGATCCATCACAGTGGAGTCAATCAACCACCCCCCCCCCCCCAATAAATAAATATTTCTATAAATAAAAACATAAACATATAATACAAAGAGATATACACATTCATTTTCATATGCATATTTTATTTACGATTTTAGTACTACAGTAGTTGCCAGCTTTTATGAAGTTGTACACTAAATTTGTATATTTATACCTTTATAGAGACTATCTACCTACCATTATACAGTATGTTACAGGAAAAATGTCAGAATCTTAAAGAGTCGTTAATATGGAAAACTTTTAGAGTTTTAGAAGGTCATATAAACATGAAATAGTGAAGAAAAATCTTTCTAACTTTTTTAAATATATGAAACGTCTAAAGTCAATTTGCAATTTGCATCAACATATAAAAAAAAATCACAATAACTGCAAATCGACAATGTTTTGTTGGACTGAGAAAATTATTTCTTAAAGATTTCTTCAAACATAAATCGATCAGTAGATGTAGAAAATGTTGAATAATAAAAAACTTTTTTATGTCTATCGCAATCAATTTTGGTACGAAACGTATTTGAAAGGACAATTTCGTTGCTAAGCAAAATCAATCAAAGAGAAGGGGGGCGGGTCATAACAGTTGAATTTGTTTCTTAATCATAAGTCAAGTTAGAAATTTTACTAGAAATGATCACATAAACATATCTTCTGTTGTTTATTTGCAATAATATTCGAATACTTCTAATAATTAATGATGAGAAAACCGTTACCATGGAAACTTGATTTTATATTCATGATGAATCTTTTCTCTGAGAATATATCGTAATTGGATGGTAGCTTCAAAGGCATTTTAGCTCCCTTGTTTATATGAATTTCCTAAGTCACAGCTCCCGATTATACCAGTCCGAGTTGTCCAGTTGTTTAAAGTACTAAAAATAATGAGGCGGTTAATTTACTACACTGTCGGCGTATGGACAAGAACGAAAGAGACCGGCTATGCTTGAAAAGGTGGACAACCTACCAATTCTTAGCCTATATACAAATTCCATGTCCTTTAGGTGAGGGTTTAAAAGGAATAGAAAGGCCTACTTGTCAGGCTTTGCCAATTATCCTCTGTGCCAATTATCGCCTTCTTAAATAGTTATCATTTCTTCTGAATACCTTTGAATACCCTGAACCCTTTGTATATACAAATGTTTCATATTTACTCTGTTTTACTTGTATTATAGATATCGTAATAAATGTTGCTTCGAATATAAATATATATATATATATATATATATATATATATATATATATATATATATATATAACAAGCACCAGGTAGATAGTTCGGTAAAGTAGGTACCTTACTGGTAGATATATTATACTAGGTAGGCACTGTAGTAATATACATTTGGTAAAACTAAAGTAGTAAACATTAAATCCTATAAAGTTAAGCTTCGACATTTCCAATGTATTTGGTTTTAAAATCTCTCATCTCTTCTATACATACATCAACCAACTATCGTGGTTTTCTGTTTGTAAACATAAATAAGGATCTATTTTACATTATATATAACATATATTATATGTGTTATATCATAACGGGTGTTTACTTTATAGTTATCCTTCACAAACTTTAAATTTACTAGATATAACCCGTTGAGAAACAAATTATAAAATCAAAACTCTCTAACAAACTATATATAGTATTTCTTAATTGAAAAAAAAATTCCTTCACACTGTCTCTAAAATTTGTAATATCCATTATTGAAAATATAAAGAATTTGAATTTTAACATCCTTAAGAAATAATCAAAATATTGTCCACAATTCGTTCTAACATAATTTAAAATACGGAGTCTCTCTGTCTGCCCGTTAGAGTGTTTATAACTCGAAAACCGTTGAGCGGATTTATGTGATTTTTTTTTAGTTTATATATTTTCTGGTCAGGGTTTCTGATAATTTTTGTATGCATCCATGTACTTGGTTTTTTTTTTTAGTTTGTGTACTGTAAAAAATAAAATAGTGGACCCAACTACGCCAGGTAGTTGTCCGATACAACCTATAGGCAAATGAATAGCACTTAAGCTAAATACCTACTGGGACTTTGCGCTGGGCATGCGATAGCCCAAGTTGTGCATACGCACAGCTAGGCCATTCGACTGTGCTCGGTTGAAACTCAATAGAATGCAGTTGAGAAGGGTGGTGGGGCTCTTGACAGGACACAGTCGATTGAACTACCACCTTTATAACTTTGGGATCTCTGATGATCCCACTTGTAGGACAATGAAACCTCCATACATATTATATGTACCTGCAAAAACTGCAAGGTGTCAGGTATAGAATGTTTGGGTCCGAAACCTTAGATCCTTCAATCCTGGGAGCAATCCCGTTGGAGAAGTTGTGGGCCTTCTGTCTTGGGTCTGACCTCAACAGAATCCTACAGCTTATTCTGCTTAAAATAGCACTTCTTACCCGGAGACGTCTCGCCATTGGGTGACAAGTTGTTCTCAAGGATGGCACAGAGGATCCCTTGTCTAGGTGCTAGGGACTCATTTAGGGTACCCCTCTTTCTAATTTTTATTATTATTATTAAGCTAAATACCGAAACATTGAAGTAATGAAATTGACTTTGTTGAACCAATTGCACGACGTTGAAATTGTACCGAATTACCAGTTATCAAAACTAAAATATTTTGTTAAATTATTTTCGTATATTTCAATAATAAATTAATACTTTCAAAATATTATGAAACTATTAGTAATTAGTATAAAATTATGCCAAAAATTATATATTTATCCATTCACAGCGGTTAGTTATGGTCTTATTTGTGAGTATATATAGTGAGTGTAAGCGAGAACATCATGTATTCAGAGTTACTATTGACACTGAACTCTGTAGACAGAAATAATATAGAGAGATTTGATGAATTCAAGTCGCAACACAAGTGATAGGGAATTTGTTATTAATTCGGTACAAAGGATGAAAAATTAAATAAAACGATGATTATTATATCAAATGAAATTTGTATACCCAGTATATGAAAATATACAAGATATATTAAGTCTAGTCTCGATTTTGTAACGCTTGAAAATATTAATCCTTGACGTAAATGCTCGGTATGAGTGTTCATAAAACCATCTTAAAAACCGTAAGAGATAGAAAATTTTTTTTTTTAATTTGTAAATTTGTTTGTTTATTCTTCTTCTTCTTTTTAAAATAAACAACTTTTGGTTGAAAAATTCATAAATTCAATAGTTTACTCATAATTTGTGCTCAAAAGTTCCTCGGTAAGGGAAAAATATGCCCATCTTTAAAACCATAAGAGATTTTTTTTTAATTGTGGGACAATTTATCTAATTTTTTACTGTGTTTTTCAACTTCATAATGTGTTGAATCCATTCAGTTTGTTAGTTTTTTATTCGGAACAACTTTTTTATTCGAGAAATTTTTTGGACAATCAAATATATTCGGCACAAATTGACTGCAAAAATTTGAAAAAATGAAACTTCTTAAATGGTTTATAGTACAGATAACAGATCAACTAACAAAAATTACACAAATAATTAATAAATATAAGAAACATTTTGTAACAACTATTGATGTTTAATTAATTAATCTTTTTAAATTATTTATTTGTTAATTTTCGAGTTCGAAAAGAGAAAGCTTTTCTATAAATACATAAAGTTTAGCAAAATAATATAATACATTATATTACCTGCTATTATATAGAGCTTTTATACTTGAATACAACATAATATTATTATTATTATTATAAGTAAATCTCTCTTTTATATAATATAATATATAGTAATACATACTTTAAACACAAAACATAACCAACTTACTTGCTTCTAAACTCATTGCATCATCGTATTCGTGTTATCAAATGATTACATAGCTCCCAAACCAAGTACGATACAAATATTAGTTTCTCTCATATTTATGTTGTTACAACTCGAATTCGAAGTAAGAATTCTAAATGGTATCAATAGTTACTTGTTATACCCAGTATATGTAAATATACAAGGTATATTAAGTTTAGTCCCGACTTTGTAACGCTTGAAAATATTAATCCTTGACAAAAATGCTTCACAAAGGTATTCATAAAATGGCATAGTTCGATAATTTCCGTATTCCGTATTCGAATATTTTCCTCAATTCCTTAGAAATATTTTTCCTTAAAACTTTGGGAGAATGGTTTTAATCGGGTTGTTAAGTTTTTTGATAAAATATGTGTAAAAAAGTGCATTTTTTTCACGTCCGCAACAGAAGGTTATTTTTTATGGTTCAGTTGGCATCCTGAGTACCGGCGCGCTGTTTGAAATTATATACTACTCTATATGTATGATGTTTAATTGCGGAATCTCCCTGATTCGATACAATTTTCTATGTAGTTCTTTTCGCGCCGGTACCCGATCAGTTGATATAGTTTGGAAATACCTTAATATAAAACATGAAAGTTGCATGAAGTTTTACAAAAGTCTACTTCGTCTAAGGAGGGTGTATCATATTTATTTATTTAGTTGTTTTTTTCTCCTTATGTTTTTTTTTTGTGTAAAAAAACTTATTGTATTAATAAAACGAACACTAAAAAATAAATATAAAAACAATAATCGTAAGTCTGAAGTCAATTTTTTGTGTGTGAAAAAGAAAAGTTACGAGAATGGGATAGAGAATAATTTTCTTCTTTTTTTTATTTTTATTACTCGAAACAATAATTTTTCTTTTTTATAAATAAGTAATGTACAAAAACGATTCTTGGCTGTTTGTTTTATTATTATTTTCATTTGAGTGTCCCATAATTCATTGTTTTTTAACCCCCGACACGAAAAAGGTGTATGATATCTTTCCTGCCTGAAGGGGAGTCAAAACCTATGGTACGATACCTCTAATATCGAAAAACTAGAAAGTTTACAATCCACACTATAATCTGCCGAATCATCTGCAAGGCAACACAATGAATCGATTTGTGCAAGGTATCACCACACTGTTCATTTTGCTTGTATGCGTTTTTCCCGGCAAGTCTATTAAGGTAGTTCGCTCGTTACAGTCAAAGAAAAAACAATATGACAAATTATGACAATTGAACAAGTCTAGTATTAACATATATAGTTTATCATTTATGATACAATTTACTATATGTTGTACTATACAAGAATTGTTTTGCCAGTGATTATTCAATATTTTTGGGGTCGCAGTTCTTAATTATTATCCTTAGACATCAACAGATTTTTGAAAAATCCGTAATATATGTTTTCAACCGTAATTAGTTAAACTTTATTTGTTTTTGGAAGAAATGTGTAGGAAATTTTTTCAGTTTTATATAAATATGGAACTGATTAGGTATATCATATTTCCGTCTAACCTAACCCTTTTGTACCCCGAATTAATAAATTGTTTTTCTCGAAATAACTCAATACCATTTCCCGAAAAATGAGAGTTAAACAAAATTTAGTAAACATTTCATAGTTCAATGTGTTCGAAACTTGAAATTGCCACAAAATTTATCATAAATTTTATAGAATCAAATAATATTTATTGTATGAGTCAATTAGGGTTGCCATCTCTAAAATCTGGCAACCAGGACAAGAAGCGTGAAAACCTCAGATTTTGGAACGTAGAAGCCGGACATGTCAACCATGATTTTTCTTTTTAAAGGTACTCAGTAAAATAAAAAAATAGTTTTAATTATAAATCAACTTCGTACTTATTTTCATACAATTTTAAACTAAATTTAGTCCTCTTAAGAAACAAATTTGAATCTTCTTAAAGTTTTAAGAAACTGTTAGCAGTCTTACATTTATTATTTCTTTAAATAAAACAATAATGACAAAATTTCTGTTATCAAAACAAAATCTTCGTAAAGTTCCAAGGAACTATTGGCACTCTTCAATTTCTTATTTTTTTATATGAAACAAATATTATACAAAAAAAAAAACCTTTTTAAAGTTTTAAGAAACTGTTAGCAATCTTATATTTTTAATTTCTTTAAATAAAACAAAAATTGTCTTCTTTTAACAGAAAAAAATCTTCACCACCGCACTATGACTCGTCCGGTCCGTCACATCCCGGGTCAAGCGGCCGCCCAGTGGTGACCGGTGACTTGAAAACTGTTAAACCTGGACTGCCTGGACGTCTTCTAAACTAGGACAAATCCGGGGAAACCTGAACGAATGGCAACCCTAGATTCAATCAATAAAGTGTTTTAATTTAATAAATCGATTTACAGATTAATCGCCCAATATACTCAATCATAAACATATCGTCTACATTCACCTTCCCCTATATGACATAAAAAAACCTTTTATGTAGGAAAATAACACAAAAATACTAAAATTTCTGTTTTTAAGATCAATTTTATAAAAATAAAATTATTTAGTTTTCGTAGGTAGTATAGTCAGTCAGTAGATGTTTTCTGCATTAAATTCTATTGCGTTTTTTTCTTTTATTGCCCCATTTTCATTTATGAGTCATGATCATTATCGTCATATTACCCTACTTCGTATACTGTTTTCCTGTATTTTCGATTATGGTTGTATTTCCCTTTTTCATCTCTATATTAATTCATATATGTGTGTATGTTGGTTGGTACTCTCGACTTTTCTTGTTTAATTTGTGAGAAAACACTTTTAACATATAAAATGATTACAATTATGTACAGCATGTATTAGGGTCAACTATATTCTTTAACTTCAGGTTACTTTTAGTTTTATATAGGTGGTTGAAAAATTGTCATTTTAGTACGTGGTAAAAATTTCATCAAAAAAATTAAAAATTTTCATGTGAAAATTTCCGGTCAGAAAATGATTTCGAAATATAATGCCGAGAAATAGTATAGTGAAAAAGTGGCGTTTAATTGTTGTTTATAAATCCTAAATATGAGAGTTTAAATCGGTATCTACGATTTTCATTTTTCCAGTTTAATAAGTTTTTTAAAGTAGTTCGGGAGATTGGAACTAATTATTCAAAGCAATGTTTGATTTTTGTTCACATAATTCTTCGAATAGTTACGAAAATTCATTACTTTAATTGATAATAATAAAGGATGGCGCATAAGTAACGTTATAATTTATTTAATGAATGCGTATTTGTGCATCATTTGGTTTTAACTCGTGAATCAATTGAATCTTATATGGGAAAAGGTGTAACGTATGTAAACTTCTTTGCCAAGATCACCTAGACATCAACTACTGATGAAAACGTCGCCTGGTGGAAGTTTCGGGGTTTTCCGCAACATTTGCTTGCACCCGAGCAATGTACACATTATTTCGAGCTGCACGAGGTCATCCAGCCCGCGGAAGATAACAGGCAGCCCCATGTTGCCAAAAATGCTAAACCAATCGATAAATTGTCAAAACATGAAAGCAATTTCGATATAATCTTTGTGTCTGAATAATCGAATGCTGACTTTCAAAATAAAATTGAACAACTTTAGTTCTTTGTTCTGTGCTGAGTCGTTCCATCAGAAATTTCCCAAGTTTTCAAAGTGAATTCTGAAAAAAAAACGTAAACAAAAAATTTATTCACTAATTAAATCATAACGTTACTTATGCGCCACCCAATAGAACATATATCTTGTATATAATTTATGTCTTGATAATTGTTTTTTATTTAATAAAATAAAGGAATGAAATGACTTCGTTACTTTTCATTCAGGTGATTTGATAAAAGGACGTAGCAACAGTGGCGCTTATATATGTAGGCGTATGTAATATGTGTTATTATACATTTGAAAAATAAATAAAATAATAGTTGTACTATTAATAAGTCTACAGCAATAAAAATTATTTCGTATTGTTGCTTTAAAACTGTGTTAAATCACAGTTAGCAGAGATCATCCATTTACTGGCGGACACTGTACACTAATATTATATAGAATAATATAAATGTAACATTATATTGTATATAAAAATATCGATCGATTCTCTCTCATCTTATATATATATATATATATATATATATATAATCGAAAATAAAACAAACATAAGTTGTAAAAGTTTACGTTCAAGTTTATTTCTATCGCTTGCACACCAGTTAGTTACGAAACAACATACATAGAAAATGAGGGAAATTTTTTACTTGTTACGTGAGTGACTTAGTTAAGTGTGGAACTGACAGTTGAATCACTATATATAAAATTTTGTTTTGTTTCTTCTCTTTTTATAGAGGGTAAAAAATTTTTGTCTTGTTAAATACTTATATTACAATAAAACCGTTACCGGACTCCTCAATTCTTATCTATAAAGCTCCATTACATTAAAAGAAACTTACTTATACCAGTGACGAATCTTAGGGCAGCTAATTTTAATCTAAAAAGCAAATATACTCTTTAATAATGTTGTATTCAACTCGGAGAAATCGGGAAACATAACTTTCACTGTTGGTAAGCTATGCGGATAACATCAACACAGGCCAGCGAGTATTTGAATCCAAAATATAATAATGATTTTGAAGTATTGACTCGTGAAAATTGGTAACACCAGTTTATTTTCTCCCCCAAAGATAATTTATTTGGCATGGCGGCATTTTCCGATTAGATAAAAATTACTCGAGATATTACGCCGTAATTTTTATTATTTTAACCGGGAAGGTAAATCAATAACCAGAATATTTGAAGTTTTATTTTTAAAACATTTTATTATTTTGTCCATGTTTTACAAGCTAGTAAAGACCTTCGCACTAAAAAGTTTCTAACAAAATGGTCGGGCCAAAATTAGTTAGTTCTACCACTCTCTATTTCGAACAAAAACGACGGTAATAATAGAGTTTTCTATATAAAAAAAAGGTTGTTTCAAATGACTAATTCTATTGTTGGTCACCCAATTAGCCCTATTGTATAAACAGTCAAAATTTGCGCCCGATTTGTTGCCCTAGGCAGCTGCCTAACTTGCCTATCCGGTAAATTCGCCACTGTTCGCGTATCAAATTTTACATCAGATATGGATACCTTGAAACATAAAACCTCCAATTTCCTCAGGTGATTGGAAAGGTTTAAATTCGTTTGTCGGATTTATTTAACCCAAAGGTTTATTCTTCAATTTAAAAATAAATAAGTATCGTCTAAGACTAATAATTTTTTTTCCATCTCTCTCTTTTTGTATGTAATTAAGGACGTCCATGCATGAGGCTTGATAGTAGATAAAAACTTTTTTTTAGTGAATTGAATACCACAATTATGTAGTTATCCTCCCTCAAAAATAAAAAACCTGTTGACGATCATTTCAAAAAGTAATTGCAGATTAAAAATCAAACTTTTTACACAGCGTCTCATGGAGAACAGTATTTTTTGTACTTAAAATTATTAAAGTCGATACCATAAAACATGTTTATATTCTTTAAAATATACAGTTTATATATTTGCATTAAAAAAATGGGATTGACGAACGTTTGAATTAATTATTTAATAAAATTAAAACTGTTTTGTTAGGTTTGTTTTTGTCACCATATTTTAAAAACGGGCGACAGCGCACAGTTAAAAAATATACACATACATATAAACATATACACTGTCAAATCAAGATCTGTAAAATCAAGTCAAATCAATTTTTAAATTTACATTTGCTTATATTTTCCAATAAATACTTATTTAGGACAAATAAAAAAAAGGTTATAAATCGTTTTAAAATTATTGATATATTTTACAACTTTTTTTTAAGTGCTAAATAAATTTTATTAAAGACAGTATTCATTTGACTCTAGCGTAGCTCATGAACGTCCTTAAATATTCTCAAATGTACAGGAAAATAAAGATGGAGAATATAGAAAGAATCGCCTAAGGTTTGTGAACATAACACACATATTATGCAGAAGAGGGAGAGTACCTTTAGTTTTAGTTTAGATGATATGAGTGAGCAACAACAACGATTCTCATTAGAATCATAAAACATTGTGCACCACCGTATACTACATGGGATGGAATAGGGCTGTAGGTATTATTTAATTACTGTATTACATGTGGCTGGTTGAATAGCGATGGCATGGCATGGCATGGCTTCGTTGGCTTCATTCAACTCGCAGCTCCATTCATTGGGCTTGCTTGCTTGCTTGCTACCTAAGCTTGTTACACTCTTGTGAATGTCATGTTGCTCGTTTTATTATTTGTATGTTGCACATTTATGCATATATGTTTATTACGATTATAATATTGTGTATGGTATGATTATAAAGTCACTCAATATACTAGTATTGGTTTGTTTATTTTGGATTTAACAAGACTATTGTACCAAAAAATATGCGGTCAAAGGTCATTCAAATCTTACGTGAACTCATATAATAAGCAACCTTATTGTTTTTTCACGAGCCGACAGACATTACAACTCGTATGTATTCTTATATTATATTATTATATTAATGAGTATCGTTTGTAAGTAAAAGCCTATCTAGGTTTTTTTTCTATCTTGAATACCATCTTATATTTCGATTAACGCCTTCAATTGATTGTATGATCCGCTCTTTATACTACATGGAGAATCGGCTCGTTTGACCATCGTTACTATAGTTTTTAATTTTGTTTGAATAAGATATTGATTGGAAATTACGATACAATCGAAACTGACTCACTACTTCAATATCAAGTGATAAGGCATATGCTCCTTTTTTCCGTAGTCCATACACAATAAACTTGTCTATTTTCATTTGAAATAGATGATCTTGCATTCTACAATGTTTAGATCAAATTCTAGTGAAAATGTTGATGATATTTAGGCTGTTATCTTCAAAGATAAACTCGCAAACGGCCGTTTCTAGCGTGCCTTCCATATCTTATTTGTAGCTTTATTCACGAAATCATGAAGGGTGAACTTATTCGTCGTTACTTCGAATTACGGTTTTGGATTGACAGGCTAGTCATGTTCCATTTTGTTAAATGTCACAGGTTCCGGAAATATATAGGCTTTGATGTGACAAACCTTCAAATTTTATCTTGATGCCAAGCAACCTTAGATAGATAGATCTTGGGGTCTAAAAATTATTGCACTTCGATCTTATGGTCCATTGTGCTCCCCCTTCTACTTCAGTCCGATGCGATTCGCTTCTCCCAATAGCCAAGAACTTGCTTATCAGGTCTTCCCGAAGGTACGTATATTCGGGAAGAGATGCGCCAAATATCCTGCATCTGCTGTAACCCAGAGATTCGCAGTTAAAGATAATGTATCCCTGATGGAGTACCATTGTGTACAGATGCTTCCGCAGGGGGTTGCACTCTGAAACAGTAAAAGCAGGCAAGCAACCTTTATGAGTCTGCTATACCCTGTCTTATCGGTAGCTGTTGCCATAAAATCATCGAGGATGAAAGAAATATGTTTTATCATTACTTGAAAATACACTTTCCAGAAGCGTAAACTCGGATGTAACAATCTTTCTTCTTGTGAAATTTTTCTAATGGCTTCGAAAACCATCGGAGGTGATGCATTACTTTGAATGTGATGCCTGACGGAAAACCATGGCACTTCTTTGCAGTCTGTTATCTCTTCAACATTTACCTCTGATAGCGGAATACAAAGCTGGATAATTTTCAGCCACCAATTTAAAATATTATTATCCTTGAAGTATAAGACAATCGTCGAACAATTTAGATGTAGATCGACATGTATAAATTTTAATCACAAATATATAACGTATAATATTAACAAAATAATAATTCTCATTGGGAATGGATGAATATCCATAGGGAACAAAATAATGTAATACACATAGGATAGAAACGTTTGTTTGACTATGAAGACGAAAGATTTTGCATGTGCACTCTTCGGCTGGTTGATCTACTCTGCTACTCCTTTGCTGTGATATGACTATACATACATGGATGGATATAGTCGAAGTACTTTATCGTTCATTGGTTTGACGACAACGAGTGGTGTACACTACACTCTTCCTTTTTTTTGTTGCAATTATGTACACTCCAATTCAATAAATTTACCTCGACCCTAACCTATTGAACCTGAATATTCTGAATCAATATTTCATTTTGTATGAGATATAAATCAACTTATTTGGGGAGAAATCTTTTGGCATACCTAGATAGATAGATACATCTTGGGGTCTAAAAAGTATTGCACTTCGATCTTATGGTCCAATGTGCCCCCCCCTTTCTACTTCAGTCCGACGAGATTCGCTTCTCCCATTGATTGGCAATAGCCAGGAGGTTCCTCATCAGGTCTTCCTGAAGGTTCATATATTCGGGATGAGATGCACCGAATATCCTGTATCTGCTGTCACCCAGAGATTCTCAGTCGAAGATAATGTGGCTGGACGTGTCCTCCTCCTCGCCATACAATCTGTACACAATGGACCCCATAACGGGTCCCATTGTATTCAGATGCTTCCTTACTGGCTTGGCATACCTAAATTCGATACTTTAAAACTATACTTTTTAAAACTTCCTCAAATCGGAAAGAAGCTGCCATTCAAAATTGAGTCATTAAACCTTTTGGTCAATTCAATTCAAAGAATATTTTCTCATCAGTTCTATGAAAATAGACCGAAACCCAATCAGTGTGGGAACGTTTATTTAAGGTTTTCCGGT
This sequence comes from Nineta flava, assembly GCA_963920215.1. Lineage (NCBI taxonomy): Eukaryota > Metazoa > Arthropoda > Insecta > Neuroptera > Chrysopidae > Nineta > Nineta flava. Next base: position 46,087,899 of record OY986044.1, read on the forward strand.
ACGAAGACTGAATGTAGAAAAATATTTAAAAAAATATGATAATTGAAAGAAAACTGATCGCTGAGAATCCAGAAAAAATTGTCGAAGTTGAATGAAAATACATGGACCTTTCTGGGTGCTTTTACGGCATTTTTCATTATCGGTTTTTATTAAAAGAAAATTCTAAATAAAGATAATTTTCAATACAAAAAAAAAATAATATGATGTAATTTGAAGCGGTAAAGAATCAGCTATCGACTGAATGCGAATCCCTGTCGACTGAATGCGAGACTTTTAAAAGAAAATACTGGAAACGTGGAATATGGGTAGCAATTTGATAGATGAAAGTACATAAGCCAACACTTACAAGGACAAAGATAGCGATAGCTATGTCTTACAAAAATAAATCACTATTCAAATATTTAATATAAATTTAATATTATAATTGTAATTTTGTACTTATTTAAAAATTAATCAATTTTTTTCTATGTAATATCATTAATCATTCTTGGCAATATTTTCAAAAAGCAATGCGTAGGACTCAATACTACCACAATTATAAAACTAAATCTCATGTCATGGCCATTTTAAGTACGAAATGTGACCAAAAAGTAGTAATTTTTATATGAATACAATAGGGAATATGCATGCAAATTTTTTTTCACAATTATTTTCAGAATATGAAAATACTGTTAATACTGTAATAATATTTAAAAACGAAATTAAAATCCGACAAATATCAAGGAAGCTATAAGCTTTTAAAGATTATTATCTGTCTCTTTCTTGCATAAATACTAAAAACGGAGTTTTACGTGTATTTTAAATGGTGAAAGTGTAATATGACGGCACATAACATATCCAGAGGGCTATCACCCTCTTTGTCTAATCGGGAATTTCAATCATTCATATCTCGCTTATTTTTAAAGTTATTTAAAAAGTAATTTTACCTTGATATTTGTCAAGTAAACATGCTTCAATTCAAGTGAAAAAAAATTTTCATGCATATTCCCTATTGCGATTAACCTTATTGAACTTTACAGTACTATTTCTATCCTGATAGCCGGGCTGACATAGCATGTACTGTGTCACTCATGTTATATTGGATTTAAAATTGAGCTTGCGGCAATCCACTATGCATTATCCATCCACAAACTCGTTTTCTAACATCATTATTGTGATATGTAATTTTTTTTTTTTGTACGAAATACATTAATTTGTTTTAAAATTTTAATGGTATTCTCTTTATTCGTTTTATGGAAATTGTCTAAAATGATTTACATTAACTATTTGAGCGTTTCACACAATAGAATTTGAATAGTTTTCATCGAATTCATTGTGCCAATGTTATTCCGCTGTTTATTAGCAATGAAGTTTATCTATATATCTATTTAGTTAGATATTTGCTTGGAATAGTTAGATTCTTTTTGTAATAATCTCGAAGCAAAGGCTACTTTGTATGGAAACATTTTTTATGCAGATTAGTTCAAACGCAGTTTAAAATTCTTTTCTTTTCCTGTTAATTTTTTTTATACAAATGTACAGAAAATAAGCTGTATACAACACTTTGTATTCATTATGAAATCTATGAATTTTGCGTAAAGAGAGCGGCAGCAAGAAATCATAGGTATCAAAACATTCAGAAAATTTCAATTTTGGGAATATCATTTTACAAGTGGTATCAAATTTTTCAAAATTTTACTGTTGCTTTGTGCCGAATCTATTGAGTTTTCGAAATAAAGTTGAGGACCAAAGATGCTAGTATTTTTATAACAAACAACTGTCATTCGAAACATTTTTTCGAAAACTAAATGGTTTCTACCCAAATCGACTGTAAAAGTTTGAAAGAGGAATGTGATTTATTGAGTCAATTGTAAGTGAAAAAATAATATAGTGATGAAATAATTGCACAGTTTTAGAGCTGTCTATCTATTAGGTAAGTTAAATTATCAAAGATTCCAAGGTTCGAGACCTGAGGTCCAGAAACATGAGATTCGAGTCCTAGCTTTTTCACTTTTTTAATTTGTTCAAATATAGTTTTATCATTTTTGATAATTGTTGTCAATTTTAATACTACTAATATTGCCATGAGATGGGAATGTCCGGTGGAAACATTTGAAAAAACTATGGAAGAGTAGCATCTACTTCACACACTCCTACAGTTAATATAGAGTAAATAAGGTTTCGTCTCGACTAAAATTAAGATCCGAAATCCTAACTCGTCTCGTCTCGAAATTTTGCTTTCTCGCGACAACTCTCAATAAACTACGAACTCTCGAAAATTAGCTGGATCTCTTTTTCATGCAAGAGATTACAGAACACAATGTCCAGTCAAATATGGTAAGTTCCAAGTTAAAATAGTAAACGAATGATAATTTTATTGCCCTCTGAGCCATTAAATTGAAATATGGACACATTTCCAAGAATCGACATTCAAATAGTATATCTTGAAGATACGTCTTTTTTGGCCGCCATATTGGTGAGAACTTTCCGTATTAGACTTTATTTTTAAACGTTAATTTTAGCCTGTGAAAAAAAAGTCGAAAAGTGATTTCATGCTGGAACAGCCTTAATTAACATTTATTAGCGCAGGGTTTGAACATGATATCTTGATATATTCCCACATGCCCATATAATTTCAATACATTCCTTAGGAGAATATTCCTGAGTACACTATATGTATCCTTTGTTATATGCGTACCAACTTCTATATGACTACCACTTCTGTATAAACCCACACCTATCTCAAAATAATTTATCTCATACCTTTTTTACAGTTACCTTTTTGTGTATTTTACATTGATGACAAAAATGATTTCTGTTTAAAATAATTTTTTTGACATACGCTTTGTAATTTTATTTTTATCTACAAAAACAATACAATTGAACAAAAAAAAAAAAATGTGTACATAAAATGTGTTTGATTTTAATAAATTTTGACATTTGATAACGAAACATAAAGTTAATACAAAAAAAAAAAGATGAAATTAGGTCAAAAATAACATTCACCAATCTGTGTTTGTTTGATGATTCGTGTCCAACATCATATTTTGCAAAATACAAACATAGTTACAGCATAAATTTATAGTTATATGATATGCATTCACCTGTGTGTGTGTGTATGTTTGTTTACAAAGTATATACAGGTACTTTGTAATAATTATAACAAGCATATTATATTGAAATATTGATAATATTGATAAAGTGTTTTTTTAATATTAAGGAAGTATTCCGGGTCCAGATCGTCGAATGCGAAATATCCCTTAGATAGATTGTAGAGACTGCCCTGAACGGGCTAAACTTCGACCATAAGGTCCATTGTGATGCCTATGGATGTGAGAATGTGAGTGGAGTGGAAGGAATTTTTTGTGTATTGACTAGGAATTGGTAGGGTATGCGGCTGCAGCCGACTATGATAGGAACTACGCCGATATTCATCGAGTTCGTGAACGAAACTGCAGAATACCTTCTCAAACATAGTCGGTTACTTCGTTCTTGTCTATACACCGACAGTTTAGTCAATTAATCGTTCCTTTTTTTTCTTAATAATTGACAAACTGTCGATGTCGGGATTCAAACCCATAACCTCACAGTTTCCAAGTAGGCATACTGCGCAGACACGTTTCGTAATTTTTCATTGTATAAAATATTGATTAAAATTTAATCAAATTCGCGTGTTCGCACGGTATTAGTCCTATACTTAGGTGAATATAAATTTTTGTCCTTCAACAAGGTGTTAATATTTCAGGATTATCAAAGTTTTCCACAAGAGATGACAATCTCAACAATCACTTTGGGAACCCCCTGATATTAACTGTATTTATATAATGAACCTCAGTGAAAAAACATCATTTGAAAAGTATGGCAAAAAATTTTGACCTGAAATTAAGATAAAATTCCAACAATATTACCCAATGCCAACCTTACAAAACAAACAAATGTTTAACAAACATTCATGATGAGAGCATGAAATGGCATAGATATATATATTTTCAATAATAATTTTAATGATAATATTCAGTTTTTGGTGATGTTATTATAATGCGTAAACATAGTTATAAACATGTTTATAACCTATGTTAAATATTGTAACATTGTTGATGATAATAATGATGATGGTTTTGTACATCACATCACATTCCCATCCCCGAAATACTTCTCCCCCTACCACCTACTGCTTTCACATAACACAACATGTTTTGTTTGAATTCACAAGCATGTTGGAATTTATAAAACAAGTTTACTACTCTATATTCTCTCTCTTGTATGTTATGTCGTCAACGAGAGAAGTACTCTAACTGTTCACCATACATACATACATTATACATACATACATACAAACATGATATATAAAGTAGATTATGAATAAACTTGATTGGTTAAACTTGTTTAGAAGTAAATTGTTAAAAAATTGTTAAAACATGAGCATTCCTACAGGACGTATCATGGACATTGTTTTTATATAAAGATTATCAAAATTCTCTCCCTCTATCGAAAGCTAGGGGATTTTGAAATTAAATTTTTAAGGGAGTCACGAACCAAATTAGCTACGAGTAATATATCTTCGATTCTATACCCTGAAGGTGATTATGATTGGATAATTCATATTGACGATGATTACTTAGAGTCGAAATACGTATTTATAAAAGACAAATTAATTGATCTAGGAATTGGGGGGTGCATATTTTGAAATTTAATTGTTTTTAATGTTTTCGAAGACAGTATGAATATAAATTACGAGCTTTCTGTAGAAGTCAAGCCATAATTCGTTCACTACTCTCTTAGTTCTTAACAGTGTACGCTATTGTGTTGGAAAGTTTATCAAATGTGGAGAAATTGTCCGTTTGGTGTGATACTGAAACATATTTTTCTATGCTTTGATATGTCTAACATCAAATTTTGCCAGTGCTGTTGAGTATTGCAAGCTGTTCACATTTTACTGAAAACTTAAAGTTTTAATCATCTTTTAGAATGCTTATATAAACTGCTGATAAGATAAACTGATTCTTCCCAGCCTTTTTCTAACCTTTTTAAGTTAATAGGGCAATATAGATCCATAAAGCTCCCTTGCTATTTCTCTTAATTATTCATAATCTAAAATGCCTAATTTAGTCCTTTGCTTCGGCAAAGCAAATAGCCAACACATACACAATAAATTATTAGACGGTTTAACAAAACCCAATAAATAGTTTCTAGATATCAAATCAAATTACAATGAAGACACTAGTAAGATTAAGTATTGTAAGTATTGGAACATTAAAATCGAAAATATTTCTGTTCATATTAGACTTGTAGAAATGGTGGGCAGAAGATAAATTGTAAAATAAAACATTACTCAATATCAAATATTTCTTTTAACTAATATTCCAGAGAGAAATTCCAAGCCTTCATTTCTTTAAGTCCCCCTAGGCCAATTTTGTCCATTAATGAACTACGTCTGTTGAATTCGTTCGGACCAGACTTTTGACTTCCGAGATCGCACACACACACAGCCTGTCGTTTCATCGGTACCACACAAAAAGCTGAAATTTTCCATGAACGAAACTTCGCTAAACATAGTATTCTCATTTGTGAGAGAATTATGGGTTTTCAGTTAAGATGAAATCATCGAAGAAAACCTTTTCGACATCGCTATTCAAGAGTCTTGTTCAAAGTAATTTATGTAAGACTATTTATGTTTAAAAGTAGCTTATGGATTAAAATTTATTTTATTAAACATAATGATATTCCAGAATTTCGATTTCATCCTGTACAATGGCTGCCAATTTATATTAAACTAATATTACACATGAGTTTAAACAATGACAATGTATATTATGAGATGGAGAAAGGGTCACTATTCACAACAACCTATATACAATATTATAAAATTGATTGGGGAGTATGAGTATGGGTTGAGTGAGCTCACATACACCATACGTGTGTGGAGAGGTTATGGCGGTAATGTGGCTGACTGGCATCATGCATAGCTCTGGCTCCGACTTTGGCTGGCTGGATGGCTTGGTGTATATAATACACTTAATTGCGCGGCGCTGTTCACATCATAATAATAATACGAAGGAGATTATGTTTATATGTATGTCCAATACTTTGTGTATACTTGTTATACTTTTATGTACAGATTGTGTATTTTCATACTGTCTATGTAACGTTTGAAAATCAGCTTTAAAGAAAACAAAGCTAATCAGCAAAAAAGAAAACAAAGCTTGGCAAAGTTAATCGGCCCTGACAGAGGGCTTTTCAGTGCTCGCTGCTACAAAAACCACTTGAATGCTTGATTTGAGTTTTACTGTAGTCTTTTACTATTTGAAGACAATCTGTTGTTGGAGTCAAATATGGATTGAAGAATGTGGATTGTAGCTTTTCTATCAAAATGGTAAATAATTTCACTGACGTCATCATGTAGAGGATTTTTTTAGATGGATATTTCGATTGATAGTCAAAACTGTGTGTATATATTTGTATGTTTTGTCAAACAATTTGTATGTATTATATCTCAATATGATATATCCGTTGCAAAGTGGTTATTAGGGCACAAAGTAAGTGTATATGTGTATATATTAGAGCTAGAAACTATATATTGGACGGCCTCCTAAACTTTCTTACCTTTAAAAAAAAGCTGAGTTTATCAATTATTTGAATCCCTCAAACACTTTGGTACTTCTTTCGAAAATTTAATTAGAGATGAGGAAGGGAATTATGGACAGGATATGGTATGAAAGAAAAGAATTTAACCGTACAAAAAGTGAAAGGATAATAACCACTTTGGCCCATAAGTAAAATGTTTAAGTGATTTCTGTGGAATTAGCTGATTTAAACATAATGCACGTTTAGTCTTTCTTCATAGGCAGAAGTTCTGATAATAAGTAATTTTATTGGTATGTTGATGCATTAAAATATCCGTAGCGAAAAGAGTGTCAATTATAGTATGTTTTGTTTACCGAAGAATTGGTTGAGAATGACTATGATTACAGCATATCTAAAAACACATTAAAAAATTAGTGATTCGTATTAGGTACACCTAGTATACAAAATAAAATGAGGTTTTATTTCTATTTCATATCTCATAAAATAGATAACTAGTTTTTTGTTTTGTTTTCTCTGCGCAACACTTGTGCGAGGATGGTCATAGATAGATTGTAGCGGCTGTCCTGGACGGGACACACTTCGACCATGAGGTCCATTGTAAGTATGTGAGGATGTGAGTGGAGTGGGGGGAGTTTTGTATGCAGACTAGGAGTTGGTAGGTTGTTCAGCTGCAGTCGACTTTGATAGGAACTATGCCGATATTCATCTGGAGTTCGTGAAGGAAACTGCCGGAAACCTTCACAAGCATATAGCCGGTTACTTCGTTCTTGTCCATACGCCGACAGTTTAGTCAATTAACCGCCCCCCCCCTTTTTTTTAATAAGTGACAAACTGTCGATGTCGGGATTCGAACCCATAACCTCTGAGTTCCAAGTAGACATAACGCCTTAGACCGCTTGGCCACTTGGACGGTCAATGTATCGCTAGAATCTTTGTGTTAATAATTGAGAGGGTGAGTGACACCCAATATTATAGTTCTGATAATAATATAATGTTATATACAACCACCTACTCATATGTGAGGAGATTACTTCCAACAATTCAAATATTGTATGTACTTCATTATTACTTGACTATATAGTTATAGTAGTAGTGTTGTATGTACCTGTTTGTGTGTACTTATAATAAACAGAAAGGACACAACTTTTCAGGTGAAGCTATGAGCATCATCGCTTTTCTATTATATAGCGCTACCATATTCTACTTTGAAAACTTTGGTATTATTTCTAGTAACAATAAAATGATTATTCAGATTGTATTATGTTTATGGAGAAAGATGGGGTGTTTAGTTTTAATCACTTCAAAATTTGCTAAACTTTATCAAGATCAGAATCATGGTTTTTCAAAAAGTAGCTTCTAAGATAATTTCTTAAACATGTTTGTAGGCTTTCTACTTATTGTCAAAACTACGTTGTTACAGTAAGGCTTAAAGCTTGTAAGAATTACAAATGCTACAATCGTCGGCTATTAGTTGTAAAATAACGAATGTTGGATAGGTTATGAGGAAATATTAGAAATGGCTATACTGAGCTGTAAATGGCGCATTAGTTATCGCTTTTATTCCTTCTACAGTCAATACGAGATATCTGACGGTTGTTTGTCTCGTTTGTAGAAGGTGTAATTTTATTCTCATACTTGAAGTCACCTCAGGGATTGCCTAGAGGAACTACTGGAAAAACAGAATAATATTAAATTGGCTGGATAACAGGTCACAGTAGTTTCGAAGGAAACGAAATGCCTTAGCAAAGAAAAGAGTCAAAATATATTTCATAGGCCCAGAACATATTTTAGAAATTCCAAAGACAGCATGTAAACAACAGTGCTCAATGAGTGGAGTGTCATTTAACACTACGATAACTGTACCACACAATAGAACTCCACAATCGATTCATATTGTGCAGACTGTTTTGCGAGAATGAGGAAACATCCAGCAACATCACCTGTAACTGCGATTTTCTCGGTTAAAGCAGATACAACATATTCGGGGTGCATCTCACCCCGAATATGTGAACCTTCAGGAAAATCTGATAAGCAAACGTCTAGCCATTGCTAAGATATGGAAGAAGCGAACCTCGCCGGATTGAAGTAGTAGGGGCTAGATATATCTATTTATTTTATGCTCAAGGTCTTCAGCCAAATTATTGCAAGTTTTTAAGACAATAAACCATATTTTAACAAAATGGAAACCCGACTTCAAAAATCAAATATTTTATAACAAAAAATGCACTAAAAAGTAAAAAAATAATTGCATATTCTTGTGCCAATTTTAGTTCACCTAAGCAACAATTTTTAAATGTATATGTACAATTATTGTTATTTTTGGAGGCGGTGTCAGCATAGAGAAATTCACATAACTTTTGGACACCGCCTCCAAAAATAACTTGAACTGAACTGATCTTGAATGAAGATCTTTGAACTTACTACATTTTTGAGTAATAAATAACCTTTATACAGAGGAACTTAATAATCACTGAACTATTTTAAAATGTGAGACCATGTATTAAAATTATCATATTTCCTGATGATATAGTATAAATTATAATTAAATTCCTTTTAAAGCGTTTGTGAACGAACGATTGAATTAAATAACTGATTTTTAAACTCTTATAAAATCTAAGCTTCAGATGACATCTCTAAAAAATTAATACATACGCTTGAATGCAAACTCTATAAGTTGAATTTCATCGAAATCTGGTTTAACATTTTTTGAGTTTTGTTTTTTTAAGCCTTAACAAAGAACATAAGGTTTGTTTTACTTAATATATCAACAAATTTTCCAAAGAAATACCAATATAACAGGTTTTTTGGCCTACTTTAATATATAATAACTTCTGGAGAAACAAAAAGCACTGTTACTTGAATTCTAGAACTTACAGTAGCTAATCGCATCAAAAATATATATTATATTATACATAAAGATTTTGTGTTACGTATGTTTATAGAAATATCAAATTTACAATTTAATAAACAATAAAATTATGTAATTTAATATTTTCGTATATGAAATTATCATTTTATTATTGCTATTTGATAATAACTTAACATATTTGGATAATATAACACATAATATATATAATATAATTGTTTATATAAAATTATCAACTGATTTATTTTACTTGTATCCTGCTTTGAAAAGCTCGCTGTCTTTAATTCGATCAGTTTTCATTATATCAACGTCAATTTGTATTTTATTAACCATTACCATTTTAGATATATTAGTACAATCATTTGGTGCTCAAAAAATGGCTCTGAATGAGAATGTTGGAATAGAGGTTCGTAGTTTTGAAAAAGAAAGTGCAACATCGCTTTCTACCTATGTAGAGATTAATTTGTCATTATTTCTCATTTCTCATCAGTACGAATTTATTGTACTAATGATTCAGACATAATATTTGAACTCTCTGTCAGCAAAAGTTTCGTAGAAGCGGCTCCAAGGCCAAGGTGGTGCGTCTTTTTATACTTGCTACGAACAATGTAGGCCGTTATAGGCCGATTTTTCGACGCGAAGTGAAATACATTTCGTTCATATACGAAATACGCGTGTTGGTGTAGATATGTGTTGGTATGCGCCACTCGTACGCTGAAACTATTCATTTTACAAAAAAAATAAGGTTTAAACATAAATTATAGGAAATTGTCTATCGTTTAATTTATTACTCAACTATTTTCATCGTAAAATGAATCGGAAAGGAGATACTAACCAAAAAAAATGTTTTTGGGCACCATTTTACCCAAATGGCGTCAAAGATTCGAGGTGGCAAAGTTGAAATTCGAAAAAAGTACGTCGAAATCTATAAAAATACCAATTTTTAAAACTCCCGGAAAACTTGCCCGGTAAAACTACCAAATAATCGGGCTATATCGGGATATACCATTTAGAGACATATATTTTAGACACTTTAGACATGCTCTAAAATATAGTTAAATCTCGAAAATTAAGCATACTGAAGTCATATTTTCGTACCGAAAGAAATTCATGTGTTATTAATTAAAAATTTTGTAGTCGATTTGTGCCGAAGTCATTTGGTTTTCGAAAATATGTCTCGCATAAAAGTTATTCGTAATAAAAATCCGAACAACTATTCATCAGCTAACCATGTTATAGGGTAATCAGATTCAAATGCAACCGTACTTAAGTGTAAGTACTTTTTCCTAACTTTTGTTTTCTAATATTATAAGCTTTGCATTTGTAGCGGTATCGCATTTTCATTAAATTATTATTATAATTTTATTTATCATTTTTATCTGTTGCTTAACAACTATAACTTCTCTCTATTATCACGGTTGCTTTGAATGTTAACAACTTTGATAATTTACATATAAATATATATAATATGTCATAAATCAATTTAATAAAGATCAATTATATCTTTAACACTTATTTATTATTTATTTAAATAATAATTATTTATTATATCAATCAATTACTTCTACAATTTGGCGCCCGAGCCCAAATAAGCGAAGAGGGTGGTAAATTAACATATTTTTAAAGAAAAAATTTCCAAAATCTTCCAACAGATGCCTATTGGATGATTGGTTTGGATGAATTATTATTTAATATTGTAATTCTTACAAAATATAGCATACCACCCACCAAATTTAACAGATAAGTCTTTCATTTCTGTTAAAATATTTATTTTTGCTTTACGCTTATAACTATTTCGATTTCTAAAAAAATATTTTTATTATTTTTTTTGACATTTCATTTTTAATATGCCTAGAAATCGAAATGAGTTACCGAATTTAGATGCACCTACAATACATCTTCCAAATTTACAAAAGCTTCCAAAATTTAATGTAACAGACATTGAATTATGGATAATTCAAGTTTCTCGTTTCTTCATTATTCAAAATATTATTGACGATGAAACTAAGTTCACGCTAGCTTCTTTAGCTATACCTGAGGATTACACTTCTCATGTTAGAGATATTATTGTAAATCCACCACAAGAAAATAAGTTTAATGCACGAATAGACCACATTTGTGCTCTGGGATTATATTGATCATGCATTAAGACAACTAATCGATCCAATAAGCCCGGTATTTGAACAGATTGTTTTTTAGCTTTAGTCCTATGTGTTGCATTCATCATTGCCCCACATGCAGATGTATAAACTTCGGTTTTAGTATCGCACAATAACTCATAGTAGCGCTTTCTATTTTCATTAAATTATTATTATAATTTTATTTATCATTTTTATCTGTTGCTTAACAACTATAACTTCTCTCTATTATCACGGTTGCTTTGAATGTTAACAACTTTGATAATTTACATATAAATATATATAATATGTCATAAATCAATTTAATAAAGATCAATTATATCTTTAACACTTATTTATTATTTATTTAAATAATAATTATTTATTATATCAATCAATTACTTCTACACATTCAATAAGCATAATATATCAACCCATACTAATTAAATGATAATAATATTGTTTATAAATTTCTAATTAGTGCATAACATAATATTTAATTATATAAATAAATACACACATATATATATATATATATATATATATATATATATATATATATATATATATATATATATATGTATATATATATATATATATATATATATATATATATATATAAATATTTTAATTTAATTTGTGTTTCAGAAAGATAATGAACTTGAAATGTTGTTTATGTGTGTAGAAGACACATTGAATAAATTAATTGTATAAAAAGAATTACATAATATTAATATTATTTCTTAGCATAATATTATTTTTCATTAATTATTATTATTAATAAATGTTATTGTTGAGTGAACTTCACTTCCTGGGGACGATGGCTTCTTCATAATTCGACTTACCTCAGAGGTGCTGCTGTTGTTTCCTTACATATGCGTGTAGTTTGATTTAATTAACCATCAATGTTACCATGTGGAAATATTACCTTGGAAGTAAACAAGGTTAATTGTAGTATTTACTTTATTTTTTATTTGATATTATTTTATTCTAAATAATTGTTGTAAGTGAGACTAATTAAAATTTAATTCTTTCTTACAATTTGACGTATCAACAAGGTTCCAAAATTAAAATGGTTTCCGAGACATAAATACCTAGAAATATTTTTAATTTTTGGAAAAAATCTATTCAGAGTTGAAGAGCTAAATCTATTCAGAAGTTCGTTCTTGTAGAAAGTTGGGTGTTTTTAACATTGAAGTGGGTTTTTCTACAAATCTTCAATCATTCTGTAAAGATAATTAAAAAAAAAAAATTTTTATGAGACAATGCTTTAGAAAAATGAATAAAAATATGTACTTTAATCGATATAAAAAGAATGCTAATGTTGACACGAAGTTTCAACTATTTACTACGTTTCATCAAAATTGGTCCGGTAGATTTAAAGTGTCCAAACACGACTTTTCTACAATTATATTTATTGTATATTCTTTTTACTTCTGCACCGTATTTAGGTCAAAACTATTGGATGTTTGGAAAAATGTTTGTCCAAAATTTATAAGAAAAATTTTGTTTATATTAAAGCTCGCCTGCTGGACAAAAAATTGAATGACTGACCACAAAAACAGCCTAATCAAAGATAATAACATATAGGCTGTAAAAAAATAGATCAATAAAATGAGGCTTCAACCTCAGAATGAAAGGTAATAAGCTGAAAGTTTGCTTGAACCTTTCTTTTTGACATTCTAAACACTGGCTCAGAAAGCTTATGTAATCACGTATCCGTGTCTTAAGCTATTAAACGAGAAATATCCCGAAAATCAGTTTTTTGCAAATTACTCGTTTATAAGCCTATTTTCAATAAAATTCTCAAGTGTCCGGTTGAGAAAACATCTTTCCAAACTTTTCTTATATTAGCAAGATAATGATATACAAATATACCTGTTGAATTAAACAATTTTGAAGGTAGTATTTGAATAGATTCTTTTAAATAGTTCATCACGTCAAAGATCTATAACTTACACATACCCACAATTTTTTTAACTTGTGTTTTCCAAACACCTTGTATATGTTGATTAAATTGTCTATATATGTATATATGTATAAACACATAAATTGGAACAGTCTCCAATATATCCATTTTTAATGCTTCCAACAACATCAACATAGGTAGAGGATACATAAGGGGATTTATTTTTCATTATAAACAATAAACATGTATTAAAAAGTTTGTACTCAATATATTCTACCAAGTAAAACTAAAACATTACGTTACATCCTACACTGTGACTACAATTCACTATAGCACAAGACTCAGTCTTATGTAGTTGTGTATATATGTGTTTATTTGTGTTAATTAAAACCACATATGGTATAGACATTTATATATATATATATATATATATATATATATATATATATATATATATATATATATGTATATATATATATAATATATATATATATATATATATATATATATATAATAAAAATCTATGTATATAAACACATTTTCAGTTGAATTTTACTTCGATTTTAGTAAATGAAAACTCGAGTAGTAAATGTAAAAAAATTTTATTTATTCACTTAGAAAATTTTTTAGAGGAGTGTCAATTAATTCCGGCTTTAGGAGCTATAGTGGGTATTTTTTTAGATTATTTAATAATATTTTATAATAATGATAATATTATTAATGGGGTATAGCCTCCATTTTTGAGACTCCACGGTCTATACAGAGGCCACTCACATCATTATTTTTGATTTTCACAACATTTTTTCTATGATAAGATTTTTGATTTAGCTAAGACGAAACTATAATTTCATAGATCCATAATTTTCTCCACCGTCTTATAAAATTTCCACTTTAAAAGAATTTCATATTAACCCTTGACACACTGTATAATAAAAATATGATACAAATTATTAGCAGTAAAAAGAAATTTTAGTTTTTAAAAACTATTAATTTCAATGATTTATAAGTGAAAATTTTTAATTATAAGAATTTTCCAAGAAAACCAATTGATATTGTATGATCTTTGTAGATTTAATGAGTTTAGAACATGAAATTGTTACATTGTATATTATTTTTAACCCGACTTCAAAAAAGGAGGATGGTTCTCAATTCGTCTGTTTTTATTTTTTTTTTATTTTTTTTATTTTTTATTTTTTTTTATTTTTTTTATTTTTTTTTTATGTGTGTCACCTCAGAACTCCGACATTTATGAACCGATTTTGAATTTTGTTTTTTTGTTTTAAAGGGTTTGATTTCCCATTGGTCCCATTGGCACCAAATCCCATTCTGATGAGGGGATCCCCGGAAAATTGAGGAAAATCCTCATTTTATATGTGATAACCGATTTCTGCGAAATTTTTTTTTTTTTTGAAAGGGTATACTCATTCATAATGGGAAAATAAGAAAATTTTTTTAAAAACCGACTTCAAAAAATTTTTTTACAAAAAAAAAACCGACCCCAAAAAAAAAAATTTTTACAAAAAAAAAACAAAATGCATGTAAATAAAATTGAAAATCTGATATAAAAAAATGCTCTAAAAATTAAAAAAAAAAAAAAAACGGGTAAAAAAAAAATGTAAAAAAATTCACTAAAAATTAGTAAGTCGTTTAGTAGGTCTACCCATATTTAGACAAATAAAACTAGTTATAGAACTTCAAAGTCACTAAAAAGCGAGAAATAAACCTAATTTTGACAAAATGGAAAGCCGACTTCAAAAATAAAATATTCTATAACAAAAAATGCACTAAAAAGTAAAAAAATAATTGCATATTCTTGTGCCAATTTTAGTTCACCTAAGCAAAAATTTTTAAATATATATGTACAATTATTGTTATTTTTGGAGGCGGTGTCCAAATTTTATGTAAATTTCTCTATGCTGACACCGACTCCAAAAATAACAATAATTGTACATATATATTTACAAATTTTTGCTTAGGTGAACTAAAATTGGCACAAGAATATGCAATTATTTTTTTACTTTTTAGTGCATTTTTTGTTATAGAATATTTTATTTTTGAAGTCGGGTTTCCATTTTGTCAAAATTAGGTTTATATAAGATCATGTCAGTTTTTTATTTTGTATCCAAATTATGGGTCATTAATGTGAATTAAATAAAATTGATGAGGTATTCTATAATAATTATTTTGATAATAATTGTTCCAATATTAGAGAATAAATCATCATTTTTTTAAAGTGTAAATAATCGCTTCGGCTTTTTTATCTGTATTCGGCTCCGTCGTTCTAAAATAAATTGGTAATCCAAAATAACCCGATTGACATTGAAATGTCTCTAGCTTTAAATAAAAATGAGACCCCAATGCAAACTTAGACCGTGGATTGATTTTTGAAAAACACTGAAACCCGTATTTTTTTGTTTATTATCAGTATAGCCGAACTACTAATTTTTGTGTCTCTAACTTATATAAAGATAAAGTTTAGTCTCGATTATATGATATGTATAGATTTCATGTTATGTAACAATTTAAAGAGTAATATAGTTTATAGTTTCTATAGAAATGCTTACATTAACAAAATTCTGAAAATAAATTAACTGTCAATAAATAAAAAAATAAATAAAAAAATTGACGTTTCAAACTGTCAAAATTTAGAATAAAATAGTTCGCCTATATCACCTCTTTAGGATATAAAGTTTATTAAGATAATCAAAGAGAACTCCAGGTTTTTTGAAATTAAATTTAAATTTTTGCCTCAATTAAATACGTATTTCGACTACAAAGTAGACATCATCAGTATGAATTAGCTAATCGTAACTAACTCCGGGATATGGAGTCAAAGATATTATTACTCGTTGCTAATTTGGTGAGGGTCTCATGTCTCATATTTGGTGCTAATATCGTGAGACACGCACCAAATTAGCAACGAGTATCATATCTCTGACTCCATATCCCGAAGATAGTTACGATTAGCTAATTCATACTGATTCGAGCTAATTCAACTTTGTACTCGAAATATGTATTTATAAAATACAAATAATTGTTCTAGAAATTGGGGAAAAATTTGAAATTTAATATCTTTAGGTGGGTATTTTTTTAAAATCCTTTCTCAGTGCACATCTACGTCACCTGTGGAACATATCTTTCAAATTTCATATTTCTGACTTCAATAGCTTTGGCTTGGTGATGATGAATCAGTCAGGATATGTAATTTTATATGTATAGATAAATCGGTCAATGAATCTATTTACAAAAATTATGATTTAAACCTTTTTCAGCCTATATTGATAATTTATATTAGAAATATTTAACATAAGCTTACTGAACACATGTAGGTACACTGATAGAAGGAATTTGTTTCCTCAAGAATATATGCATATATATATATATATATATATATATATATATATATATATATATATATATATATATATATATATATATATATATATATATTATTCAAAATATTTGCTTCTTAAGACTACGCCGTCGAACCAAGAACATATGTTAAGTTGAGCGAAAAAAACTACAATTATTGAACGGTGTTTAAAATTTTTTTTTAATCGAGTTCGTTAGTCTTGGCCTAAGAGAGTCTTTCTTGGTCACATACTCTTGCGATTCTTGTAAAAAAATAGTATTTTTCTTATTAAACAAAAAATGAAAAACTCCAGAAAATATAGTTTTTGCAGCTTCTTTAACTGAAGTATATATATTTAACTGAAATATATTTAACTGGAGTAAATCATGACGTCTTTGAAAAATTTCATTTGTTTGGATTAAACAAATGATTGGTTCGAAATTTTAGCATCCTACGGTCCAACAAAATCGTCATTTCAGTTTAAGAATTTCGAGATTCTTGAGTCAAGAGTCTTTATTTAAGATAATTTTCTCAAGTCAAAACTACAGATATCTAGATACTTATTTTCTTATACCAAATATATATTATCTTCCCTATACATGAGGGTCAGAAATTCTTGATTTAAAAAAATTTTTCTTAATGTAAGGAATTACTTCTATTAGTGTACACCTATTATATATAATAGGTTGGTTACTTTCGTTATAGACAGACGATGTGTTGCGTATCATTGTAATAAACTTTATAAGATATGCACATTTATCGCGCGTAATCCTTTTTGATTATATAAACTCTTCTTCTGTTGGTATCTTTGAGCTTGTTTGTGTAACATACATCTATCTATCTATGTAACGGAGCTATATAGAGCTCTTGATATAACACTTACTATCATAGTAATAATAACAATAATAATAATAATAATATAGTTTACTTATGCTTTCCCCAACGAATCTCATAATATATATAAAATATCATGTTCGTTATATTATACGGGTTTTTACATGTCTCGTTATATTAGTGAGATGATATTGTTACAAAGTTATTTGTTATAATTTATTTGGAAGAAACGAGATTTATTATTAGAAAGTTTCGAACAGTTCAAACAGAATGTAATGAATGCTTCATTTAGACTATGGGAGAAGCGAATCTCGTCAGACTGTAGTAGAAAGGGGAGCATAATGGACTATAAACTCGAAGTGAAGTACTTTTTGGACACCTATTTATCTATCTATCTTCGTTTAGACTCCGACATAAGTTTGTCGCGGTATCTTGGCTCTCTTTTTAAACTTAAAAAAAACGGAGCACTGTCGAATTTACACAGATTCTAATACTCGAGACAAAAACAAACAAAATACTTATTAATCTTCAGCAATTTATTTTTATTGATAACTTTGTTCAACAATACTATATTCAAACAATGATTAATTCAACAATGGCAACTTCAAACCGCAATACTGTTCCTTTCGGACTGAATTTAACAACTGACTCTAATTTGAGTGAAGCTGCTCTTTTTATACAGAACGCGTGTTTATTGCGTAAAACAGCGTGTTTATAATAAAAACATTATTATTATTGTGTGTTTCAACTTGCCTTCAATTTATTTTAATTGATAAAATTTAACTTGTATATATATTTCTGTTTTTGAACAAAATTCTTACTTGTTTTGATTAAAAAAATATTCTACAAATTTTTGGTAAACTATAAATTATATATATTTTTTGTTTCAAAATAATAACTTTCCTCTATTCTTCAATCTCATCTTTAATATTCCCTCGCACTATCCCAGCCTTCTGTAAATAGATTTTGTGCAGAGTTTTATGAAATGTAAGAAAATTAACATTTCGGGTCTGTTCAATTTTATTGAACGGGAGTGTACGTACCTTGTGTCCGAGCTGTTCACACACAAAATAACTTATTGCTGCTTATATTGTAATTAAACAACGACGTAAACGCTATATTTATACTATATAATAAATTGATGACTTGTCCAAGAAAAAATACGAATTTTCGGGTTTTACTATCAAATACGTATAAAATATCTGGGAAACTGACTACTGTGTATTCATGACTTGTATTCATGTTTTCCGTAAAAATGAAAAGTGCATCAAGAGTTTGTACTTACAGGTTTTTGCAAAAATTTTAAGTGCAAATTTTGTTCGTTCTTTACTTTTATGCAGGCATTGTTTGTTGATATTTTATTCATGGTTTATGAAAATTTATTATTGATCTTCGAATATTCTTTTTAATATATACTTTTTTACAATACATAAATTTTTTCAAAAAATTTACTTTATGAAAAAGTTTTAAATTACGCCCAAAACATTTAAATTTCGCACTTATCTACTGAGAATCAAAAAGCATTTAATTCTTTGCGTCAGTTAACAATTTTATACATAAAAGGTTTAAGAAGTCAGTATTGGAATTTCTCGTCAAATATAGAACTTTAAGGCAACTGTAAAAGGGTATTAAATATTTCCATTCTGAAACAAAATAAAATATTTTTACGATTATAAATTGACTATAAAATATATATTTAATAATATTTTGAATTCGTTTAATATATGAAATTATATAAATTTTCTAGTAAAATTATCATCATAAACTCGAATTCGGGATGGTGTTGTTAGAAGAATATATTATTATATGATTTTACGAAGGCAGGATCATAAAATCATTAAACCAGAATAGAAAATTAATATACCGAGTCGAAATTTTGTTTTATATTTGTAAAATAACATCCACGTACGTAAAATAGCTTAAAGTGATGTTTAATTATGCTTATCGGAACAAATATAAACTATGGATCGAAAAATTTCCACCTAGAGATAAAAAATTATTATATTTAATTGTTTTTTAGGCTGTAATACGTTGCTATAAAAGTGTTTCGGGTTGAAAATAGAAGTTTCTATGAAAGGCATTCGATTATGAAATCACTGTTCGACCGGTATTATTCAAGTTTGATAATGACTATCACTAAAAACTTTAAAATATATGTTTTTATTCATATGTATACGGGAAGTTCATTTGATAATTTTCCACCTAAATATTTTAAAAAATATGGATACTGGAAAAAAAAATTTCAAAAAGTTACTTTGTTTTAAAGGGAAAAAAAATGCAATAATTATATTCTGGTTCCATGCATCCGTGCCGCGTGGTACAATTTATCTTTAAAACATTAAAATCAAAATCTTTTGTTTGAAATTTTTGTTCATGTAACCAATTATTCTGGCGTAGAAACAATGCAGGATTTACATCAAAACTGGGATGTATGAAAAAACATTTCAAACAAAAGTTGTTACATTTGTAAAAATAAACAACTTTTATATAAAAATTTTTGTAAACTTAGTTTACACCGGATATTTAAGCAATGAACTCAGTTAGTTTGTATTTTTAATTGTTTTTAGTACATTTCTGAAACACTATTTGTGGTATATAAACATTTAGATTATATATTGATTTGACTTTTGTTATTATATATAGAAGGTTAATCAAAATTTGCCTGTAAAAAGTCTCGAAACTTTAAACCTTTTTGTAAATATATCAGTTTCTATTTGACCAATCATCAACAAACATTCAACATAAACATATATACAAAAGGAATCGAACATTCGATTTGATCTCAGAGATCAATATAATAATATAATCGAATGTATAGAAATGATCTGTTATCGAAAACTTTTCCAAACATATTACAAACATTAAATTGTCAAAATTGTTTGTACGAAAAAAATAGGGAGAGAAAATGTAATCTAACGAAAACGTTACAAAAACTTTACGAAAGGGTTTCTTATTTATATTCAATAACCTGAATTGAGTACTGATCTGAGGGTGGGGGCTGAAAAAACATTACGTGTGTTTTTATTTATGTCAAATAATTATTTTTTTCTAAATTTTGATAGTTTGAAAAGTTAATTGTTTTGTATTTTAAATTTATTGACAAATAATTTATTTCCAAAATTTTGTTAGTGTAGATATTTCTATAGAAATTATAAACTATTTTATAACGTTAGAACAGTAAAAAAAACAGCTATAACTTTGAAACGATTTGGAAATTGGAACTTCTGATAGTTTTTCTGGAATCTTAAAAAAAATTTATCCAAGGTCCTCTCTCCTATAGTTTTTACCAAATCATTTGACATTTTCTCTTTTATATGTAAAGACGGTAATACTACACGCTAAATTTGGCTTCTTTTTTTTGTCACCTGACGTCGTGACCAAAATGGTCAGTTATTTCTATATTAATAATTTCTATATAAATTGTTTAATAAATGATTTTAAGCCTATTTTTTCCACCGCATCGTAATTTAAATCTTACCTACTTAAAATTGTTCGCAGTTTTGAGCAGTGCAGATAGTTTTGAAGCTTAATGAGAAGATTTTTTATGGATAAAGTGATTTAACTTATTAAAGATATTGAAGATATTGAAGATAATGAAACCGTCCAAGTAGTCGAGCGGTCAAAGGCGTATGTCTGAGGCGTTAAGTCTACTTGAAAGAATTTGTTGCAATGGTTTATTATTGTATTATATTGAAGAAAAGTAAACCAGAAATATAACACAGACTAAACGAGGCAACATCACAAAGAGACGTCATCAAATCAAATTATGTTTTGAAACATTTTTTTTTTCGTGTGTGTTTGTGAGAACCACACACACACTCGCACACAACACAAAAACAAACAACAATCTATCTATCTATCTCACTTCAATCAGCCAACATCAATAAACTGTTTTGTTTTTTTATTTATTGTTTTGAACAAATAACAACAAAAATCCTTTTTCTAAAAATGTCACAGTTGGTTTAACTAACAATTGTAAAAGAAATATTGTTTATTCAGATTATTCAAATATTCTTTGAGTATTTGAGTACACAATGTGTCAGGTGTAACAGGGGTTTATAAAAAATGATTTTTCGTATTGGTCCTGTGACAGGCTGTACACTCGGTACTCGGTAGGATGTTCCAGCATACCACCACCTTTGGACAGATTTTGCTCATTTTCACAGGCTAAAAATAAATTTTTTTTCTAATAAATCCCGAAGTTTCAGAATTTTTGACCGTTAAGAACGTGAGATAATTAATATCAAAGTTATCATTCTCTCTCACTCTCTCTCATCAGAAGCATGTAAAACTACAAGCCCGCCCAACTATTATCTGTTGTATTAGAAAAAATACTCGACAGAATTAAAAAAAAAAAACTAGGAGAGTAAAGCTAAATATTTATTATATAAATTTAAAAAAAAAATCGTGTTACCGTTTTGTTTTTGAAATATAAAAGTTTAATTATTCCTTTTCTTCAACGTAACATTATTTTGTATGTGTGAACAGTGCTTTTGTCTATGTGTTATATATGATGTGTGTTTATGTATTGGTGCTATAATAAAATCAAACCGATTTGTTGTACCGATTGCATAACACAGTGCCGGAAAGTCCTTAAACTTGAATGGCCAACATTCTTTGACATCAAATGTTTGATATGAAAAATCTAGGGATAGGGATGGATTCCAATCTCTAGATGTGAATGATTTTTCATATCAAGCATTTGATGTCAAGAATGTTATCAATGTTCTGACATATTACTTAAATGTCAAAGTAAGTAAACGCTTGTCACTTCCCTTAATATAATATAACCGAAAGGCCACCCAGCATACTAACAATGGACGCTAGTTTACAAAAATAATTTAAAAATTAAAATGTCAAGTTTTTTAATGAGAAAAAATTGAAAAGGGGAAGGTCTGTAGGTAGATAGGTAGAAGAAACAGAAAATTTGGTATCTCCCTCTTAGTATTGGAAAAAATGTATAAGAAGAAATGTATAGAATGTATAAGAAATAAAGGTATAGAAAATTAGTTTTACTATAAATCGGTTTCTAATCATTATTTCTATTACCCTAATATTAACCAAAATATTTACGATTAAAGATTAATTTAAGATTAATTTCTCTAAGATTAATGAAAGATATTCTATACTTTGTGTCTTCTTCTTCTTTATAGCCCTTCTTTTCCTTAAACCGTTCGTTCGTGAGTATCCGACCGGATAGTAAATTTAGGTCGAATAAGTAACAATCAAAATTTAAATTTAAATTACAGAAATACACCTTGAAATATCCAAAAATAAAATCTGGAGATGCCGGGTATCGATCCCGGTACCTCTCACATGCTAAGCGAGCGCTCTACCATCTGAGCTACATCCCCTGATACAAGATAAGTCATATATTGATTTAAATATGATTGAATACATAAATGAAAGTATTCTATAGGTGTGGTCTGCCTCGAGGCTTATTGGTTGATACAAAATATTACAATCTATAATGATATTAATATTTTTATAAATTTAAATAACAGGAATACACCTTTCAATATCCAAAAATATTATTTGGATATTTAAAGGAGATGCCAGGTATCGAAAATAGTCTACTCACAAACGAACTTTCAAATACGAAAAGTATATCAGATACCAAATTTAATTTTGATCGACCTAAAATTGTGATCGCTATATACACATGGAAAATATTAATTTATATGTATGGGTCGGTAGCCTCTATAGCGGTCCCGCGTCGCGATTAATATTAAAAAGATGGAAGTTACTTAAAATACTTTTTACCAAAAAAGTAGTAACGCATTTATTTTGAAGAAATTTGCTTAGTCGACGCAGCTCCTACATAATGAAATTGTTTTTGCATTAATTGTGCAAGTATATCTGAAATTTGACCGGTTTTTTATTACAAAGTTACTCTCAACAATCACAAGAAGAACTAAAAACATTAAGTACCAATCATTTTCCGCGCTTTGAGTAGTTTATTTTAACTCAGTTACTGGGCTTCAACATTGAAAATGTTGTCGGATTTTTTACAGACCTAATCTATTAGTCAGTTAACTCAAATAAACCTCAGGTCAGATCATACCCTCGGTCAAAATGTATAAAATACAGAACATTTTTAATATCATTGTGAGACACGCACCAAATTAGCAACAAGCAACATATCTCTGAATCCATATCCCAGAGATAGTTAAGATTAGCTAAATCATACTGATGATGACTACATTGTAGTCGAAATACGTATTTATAAAAACACAAACAAATGTTATAGGACTTGGGGCAAAATTTGAAATGTGATTTCAAAAAACCTAGAGTTCTCTTTGATTATTTTAATAATCTTTATTGAAATAATACCTTTGCATGTGACATCCTACGTTGTATCGTATATAAATAATGGTCATGCTGTAATGGTCATGTTTAGAACAAATAAGTCCTTAATAAACTAAGTAAGTCAGTAGTCTAAATAGGACACGCTTACTAAGTTGAATGCAGTGTTGTCAATTTGGGGGTTTTTCCCCTAAATTTAGTAGATTTGATTATTTGAAATAATACAAGCCATCATTTATCGAAGATAAATAAATATTTTGTGGTCTCTGATTCGTTATATTCAACTTGAATACAAAAATACGACATCCCAAAAATAAATCACCTAGAATATCATTAAATCACCTGTGTTTTATTATATCCACTAAATTTAGGGGAAAATCTTTTTATTTGGCAGCACTTACTAAGAAAAATAGCGTCATAATATAAGTTGCATAGTATCTGTCAGGTGTCCTGGCAAAAAAGTAAGATATACTTAGTAGATTAGATTATATTCGAAAGAGTTGATCTATTGTACCTCATTTCCTTCACAGGTGTTCCAGTAGTCCTATGGTCTCAATAAACGTTAGGATATCCTTTGGCGACACTTCATCGATTTCATCCGGCTGAATATCTGTCCATCCCCAAATGATAATGTCTTTTGAGAGAGAGACTTTCGTAACCTCATAGAATGTAAATTCCGGTTTCCTCCTCTTCATGACAAAATCTTCAGAGATTATTCCCTGTGCGATTGATTTTGTGCATGTTTATTGAGTTTGTAGTGGCCAATAAGAAGGCCAGTAAGTATCGGCAATTGGTTTCTTCGCAGGTGCAAAAGCTGAGAGACATTTGTACATGATATCCTTAGTAATAACTTACGTATACTGGGGACTTAGTTATGCCGAACACGACCATTATATAAATTGTAAAAAAATATATTTAAAATAACAAACAAAAAATAATTCACTCATCGATGATAAGCGACAAGCAACGATCGTTTTCGTTATGATGTACAAGATAATGTTTGTGATAACGACAACTGCACTCGGCACTGTTTTAAACATTTCCTTTTACGTAATTTTCACATCACTGTAGTCACTGTAATTTAACAAACTCACACAGATCATGTGTGTGAGAGTGTTTGTGTGTGTGTGTGTGTTGATACAAGTATGGACTATTTATCCTAAATATCCTTTCAAAAACATAATTTTAAATATGTTTGATGATGAAAAAAACACTAAGTTTTATTTTTTTCCTGTTCACATGTATGTACTTATCTTTGTGTTGTTCATTTTTTGATATGAGAACACGTGTATAAAGCGTATAATATTTTTTTAACGTTTTCAAAAATCTCATTGATGATAGTGGTTAAACAACTTTATCATTGGATCATTTATAATTTTTATACAGATTGTGTAATTTCAGTATGTGAATATAAAGATTCCTTAAATGGTTTTTGAATAAAAATTTTGCTATAATACTGCAGTATTGTAGGTGAAACCTATAGTTAAAGATGATGTACGAACAACCAATTTTCAACCGTACTTGCGCAAACAGTTTCATAGTGTATGGGATCAGTTATCGGTTCGAAACTAATCGTTGGGGTTCGATATTTATTGCGCATTACGTCCGCGTATGCCAAGTAGATGGAAAGTGAATGATATCGTTTGATCAATAAAACCAATAATAATCGCGACACAGCATTTGTCTGTGCAAACATTTTCGCTCGAGAACACCATAAATGAAATGAGTTTTGCACAAACTGTCGGAAGATACAAATCTTTGCGCAAACATGATGTTGCACAGACACGGTTGTTTTGCCAATTGTTTGATCGTTTGATCAAACAATTGAATTGCAAATGAACAATTGCAAATTGTTTTGAATCAAACGTTTGATCAAAGTAAATGGTTACGTAGGAGCTACGTAGACAAAGCGAATTTTCTCATGAAAAAATCAAAAGTAAGTTACTGCGGCGATACCAAATATTAAAGCATTAAAACATTAAGTAATTCTCTTATTAGTAGAGTTAGGGACAAAAAAGACCAGTTTCTGATTATGTGTTCTAGAACGTTTTCGAGTTGAGGTTAATAGGTCTTTTGCCATACGCACGCGCTCAATCACAGCTTCGTTTTTAGCGGTGTAGTCTACCTATTTCTAACCACGCGGAAGATCCTCGACTGTTGCTCAAATAATCGCTTGTCTAACCCTATGGTATATATTTTTGGGCACTTAGTGTAAATAAGCATCGATATTTTGATCAATTATAAATTATATCCTTGAATTTGACTCCATGTTATTTTTATTTTTATTTGTATTTTGAAGCTTTTAAATAGCTCCTTTTTAAAAATTAGAAAGTAAGCCCATATTTATTCATATTAATAATATTTTTAATGATTTCCTTTTTATTGTTGCAGGTAAGAAAAATATGAAGTAATACACAACAAATCTACGTCATTAGAAACGTACACTCTTCAAAATCGTAAGACTTGCTAATTAATTAAGATCAACCTTATAAAACCTTAAATAGAAAATTTTATTGCTGAAGCTTCACAAACTTATGCGAAAACCAGGTAAATATTTGTTTGAAATTATAAACGGAAATTGAATATAACCAAGTATCAAATACACAATTTGTACTGATGAAAAAACGAATACATATGTTAAAAATTGAAAGATAAATTCATGTGACAAAAATTATATTTAACAAAAATAAAATAGAATAAAATTTACATACTTTGATCTTCTCGACGTTTCGAACAAAAATAAAAAATTATATTTGAAAGTAAATACTTTTTTTTTCTAGTGTATATATTTAAAGACTTTTTTTTCTCATACAAAATTTTTTTCTTATAAATGGTTAAAAATAAGGATACAAAAAATCGCATTTTACGCATTTTTTCCTTAAAAATTCGTTACAATTGGAGGAAAATTTTATGACCCCGATTTTGATAAAAACTTCGTTTTAAGCTGATTCGGACCTAGCGAAAACGATGGCGTTAGTTAAAATACGATACGATTAACGGTTTACAAAGTATCAGACCCATAGTGCTAAAATTCGAAACTGTATGAATTGAGAAGGCAAAATTTTGAAATGTTTCGGTCGGACGTTAAAATGAACCTGATTTTCGTACTGTTTAGGTCAAAATTAGCCTAGAAATTGATTATTATTCAAATCGAGAACAAAAACTTTCTTAACTTTTTTCGCATTTTTCCAAGGGGTACCCCTTAAAAAAATTGCTAAAATTGGAGGAAAATTTTATGACCCCGATTTTGATAAAAACTTCGTTTTAAGCTGATTCGGACCTAGCGAAAACGATGGCGTTGGTTAAAATACGATACGATTAACGGTTTTCAAAGTATCAGGCCCATAGTGCTAAAATTCGAAGCTGTATGAATTGAGAAGGCAAAATTTTGAAATGTTTCGGTCGGACGTTAAAATGAACCTGATTTTCGTACTGTTTAGGTCAAAATTAGCCTAGAAATTGATTATTAAAATCGAGAACAAAAACTTTCTTAACTTTTTTCGCATTTTTCCAAGGGGTACCCCTTAAAAAAATTGCTAAAATTGGAGGAAAATTTTATGACCCCGATTTTGATAAAAACTTCGTTTTAAGCTGATTCGGACCTAGCGAAAACGATGGCGTTGGTTAAAGTACGATACGATTAACGGTTTACAAAGTATCAGACCCATAGTGCTAAAATTTCAAACTGTATGAATTGAGAAGCGAAAATTTTAAAATGTTTCGGTCGGATGTTAAAATAAACCTAATTTTCGTACTTTTTGGATCAAAAGTACTTTAGTTTACTCTAGTTTCAAGGTCACTAAATGGGAAGTTGACCGTTTGGGTGGATCACACCCACACCTAGCCTCTTTTATTTTAAAACTAAATAATTTTTGCCAATTTTTCACACGACATAATCAACATTTTTTTACAAACATCTAAAATATTCCACATATAGAAATTTCGATATATCCTTTCTAAATCATGTATATATATATATATATATATATGATCACAGAAAGTTTTCCTAAAGTAAGAAGTACCAACATTTAAAACAAATATACATACTAGATAGATATACACAAATGTATTAGTGTAAACAGTTTAATTTACAACTTTACAAATATGGTAAAACTATGTTGATAACTTTACACATTGGTTAAATGGTTTGTTACCGAAATACAAAATTGATAACGAATTTGGATAACTTACTCGAAAATTGAGTATTTCGGTAGAATAATATAGATTTGTGGTTTTAATAAGAATGTATATAATATTATTAGTTAACACAGAATAACTTACTCTATACGCTATGGCTCATATTTGTTAGAAAAGTGTAAGAAACCGTTATTTTGGCTATCTTTGGCTGAAGCAAAACTTACGGACGCCATAAACATATTTTTGTTTGTGTATATAATTCGTGAAAAATATCAATTATTTTTTTTATCTTTTAAACAGCTTATAAGATTGTAGCAATGCTTATAACTTTACACAAAGCTAATCTGTATGCCATTCACATGCATGCACATACGCTGGTACGATGACGTCACAGGCATAATAAATACAGCGCAACAAATACGTAAAGGCATGGTACATCCGAATTTCTTGTTTACAATTTTGTGTCCAAAACCTGAAATTTAGTAAGGTTATTTTGAATACAATTGTGAGTAGAAAATAGACTTTGAGATAAGGACTCGTTTTCTGGGGTAAGATAAATGACAAAGACGTTTTTTTTTTTGGAATCTAAAGTGTTCACAAATATGCGGCAGCGTATGGAGTAATTACTAAATTATTTAATACCAAAAATTACAAACATAAATTTGTATATTTATTGATATAAATAAAATACCCTAATATTAAAGGCAAATATTTGGTAATAATTTAATTTCCCTCTTGGTATCTCGAAAATAGTTTATATGAGAACATTTTTTATGACATAAGCTAAAGAAATTTTATTATCTTTTTCATTGGTAGATATTTCGTAGTATCCACGGAATATGCCCCACTTGAAACCCAATTTTCGTAACATTTCCAATTCAGAAAACAAAAAATAATTAAGGTAATTTATTCGTAACAGTTAATTAATTTACTTATAACAACTATGCCGATTGAACATATCTATAGTACTTTAACAATTATGATACAATTTACTACATATATGTCAATAATTACCATTAAATATCCATAGATTTTTAAAAAATCCGAAATATATGATTTTTTTTAAAATTATTCAGTTCAACTTGTAAGTTTTTGAAAGAAATGTATAGAAAATTTTTCCAGTTTTATGAAATAAAATGAAGTATGCGCGAATCGTTTACGTATACCATGTATGTATAAAATTTCAAATTTGATTAAAATAATATTATATTTCAATTTCACGTAATTTTTAAGGAAAAAGGGTTTACGTGTGAACTACCATAAATTACATTATATTTTACTTTTCGAAATGAAACTTATTTTGTATCAATTATATCAATATTATTTACGTTTTTAGTGGAGTACTATCTCTATTAATGTAATCTAGACCTGTACTTTGTCACCCATGGACTTGACTAAGGCTATATTTTACAGAATTTACAGAATGTCGAAAAATTTATCTATATTGAATTCAATATATCAGAATACATATTGAATGTCATAAAATTAAATTTCCCTCATTGTGTGTTAATAGTATGCACAATCAAATCCATATTTTTGAGCAAACACATTTTGTGATATAATGAAAATATATTTTCCGACCTCAATTAATTTGTATAAACACAAAATTTGATAAACATATTATCCATACAAATATATATCTTTAGGTAGGTAGGTATATGATGTGTGTATTACCCAAAACCACACAATCCACTCAAAATAATATCTCGTACTTTCATAATGTAATATATATCCATCATCAGAGAAGTAGAACAAAGCATATTAGGTTCTCAAATAAGTGGCATGATAATAATAATCATAATAATCATACGTAAATATACAAAGGGTTCAAAGAGTTCTGGTACGGCTACTTTAATTTACGAATTTATCTACAATCCCTAAAAATATTTTATTGAAGTTATACTTCTTTAGTCCGGTTTGAAATGATTTGAATCGAGTTTTAACGTGCGTGCGCTCACTGTCACACGAGGACGACAGTATGATGGCGCGGTCATTTGAAGCACACGTCGTCATACGGTGACGTCTGAAACCAAACGGTTTTGCTGTTTAATTGGTTTTGTTTTTTTAAGTAATAAATGACACTATTATGCAAAACTAAATATCTTATATTTTCAATAGTAGATGGCACCACCATACAAAACATAAATAGTCTATATTTTCAGTAACATACGATTTGCAATATTGAAATTGTTATCATTATGTAAAATAATTTAAATTTTTTTGTAAATATACTCCCGTTCATAAAGATTGAATCAGTTGGAATATACTAAGTGTTACTGTATGTAATATTATACACGTATTTAGTACTATATACACTGATTTAGTACTATATATACTGAGGAATTTCTTTCCTCAAGAAAATATTTTTTCTTCAAAATATTTGCTTCAATAAAGAAACCCTTGTTTTCATTCAAGACTACGCAGTCGAACCAAAAACATATGTTTAGTTAAGCGAAGAAACTAAAATTTTTGAACGGTGTTTAAAATTTTTTAAATAGAGTTCGTAAGTCTTGGTCTAAGAGAGTCTTTCTTAGCCTCATGTGATTCTTTAGTCAAGTAAATGAAATTCATGTAAAAAAATAAAAAACTCAAGAATAGAAAATTTATGCAACTTCTTTAACTGAAGTACATATATTTAACTGAAGTATATCATTACTTCTTTAAAAAGTTACATTTGTTTGGATTGAACCAATGATTGGTCCGAAATTTTAGCACCTTGATCCAAAGAAATCATCAATTCAGTTTAAGAATTTCGAGATTATTGAGTCAAGAGTCAGTTTATCTTTAGTTAAGATAATTTTCGCAAGTCAATACTATTGATGTCAAGATACTTATTTTCTGATACCAAATATATATTATCTTCTCTATATATGAGAGTTAGAAATTCTTGGTTTAAAAAAAATTTTTAAGGTATTACATCTATCAGTGTACGCTTAGAATGTGACTTACTGGTTTAGTTTTTATAAGCGGGAGTGTATGTATCGTCTACTTTTTTAATTAAATTTGGAAATTATCTAAACTTTAGAATGATTTACATGGAGATCCCATGGAGAGTTTACAATAAAATGACGGTGGGATCTCATTTAAAAAAGAAACCATCTTTACTTACCTTTCAAATCAAATGCCTTTTGTTTTATTTCCTACAAATTTGGTCAACAAAGTTTAGTTTATAAAACCCTATCATTGTGTGTCATTTAACTGTATCGGAACTTTTTGAAATTCCTGTACTATTATATGTTCATATGTTTGTTTGTTTATTTGTTTGTTTGTTAAAAGATATACTCCAAACATATTGTTTTCTATAATACACAGAGTGTAATGATATATTAATTCTAGCCAAATATATGACATCAAGTCTGTTTTAACTTAATTTAGTATTCGATGCTTATTCCAAACCATCTATAGAATTAATTGAAACTTTTTAATTGCAACAATTAAAAAGTGAACATGTCATTAGTTAAATGATTAGTGGAGAATGACTGATTTATATTTGTTGTAATCAATTTATTGATTAGTTTTGATCTGAAATAAACATTTTCTAATGTAAAGCCCCGTGCATCGATAAATAAAGTCTAATCGATTAAAATTCTCTACCTTATGATTCTCTTTTGGAGCAGCGAGGGGAATATTAAAAGCTTTTACAATTATATTAGATTTTAAGACTTACACAGCTTTTCTGATGCGTCAGGCTAAAAACTACAGGCTACTCTTTTTTTTGTATTCTACTTGCTTATATTCCGAAAACGATTAACCGTAGCGTCAAAAATTGATCATTTAATTTTCTAAAAGAATATTCCGTGTAACTTCAATTATCCGAACTGCATTGTTTTGGAGATTCAATCTAAAGCAAAAGTAATAAAAATTAGAAATTTGTAAATATCTACGTTTTGTAGCACAATAAATCTTGTCAAAACTAAAAGAAGTATATTTAATTTACAATAAAAGAAGGAATTTTATCTGTAATGTTGCATTAAAACAAAAAATATGAAATTATTTTTACTTTGAATGAACCTTTAATTTAAATCAACATATAAAATCAGATGTATCGAATATAAGTGACAAAACAGATTTTTTTAAAGTTATAATTTATAATTTTTTTCAGTATACATATTTCAGTATATTACCCTCCCCCCTGTTTTTGTGTATAAACTATTTAACTTGTCTCACAATGCTTTGAAGTCAATTACTACCATCTCAATATTTTTATTCATTGATTGTATTACATACAATCAATACTTGGTATATGTAGTATAGTTATAGTACTGTCTATATGTAGTACTATGTACTATGATATGGTTTACTTTGTCACACTTAAACTGTATTAAAATCAGTATTGTATAACATATAACTATTATACTTAACACTGTATAACTTGTCCTGAATAATGCGAGATGTGTCGAAAACAATCACGGCCAAGTTAAAACAGACCATTATTAAATAATAAAACTCACAATGGTATTAAGTTGCATTGATATACACAAATGTAAAGGTATTTTCAACTAAAATATTGTTTTGATTATAATATACACATAGAAAACGATTGTGTGTATAATATATATATATATATATATATATATATATATATATATATATATATATATATATATATATATATATATATATATATATATATATATATATATATATATATATATATATATATATATATATAAATATTATTTGTTTATGGTATTATAGACATTACAAAGGTAGAAATTTCGAGTTTGATTTTGGTTGTCATAATGTGTATTACAGTTGATATTAATAAATAACCTTTGTGAACATAACAAGTTGAACTTTATATATATATATATATATATATATATATATATATATATATATATATATATTACATACACACACAAATATAATAAACAGCTTGATCAATACCAGATAAATAAATTGTAATTATATTTTATCCATTTATTATACTTGATAAAATTATTTATTAATTATTGGTTAATTTGTTCATATAAAATATGTTGTAGGGTAGGCATTGTCAATTAAAGTACTCGAATAATCTAATTTTCTTTATCATCGTTTGATTTATGAATATTTAGTTTGGTATTTATATAACTGTGCATTTATAATATAGAAGTATGCTTAAGGTAGTTCCGCTGGCAAAACAATGTGAAATTGATCTGGGTGCCGAGTCACAGTGGTTTCCAAGGAAACGAAAAAGCAGATACCTTAGCAAAGAAGGGAGTCGGAATACCCTTCACTGGCTCAGAGTCTATTTTAGAAATTCCAGGGACTGCATGTAAACAGTTGATCAACGAGTGGTCAAATGCTAAATACCGTGATCACTGGGAAAAAGTACCACGGCAAGAGCTCGGGAAGGTACTGCTTCAGAGTGCAACAAAGAGGCTATCTCTCGATGCCCTGAGGCTAAACAGGATGCAACTGCGGAGGGTTACCGGATTCATTACCGAGCATTATCCCCTTCGAAACCATCTGCACACAATGGGACTCCATAACGGGTCCATTATGTGCAGATTGTGTGGCGAGGAGGAAGAAACATCCAGCCATATTATCTTTGACTGCGAACCTCTAGGGTCCACAGATACAGTATATTCGGTGCATCTCACCCCGAATATATAAACCTTTGGGAGGACCTGATAAGCAAGCTCCAGGCTATGGCCAACATATGGGAGTAGCGAATCTCGTCGGGCCAAGGTTGAAGGGGGAACACAATGGACCATAAGGTCCAATTGCAATAATCTAATCTAATCTAAGGTAGTTCCAGTTAAATTTGTGTTTGGTGGAACAAAATAAATAAAACAATTCAAATCAATTTGCGTTTAATTTTTGATCAGTATGATCCAAAGTAATTGTAATTTTGAAAAGTATGATCCAAAGATCCGTTTAATTTCCAAACAAATTTATTAACATTAAACAGAATTTGTGCTTGATTGAGCAATATTTAAAGAAAATATTTCATAGTATTATATTTATTCAGCGATAAAACTTTATAAACGTTAATGTTTAAATCGAGACTTAATCACGCGTGAGCATTTAATTAATTTTTAATATACCTAATCCAATTTGAAATGACTATGGATATGAATCAATCGAATTAACTTAACGAAATAAAATCGGAGAAAAATTCGAAACATACATTTTATGTACACACGACGATACGATAATGGATAAACAACTTGAAACGAATGTGCGACAACAAGAATAACATGGAGAGAAAAAGAAAGTCTTTCACTTATTCTCACATAATATATACACACAAATTTAGAATATTTTCTTTTTTTTCACAGTTGAACAACTTACGGAGAAAACTTTTCTCGAACAAATTTCACAAAGAATACACATAAAAAGTTTCATACAATTTTCGTATATGTGTCATCTTTTTCTATCGCGCTATACCACTTACACTCGTGTCAAGGTGTTAAGTATTTGTGATGTAACTTTTCGTACGTAACGCCAAAAAAAAAAGAAGAAAATAATGATGAGCTTTTTCTTTCACTTTTGTGTTATGATGTCAACCAGGCGTATAAATAGAATTTTTTTCGGTATAAAATTATGTTTTTCTTTTTCGACATGTACAGAATGTTTCAAGCTTGTAGTCCAAAACTACGGTAAAGTGGCTTAGGTTATTAATCCAATTTATTGTAATGATCTATTTAATATTCGAAAACATGTTTCTTATAAAAATTGCTTGGCTTTCAGGTTCATTAAGGTATTTCCAAAGTATTATTAGGTTGTCAAGAAATTCACGAAATTCGACACGTTCTTTCCTCAATTCCTTAAATATTTATATAATTTTAAGGAAATTTTTTTCCTTAAAACTTTGGGACAATGACCATCGGGTTTAATAAAATATGCGTAAAAGTGCATTTTTTTTATGTCCGCAGCAGAAGGTTATTTTTTATGAGTACCGCACGCTGTTTGAAAGTCGTTAGAAATTATATACTAGTATATGTATGATGACTAGTATATGTATGATATGTTATGTGACGAATGGGAACACTGACGACAACGGACAGCTGTTAACAACAACGTGCAGGAGTACCAACATATTTTTTTACACATATAACTTTTTATATAGTTATTTTCGCGCGTGTACCCGATCAGCTGATATAGTTTGGAAATACCTTAAGGACGTTTAATCATTTCATTCTTTAACATTATGAAATTTTCATATTTTTAAAGTTTTCCAAAACAATTAAATATATGTGAATAATTAGGGATGTTGCGGATATTCGCATTCGCATCCGGAACCGCAAAACTTTCGCATTAATTTTAGTATCCGCAATAATCAATGCTTTTTGCGGATCTTTTTCGAAAGCGGGTGTTGCTTGTTTTTTAAGCATTTTTGTTTAGCAACACTCTTTATTAAATATAATGCACCAAATTTTTAATTTTCATACTAAAAAACTGATTATAATATAACGATTATTACAAACTTTTCCATCTTTTTCCTTTATTCATGTACCTAAATTAACTATCTCTTTAAAAAAAACTAGACATATAAATCCGCACCCGCACCTGCGAATGTAAACCTCAAAATATTCGCATCCGCGGATGTCAATTACTAAATATATGCATAATATTACATACTGTAACACTTAGAATGTTGCAACTGGTTCAATTTTTACGAACGGGAGTGTACATTAATAAGTAAGAGATTATATGTATTCTACCATAGCCTCTGGGTTGTTAAGTTGGTAGTGCATTGATCCGGCAAGCCAGATATCTTGGGTTCGATCACCGCCAATGTACGTATGATTTTCCATATCAAACATACAAAATTAATTTAGTATCGTCTTTGACGTGGATGGATTAAGATCGGCTATACTTACTAACTGGTTCACTCGTGCTTCGCCACGCAGCCTCCATGAGTGTCTAGTCCCTGTGTATTGTTTACTAAGATCTAAGCAGTCTGCGCAGCAGAAAAAGGCTATAACTTTAGAACAGTTTGGAAGTTTGAACCTCTGATTTTCTGATTTCGTGTCGTACGACTAATTTATCTAGGATCTCTCCTTATTATTATTTTGCTATCTCCTTATCTCGCATGGAGGACAATGAAACCTCCATACATGTTATATGCACCTGCAGAACCGTGCAGGGTGTCAGGTATAGAATGTTTGGCTCCGAAGCCTTGGATCCATCAATCCTGGAAGCAATCCCGGTATAGAAGTTGTGGGCCTTCTGTGTGGTGTCTGGCCTCGACAGAATCATATAGCTTCATCGGCTTAAAATAGCCCCTTTATCCCCGGAGACGTCTCGTTTTCGGGTGACAGGTAGTTCTCAAGGAGGGCACAAAGGACCCCTTGGTCTAGGTGCTAGGGACCCATTTACGGTGCCCCTCTTTCTAATTATTATTATTCTCTCCTTATCTCTAAACAATTCGGAATAAACACATCCACAAATACATACAGCAATGTTTTCCATTTATTTATAGAGATTAATTTGTGGCATTTCCTGTAATTCTGAAACCTTCTGTATATCTTAGGTATTCATGAAATATGATAACTGAAGTGTAAAAGTTTTAGTGCTACTGTATTTTTTTTTCGTTTGCTCTCCACCATACACAATAATTGACATGAAAAAGCGAAAAAAAAAGTTTGTTTATACAGAAGTTTTCACTTTACTTTGAGAGAATTTCTTAATAGGTATTTTATTAGTTCAATTGGAATTCGTTTGTTTAATTGATTTATGTTTTAATGAATAATTTGGAAATATGTTCATGTAAGATAAATAGGAAATTGTTTTAGAAAGAAGCATGAAATATGAAAAGGAAATTTCTGATTATAAATATGTTGAAGGATATCTACTGGCAATTTAATTTTACGAACTTTACGGAGTCAATTTAGGGGATCAATTGTGGTCATTTAGCATTGGTTAATAGGGAATATGCATGAAAATTTTTTTTCACATTTATTTTCAGAATATAAAAATACTATGTAATAATATTTAAAAACGAAATTAAAATCCGACAAATATCAAGGAAGCTATAAGCTTTTAAAGATTATTATCTGTCTCTTTCTTGCAAAAATACTAAAAACGGAGTTTTACGTGTATTTTAAATGGTGAAAGTGTAATATGACGTCACATAATATATCAAGAGGGCTATCACCCTCTAATCGGGAATTTCAATCATTCATATCTCGCTTATTTTTAAAGTTATTTAAAAAGTAATATAACCTTGATATTTGTCAAGTAAACATGCTTCAATTCAAGTGATAAAAAATTTTCATGCATATTCCCTATTGTGGAAAATACGAAAAGTAACAAATAACTAAAAAATAACTGTTGCATTATTAAATGGGTCGGACAAATTTAGAAGAACATCTGGAAATAGAATAATTGGAACATTTTGTGAACACCTGTCCCAAAATGAATGGATCGTTACTTGACGAACAAAATCCATTAATTATTATGTACACACTAGTTGGCTATCAGTACGCGCACTGATTATTTTACTTCCACATGCATATATAAGCATGATTAATGTTTAATATACCAAGGTACTGTATATGTATGTATCTACAATATTCAAGTAATTGGATATATTAGAACAGAAATTATATGGTAAAACTGTAATTATGTACAAAAGTTTTATACAAACGTCGTTTGATTTAAAAAGAAAAGGAGAATATTTTTATATTTCATCTTACTGTGTAGGCATTTTTCGGATTGGGGAGGAAAAATGCGTCGATTTTAGCTCAAAGAACATTTGTAGCTAGAAGAACATTTGGAAATAAAATAATTGAAACATTTTGTGAAAAATGTTTTTACTCTTAATATTTCTTACTCGGGACTAAACTTCAAATTATTCAGTAATTTGTGATAACATTTTGCATGAGAGAAAGAGATGTAGTGAAATTCAGACATATTTCTATAAATATAAAGGATGGCGCATAAGTAACGTTATGATTTATTTAATGAATGCGTATTTGGGCAATTTGGTTTTTACTCTTGAACCAATTGAATTTTATATGGGAAAAGGTGTACCGTATGTAAAATTCTTTGAAAAGACCTAGACATCACCAACTGCTGAGAACGTCGCCTGGTGGAAGTTTCGGGGTTTTCCTCAACACTTGCTTGCACCCCAGCAATGTTCACATCATTTCGAATTGCACGAGGTCTTCCAGCTCACGGAAGATCACAGACAGCTCCATGTTGCCGAAAACGCTGAACCAATCGGTAAATTGTCGAAACATGAAACCAATTTCGATATGATCTTTGTATCTGAATAATCGAATGCTGACTTTCAAAATAAAATTGAACAACTTTGGTCTTTGTACTCAGTCTTTCCATCATAAATTTCCCAAGTTCTTCAAAGTTAAGACTGAAAAAAAAAAAGAAAAAAAAATACGTAAACAAAACATTTATTCACTAATTACATCATAACGTTACTTATGCGCCACCCTATACACACACGAATACTAAGATGATGCATATTTTATGAATACTACTGTAACTAACCCCCGCCTACCTAAATAGTGTATTTATCATAACAATAAAATATTCATTCAGCCACTTTTGAGGTTAGTTTTTCGACATTTTTTTCAATATCCTAATCCTAAGAAAATATTATACAAGAAAATTGTTAGAATACGTTAAATAAATATTAGGACAGAACAAAAAAACATAACCATATTCATTCTTATTTTGTGTGTATATTATTCTCTGTAAAGGGCTTAGGGGTTGTTTGAATACAAAAGGGGAGTAGCAGTAGTGTGTAAGAAGACAAATATGTTACGGAACAAATAAGGGATGATATAAATACTAACACATTATGATTAGTGTGCTGTTGCTGCGGCTGGTATTATACAGGTTGTGTTTATTTATCCTTTATATGTATTTACAGAACTGGGCAAAGTACCGGGAAAGAGTATTCTAAGTACCAAGTATTGACAAAAAATTGTGTGTGTGTATTTATGTACGAACGTAAGAAGTTATACTTCTTTTTAAATAATCTATTAAAATAATATTAAATAAGGTCAACACTACTATTAAGACACAAAAGTGTAATAAAATCTTATAGTAGTGAAAAACTACAATAGAAAAATTATATATTGTATCTAAAACCAACGAGTCTATATTTTATCATGGTAGAACAAAACCAGTGCCACTTCTTCCGTTAAAATTAGAGTTTGAAAGGTATTAAATTCATTATTTACATTAGAATCAGAGTTACTGAAATTTATCAAGACCAAGGCCATGTTTATCAATGTAAACATGTAGAACACAAAGCTTACGTGCCCATAAAAATGATATCATTTATTATATGGCTCGTAATTCTAATATTCTTTTATATCAAAAGCAAGTAGTAATAATGATGAAGACATTCCTGTACCTAATTTCAACTATATAGTCAAATTGAAATGTTCTAATATAAGAAGTGGGCGGTGTAACTATTTACCAAAATAATAACGATCATTCGTCTTTCTATAATGTATAATATTGTCTCAATATTCAAAAATCATATCACAAACGAAATTATTGTACACTGAAGCGTAGTCACACTGCCTATGTGACAGACATGTCTGTTTCGCTTAAGCATGTAATGTATGTATATATATATATATATATATATATATATATATATATATATATATATTCATATATATATATATATATATATATATATATATATATATATATATATATATATATATATGAATATATATACAAAACTTAAAAAACCCACTATCAGATATTTTTTGTCATAGTAGCAAATGAAAATAACCTTTTGACTGTCGCAAATGACGGCAAGTGTTTTATAGATTTCAGAAATATTCACTTTACAGCGGGATATGAATTAAGCACTTGGAGTTCTTTATTTTTGTCTTCTAAACATCGAGTTCAATTCTATTGCGCTTGTCTGCCCTGGTTACAGAAATTCACTAGCGGAAAAATGGAACTAAGTGTTGGTAATATTTAGACTGTAGAAGTTCAAGTTGAAATTAATTTATACAAGCTCTCTGTTCGCCTTGATGAACAACAGTGAACATTTGTATTAAAGTATTATTCGACAGTAGGTACTTTTTAAGTAACTTTAATGTAAGTGTTGAAGATTTATGTTATTAGTACTAGGACCTAGTACTAAAAAGTTACTTGTAATAAGTCCTTTATATAAGTACTTTACTTGAAATTTTGCCCAGCTCTAATATATAATTAGATGGGGTTAAAAAATTTTAATTACGATATTCTCTTTTTACGATATTTTAATATTTTCCTCATTAAAAACTCGGAAGTTGAAAGTGAAATAAATTTGAAAAGTGTATGCTTTGAAGTAAATGAATATCATCCATATGATTTTGGACACAACCTGTAAACTTTGATATATGTGGTTTATTTTTTTTTGTACCAAAATGTAGATCAAACAATTTAAATAAAGTTAGATAAGATTAGATCAGGGAATACCTTCGACAATTCTATCACAATTCCATCAGGCTGGTTGTAGGTACATTGTTTAACATTCTTGAAGATGATTTTAAATTTGCTTAACATATAAATTTAGGAGTATTGAAATAGGAAAAGTGCTGAAATGGGCAACCTGCATTACATTCATGTTGTTTCGTATTTAACTGTAAAAAATAATTTCATTGTACTAAAAAGCAATTATATTGTTTATAACAATTGACCGCGGTAGAATTTTCTTATCCTGAGAATTTTGATTCAATCTATATCTATTTGTCAATATTTTGGATTTTTTTCGGTTTTCTAGACGGTTCTCATCATAATAATTTCTCAATGTTTAAACAAGTGCAAATAACAACTAACTGAGATACTGCATTTATGAAAAAAACTTTATTACAAAAGTTGTTTATTTTTAAAAAGGGAACATTTTTGTCTTTAAATTTTTCTGTTCTATCTCTTATGGTTTCTAAGATAGGCAGTTTTGCTCATTATGTCCAAACATGGTCCGATTTACGTTTTAGCTCCACAACACTCTTTTCGTTTTTTAGTTATCGTGTTGACGGACAGACGGAGGGACAGCACCTTTGCGAAAATGGAATAATCAGGCCTGGTTATTCCAAATACGTGTATACGAACATTTTTTCTCTGTGATAAATATTTTCAACTCGTGCTTCAATATACTTTCATTTGAGATCCTACACGATGCCGTAAAATTTTTTTAAAATTCCCCGTTTTCACTCGCAAAACTGACCTCTTAACTAAATAATTAATTATTTAGTTAAGCTAATTTGGTGACACAGGCACCAAATTAGCAACAAGCAACATATCTCTGAATCCATATCCCAGAGAAACTTCAACTTCGTATTTGAGTTACTGAAAATGACAATTATGTGTAATTTTCGTTTACTTGAAACAGTTTCTGAGAAAAACGTCTGCGATTTACAGACAGACGAAGTGCGGAACATTCAAAGTAGATATTATATTTCTAACAATTAACGAAATAGCTAAACTGTTTACTATATAGACACATAAATTATAATATTATTTGCTTTAGCAGTATAAAAAATTGAATTAAGTTGACGTCGTCCTTTCTGTATACGGCGTATCCATTTTCTTTCTTTTTCACATTCATTTAGAAAATCAACTGCAATAGTTGACTTTCCCTTCAATAATTATAAGACAGTTTCCTCTTAACATCAAGGATTAAGGATTTACAGGGAAGCATACACGTATACTACATTTACTATCCATATTATTTACATGGAAAAAATAAACAAGTTGTCGCTGACAATGTTATAAAATAATAAATAAGTTGTCGCACAGTAACAGATATTCCCGTCCCGTTTTCCCACTGTATACCTTACAGTGAAGACTACCCCCCCCCCCACCATGCTCCGCCACTTTTCAACGTATTATAGTACAATATAAGATATACAGATGAGAACGAAGACCTCGTACTGTGAGAAAAACTTGGCAAAAAGCGTTGTGAGTAATATCATTTCATAATAATATTTTCTTATTTATTATATATATATAATATATATATATATATATTATATATATTATTTATTATATATATTATATATTATATATATTATATATATATATATATATATATATATATATATATATATATATTATATATATATATATATATATATAAAATAAATATATTTATATGAATTTTTCCTCTTCGTATTTATATGCGAAGTGAAGTGGGGGGTCCAGCCTCACTCGACTAGTACCAACTATGATTATATCCTTGCCTTAAGGATTCCGTACACAAAAGGCAAAAAGATGAAATCTTTTTACTCTTTATGTCATGTACATTTGGCGTCAAAAGTCGAGCTATCAATTATAAAATTTTGAAACTCAACTTTTGACTGAAGCCAAGTATATAAGATGCACAGGTTTAGAAATCCGCAATATTCCTATTTGTTTTAATGAAATTTTACAGGCAGTGTGAATCGTTTGGAAATTTTGTAGTGAATAATAATTAAAAAGAGGGGTACCGCAAACGGGTCCCTGGCACATAGACCAAGGGGTCCTCTGTGCCCTAATTGTGTAGTGAAAGTAGGTAAAAGATTATTTAGCGGAAGTCTTCCATACATTGAGCTGAAAGACCACAATTTTTTTCCGCTCCTAATCGTGTGTACATTATTGATTGAGTCTTTTCTTAAGTGTCTTTTTTAGTTAGTTGAATATTTAGCGATATAGAAGCTCCTAAAATCATTTTTAATGTGCTCCCAAAATCCAAGCAAACAGAATTTAAGAAGTTCAATAATCCATATTATTATGGCAAAGACATGCGCACCGTGTTACTGGATCACCATTTGGAATTTTTTTTAAACAAAAATATTTTAAATTAATATATCTCGAGTACAAAATGGTAAATTGCTTGATTTTTCGTAATTAGTTTAAAAATTATTATTCTTTACGCTCTCATTTCTATTCAAAGTTCTACCGACTCATTTTTTGTAGGGAGATGAGCCTGATATTTGCTGACTTTGATTATCAATTATCAGATGTAAAAGATTCAACATTTAACTTTAGAATTAATTAGTAAACAATTTTCTTAGCCTTTAAACAAAAATTTAAAGTTATCCATGAAAAAGTCGTTGAACAGTTGGAACTACTTTAGTTTATTAATAGTTTATTACATGTTTGCGAACCCAAATGCAGCATACGACACGCCCTTGGCCATTGTTTTTTTTTCAACATTTTTTATTATTATTCCTTATTATCATGTTTTTGTATATTTTTTTGTGTGTGTATAATTTTTTATTTTGTTGTTTTGTGTGTTTACAATTTTACATACGGAGGAATATTATGAAGAATATTATGATGCATAAACTGAGTGAGTATGCTGTAATACGCTCACTGTTATCATGTCGTTCTTATATGAGTGTTTGCGTGCATAACAATAGTATTTGCATTTTTGATGAAACAAACCATGTTGTATATCATGAATGGATGGTAATGATGGGATATCATCAAATATATGCTCTTTCAACGTATTTATTAATGACTAGCTGACCTAAGCGGCTTTGCTCGCGTATAAGCAAAGATATTTCAGATAAATTCGGGTAAAAGCAAAAATATTTCAAAAATTTACCTTAAGCCACCCGCACCCGCTTGTGTGGGCTTTGTTTCTTTTTCAAAAAGGAACTTTTTTTGTCTTTGAATTTTTTTTTTATCTCTTAAGGTTTTAAAGTGAGATATTTTCATACCCCCTGTTAGGACTGGGTGTGTAAGGTACTATGATCTACTTTGCAAGTTATTTATTTTTTACGAACGGACATTTTTTGTCTTTGAATTTTTTTCTATCGCTTACGGTTTTAAAGTTAGATATTTTCACACCCCCTCGAGGGTGTGGGTGTATATGGGACAATTATCGACTTTGTAAGTTGTTTATTTTAAAGAAGTAAACATAAAAAACCATACAAAAATCCCATAAAAATAAACACTTTCAGTTTTTTCGAATTTTCCAATTTTTCTGACCGTTAAAACCTTATTCAGACTATAACGAACATTTTCTTTTAAA
Source organism: Nineta flava (assembly GCA_963920215.1). NCBI lineage: Eukaryota > Metazoa > Arthropoda > Insecta > Neuroptera > Chrysopidae > Nineta > Nineta flava. The sequence goes on from OY986044.1 coordinate 46,131,912, forward strand.
TTAGCCATCGGTCCAGCCGTTCTCAAGGGGTGCGGATAAATATATGAATGAAGTGCAATATATATATATATATATATATATATATATATATATATATATATATATATATATATATATATATATATATATATATATATATAAATATATATATATATATATATATATATATATATATATATATATATATATATATATATATATATATTTAAATATATATAAATGCCATGGATAGAGGCCAGTATAAAAAAAAAAACAATTAAAACTCCAAAGATTCATAGAATTTTTAGAATATCAACTAAACCTCACCGAAAACATAGGTTTTAGATTAGAAATCCATCATTAGCATGAGAGAAACGTGAACGCTATCGTGTGATTAATCATGATGTTGTCATAGTTTATACACATCACATTCTCGATTGCATTCATTCTAAAGATATGATGATGATATGATATGATATCTTGTGTTACACACGACATTTAGAAAACCATACACAATCATCTCGCTTGGTTCAGAGATTAACAATCTGTCTTGGGAACTTTTCGAACACAACTAACTCTATATAATACCAGCATATAAATATAATACTAACTCATATCATTATGTCATCATGTGTATATGAGAAAGTCTTCTTCGTCCTTTCTTGTTAAACTTTATTATATATATATATATATATATATATATATATATATATATATATATATATGGGTGGTGGTTTGAATTATTATTCTTGTATAATACTATCCTTAAATTATCCTTATTTAAGGATTGTCTGTATGCATAGTGTGTTATACTCTGATTTTAATAGCCTATATGTCTATGTAAAAAGTTTTTTACTAAAAATATTTATAACTAGTGAATTTATTTTAGTATATTTTTATATACACTTTATATATAAAAAAACTTTTTATTCGAAACATTTTTTCGAAAACCGAAATGGATTTGGTACAAGTCAACTGCAAAAATTATTAAAACCGAACGCTACACTGATAGAAGTAATTCCTTGCTGTAAAAAAAAAATTTGAAACCAAGAATTTCTGACTCTAATATAAGGGAAGATATTTGGTATAAGAAAATAAGTATCTTGACATCTATAGTTTTGACTTGAGAAAATTATCTTAACTAAACATAAACTGACTCTTGACTCAAGAATCTCGAAATTCTTAAACTGAAATGATGATTTCTTTGGACCAAGATGCTAAAATTTCGAACCAAAATAAACATTTGTATAATCCAAACAAATGAAACTTTTTAAAGAAGTAATGATAAATTTCTGTTAAATATATTTCAGATAAATATATATACTTCAGTTCAAGAAGCTGCATAAACTTTCTCTACCAGGTTCATATACAACTCCGCGTGTAGAGAAGTAAAATAAATAATACATTCACTGGTAACAAACGCAATATATACAGAGTATTTAAAAAAAATAAAACTCAATAATTCTACGAAGATCTATGTTTAATCGACTACAATATTGAGAAAAGTATTTATATTTTGTGAATTTCATTGGCCCTGAAAGATAATTTCTCAATGCCCACTACTGCGGCATAACCACCTTTTTCCTCTAAACGATCTGGATAGTATAGAGTTCAGATAGTAGGAATTATAATGTACATTACGAAAGGAAAACTATTTTCTTAGCAAGAGAAAAACAAGCAATGTATTTTACAAGTAAAATGAAAATTTTGTATACCCCTTCACATATTAACAAAATTGGTCATTAATAGACCCGAGTAAGTTATATCGATTAAAAGTATGTACTAAAACTGTTAAAATTTATATGAGATTCGTCCTTAATATACAGAGGAGACACACACACGAATGTATTAAATTTTATATGACTAACAGGATAGTGTGTAAGGTTTTGTGCTGCTGCTATTCATTAAAATGAGTATAATATTATTACCTTATTTTAGGCTTTTGTTACGACTTAAGTTAGGTAACATATTTATTAACGAGATCTGTCATAAATTATATAAATATACATGGTTCGTAAAATTAGGTAATTATTTTGTAATATTTTGTATATAGTTCATATAATTTGGAATTAAATGATCCAGAAGCCACTGATGAAAATATATACACATGAAACTTGTTAAGCGTTGAGCCTCTGGTTGTAATATGATATGTAACTAGCAAAAAAAAAAAGAAATAAATTTAAATGATATATATGTAAATTTAATTTTGTAAGCGTTTTTTTATAGCAAATTTTTATACTTTAATAATGTCTCGCTCCTGTTCAGTGCGTTTGAGTTGATCCAATAAAAGATGAAATCCAGAGATTTTGTTTCAAAGCTGGGTAAAGAAAAAATATTAATTGAAAATAAGTTGAGACGTAAATCTCAAAAAAAGATAGACTCAAAGCGTGGAAATTCAAATTGAAAATTGATAAACCCAATTGCAAACATTTGAAAGTAATATTTACTAAATTTTTAATAATTCCTAACTAACCTTAAATGTCCAGTTTGTGTACAGTTTTGGCTACAAAACTAAATATCAAAATTATTGAAAGTATTAAGTACAAAAATTTACTAAAATCACAACAAAATAATAAACTATTTGAAAAAAAACACAAAGGGTGTGGTCCCATCTATTGATAGAATTGGAACCTGACTCACGTGTGTAACGATTTTATAGTTTTCGTTTAAATTCATTGACAAACTTTGAATTCATATTTCTAGTACTAAAAAATTCCATTTTCTGATAATTTAAGTCACGAATTTGTCACGGAATACATCGGGATCTTTGTTCGTATACTTAAAGTATCCCCGGTATATACTGAGGGGGATTATTGTGAATTGAAATCCGATCCTTCCAAGTAACACTTAAACCCAAAATGTCACATTTTAGGGAAAATAAACAATAATTCTTTTTCCAAGCTGAATAATTAAAAAAATATTTGATATATTTGGTAAATGAAACCTTAACGCTCAGTAAATTGAAACAAATAATAGACACACACACAACAATAATAATGAATATTAAAGGATTGTTTACCGTACTATATATATATATAGGACATAGTAAAAGGATAAAGGATACATTATGCGAAGGTTATATCTAAACTAAGTTCATTCAATTCATTCGTACAATATGTTTTTTTGGTTGTGTTTGTTCTATATATGTCTGTGGGTGTTTGTGTGTCGAATAAATATATTGTTGCGGTAAAAACAGGAATAAAAAGGATATAAGTAAACATTTGTGAGTGGGTGTGTGTGTGTGTAAAGAACGCAGGAATCGTTCATTCTATATTATACCTTGTTGTGTATGTGATAGAAGGAAATTTCGGTTGTAAAGGGGTGGTTTTTAGTGGTGGATTTTTAGTAAATAATGTTTTGTTGGTCGTGCTTTGGATGTTTAACAACAAGTCTCTCTTAGAATGAAAATTCTTTTTAACAGTTTTGTATAGTGCGGATTTAATTGATTGGCAGTTTTTTAAAATTTAGTCTTTTAATTTTTTTAAAGTATTGTAATTATGTCTGGTGCTCATATCTGACCTATGACAGTCATTATCTGTTATACTCTAATTGGGGAATTGACTCGGATAATCAAATGCCTCTCACATGCTGAATTAATTGGATTAGGTTTATGAGACACGGCATCTTAACTGACTAGCCAAGTTTTTAAGTGTTTATGCAGACTAGTGTTTAAGTGTACCGACGGTACACTATTAAAATTAGAAGAAAGTAGATTGTGCAACCATTCTGGAGGAAACAATATTGACACAGCCCTGGATAGCAGCTGAGAATTCCACGAACTGCTGATTTCTTTTATTTCTCTTTATGTCCATTGGTTTGCCAGAGCGTCAATGATAGACACTGGCCGTTATAGTACCAGTATCAAACTCATTTCCATCATAGGCAGCGCGTCACTTTATTGTTGTGAACAAGCCTTGTTAAATATATTATACTACTGCTTGTTGTCTGGGTCCCTCACGAAAACTTTTCCATTTCTGGTCATTCTAACATAAACTATCCTTAAACTATTTGTTTTTAATGAGGTTCATAATTTCAAACATAAACATTATTTTATGAACTTTAATAAAACGTAAAAAAATCACGTTTCAATGGGTGCACTTAGATCCCTTGAGCTTTGAAATCCCAGAATGAACAAAGATCGCTATGATGTGGGTGGAGGACGAGTAATTTTATGCAGGCTAGGAATTGGTAGGTTGTGCGGCTGCAGTCGACTTAGGCTGCAGGAACTATGCCGATATTCATCTGGAGTTCGTGAAGGGAAATTGTAGAAAACCTACCTGAGCATAGCCGGTTAATTCATTCTCGACAGTTTGGGCACTAAACCGCCTCGTTGACTTTAATTGATAAACTGCCACCGTTGGGAAACGAACCCACAACCATCCAAATCAAAGCAGAGCGCATTTGGCGCATTACATCTATAGGGAACTTTAGCCCTTGGATATACTCTCTGATGGAGTCTCTAGTTTAAATTATAAACTAGAGCTAGTACGTACCTTAACATACCCTTCAGTCTACAAGTTTTGTGGTCATACTCTTGAGAACAACTTAGTAACTACGACTAGTAGTTACTAAGGGATCCCTCCCTCGCCCTGCCAAAGATCCAAATATAGAACGATATTAGACATTACTAAATTTCATTTACACGTGACTTATAGCGCACTAGAGCAAAATTCCAAAGCTCTAGCTCAACTTGAACTAGTCAGAACGTTGATTACAAGATTTGACCTCAACTAACCGTACATACAAGTTTGAGTAAAAAGTAGTCAACTAAACACAGCCAAACGAACAGCCAATCAATTTCAACGACTCTGTAACAACAACAACAATAATAATGATAATAATGAAACACAAAAATGTTAAACAAATTCTTATGGTTTGTTTGGCACACCATTCATTTTTGATGTTGTAATTCATTCTAAATGGTTCCTTAATTCTTTCTCTAAGATTTAGTTATTTGATTTTGTGTTCCTTGTTTTTGTTTGTTTGTTTTTTTTTGTATTATTAGAAACTTTTTGTTGTTTTTATTCAATTAGATTTTGATTAAGAAAATGTGTTTTTATTCATTTCACTTCCAACCAACACACAACCAACTTCTCTCTTCCCGTCGAATCTTTTGTTTTTAATCATGTAACAGAGGCAGAGAGTGAGAGGGGGGGGTCGGAAGAAGGGTATAGTCAATATAATGTTGTTAAGTCATTTGTTCTTTTATAATCTTTAATTATTTTGAAACATAAATTGTTATTGATGTTCTTTTTCTTTAGTGCGTAAATGATTTTTATTCCCCAAAGTAAAGTCAGTTTCACAGTGCTCAGGTTCGCTGGTGTCAAATTCACGTTTAGACCTAGACTAGATAATTATCGATGGTGATAAGTGTTGCATGTTGTAGAAAACATAGGAAATGTATGTTGTGATATCCTTCCGGCTATGACTTACTGCTCCTATTTAGTCATTCCCTATGATCCCTATATACTGTCGAAACTGGATATAACGACATTGAACGGACCACATAACTATGGACGCTATATCCGATAGTTGTTATAAGCAATATGCATATGTACTACTATGAACCACAAAAGTTTAACATTTTTTTAAATTTTATAATTTATTTGTGCCTTATTGATGAAAAATGCTTCGGTAGAGGTGTTCATAATATGACCTAATTAGTCGATTTCCGCAAAGTTGTCCGTCCGTCCGTAAACACGATACCTCAAAAACGAAAAAAGATAACAATACTAGAAATTTCGTATATGTGTTCTAGAGCTATATAAAGTAAGGTCAAGTTCTTGAAAGGACAAAATGGTTTAAACCGTAATCTTTGAAACCGTAGAGTTGAGCACAAATTTAAAGACAAAAAATGTTTCTTTTTGAACCTTTTTATCATAAATTCAGTATATACCGTGTATTTAAGGAATTAACAAAATACTCATTTTCAAAATTCTTCACTTCTTTTTACGATTTCAAAGCCGGTCGTAGAAAATTCGACTACACATGAATCAGAGTTACCTTGAATTAAATATTATGGTACTCGCATAAATAGCTTTTTTTAAAACAGAGTTAATAAAAATTTTTTTAATTAATCTTAATTTCTTTTTTTCTTTTTGCAGGTAAGAGAAACATAAAACAAACGAAGAAGAATACGGCGACGTCTTCATCCTTCACAGAGAGAGACACATTTTTTCGTTTCGTAAGATTATATATACTACTAATTAATTAAGATAATAATTATTTGTTTATCTTTTGCTACGAAGCAAGCAGTAATTCATCCGTTGTATACATTACATATACAACATTATTTATAATATTTAGAGAGTAGAGTACTCTACTCTCGTATTCAACATACAACGCGAGTAATAGAGGGTAGTTTTCTCTAACCTTTCTTGACTCTGGTAGAGAGTAGTAGTAATATTTACACATTTATTTGTATACTCTGGATTACTGGAACATTCATCAGCACATCTTTAGTAGGATTTTAAACGTGTAGTAAACATTTCAAAAAAAAAATTGTACCGGATGTATCAAAATTAAAAATTGCTATACAATCAACTTCGAATTTTATAGAAGTCTTCGTTAGAAATCATTATTCTTAGGCGTTCATGCGTGATAATTTAAATAAGATTAAAATTTTTATCTTTAATGTCTGGCCCCAGCTGAATCACGCAATTATATTTTCCCAAAAATTCAAAACCTCTTATCGATCATTTGAAAAAGTTATCAACGATTAAAACTGAAATTTTTAACAAAGAACTTTTATGGAAAATATAATTTTTATATTTGTAACAACTATGTTTATAATTCAGACACTGTAATAAATAATGTTTTATACGATTCTTTGAATTATACAGTTTATCTTATTGCATTTAAAAAAATAGTGTTATCAAACGTTAGAATTAATTATTTTTATGAGCATAATTAAAACTATTTTGGTATATACAGATTATTCAGATAATCCAAGATCAATCTAGGATTTTTGAAATTAAATTTCAAATTCGACTACGAAAGTCATCATCGGTATGAATTAGCTAATCGTAACTATCTCCGGGAGATGGAATCGAAGATATATTACTCGTTGCTAATTTTGTGCGTGTCTCACAATTGAGCGTAATAAATAAGGGATTACCTGGGTTCACTGGCAACTAAAAGGATTAAGTGTGTGATGGGAAAATCAACTGCGCTGTTGGCAGTTATCCGTGCTTACTCCCTGGTTTTGTTTGGGTCAATAGCGTTAGAGTGTTAGATCAGCTGATTTTGACATTAGGTTTTAATTTAGAAAATCTGAATTTGAAATAGACCCATTATCCAAATTCATGCATTGTTTTCTGAATTTGTGTATATAAATGTAAATTAATTTCGAATATGTCCTCACATTTTTTTTTGCATAGATATGGAGAGGGATTAATTTTAGTATAGTATACCGAAAATGGTTTTTGTAGATTTCATTTTTAATGTTCAATTTGATTGGCCAAAACAGCGGTACTACGCATGCCCTGGATTAGGTGGCAAATTCTGAAAAAGCATCACAACTTTTAATAAAAATTTTAAATTAAAGGTTATTTCAATAGGGAATACGCATGAAAATTTTTTTTCAAATTTATTTTCAGAATATGAAAATACTGTTAATACTGTAATGATATTTAAAAACGAAATTAAAATCCGACAAATATCAAGGAAGCTATAAGCTTTTAAAGATTATTCTCTGTCTCTTTCTTGCAAAAATACTAAAACCGGAGTTTTACGTGTATTTTAAATGGTGAAAGTGTAATATGACGTCACATAACATATCAAGAGGGCTATCACCCTCTTTGTCTAATCGGGAATTTCAATCATTCATATCTCGTTTATTTTTAAAGTTATTTAAAAAGTAATTTAGCTTGATATTTGTCAAGTAAACATGCTTCAATTCAAGTGAAAAAAAATTTTCATGCATATTCCCTATTATGTTATTTGTTTTTGCCACTTTTCTTTTGTTACACTTCGTAGACAGTTTAAATAGTCAGATATATAAAAGATATATATATTGTAAAGTAGCAGTGAATGTGTTTCACTAGTTTAAACAGTCCATGATCCATGGAGTGACATGGAAACAAAGATAGACAGACACACATACACACACACACATTCGCAGATTTTAACGAAGATGATGAGTTTACTAACTATTTATGATTGTGTGTTATCCTTCACTGTATATTCTATTTGCAAATGAGATTATACGACTATATATATATATATATATATATATATATATATATATATATATATATATATATATATATATATATATATATATATATATTTGTGTGTATATATAGAGGTATGAGTGAGGTATGTGTAATAAAGATCAAAGGCACTTCAATCTAGTAAAGTCAATTAAACATCACATAAATTTTTAATTACTATCTGTATATGAAATGTTATTTTATATTTATTTTATTTAATATTATACATTATAATATAGGGTGATTATAATTTATTTGATAGAATAGTGGGTGTCAAATAGTTTTAGATATCTTTTGAATATAACAATCCTATTCGTCTTACTATCGGTACTTACTATCGAAAATTCCTTATATTAGATAGTTACCCGGAGATGTTTCGCCTTCGGGTGACAGGGTGTTCTCAAGGAGGGCACAGAGGACCCATTGGTCTAGGTGCTAGGGACCCGTTTGCGGTACCCCTCTTTCTAATTATTATTATTATATTGGATAATGTCGCACTGCTAGTGGGATATGTTCTCAACTGGGTAAATTATAGAATAGAGTTATTAGTTCTACGCTTGCCGGCCCAACCCCAGTGTTATACCCTACGGCCTACAAGTTTCGTGGTCGCCCTCGTAGTGAACAACTTAGTAACTATTTCTAGTAGGTTGAAATACTAAACTCCGCCCTTTGCCAGCTATCCCCATATAATCGATTGAGGACATAGGCGGACACATGAAATCTATCTCGTGCGACTATATTTTTAGAGTATAAACAGCAGGCCATACTTGTTTTGAACCCTTCCGAAAGGCTACGTTTTAAGTTACATGAGCAGGAACAAAACTTATATCAAAGAGGTGAATCGTCTCACTGAGGTCACATGATTGATATCGTGAAGCAGTCGAAATTATCGGTTTATGCCGTGAATAGTATGTTAAATTTTGTGAAGATTTTTTCTCGTAGTTAAAAGGGTTTTAGTCAAATTAATGGAATTTTGGATAAAATGTATTTCAAGCCATTTCAAGCACATATGTTTCCAATGGCACAACAAGTGTTGTGTGTTAAAATATAAAAGATAAAAAAGACAGAAGTTCATTTTTTGTTAACAAAATTTTGGAAATAAATTATTTATCGAACAATTACGAACAGTACGAAAAATTTTGAAATAAAGTATTATTTGACCTATGTCAGTGTATGCTATAGAAAGATGTATATAACAAGACAAAAATGTATCAAATATTCTTCATCTATACTATGCCAAACTTTTAGAATCGCATACTTCTATAAATAATGTTTATGAATGTATTTAAATATATATATATATATGTATGTGTGTGTGTACAATTGTAAAAACCCACGCAAGCGAAGTTGCGGGTACAGCTTTTAAATATATATTTACATATATAATATTTGTATATATTTAACGATATGATATTTATCGATAACCATTAATGAAAATGATAAAAATTAAATATACATGTAACAGGCCTTCTCTCTCTCTCTCTCTCTCTCTCTCTCTGTGTGACGCGACACTTTTATTATAGCTCTATACCTACGAAATTAATATGTGGGTAAAATAATTTTCGGGAACACAGATAATAATTTATATTTTATTATATATATATAATATATATATATATATATATATATATCATGTTGTTGCTAAACTCCCACCAAGCTCTCATATAACCGAAGTTTTATTGATCAAAATTAATGATAGTATCAATTAATAAATATAGCTCTTTAATTACAGCTGATATTATCACGGTAAATTTAATTTTTATTATTTAATTTCGTTTTTTAATTCGTTAATAACTTTGGATCTTAATAATAATTAATTTTCGTTATTCTTTGACTAAGAAGAGTTCGTTTCAGATCAAAAATGTTACTTTAGTCAAATACAATCTACCCGATTCTGTTTCTAGAGCATACCTAATGCATAGTCTCACTCCGAACTGAGGTTAGTAGCGTTCGAAAAGAGAATAGATAAGATATAAGAATAAGATATTTGACTAATGTTTTATGCAAAAAAAGAAGATATTTCCAAAGTACACTCCCGTTCAATAAAATTGAACAGATCTGAATCGAATCAGTCTCTCACAGTTTTGATTATTCTTGTAGTAAATGTTTTTTACTATACTCCCATTTCTTTTATCACACTTAAAATATATACTACTTATCTTTGTTTATAAATGAATCATTATACAGAGAGTTGCAAAAGTGAGGAGCTTTATGAAATGTAAGAAAATTAACAACATTTCAGGCCTGTTCAATTTTATTACAATAGAACTAGTACAATAGAACTCCCAACTATTCGGATCGTCATTTATCTTGATCGCTTTGAGGAAAAAAATGACCGCATTCAAATGGTTTATCTAGCAGAATTGAGAAACCCTATTTCCGGTCCGATTATTTCCTAAAAAACCGACAGTTGTATTTATTCTTCAGTACAATACACAAATGTAGCCCGTTTTTTTTTTTAAGAAATGTCTTTTTTTTGAAAATTTTTCCAATTCTCCAGATATTTAATAATCCAGAGCAAATCCGATCCCCATTATCCAAACAAATGAAGTTACCCAAATGGACTCTTTTCTTCTTATACAATCAAGTATATTATAATCATCCTTTAAAAACATGCCATTAATTAAAAATTTCCCTAACAACCGTAACAAATATTTAAAAAAAAGCTCATATTAAATTTACAATAATACTTCACATAAGTGCATAAATATTTCATCACAGCTTCTTTCTATTTACCCTGGACTGTTTTAATAGTCAGTAGAAGTCATTCGAAAATTGTGTGAAATATACAAAATATTTTTCTCTTTCCCTAATTTTCTTTTAAAATTGTTTCAATTTGTGAGTGGGGGTTCTGAAAGTAGTCCGGCCACGGATAAATTTTGCGGTTAAATTATAATAAATTTTATGGTTATCACATTTTTTTTATTGACAATGATGGAGAAAATAGGCGTCTGATCGAGTTTTAGATAATAATTGACGGTGAATTTAATAATACTAAACAAATTGGAATATTAACGTTTGAAATTTATATTTTTATAAATATTTTTGTCCTTTGAAAACAGTTGAATATATAGATTGCAGACATAAATTTTTGGATAGGTATTCATAATATAACATAACTAGTTTATTTCCGCTTGTCCGCCTGGCTGTCTGTCCGCCTATCCGTGGACACGTTACTTCAAAAACTAAAAGAGATAACAAGCTGAAATTTTACATTATGTTGTAGAGGTTGTAGTATACTTGGTTGTACCTTTAACCTTGCCTCTTTACAACTGGCGCCCGAGCAAATGTCTTTACATTTGGTTGTTTGAGTCCAACGTTTTTCTAAAGCTTTTCTTTGTTAAATGGTGGTGGAAGGTATGTAGTGTACTCGCTCCTTGAACCCAATTTACTTTCTTATTTAGACACCTTTGCATACAGACTACATGTTCCCAGAGTTACCACTGTGACTACTTACAAACTGACATTCATTTATTATTTATTAAATATACGTTTGGTTTAAAATCCAAAATATCGCCTTTTATTTAATTATTTCTAGAGTAGGTTTTAGGATTACTTGGAACCTTCGCTCCTTACAAGCTGAAAAGTAAGGTAAAGTTCGTGAATGAATCATCCATCTATGAAACGGTATGAGATAAAAAAAAAATTAAGTACAAAAAATGTTCCTTTTTTAAACATTAACAAGTTTTGTTTTCATAAACTTGGTATATATACCGGGTATTTAAGCGATTAACTTAGTTAATTGTTATTTTCCCATGTTTTTAAACAATTTTATTAAATTTATTATACATAAATATTATCTCTCGGAATTGTAATTTTCTTTTTGGCATTTTAAAATATAAAATTGTCGCGGTATCTTGGCTCTCTTTATTCCTCAAAAAAGCGCTACCCGAACCTGCAATAGATTCCGATACTCGGCAAAAACAAAAAAAATATATGAGTCAAAGGTTTTACTAAATATTTTCTAATTGGAATGACACACACGTTTTTTTAAAGAAAGAAGAAAAAAAATTAAATTAACCCTTATGTTAATGACCGGGTACCCGGGTACCCAACGCGATGTATTAGTATGAATAACTCAAAAAAAAAAAAATATTTCCTTTTGTGCTCTCGGATCGTCAATCTTTAACTTAAAAGCAAGCTAGTTGTGAGTGCATTTAATTTATTTTCAAAAAATTTTTTTTTTTAAATAAGTTTAAACTTTGGCCATCGCCCCATTAGCAACCGGGTACCCGGGTACCCACAGTAGAAAGCATAGGAAATAAATTAAAAATAGTTTTTATAAATGCATGCAACTAATTTTTATTAAAAAATAAATAAATATTACAGTTTTTTTTATCATTAGTGACATTAATTATGACATTTAAGACATTTTGTGATATTAACTGAATGCTCATCACATACTGGCTGGTGACAATTGTCACAGCTCTTGCGAGTCTTTCGTCGTCTTTTTATTGGTAAAGCATTGCATATATGGCAAGATCCTGTCACTTTTTTTCTTCCTGTTTTATCTTTCGGAACCACGGGTCCAGGATTTGGTTCGGCTGTTTCCTCTACTGCATGACCTAAAATACTTTCAACGGCGATCTTTGTTGAGAAGTGGCGCATTACTTGTGGATTCGCTGTGCGAGATTCAATCATTGGCAATGCCAGTTCTTCACTCAGTTTTGGTCCATTTGGTCCATTGTATCGACGCCAGCTTTATATTTATTATAAAAATTTATAATTTCTGGTTTCCGCTTAGTATCATCACTAACTGATGCATCTGAATGCATTGTCGATAATAGAATGACAGCTTTTTTTTTTTTCGGAACATAAGAACACATGGTAACCTTTTCGTGGAATCCAAAAACAGTCGAATATTGCTCCCGTGTCTTATTTGCTGCCATAACACTAGGGATGTAAGGTTTATTTTTTTTTATCGTGCCAACAATGGTAATATTCCACGATAACAAATGTTTAGCAACGGGTAGAGTAGTAAAGAAGTTATCCATGCAGATGTTTCTACCACTACCTCGGTACGGAGCCGCAAATTCTTTCACTACTCTTTCACCCTGATTTTTTTCCCGAGTGTTATCTGTTTTACCAGTGTACATAATCCCCTGCAAAGGATATGCGTTTTCCGCATCACAAATCCACCAGATCTTTATACCATACTTAGCTGGTTTCGACGGTATATATTGTGTGAATCCAGTACGACCACGGTATGGATAAAGTTGTTCATCGATTGTCAAGTTTGCAGTTGGTTTGTACATTTTGGCTAGATTTGAATTCAGCATTGTCCACACATCACGAATTGGAGCTGCTTTGTCTTCTTTTTTACGTTGACTTCGAGTATTACTGTCGTCGAATCTCAAAAAACGCAGAATATTATGGAATCTATTTATTCCCATCGCTGAACGATACAGTGGATAAGAATTGGAGTGCCACATATCAAAAGTATGATCCGTATTTGAATTATTTGCGCCAGCACAAATCAAGATACCGAAGAATGAATAAATTTCGGGTATTGTAACGGGCTTCAATTGGCGCTCAGAGTCCAAAAATCTAAAACGTACTAAAAAATACTCGAAACTATTGCGTGATAGAAAATAAAGAAATAACCTTGAGATTTTTTCCCACTCTAACAGCATCTGTTCAGTCCCGAACAATAAAAATGGGTCCACTACCTGGAGTGCCCTAAACCAGTTTCAGATGTCATTCACAATTCTAGATGATTTTTTTTTCTTTTTTTTTTTTAAATTGTCACTAACTATTCATATTTAAAGAAAAAAATGTTTAGAAAATTTGTTTTTTAATAAAATAAACAAAATTTTCAATATTAAGGTTTGTGGGTACCCGGGTACCCGGTTGCTAAGAGACGTCGATAAAGTCGGTCATTAACATAAGGGTTAAACAAAATTTTTACGAAAACAAAAACCTGGTTTTATTTGCTTTTTAAAAGAATTTAAGTCTTATTTTCTTTTTCAACAATTTTTTTTTTTAATTTTTCAACACAATTTCAAGTTTTGAATTACTTACAAATGCCAACTTTAACTTAATCTTTAACTTGATCTGAATCGAGCAACAGTCAAATATATACTTTGAACTGATCAAACAACAATCAAAGATATACGGATTTTGATCAGCGCGGGTCACGCCTTTTTATACCAGCCATCGATTTTTCTAGAACATGGTTGTTGTTTTGAAGAAATATTTTTTTGGAAATATATTTTTGCATGGAGGTTTCTCGAATAATTTAGTTTATCAACAACCATGGGCGCAGTCGGAAGGTTCAGATTATTTATAAAATTAATTAAAAATTATAATACTCCGTCAAGGCTTAAACCTGAATGACACTCCTCTCGCTTGATATTTAAGTGTCCACTTAATGCACACGACCAGCGCAAATTCAAAATTATACACAAATTTTACGATACATTAGCTAGCTTATTCTGTTTACTTAATCATCCTTGTTTATACAAAAATTATTTATTTGTGTATGTATTTATGTTATTTAAAATATTCAACTTCAACTTCGACTTTGATTTTTAATTAAATTATATCTAATAATTTTTTTCAATTTTTGATTTAGAAAAAAAAGAAATACTTATAAATCAAAAGCAGCTATTAATTTCTTTTAAATTTTCGACTTTAAAAAAAAACTTTGTTTAAAGAAAAAAAATAAATCGAACTACATTATTTTCTTTTTGCACTAAAAAAAAAACTCCTTTTTCTCAGGAGAAAAATATTGTTTTCTTAAATATTTTTGTAATATTTTTCGTAATATAATTAGAACCTGTGTTGGATCCAGAAAAATTATTCTCAATAATTTTCAATACAACAAAATGTTAATTTATATAAAGATTCATTTAATTTCCTGATTTGACTAAACTCAAAGGATTGCCGGACTATCTTAAGATATCTCTATATACTTGAGGTTAGTATCACTATTTAGTAAGTAGTCGTAGCAGATATAGATGGAAAAAAAATATATATACACTAAATGCACTCAACATAAATAATGTCGAGTTGTTTTTTTTGCTGCAATTCTAACTGGATGTTCTCGTGTATATGTTGTGTATTTGGTCGAATACGGACGGTTCTTGGTATGTTCCCATTACGTGACGACGCTTACTTAGTCATTGAGGTAAAATGATGGTGTTTAGGTGTACTATAGTGGTTACTACTATACGTTTCGACTTGTAAAGTGTTTTAAAAAGAAATGTATCTTCAATATATATATTTTTAGGTTGGTTTTAACCATGCATCGAGTGTGTATTTAAATATATGGATTAGAGTTTAATTTAAAAAAAATTGGGTGTTTAGTTTTAAAAAAAAAGACTAAACACTTTATAGAAAATAATTGAATTATCAATTATTTTCATAAATATGAAATTAAGTTAATTTAGTAATTTTAATTAAAAGAGTTATTATGATGTATTTTTAAAAAAAAATAATGAAAACTAAATATACGGTACTTTAGAAAAAAAATCCAAAGCAGAGTATTGTATGTGGAATTATGAAAATTAGAAAACGATCGGTGCTAACGCGATACACGTAAATATAAAAAAAATAACACGTTGAACCGAAAGTCTTTCAATAAAAGCTGGGCCCATTAAAAAGATAATATTGAGGTAGTAAGATCTTTACTATCCAGTAAGTGTCTAAGTTATCGACAAGTGATTCGAATCTGAAAAAAATAAAAAAGTACAAAAAAAGGAACAAAACAAAATATATGTTAAAATAAAATATATTTGAAATAAACAATTTTTAATTTAACATGTTGATAGCATAACCATCCTTAAAATATTAACTTTGGTTGTACAAGTTATGAAAACAAAGATTACATGAATATGTGCTAGATTGAACTGTAGTAAAAGAAATATCGTATATATTAAAAAAAAACGACACTACAGTAAAAAAAAATATGTTCAAATATGTCTGATTTGCAAAAATATAAATATGGATTACAAATTTAATTCAGATACATAGTTGTATATAAAAGAGACATTACGCTTCTGTAAAAAAAAAATACACGGCCAAAAAAAACGCCAAGCGTATACAAACAATATAGTTATAAATTGAAAAGTCATTGCATATTCACATAAAATATAAATTGTACAACAAAAATATGTATAGAATGTGTATTGAATTGTGACAAGTTTGAGAGACCACAAGTTTCGGAATAGTGAATTAAATAAATTATACAAAAAAAAAATATACTTAGATACAATCAGATAGAAACCATTAATTCGCCCATTCGATACTTCAGCACAATCCATTAAAAATATTCAACTTGTAAATTGAAGAAACAAAAATTTTAAATACCATCTGATTAATTCATGTGAGACAATTACTTTTAGTAACTGTACTGAGAGAAGTACTTTTAGTAACTGCTTTCTTTTTGTAACTCTACTGAGAGAAATACTTTTTGTAACTGATTTGAAATATGTGCAGAAATATCGAAGTAAGCTTGGATATGCGCAAGTCATATCCGATCCAAGTAAATGTTTGTTGAAATTATGTAAATTCTCAACTAGCATAAACCAATAATTATATAAATTACTTTTTTTGAATAATAAAAATATGAAAAAATATCAATAATAAATTTTAAACAGTGGAGTAGTAAAAAAAATTATTCTCCACGAGGATCTTTTTTTTCTCATATTGTCAATATATGGGTTCATTTATATATGACTAGATAGATAGATAGAATGTAGAGAATGCCCTGGACGGGCTTCACTTCGACCATAATGTCCATTGTGATGCCTAAGGATGTGAGTGGAGTGTAAAGAATTTTTGTGCATAGACAAGGAATTGGTAGGATATGGGGGCTGCAGCCGACTATGATAGAACCTATGCCGATATTCATCTGGAGTTTGTGAAGGAAACTGCAGAAAACCTTCTCAAGCATAACCGGTTACTTCATACTTGTCCATACGCCGACAGTTTAATCAATTAACCACCCCTCTTTTTTTTTCTTAATAATTGACAAACTGCCGATGTCGTGATTCGAACCCATAACCTCCCAGTTTTCAAGATCATTGATAAATAATATTCAAGAGAACTCTAGGATTTTTCGAAATAAATTTCGAAATGGTATTTGTATGACTAGATAAAATATTGTTTTCGTTTCTGTCGAGAAATAGTCAAATTTTCTTGACGATGTTCCTTGACTAATCTCGAGTTTATTGGAACATAAAAATATTAACTCACAGAGCTTTTGCGAATATTTATTTCAAAATTTTGTCACAAAATTTGTGTCTGTCGTGAAAGTGATGTTGGATTGTTTGATAATTTTCCTTGGAGAAAAATCATTTTCGAATGTCGAGTACAAATTTATATAGAAACTTCGAACTGAGTTCAAAAATAAATTACAATCTCACGAAAACTGTCTTTTGACCTGTAATAAATAACGAAATTTTTCCCAATTGAAAGACAGCCAGTATTTTCTCGCCTCAAAACCACAAAACGGGCAGTTGAAATAAAACATGATTAATGAGAATATTATTATCTCTGAACTATATATGAGAAAAATAACATCCGATACATCAAAATTTTAGGATTTGTTATGGTAATACACTCCAGTGAGTATAAAATTTGTGACCATTTTTTTAGAAATGTGGAAATGACTCGTGCAGAGAAATAATTTTACTATTCATATTGATATTGTGAAGTGAAAACAGACCTTATTTTTTATATACGTGTATATATTTATACACAACTAAAATTTATTTTCAATTTAAAATGTATTTATTTTAATTGAAAATACCTCTCATGAAAAATAATTCCACTGACATTGTAATAAAATACTTAGAAAACTATTTTCTATTTCTACTTAACTTACTATTTATTTATTATATAATTTTGAAATAATAGTTTTTAATAATAATTAATTTTATTTCTCAACTCAAATGTTAGTGTTATTATTACCATTTAGTGTTCTATGTCTAGATCTTGATATTTATCTTTTGATATTTAATAGTAGATATCGTATAGTTTAAATTCTATGTATTTTATATTTCATGAGATATTTACGTGAAACGATCATTTAAATGTACTATTTCTTAATGAATGTTATATGAAAAGTCTTATACTAATATGTATTAGTTCACAACCTAGATACCATCTGGGTAGCTCAGTTGGTTGGGCACTGGTCTGGAATGCCAAAGGTTTTGGGTTCGATCCCAATGTGTAAGATTTTTCATATCAAAACATTGATGTAAAAATTATGTATTATTTCGTTCAAAAGTTGTTTATGTTGATCGATTTTCGAAAAAAGTGTCGAAGTATTAAAATTGGCCGTATTTTTATAACTCATAACTTTTATTCGAAACATTTTTTCGAAATACGACTCAAATAAACTTAAAAAAAAAAGTTTTACTTATTATGATATTATGGTATTGTCAAATAAGCTTCAAAAACGGGTTTAGGTTCCGACTCGTGACAGAACAGGGTCAAAATTGAATTTGTTTATAACAAAAAAGCGTTTTTCTTAATATCTTTTGTAAAACTAAAAATTGAAAAATGAAGAAAAGACGCTTTTTTGTTATAAACAAATACAATTTTGACCCTGTTCCGTCACAATTCGGAACGTAAAAACTTAGGTCATATTCAGGACGTCGAAATAAATCGATTTAAAAAAAACTTGCGGTTCCATACAACCTGCCTGAAAAATGCAAATTTGACTCTAGCATTATGATCGATGACTATTCCGACCGAGCATTACAATCTTTCACTTTATCAGTCATACCCCGAGCTGGTCGGGTTTGCATGTTTTGGGCCCCAGCACAAAGAGGCGTTCTTTATACTTCAAATATTGAAAAATATGAAATAAGATATAATATAACATAGGCTATCTTTTTTCAGATTATTTCATAACGGTGTTATTTTTGCCCAGATTATTTTGTCGGTGTTATTTTGTCCAAGGGTAATTTGTTACGGAACCAATAAAAATAAACTTTTAATATAGAATTTTTTTGGAAACCCGAATGGATTCGATACAAAAACGGAAAGAAAAGCTAGTAAGAAAATATTGTAAATTGTTTTAAAAACTTTTCGTCACTTCTGTCACATATGCTATAAATTTTCTTATATGTTATACCTTTAAACACCTGAACATTTTGAATAATGAGATCTTAATGAATTGGTACTTAATAAAATAGAAACTTTGCGTATATAAATTTATGAGGTTATCGGTTGAACGTATCTTTGATAAAATTAGTTTCATTCTATTTTAATCAAGAGTAAATTTTTTTAAAAGCATGCTACTTTCGTCTCGTCTTGTCTCGCGGCATCATTTCTTTTGATACATTGCGTAAATGGGGCTCATTACAAGTTAGAAAAAACCTTCATATTAATATGGATTTAATACTATCGATTACTATGCACTTAATTTTGTAGTTAAAAAGTAATACTATTGAAGGCTCCGTAGATGTTACCGTTAAAGATTTTATTTACATGTATGTTTTTCTTTTACATGAATTTAATGACGGAATTATAAATTATTCAAAAATTCACACAAAAAGAGGAAAGTCCGACTATTTATGATGAATATAAATAAAGCTCAGGTTACCAGTCCAAGTGGTCGAACGGTCTAAGGCGTTATGTCTGCGCAGTAGGCATGGAAACTGAGAGGTTATGGGTTCGAATCCCGACGTCGGTAGTTTGTCAATTATTTAAAAAAAATTGACAAATTGTCAATTATTAAAAAAAAAAAATTAAGGAAAAAAATTAAAGGGGCGGTTAGTTGACTAAACTGTCGGCATATGGACACGAACGAAGTAACCGACTATGCTTGAGAAGGTTTTCTGCAGTTTCCTTCACGAACTTCAAATGAATATCGGCATAGTTACTATCATAATCGGCTGCAGCCGCATATCCTACCAATTCCTAGTCTATACACAAAAATTCCTTCCACTCCACTCACATCCTTAGGCATCACAAAATGGACCTCATGGTTGAAGTATAGCCCGTCCAGGGCAGCCTCTACAATGTTTCTATCTATCTAACCTGGACACAGAGGACCCCTAGGTCTAGATGCTAGAAACCCGTATGCGGTACCCCTCTTTCTGATTATTATTATCTATCTAAGCTCTGGTTCCCGTACACACATTTTTTTGGTGTTTAGTATCGACAAAGGTATAAATGGCGTCAAAAGTCCAGCTATCGTTTCAAAATTTAAAATTGATTTGTGCCTTATAATTTATTCGGTTTTCAAGAAAATGCTTCGTATAGCAGTTGTTCATTAAAACTATACTACCACACGTTTTTCCGAAATTCGATTACATAAGGCACAAATTCATTATAAAATTTTGAAATGAAAGCTTGACATTTAACGCCATTTGGTACTATGTATTTGTGAGTTTTTCATATTTTGTTTCATCATCTTTAAAAAAAAGCATGTAGGAATATTATTATATGGGCATTGATAAAATATTCATGAATTTTTACACACAAAAACCTTAAGTATTGTCAGGTTTCTACGATATGGTGTAGTGTGATATACATCATAAAACCATCTCACCCAAGAAAACAAATAAAATAAAAATATTTCTACACGCGTTACGTGCGTTGTGTAGGTACACGCATTTTAAACACAAAAAAAATAATATTAAATGAATATAAAAAATAAAATAAAAATTATGGTAAAATTGAAAAATAAAATATCAGTTCCTTTATTTTTTTATTTATTTTTATGATCGATTGTTATATAAACTTTAACGGTACATCGTTATAATATTTTCACTTTGATTTTCTATTTTTAAGTGTTATTTCGTAGTTCGAGATTTTTCTCAAAAAAGGGAAAGATTTTCATAAATTTATGTTAATAGAAAGAGCCATTAATTTAAAATAGGTTCAGATTGGTCGTCAGATATAACTTATAACAAAATCGGTCCAGTGCAACCTATCCTGCAAGCTATAACAATAAATTGTGTCCGACCGAAGGTTCGGTTTCGGCAATTTCGGTACAAATTTCGAGTTTTAGTTCGTATTTAGTCGAGTTATTAATTAACATTTGGAAAACTTTTTAATTTTGAAATATTTGGGCTACAAAATTAGCGCTCATTATTCGAATTATTTAGTTGATTTATACCTTTATTCCTTCAGTTTTTGGAAAACTGAATACTAATCATCTTATAGTTTTTGAGATATTTTTGAAAATCGTAATATGATATGAAATTGAAAACATTTAATATTCAATTTTGATACTTTACAAATTGGAAAATTGAAAAATTAATAAATGAAAATTAATTTTTCATGACAATACATTAAATAATAATAATAGGTACACTCATTGTTTAAAATATTATAGTACGGGCGACCAAAGGGATTTTTCAGGGTGATGAGCATCAAGTTGGTACTTTGTAATTAGCTTCGTTTTGACAAGACGCCCAACTTATTTAATTATAAAATTTTGGAAAACGGTATCGAAATTTTCTGGAAGCCGTTGAACATGTCGATTTAACCGTTCATCCAAAGTTTACGAGCTTCAAGTTATTTTTAAATTTAATTATAAGATAATTAAGTGAAGAACGAGGACAAATTTTTTTGCAAATTCAATAGAATGAACTCCGAGTCTCCCGTCCTCAATGTTCAACGGCTTTCAGAAAATTTCGATACCGTTTTCCCAAATTTTATGATTAAAAAAATTGGGCGTCTTATTTAAACGAAGCTACTTGCAAAGTACCAGCTTGATGCTCATCTAAGAAAAAAAAAGGAGGCGGTTAATTGACTAAACTGTCGGCGTATGGACAAGGACGAAGTAACCGGCTATGCTTGAAGGGTTTTCTGCAGTTTCCTTCACGAATTCCAGATAAATATCGGCATAGTTCCTATCATAGTCGGCTGCAGCCGCATATCCTACCAATTCCTAGTCTGTACACAAAAATTCCTTCCACTCCACTCACATCCTCACATCCTTAGGCATCACAGAGCAGCCTCTACAATCTATCTATCTTGATGATCATCATCCTGAAAAACCCTTTGGTCTCCCAGACTATTATAGGTATGAATTGGAAAATCAACAGAAAAATTTCCCAACTAAAATACATACCAACCTCCAATACAACATATATGATACAAACAAATGTTGACATTTCCATGAATTTGTGTAAATAAATTGTTTACATACTGTGTAAACATTAGTCGTTAAAATGTCAACTAAATCTATACAGTTCAGTTAGTGAGGTAAAACAGTCATTGATTATTAACTTATTGGTTTTCATGCAACCAGAGGGGTGGAGTATGTACATACATACAACGGAGGATCTATATGTTGGATTTTATACGTGCAATTAAATAAAATTTGTTTTCCTAAAAATATTTTGTACATTTTAGCAGTGATCTTTTTTTCAAAATTTTATACTTGTTTTGTGCCTTATTCATTCGGAATTTAAAATATGCCTCAGATAAAAATTGTTAGTATATTTATAATGAAGAACTTTTTGTCGAAGCCTTTTTTCGAAAACCGAATTAATAAGGCACAAATCAATTTTAAACTTTTGAAAAAGAGCTACTTCTCTGGCCATTTGTAAATAAGGAACTTAAATGCAAATACAATTAAATAGTTAATTGTGAAAACTTGAGACACTTTGTTTTGAAAATTTCTTTTATAGAGGAATATTTATTTAAAAGTATTTCTTCAATATATTTATTTGGTTCAAGAAATTCTTTCTATCACTGTACAGTATAATCATTTGAAAATTTCCGTAATCTACATTATGTCGATAACAGAAAACTCAAGAATTATTTGTCTCTCAACAGCAGACCTCGATTGGTAATTTGCTGTCTTTGTCGATATATTTCTACATAGGAAGTTAAACGTTATAAGAAAATGTTGTAGGAAATTACAAATTATTAGTATTTGCGGGTGATCTTGAATTTGACCTTGGCCTTCAAGATCATGTCAAGGTAAAGATGTTTTGCCGAAATGAAAACTATGCAAAATTTGTCACAATCTATGACGATGACCTAAGGATTTCAATGATTTCCAAAGCTCGATTAAATGCATCTTCTTGGTAAAAATATTTAAGAATGGGTTAGATATAAAACAAAAGCGTCTGCGTCAAATAACACAAAGTTAGCAATTGTAAAATAGAGTCAAAAATTTTCGATGACTGTATGTTCGACTTCTGAAACGCAATAAATGAACTCTTCGAAAGAAAACTCATAAAACATAACTTCTAGAGAAAAAAAGGAATATTTTTCTAAAACATAACTATATTAAAACAATATAAATAAATTAAAAACAATATTATTGGTTTATTATTGATATTCAATTGATTGTATGCTACACAATAATGTCTTTTTACAACATCATCCAATAAATAATATTTAAAAAAACTATTTAAAAAAAAATTAAATAAATAAATAAATACAAAAGAAATATAATAATAATAATTTAAATTAAAAGTAGAACCTGTTGTGTTATTGGAACGTGTTATATTCTAGTCACAATTGTTATTACGAAGAAAAACGTTCGTTCGTACATACAACACACATAACATAACCTGTTGTTCAAAGAAGGCATTACACTTTAGTGTAATGCTATTGCGATCACACAGTGGTACTAACATACCTGTATAATGCCTAACAACAGACAGGTATATACAAACATACATGCAATAGATAAAGATACAATATACACATGGTATAGTATGCGATAACTATATATATAACTGTTTCACTTACAACAACACCCCCCACTATTACAAGTAAGAGACAAACATATATATACCAACAAGTATGAACTTGTTGGACATACTGTTGCGTCGTTGATATAGAAGTGGGGATAAATACATACAAGAGATAGAGAGGCAACACACTATCGTATTGTATACACTGTATATACTACTGTAGAAACCGGTGTTGTGTGTATGTTATGTGTGCGCGAACGTGTCGCTATAGCTCCTCTACTAAATAGCTCTTTGGTATGCTATGTTTGTTAACCCGCCTTGGTTCTTCTTTCTTTAGTTGTTGCGGTACTCAATGCTATCAGTCCGGGCCAGACTGTGATACAGTGCGGTGCACCGCTTGTCCTTTCATCCTTTTTAACTGTTTGCTATCCGTAACCAACGTTTCTTGAAACTCTATATATATATATATATTATATATATACATATAATTGAAACATATTAAATCAACAAAAAATAGCCACATTTTTTTTGGTAAAACTCTAAATTAATTTTTTTTCATAAAAAAAAAACTTAATTCGTACTGTGAAAATTACGATTACATTCTATTAATTTTGTGTGAGGTAAGCAATAATTACAATTTTGAAATATTTCTAAATTCTTCGACAATCAAAAATTAATCATATTTTACTTGAATCTTGCTATTTTCTAAATATCTATATTTAAAAAAAATATTACAAATATTAAAAATCAATCGTAAATATAATAGTAATTAATATTTTAGGAGTTAAAATTAGTATTAATTAATATCTACATATCGTTTGAAAAAAAATTGTTTCTAGAAAATTCTAGGTATTATTATATAGATAGAAATTTTTGTTTGACCATTCGTTATATAGACGTTAGTTGAAAAATTTTACTAGTAATTTTGTTAACTAGTGCAGTGATTAAATTAATTAAGGTTTAAAACATAATTAAGGATAAAACTACATACCTTTTATTGAAGGTGTGTGAAAATCAAAAAACAATCAAGTTTTGCGGATCGATAATCAAATTTTTTCAGTCATTTTGATACACAAGTATCAAATTTAGACATCTTTGAATCTGTGACTATCATTCTTGACAATCTCTTAATCTTTTAATCGTAATTTTTAAGCTAATATTAAAAATCAATCAAAGCACTTCTGTACACTTTTTCTAAGTCTAAGCGCGCGGTGTGAAAGTTCTAAAAAAAAAAAACCAAAAAAAAAAAAAAACAAAGTACTAGAGAATTGCCAAAACAGTTCACTACCGTCCTAGTTCCACTCAAAAAGAAACAAATGAAGAAACACTAGAAAATAGAGTAAAAATTTTTTATTTTTCGACAGAAAAATTTGGGAAGTGTGCAATATTTTATAGAATTAAGTAAATAAAAATAATAATTTAAAAAACATATCAGACCTTATTAAGAAAATATAAATTTTTAACAAAAATTTACCTAAAGTCAATATATTATTATTATTATTAATTATTATTAATTAATTAGATTTATAAAAACAAAAATAGTTAAATTATCGAGACAATCGTATTCAAAAATAAAAAATTGTTAAACATTTTTTACATTTTATTTTCTGAGAAAAAAAGAGATTAAATCCCCCCCAAAAAAAAATTTTTTATAAAAAAAAAAACATAATTAATCTTCCTACAAGATTCAATTAATTTATTAATTATTGATTAATTACGGCGGCCTAGTCTTTAATTTTATTGTTAAAAAATTTATTTATTTAAAAAATAGTGCAATTTTTGGGTACAAGACAAAACATATTTAATTAGTGATAATTTTTGCCAAAAAAAAACACACACACAAAAGTTAACTCGGCCTATTTAATTTTTGGGTCAAATCATTTATATGCGTGTACAAAAGTATAGTACGAATTATTAAAGAGTTGGTTTAGTTTGTTTGTGGCCTGTTAATTATATATATAGTAGTGAACAGTCCATAAATCCGAAGCGACTTATCAACAATACCAATCCAAAATTAAAAGCCTAACACCTGTGACAGAAACTCTTTCACGACGTATTTTCAATATAGTACCTCATATTACCCCTACATTGTACCTTTTACTGGTTATCCAATACAGCAACAACAATCCACACAACATCATCCAAATTTCCCAATAATATCCCATCATCATAATTCATCGTCGGGTGCAATTGTCTCTGGCTCGACAAACGCTAATACCGCTGTTGGTGCAGTACCAACAGTTGGTTTTGCTGCATTTGCCGCGGCTGCTACGGGCATTGTTGATCAACATCCACAATCGACATCTTTAGTCAGTGTTTGTGCGTGCAATTTTTGTAATACAAGTTCCAATTATAATTCGCCAGCAGTGGTGACAACGAATCAAATTGTTGTACCACAAGCGACAACACCACAAAATTCGACATCATTGGTAAATGGTACATCGACAACTGGTTCGACAAATCTAAATCAAGTGGCTACACCTGGTTCGAATCAATCAGCTCAATTTTGTACACAGTTACAGCCCAGTAGTACAATTATTGTAAATCGTTTTACTGAAATTAATTGCTACGATAACAGTACATCGGCTCCTTCGAATCAGATCACTACAAACGGTGGTTATCCATCAGATCCAGTTGCGTCCAAGCATTTACATTTTATTGGAGATATGGTAAGTTATAATTTCATATTCTATTTGTTTTTGGACGGAAGTAAAATTTCAATGTTCCGACATCACATATCACGTTAGTATGTCAGACTAAGTTTCAGCATAGACGCCTACTATATGTATTACAGGAAGGATTCGTATTTAGGCGGCTGTATCTTAGGAACCAAGAAAGCTTTGAAGCTAAAATTTAAAACGTAGCGTGAGATATTATTTTAATTGTCCAAACAATTAAAATCGTTAAGAAAAATCCTTATTTGAGGTTAACGATTTCTATCAAAAGCTGATTTTTGCATCCTTTATTAGTATAAAACTACGAAAAGACGCCAAAGGAGTATCTAATTGTCCTAGTTGGACAATAGACCTTTTTATTTCAAATTACGATCTTTTTTCGTTTCGGGCAGAATGTCAAATGTATCAATGTGAAGAAAAGAGTAAGTAATATTTCACGTCTTTGTTCATCTTATTGTAAAGTTTGACAATCTGCCCGAAACAAAAACAAATCGTTATTTGAAATTAAAAGGTCTATTAGTTCCTGTGGTGCATATATTCGTGCTCTCGTCCTGGTAGTTTTTGTGAAATACTATTATGACCATATTTTTATAAAGAAAAATTAATTTCCAAGTTAAAATGAGTCTTTTCAAATATTCTAGAAATGGTTGTTTAATTTTTGCTTCGAACGTACGAGGTCTTTTAACACTGTTAAAAGACCTAAAGGTAAATAGATGCAGCTTTCATTTAAAAGAAAAATAAGACTGAAATTTGACTCTCGACAACTAAAAAAACCGGTCAAAAACAGCAACTGGGAATCAAAACAAGTTGCCTGAACTTAAATATATTTTATAACTGACTATTTAAGTGATAGATGAACCAAACCTGGAATGTGTTGGTAGGTCTAATATAGACCCCCTAGTATCCCTTTACTTCGAAAATTCCTTTGTCCAGCGAGAAAGGTCAACAATAAAATATTGATAAGAAAAAAGTAACTCATCAATCAGGAATCGAACTCGGCCCTCTGGATTTCTAGTGCTGGTTGACGAGTTAATGTTTTCTTATCAATATTTAATTAAAATTCAATGATATTTGTCTATAAAGTATACGCTAGTCTTCTCGAATTTGTCTTACGTAACCGAAATGGAATTTACCACCAAATAATAAATATATGGTAGTCAACAACTTTGCAAATTGTCAGTAAATTCGATATGATTCTTAAAGCTTACTATGTTCAGAGATATCGGTACATAAAACTTGTTTTAAAGGATTAAAAAATTTCCTTAAATTTTTTGGTATAATTATTTATTACTTAGATCTGGATATTTTCTCATACAGTATGTGCCCAAATTTTGAAACGACACTAAAAGATTGAAATATTCAACCGAAAAAGAATGTAATTAAAAGCTGCCACAGTGAGGCATGCCTGGATGAAAAGCTTTTTTTAAAAAAGTTTTTTTTAGCGAATTATCGTACGGAAACGAAGCAACATATAGCGCAATATGATTACAGAAAATTGTTTACTCCATAAGACTGCTAAAATAAAGGGTTTCCTTTGAAACGTAAATTCAAGAACAGAGGATTGAATCCTTCTAAAAGTTTACTTTTAAGGAAACGTTTCTTCATAATTAGTCCTGGGAATTGGAAAATGTTTTTATGAATAAAATGTGTGTCATATTACTTTTTTTTCGAGACTAATACGTTTTTAAAATTTGAGAAATATCCTGTATAATTCATACAAAAGAACAATAAAAGTTTCAGCTATTTTTTTATTGAAAAAAGCACTTAACTTTTAGTATATATATATATATATATATATATATATATATATATATATATATATATCCTTTTCTTTTCTATCGATATCTTTAGAAAAATCAAATTATCTACTAACTTGTTGAAGATAGGGGAACGGTTTTTCTACTTGACGAATCTTTTGAGGTTAGTGTCTTTAATCTTTGAGATTAAAAAGACGTCGAGGTATATTTTATTGAGTATATTTTAAATAGATATAAAAAAACGTCTTTTACATAATAGTTTTACTGCAGAGAGTATATTAAAATTATTTCTAGAAAAGATATTCGACGATTAGAATCAATCTTTCAATTGTATAGATTCAAGTCAAACAGTTTGAACCTTATCCTTAGAGAAATATATTGCTTTCCATATCAATATTTTTTATCATATTTCAATTATTATGTGGTCATCATCAGTATATATTATATTAGTCACAAAATGACTATCAAATATTTGATAGATTCACATTAATGTTTAATTATTTTGAATTCTAATAAAAATTAATTTTACTCAATTGTAAATTGGTTAAAAAAAATTGCAGTGTTCTTGTAAATCAGGAAGTTTCTTGGTTTTATATAATCTTGAAATAAAAAATCATAATATACAAAATCATAATATACAAAATCATAATATACAAAATCATAATATACAATAATATTACCGTATATTATCGAAAATTGTCTTTTAATACGGCGACTACCAAGGTCGTAAGGAGACCTTTATAGAAAAATCAATCGATTTTATATATCAGAAAAAAAATCTATGGCTGCAGAGTATTTTTGTTTCTATGAGCAAAAATCACAGTTTTTTTGTTAATTTGGCAATATTTTGTTAATCGAGCAATCTGCAGTTTAAAACAGTTTATTTACATCAAATTAGAGAAGTAAATTTCGCTCGTGTCGTTTATCAGCTACATGAGAATAAAAATTACTGAGTTAAGCTATATTTTGACATTAGGTCATGAAGTAATTATCTTTAAAAAATATAACAATGTTTATTTAGTAATTTGGAACGATTTTTCGGATTTTCACAATGAAGAGCTCACGGAATTAAAAGAAAGGCGAAATTGTTACACTATTGAAAAATAAATTGTCGATTATGGAAGAGCTTTTCAGTGTAGACAGTTTTGCAGAATTGTGATACATTTTATGATAAGGGTCGTAAACAGCAATTTTTACGCGTTTTTCTCAAAATATATATAAACAAATACATTAAAAAGATACAAATATTGTTTAATTCGTTCTTCTAAACGTTTCCATTAGATATCCTACATGATGTCCTTGGAAAATTTTATCAATTTACCCCTGAATTTAATCCTCAGAATCGAAATTCACTTATATACTTAACGTCTCTAAATGGGCCGCCTTAACACTCTATCTCTATGCTTAATTTTGTCCAAGAGGTCTTGCGTGAAAATTCGTCAATTTTGGCTCACAACATTAAAAAATTCTTTATTTTATGTTTTCGATGTATATCTCCGATGAAATCGTAATGTACTCGATTCTAAATCTTTGATTTCTTCAATATTTAGATATCTTTGTGTACCAGTATATGTCTACCTGAGTTACCTGGTAACTGCCAACAAACTCATGTATTATTTGTTAAATATTCAAACAAAATAAACAACAAAGTAATTCCAAATCATTGCGTTTACTTAACATTTGAAACGTTGGTTTCAGGATATCTTTACTTACAAGGTCTATTCTACGAACAATTTATTTAAAATTTTTATAATCAGCATAAATACCAGTAGCCCCAATAGTAAATAGACATCTTTATGTATAAACTTTTGTGTATTTATATATAAATATCTAAAATAATTTCTACATTATTTTATATTTATAAACATTCAACAGAGTTACATAAACCGGTGTTTTGATGCAGTGTGTTTGTGTTGGAGAATATGTTTAGATTGAAATGTTCTAAAATAGTTCAAATATTTTCCTACAAAATTTTCTGATAATACCACCATAAATACATATACATAAAATTCTAGTTTATATATATATATATGTACACAAAATCGCATATATGTTTATCATTTTAAAAGGTGTTTATTTACATCACATTAAATATTATTTTACAAATGTGAGTATATTTTCACGATAACTTGTACAAAATTTTAAATGTTACATTGGTGCACACATGTTTAAGTTAATATTTACAAATAATCATATATAAATTGTAATTTAAAACTTTTTTATAGTACATATTAACATTGTACTAGAGTCTAATTAGCTTCAAAAACGGTGTTCAAGCAGGTTATTGGGAACCGCGATTTCAATAGATGCGTTTTGACGTCCTGAATATGACCCCTGAAGTTTTTATGTTCCGACTATAGGTTTATTAGAACTCGAAAAAAAATATCCCAAAGTTTAAAAAATACAAAAATCTATGGTTAAGTATGCATTTTATATGTGAAAATAATGTGTGAAATTTTAATCCTTAGAACAAAATTAGACCCCCGATAATTAATAAAATGTCATGATTTTTTTTGTAAATAAAAAGGGTGCAAATAATGCTAGAGAAATAAATTACTTTAAATGAAAAATCTGGAAAATATCTATAAAATGAACAAACATTATTTTTTTAACTGTATTTTTTATCCATTATATTTTAATTTGTTTATAACGCACTATAAACAAATTTAAAAAACAGTTAAAACATTTTCTCTCATTTTATATATTTTTTGTGGATCTTTATTTTAAAATGAGTGTGCAAACCTTACAGTCGATTTGTGCCAAATTCATTCTGTTTTCGAAAAACTGCTTGGAATAAGTAAAGTTATGATTTTTATGACCTTCAACTTTTATTCGAGACATTTTTTCGAAAAACAAATCGATTTGGCACAAATCGACAGCAATATTTATATAAAAAAACGAACACAACTTGTGTGGTTAATAGTACAGTAGAACCTCTGTAAGTTGAATTTCATTTCTTATGAAGAATTTTCACTTTGTACAGAAATACGACTTGTAAAGGTTAAGATTCATTCTAGCTAATTTTGAGTTAGAAAGGTGAAATAAATAAAAATAGAGGGAAAATATGTACCGAAATGGCTTGTAGGAATTCACTGATTTTATCGACCTATAGAGGGTGAGATTTCGAGTAATGGAGGTTTTGGGGCTTGAAGGGAAGGGAACTAAACATTTTTTCGAGTTTTGGAGGTTGTCGACTTAAGAGTTATTTTGAGAATTATTTATACGGTAGCATGTAAATAGACATGATATTAATATTATAATTAAAATAATGAATCATTAAATTGGAATTTATTATATATATTTATAAATAATTATAATATGAATCAAAATCGTCAGATATATGTACATGTATATGTTAAGGAATAGATCAATGATCTACTATATGAGTGAATTTTAAACTTAGAATAAAAAATAACTTTATTAATATTTTAAATATTTATTAAATAAGATTTTTTTTTATTAAATAAATTTATCACGAAATCATTGTTTGCGTGATGATTTTATTGTATTAAATAATTTATTATTACTTTTAAAATGAGTAATTAACGTTAACAGTTGAAAATTATACTAATGATATGGAAAATCTTTTGGAATATTCCATTCATTGCTATACACAATTAAGAAAAACCTGAAGAAATAAAATCTGTGTGTTATACCCAGATAAAAAACTCGATTATCTGATTGACAATCATTAATGTATAAAATGTGTGAGACTCGTCATTAATTCCATCTGAGAAAAGATGATGTTTCCCGTTATTTCCGGCAAAATGGAAAGGAGATTAAAAAAAACTTGTATCACAAAAAATAAAAAGTTTCGAATCCGGAACTCTTTCGCTTCGAGTCCGGAGTGAAAACATAAATATTAATATCGTATTTACTGTGAGCAGTGTGATTGGTCCAGCAATGTGACTGATAAACACGAATGGTTATCTCTTATCTTAACAATGCCGATTATCGCCGCCTGTCACATACCTAATCGAGACAAAAAAATCGTGCCAGTGTATAATCTGAAATTTTATTTTACCACTAATATAAAATCTTCTATAGTCTCGCTATATATGTTTTCACATCCGAAAAGTCTTTGTACATTTTGTAACAAAGGGATTTTTCAAAAATTGCCAAGAGTACAATTTACGTTTATTCTGGACTTTTTCATGGTACTAGAGAGTCAGTGAATCATTTGGTGATGTCTGGTTTTTTTTTGTATATTAAATTAATAAAATGAAAAAAAATAAATAAATATTAAATATCTGACCAATAAATATCAATAAAAAATAAATAAAAATATTAACGTATAAATCATATTTAATATAATTTGACATACCAAAGTTAATTAATTATTATTTAGTTGTCCTTATTGGCCTGTTTTTCGTGAATCATCTTTCATTTCCGTATTTTTGTGTATGTGTGTTTACACAAAGGCAGAAACGCATAAATGATCAATTTAGTATTTCTATGTATACGTCTAGGACGAGTATATTGGTTGTTCAATAAAAATCGTTCACAGTTTTTATCAGAATCACATATTCTGTGTACCAAAATATAAAAGTTATTTGAAAAGGGAAATTTGATAGTACTGGCATTTTTCTGCTTGAATTATTGATAACTGACTATTTTGGTCGCAATGTCAGTACTAGTTATAGTCGGCCCAGGTCTTTAATATATACACTGATAGAAAGAATTTGTTTACTTGAAGATACTTGAAGTATCTTCAAGTAAACAAATTCCTTCTATTATTCTTTCGTTGCACACAAAAGTCAGCCATTGTTTTAAGCCTTCCGGTCAGTTCCCAATATATTCGTGGAAGAGTCGTTGATTGGTACACTGATAGAAAGACTTTCTTGAACCAAGTAAATATGTTTTCTTCTAAATAATATACTCTGATAAAGAAATCCTTGTTCTCATTCAAGAATTTGTTTACTTGAAGATACTATTCAAGTAAACAAATTCTTTTTCAAGGTTTTTTTTTTTGATGATGATGATGATGTTATTTTGAAGAAAACGTATTTACTTGGTTCAAGAAATTCCTTTTATCATACATGTTTCAGTAGAACATATTCGTGCGAAAAAAAATATCGCTTCTAACCAATAATACGATTCAAACATAAAAAATCTAACTGTTTCCGAGACATTTCAAATATTCAAAATATTTTATGGTACAGAAAAAATCATGCATGTTAAAGAATAATTGTGCTTAATACTTCTTGTTGATCATAAGACTTTCTATCAAAAAAATTTCTAATGGAATTTCTCTGTTTTATTCTGCAGATATTTTGAGTTTTATGCAAAGTTTTTTATCTTAATGTAGATGAAAAATAACCAATAACCATGTTCCTAAACAATTTTTAAATAAAAACTACCAGTTTCAAGAAAATTAGCTAATTGCCTTAAATGTTTTTAAACGGTTTTATTTAGCTTGATCTGTTTGTTTTCAATAAAAAATGATATATGTTGATTGTGTAGATACATATAAAAAATCAAAAGCTCTTTTCGGGTACATATTTCAAAACTTTTCATAAATTTCAAGACTACTTTAAAAACTTTAGTGTGAAACGATCTTTATAGTAGATTCCATAGTTCCGATAAAAAAACTTTATATAAAACACCCGCTATTTGTGCAAATATATTGAAATAAAAAGAAGAAAATTTTAGTAATCAATCGATCAAAGTATATATAATCAATTATAATCAAAACAATATTCAATTGTAAAATATATTTATTTATTTACTTATATTTTGGTTATCAAAAATTGTATTATGTGACATTGTTTCAAATTTTATGGGAAAAATGAGCGGATTTTATAGAAACATTTTTTTATTTGTAATAAAAATATAAATTTCTCTTGTGAGAAAATTCTCATTGTATAATTGATAAACTCAATTATTTGTTGGAAATCGAGAATAAAAAAAGAGGAATTGCAGGCTAATATTTGTTGTTATTTGAAATTTAGCAAAAAAGAAATTGTAAGCAAACATTTTTTCGATAAGATATGAATTGAATATTCATGTTTAAAAACGTCGAAATTCGTAAAAAAATAAAATTATTTAAATTGTATATAATTTATACAAATTTTAATTTTTTTAATCATCCAAAAAAGTTAATATCTTGAAATAAGTGTTTTATCACTTAATCTGTACTCGGAAAGTGAGGTTTTCCGGTGTGAAACCCCATTAATTGCATGTTAAAAAAATTAATTAATAAAACTCACAAACTATACATCAAAATATCATAATTTAATTCTTCACAGTATGTTTTGTTCCACTAATCATCACCTTATCGTCTAAAATATTAAGTTTTAACATTTTATTAATTATACTCTTGACACCGTGTTTATACTCTCGACACCCTGTTTTTATAAATTTGAATGACATATTTACTAGGTGTTAATTTGGATGATAAGAGTGATTGTTGTACGATTTGATTGTGAACTGTCGATTGTGATACAATGCACTGTAGAGTTTGGTACTATGCAAGCTTACCTGGATTAAAAGTGATTACTACTATTGGCAGGCTACTTTTTTATTGAATGGGTCGTTACGTCACGAAAATCCATCATAATTATTATTAAATAAAACAAGTATTGAAGATTTTCAATAATATTTTTATTTTCACTATAATTTTATCATTATTATATATTTTCTGAAGAAGGGGGATGTGTTTCCGAAACGATATTCAAAATAAAATACTGTTTCGAAAACGTTCACATAGAAAGTTCTGAATTTTTAACATACATGGTGTACATAACTGATTCACTTATACCCTTTTTATACTTTGTATATGTAAATATACAAGGTATATTAAGTTTAGTCTTTAGACTTTGTAACGCTTGAAAATATTAATCCTTGACAAAAGTGCTTCACAAAGGTATTCATAAAATGGCCTATTCGGCCATTTCCGCATGTCTATCTGTCTGTTCGTCTGTCCGTGAAGCCGATTACTCAAAAACGAAAAGAGATAACGAGCTGAAAATTTTTGTGTGTGTTCTAGAGCAAAAAGTTAGGTCAAGCGTTTCCCCCCGCTAGGAGGGGGGGGGGATTATACGTCTTTGAAACCGCAAGAGATAGAAAAAAAATTTGTTAACAAAAAATCTCCTCTTTAAAATAAACAACTATTGTTTGAAAATTTTTTCATAAATTCAATAGTTTTCTCATAATTTGTGAATTAAATGTTCCTCGGAAAGCGAATTGTTAATTCGAATACGCAGAATTGTTAACAATTCAATCACTGATATACAACTCAGTATATACTAGGTATTCAAACAATTAACTCAGTTAGTTGTTACATTACTTGTTTTTTTATAAAACTGGTTAACAATTATACCTCATAAAGTTTAAAAAATTAATAAAAGAAGATATAAAATGGGGTTTATATTATATAATAGGGCGAGGAGGATTACCTTCGTTTCTGAGACACACAGTCTACGACAAAGGCCACCCACATCATTATCTTATTTTACCGATATTAATCTCAACTGTATTACATTAATGATGTAGTTTGAGGACAAGAAATTCTATGCAGACTAGACTAGACTATGTCGTATCTGGAGTTCGTGAAGAGATGTTGCGAAAATTCCTCACAAGCATAGAGAGAGTTTGTGCGATAGAAACTCTCACAAACTGCCATCGGCAGCATTCCAACCCGTAACCTTCTACGGAGTATTACCACTTATCTGGTAATAAAAAATATATATGGATTTTAAAAAAAGCTATTAATATTCCAAAATATTGAATAATAATCACTGTCAACCCAAGTCAGGCTTGCAAAGTACAGGCCAGTTTTCACTGTTAGGCCAGATTTCACAGTTAAATTGACAAAGATAGATATTATACCGCAACTCAGGAAGATATAGTTTCGAAATGCATCCAAGAAGCTGTCCCTCGAAGCACTCAACCTGTACAGGACACAACTTCCAACGTGTATCGGATTCATCACCAGACATTATCACCTACAAAGAAAGCATCTGTACACAAAACGACCTTAAAATAAAATCCACTTATATCTACTATGAAAGTTTATATTCACTACTTATATTTTCATGTGCAAAATATACGAAAAAGCTTTTCATTCAATTTATAACCGACCACTGTAATACAATCCTCTCAGTTTTTCCTTCATTATTTAAATATTTAAAAAGGAAAAATCCCAAAAATAAAATGTGAGTACTACTGTATATAGACATCCATTAATTGGTAATAGGATTGGCAACCCATTTCAGTTTACAAGCTTTAAGATACCACACACACACAGAAATATATGAATAATATATATAATTTAATGGAAACAGGAAAAAAGGGAAAATTTATTTAACACGTGTGAGAAAGAAAATTTGTTTATTTTTTATTTTTCTTTAAACAAAAAAAAAATAATGTAGTTTTATTTATTTTTGTTTTTTCATCATCCGTGTGACAGTTTAAATTACATTCGAAAGTAGAGCTTTTTTTCTCTGTGTGTATGGTGTGTGTGCTTTGGGAAAATACAATCTCAGTTTTATAGAGAGACAAACATAGAAACTACTACGATGACACGACTGCGACAAGCAAATCGAATCCGATAATCTTATTTGAAAAGGATTTCAAAAGGTCATAACTTCTAACTTATAGTGTGTGTGTATGGATGGTGGTTCTATTATTAGCACAGAGAATTGAAAAAGAGGAAGAATATACATATATACTTATCTTTTTTTATTATTTTTTTTTCCGGGAATATATTTTCCGTATATTTTTTCTTGGTCTCCTTTCGTCTTCTTAATAGTTTCCTTGCTTTTTATTTATTTTTTATACAAATATTTGTGATATTATATGATTTGTTCAAGAGATGAGTGATAAAACATTTTGAAAAATAAATATTCGCAATGATTATGATTACACAATGGTTTATTATTTATGTTGGTATATGAGTTTAGTTATTTTTTTTGAATGAAAATCTCTATTAATATTCTTATAAATGAGTCGCATATAGTTTTTAGATACTGGTTAATGACATCTTGTCCTTGAAGCATACGCACATATACACTTTCATATCGTGAAGTTGTTATACGTATTATACTAAAGGCGTCCATACACGATCAAGCTATTTGCGCAACAACCATTGATTTGTATCATGTAATATTTCCGCTTGATAAGCGTTTTGAACGTGTATGACCAAAGCCAGTGTTGGACCAAAAATCTCAAAATGAAATGAGATTTGCACTAACAGAGTTGTTGCGCAAATTGTATGATCGTCCGCCTACTACTAAAGGAGTTTTAGACCGTGTGACCTTAAAATTAAGTTTGATTAACTTGTTGGAACAAACAATTCATTTCCACAAACACGCTGCTGCGCAAATGGTTTGATCGTGTATGGGGCTTTTAGACTACTCACCAAAAAAAGTTTGCAACTGCATTAGGGGTTGTTTGTGCTTGATGCAAGATCGTGAGTCCACTATACTATAAAGCTAGAAGTGAAGCTGACTGATCTATACAAACTCTTAGGTACTTCTTGACGTGTTGGAAAGATGCGGTTTTTGCATTCGACGCGAAATTGCATGAAACCGACGAGAAAAATCGGATAACTTCAGGTTTTTCATTGCAACCACTCGGAAAATCGGAAAAACACCCCCCAAAAACTTTTTTTTACAATTCATGCAATGTAATTTTCTGTGACGCGGAGCCAAGGCTGACGGCTGCCTTGGGGGTCAAGGGGGGTACCCCCCTTGCGAGCAGAGCGAGTGTGATAAGATGTAATTGCATATTTCCACTAAATATTCAACAATTCAATAGAAATTAACCTTCATATAATACCGTAGGTATAAAATAGTGCACGCAATATAATAAGATTCATTACCACCTCGCCATCAAGCTGTTACATTGTTGTTACTTTTATCCCCGCCATTCACCCTTCCATGATATTTTTGAATTCCATTATATCAAGTATTGTTGTTTACTGATTTCGCCTTTTGTAATAATATCATTACTTTGAATCAAATTACCCAAACAATAAAAGAAAATATTATAGTGAAAAGAATTATGAATTGTAAAAGGTAAAAGGTAACTTGCTCAGTGAAGCGCCCTTTTATACATTTGTCATCACTTGTTTCCTTTAAGTGATGGAAAAAAAGTATCTCAAGAAAATTATCCTGAATTTGGAAAACTAATTGAAAGAGCAAGAAGTGTTTAAAGGAGGATGAAAAGATATCCACACATTCTGGAATAGTGAAGCATTTCGAGTAGACATTATGCTTCGTGAATCTTAGATGCCACGCGACACAATGATCGGCCTGTGCAATCCTTTTTTGTAACATGATTTCTAATATTTTTGGGTGTAATCGTCTATTCTTCCATTCCCTAAATGTTTTTGGGTACTGACCTACTTAAAGAAATAATTTCTGTGTATCATTTTGGAAAAACAGTTTCACGACCATGCGATTTCCTGTTTCACGACCATGCGTGTCTCAGGCAAGAAAGAAGAAGAGAAGAAAAATTTATAGATAAAGCGGGATCGTGATTCTTTTCATTTTAACCAAACCTTAAAGTATTGTCTAAAATAATAATTGCAAATTTTTGTTTTTTGTAAGGATACGCCTAAGAAAATATATCAGCATTAGGTGTAACTGTTATGTCTTGCAAATCTTTAGAATGTATAATCTCAAGCTTAGAAGTTGCTTCGTCCTTGTTTAATATTCACAAATATAAAACAAACACTACGAATAAAAAAAACTTTTAGTACATTTTAACAACGAGTTTTTATAATTAAACTAAGTAGTTATATTTATAATTAATTCGATAACTTTTTACCTTTATTCACTGTGGCACAATCAACAAACATTGCTGTGCAACAAGCACACGTTAAAAACGTAAAAGGGAACAGTCAAAGTCAGCAGAAATACAGTAAAATTATGCTATTTCATTCCGTTCTCGCGGTCGGTCTGTAGTATACGTCGTCTATGTGTCGGTCGGGAATGCGATAGGGTGTTAGTTTTGCACACGACAAGAACACATAACCCCATACTTCTCCACATAAAACACTACACCGCTGCTATATTTGCATTTTGTTATTAATAAGAAGTAACAGCAGCATCCAAAGTATAACGACTCTCTATAGCTAGCTAGTAGCTAGCTATAGAGAGCTTCTCAATAGTAGTAAAAGCTTATTTATTAAAATAAAGTCTTATATTAAGTTTTTGATGTTGCACATTTCTTCTTCGATATACACAACTTCTTTAAAATAATACTCTTAAACATTAATTTGTAAAGTGATAAATAAATATAACGTCTCTTTCAACATCACCGTAGTTGTTCTCCCCGAAAAGTTGTTCGTTTTTAGGTTAGGTGTGCCGATACAGATTTGCATTCATGTTTTACTTATAACAGAACGCTGTGACTAGGTCGCCGTCTGCAGGTTAGTATTTATATTAAGGCGAAACAAAATGAATCTATGTATTTTGAAATAGTTCAACTTATGCTTGTTTAGTTCGACATCAATGTTCTTATACTGAATGAGAGAAAATACAGTCGATTGTCAATTCCTGTAGAGAGGCTGCTCTAGCCCACAACCTGACATAGTCAAGATTCTTCAAGACTCTGACACTAATAATATCACAAACTTACTCATGCTCGGAAGTTCAACTTAGTTGGCAGGACTTAGTGTTCAGGGTAGATAGATTTCACATGGAATTTAACCTGCTAGAATCTATTTTCGTAACTCTATATATGCTTGTGAAAGGAGTCTTAAAACGTAGCCATATATAATCTAATTTAACCTTGTGGCATCGCTGGATACTGATGTCCGAACCTTTGGATACATTGCGTAAATAGCTCATTTCGCTATTGCATAATGCACTTGTAATCTATTGTGAAACAATCAATTAATCGCGAGCCCGTGGTCGAGTTAAATAGGTTTAACCATCTGATACTTGAAACTTTTTGTAGATCAGCTTCTCCTAATTACTTGTTAAATGAATGAATGGGAGAGGTCATGGGAGGATAATTGGTGCACAACATCCTATAAGATCTATTTGCTCCCCCATCTGGTGTCTACGGAGGAATAGTCTCGTCTTAGAGCATCCAGATCTGTTTCTTTTTGGAAGTATATGATCTGGATTAGACTCCCAGACATTGTATTATTTTGTGTATGAGGGCGACACAGTCTAATGGGAGGTGTTACGGAGTTAACTCCATTTCTCCACAAAACTTGTAGTTGCCCTCATTTCTCAAGCCTAATTTCCTAAGGTGCCCACTGAGTCTAAAATGCCTCGTAAGAAACCTCGTCAGAGAAGCAGTCTATTTTCACTCAGGCCAATCCAAGTCATATTGTGTTTATACAGATTTTCAAAAAGCATACTTGCGTGTCCTTGCTCAAAATAATGTGAAATTCCCATTCTTAATTGGAGAATAGTTTCTCGTTCTTTTATATTAAACAACACCAGAAACGTATTTAATCGAATATCTATAGATTTTTACAAATCACATTTAATTCTTGTCGTGAAGGACTATCAGGTTTTATATTTTTCGTTCACTTCCCAAACATTTTCATAAATTTCTAATTATTTTGTTTGCACACTGACGTCTAAAAACCCAAAAAACAAAGAAGATATCCAGTTCTCGAAGATGTGTTTCAGGGATGTTATATTTTATACGAATAAAGTTTATTTTATTTAACAAATTAATACAAATTTCTTTGAAGATTACATTCCATATTTATTATGACGGAAAACATTAAAGTTAATTCTGTAGCTCTAAGACTTTCGTAATTATGATAAAAAATATAACAAAAAATTTAAGAACATGTTTCTTTTATCTTTGAAAACTCAAGTAAATCCATCTCTGTAAAGAAAATTACATTGAAAATTCAATGAGAAAAGCTCATAAACTATTTCCACTAAATGGTAAATACTATTAACATTATTAATTCAGAGAAAGACAAATATATATACAGTGTGTGTTGGGCAGCTTTTCCTATAGTAAATCAATGTTAAATATTATTTATTACTGCTTGGCCGTGTGGTACTGTATGAAGTCAGTCAGTACACATGTAAATAAAGTCAGTCAGTCATCTCATAGCTATACTGTATGCGTATGGTTGTTTGTTTGTCATTTAAGAGTGAGGATTTTGTGATGCACAATGCACGTACTAAAGTGTACTCTCATCACATGTGTACTGACTGATTTCATACAGTACCACACGGCCAGGCAGTAATAAATAATATTTAACATTGATTCTCTATTGGAAAAGCTGTCCAACACACACAGTATATACACATTATAGTTTAAATATAAATCTATTTTTTATTAAGGTTGTTATCGTGATATTGTCAAAAAGTTGTGGAGCGTATGCGTATAGTAAGAGTGAAAGGCTGTATAGTTTAATAAGCCATAATTTTAGTCCAAGACTGTATCGGTAGACACGTTACATATACGATACGTATGTACAAATACTACCTAACATTTTTATAAGTTGCAATCCGGCCATGTCTCTTATATTCCGCCAGATGATACACTGTTTGTTTACATGCATGTACTCGAATAGTACCACGTATAGTGATGTACAGTGGTGTCGAGTTGTATCTGTTCAGTATGCCGACACGTATATTTATTTATAAAATGTTTCACTTTCCGTTGTTATAACTAAACAATGAGACGATCAATAATTCTCGGTTTTTATTTTTAAATACGCAGAACAAATCTATTAATTGTCTTATTTTTATTATAAATAAAAAACTGGTAGAAATACTGCTCAAAATGGGTAGTCGCCATTGTACCCCATGTTAATTATTCGAATTTTAATTAAGTATTTCTCGTGTTTGAGACGGTAAATCGATTTCAAATTATGTGTGAGAGTATAATAATACTCTTAGTAAGTGTGCACAAATTTGGAACATTATTATACCCATTTGTACGACATGACTACCTTAAAGTATAAATTGAAATCTATTTTTTATTAACAAATACAAACATACATATATCTGTCTCATTCGAAAAAAACATACTAATAATAATAATAGGAATATAACATCATACCCCTTCCACTCAGTGGGTGGAGTCTATTGTTATAATAATAATAATAATGCATATACTTACTATACATATAGTTTGTTGCCTCATTTAATTTAACTCAACCTTAACAGACATATTTATTTTTTGTTGAGAAAAAGAAAAAACTTCTAAATAATTGCTTATTATTTGCTATAGGTTTTTTTTCTTCAAGGAATAAGTTTTGTACCTTGTTGTTTTTTTTTTCGGGAAAAGATTTTTTTTCCTTCTAAGTAGGGTTGTTGTTGTTTTCGTGTTGTTTTCGTGTTTTTTTTTTTTTTTTTGCTTTCTTGTAGTCTTATTATTTATTTTTATTTAATAGTCGTCTCTCTTATTGCTGGGAATAAACTTTTAACTATGCATATTATATTTACTGCTTTCGAGATGATTTCATTGAAATAAATGGTGTATTTAATCATATTTTTCTCCCAATAGAAGTTTTTTTCTTCTTCTATATTTGTGTTTTTTTTTCATCTTGTAAATATCTCATTTATGTGAATGTAGACATGTAAATAGAAAAAATAAATTAGAGTCAAGCATATTGATCTTTATGTTGATCTTTTTTTATTATTATTCTAGAAATTTGTTAAGAATTAGGATTATAAACTTAGGTTGAACTAAAAATCAAAGCTTTTAGAGTCTTACTTAAAAAATTTCCAAGAAATTTCTTCTCTTCTATTTCATCGTATTTTAATTATTTTCTCTCAATTCTTCAAGTATCGAGAAAAATTTATATTTTGATAAAAAAAGACGTCCTTATTAAAATTTCCGTGCGAAGCCGGGTCGGGTCGCTAGTAATATTATAAAGTTGGATAGTTTGTATGTTTGGACCTGCTAATGTCAGGAACTACCTTTCACATTTGAATAAATATTTTTGCGTTAGATATCCGCGTTTATTAAGAAAGTTTATAAACTATAAAAGTTTGCTTTTCATGCATCTGTGCCGCGCGTGGTGCCTACGCTAAAAACCTAATATTATATTTCAAATTTTGCCCCTATTCCTAGAACATTTGTTTGTATTTTATAAATACGTATTTCGACAACAATGTAGTCATCATCAGTATGAATTAGCTAATCGTAACCATCTCTGGGATATGGATTCAGAGATATGTTGCTTGCTGCTAATTTGGTGCGTGTCTAGCTAATTCATATTGATGATGACTACATTGTAGTCGAAATACGTATTTATAAAATACAAACAAATGTTCTAGGAATAGGGGCAAAATTTAAAATATAATTTCAAAAAAACCTAGAGTACTCTTTGATAATTTTATTAATCTTTAACAACCTAATGTTTAAACGGTGCGAGATAGAGAAAATCATCA
This sequence comes from Nineta flava, assembly GCA_963920215.1. Classification (NCBI taxonomy): domain Eukaryota; kingdom Metazoa; phylum Arthropoda; class Insecta; order Neuroptera; family Chrysopidae; genus Nineta; species Nineta flava. The sequence goes on from OY986044.1 coordinate 46,175,488, forward strand.
AAGATAAACAATTTTTATCTAATAAAAACAAACAACTTTTGTATGCAAGTTTTTTTGGACCAACAAATAGTTTAAGAATGTGCGGGCAACTAGATATATGATTAAAGCATTTAATGACAAATTTATATCAAAATTGAGAACGGTTTTATGAATATCCTTAATAAGTTTGATGTGGATGGATATATAAATTTGATATTGATTGAAGAATTTGGTTAAACAGTGAAATATTGAAAGACATATTTCATAATTTCTCACACATAATAATCACCAGAAAAAGTAACAAAAACAAAAATTACAATAAATAAAAATAAAAAGTCCCCAACATTTTTTCTCCATTCATTTTCTCAAACATATGTTTTGAGTTATTATTTATAAGAAAACATGTCTAATACACGAGTGTTTCTTCTTTTTTTGCTTTCAATTTTTCGTTTTTTTTCCGTTTCAAGAAAACAAAATACTATAATATGTACGTATCTTCTTACCCCGCCCTCACCTCTCCTCATCTTCAAAAACCATTTTTCTACTGTACTTACACACAGAACATCATATAGATGAACATAGAATTTTTGTATCTGTTTTTTTTTTTTGCTTGTGTTGTTATATTTTGTACACCCATTTCATCTTTGTTCGTGTGTGCAAGCACAGAAGCAACAACAACAACCAGCAGCTTTTATTTACATTACTTATCTGAAAGTAAATATTTGAAATGATCCAAGAAAGCTTCTAGTTTGTACGTTATATCATCCCTAACAAATACATATATTATAGATATGTATATATATATATATATATATATATATATATATATATATATATATATATATATATATATATATATATATATATATATATATCTATCTATATATATATATTATTCCTTGAATGTTGCGGGGATGATTTTTAATTTCATTCATTTTTTTGCTTTAGTCTGGTGGGTACAATGTCGTTTGGTAACGTCCGATGACTGGTGATCAACGAGTGGATGAATGTTACACACCGTGGTAACTGGGAAAATAGTAGTTTTCCCGCATCAAAAGCTCGGGAAAATACTGATTCGGAATGCATCGGAGAGTCTATTCCTCGATGTACTGAACAGGAGGATACAACTGCGGAAGGTTACCGGATTCATCACTGGGCATTATCACCTATACCGGACTATTATGAGCAGACTGTGTGGCGAGGAAAAGGAAACATCCAGCCACATAATCTTTGACTGCGAATCTCTCGGTTACAGCAGATACAAAATATTCGGTGCATCATACCCCGAATATATGATAAGAAAGCTCCTGACTATTGTAAAAATAGAGAATGAGCAATCTGGTCAGACTGAAGTACTGAAGGGGAAGCACAACGGACCATAAAGTCGAAGTGCAATTCATCTATATACCCCAAGATATATCTATCTATCTAACACCCGATGCAAAATAGGGGTGTTTTGTGTTTCTTTGGCAGCTCCCAAAGGAATTCTCTTGAAAGGCGTCTTTTCAGATTTTTTCCTGTTTTTATTCTATAACTTCCAGACTAACTTATTTTTTTGAAGCTGTTAAATCAGTAAAAATTGACCTTTTTACTGATTGAACTATAAGAAAATTATCAACTCCACTCATTCAAAGTATGGGAACGAAAATTATAGAAACTTATCTCGTTTCCCCTTATACAGTCAAACCTGGACGAGTGCGAGTTTAAGGGACCGGAATCTTGTTTTTGCTTATGGAGATTCAGAGGTTCAGGAACGCTTTATACTCGGTATAAAGGATATATTAAGTTTAGCTCTGACTTTGTAAAATGGCTGTCTGTTTGACAACACGATAACTCAAAAACGAAAAGAGATAACGAACTGGAATTTTGTTTGTGTGTTCTTGAGCTAAATAGTAAGCTCAAGTTCATCAATGGGCAAAATCGAACCATGTTTGGGAAAAATGGACAAAGCTGTCTATCTTTGAAACCCTCAGAGATAGAACAAAAACTCACAAAAAGACAAAAAAAGTTCCATTTAAAAAAAAAAAACTTTTGTTTGAAACTGTTTTTCATAAATTCAGTATGTACCGCATATTTAAGCAATTAACTTAGTTATTATTTTCACTTTTTCTCACTTACAGAGGTAAAAAAAAATACAAAGTTGGGAAACCGTTACAAAGTTGGGACTAAATTTTATATACTCTTGTTTTGGATTCATGTAATTTTGACAACATAAACGAATCATAGAAAATTTTATCATTGAATGAGTGTTTACATGCCGAAAACTAAATATAATTATAAAATTAAACAAATATCGAGAAAATTTTCGTAAAAATATGTTTATTTTTGACTACAGTTTCGTGGAAACACAGTTTCTTCTTCAGAAAAAATAATAAGAATTAAATAATTTTTTAATATAATAATCATAGAAATTGTACATCGAATACCCTTAAAGCTTTTGCATACGACCAAACATGTGGTTTTGAAGAATTCTCATTTTTGATGCAGTTTTGATGTTGTTTGCTTGTCATAATAAATCCTACAGTTTATAGGTGTAATGGGACTATTTAATCATTCTCTAAATGTGTATATAAATTTTTTAGGTTTGTGTTACTCTTGTGAAAATATTCATATTCCCCAAACTATCATTATTTTCTGTATATATATATAATATATATATATATATATATATATATATATATATACATATATATAAATATATATATATATATATATATATATATATATATATATATATATATATGCAAAGTTTTGTGTATTCGACGAATATATATATATATTTTGCATTTCATTCTTTAAAATAAGAATAAATCGTTTTAGATACATTTATTTTTTTTCGAAAGTGAATAATACAAGGGATGTTTTCTTAACTTAGAAAGAAAACAAGAATATTCTAAAACGATTATATACATGAAGTCCGGAAATACAAGGGTTGAAAAACCTTCTGGTGTTTGTATTTTATTTAGTTTTTTATAGCCGAAATTTTTAGTCAGCTAAGCTTCTTAGTGGTCACTTCTTCAGTGGTAATTTTATACCCGGTATATAATATATACTGGAGTATATTAAGTTTAGTCCCGACTTTATGAGGTTGAATATATTGATCGCAGAAAAAAAAAATTTCAAAAACTAAAAGAGATAGCTAGCTGAAATTTCGTGTGTTCTAGAGCTAAAACATAAGGTCAAGTTCGTGAATGGGTATAATCGGACCATGTTTGGGCAAAATGGGCATAACTGTTTATCTTGGAAACCGAAAGAGATAGAATAAAAATTTTAGGACAAAAAATGTTCCTTTTTTAATAATAAACAACTTTTGTTTGAAACTTTGTTTCATAAATTCAGTATATACCGGGTATTTATTAGTTCAGTTGTTATTTTCACTTGTTTATAATTGTCATCAAGATCGATTGAGCGTTACCTTTCTTCCTAGATTACAGGGCTTGTCCTCATATCCTGAAGTCAATCATTATCGTTTCGATATTTACCGTCTACACACCGCTTTCGATTATTCATTGACTGAAGTACTGTAACACACAGTATCCAATTGGCTTAGAAGTTCGTTGCATGTGTCTTCTTTGTTGTAGTCGATGGTTATGGCAAAAATTAAATAAATATTTTGTCGTCGGGTTGTTTTCTTCCGTTTTTGTGAATAATCATCCCTTAAATTGTGTAAATAAAACTGATGTATATTTTATAATATTATACAAAAACATATATAGAAAATTTGTCTTTGTTAAATATTTTTTTGAGTGCTATAAAATATTCTTTTTAAGGGTGTTTGTTCATTCAGTAATTTTAAATAAATATATTTTTCAAGCAATTGCATCTTCTTCTTTTTTTGTATTTTCTTCGGATAATATTTTTATTGTAAAAATTTGAAAATAATTTTTTCATAAGAATGTTTAACTAAAGTTTTTATTAGTGCTTGTGCTTAAAAGCTTGTTTGTTGAGATTAACGTATGGAGAGATACTTAATCTGTTTATTTTTGGCAGTATATCTTATATCGGATGATATATCCTTTCTAAAAAATAAAATCCTTGAATTTATCATATAATGTTAACAGCCCATATGGGCCTGTGTTCGTTATTATTAGTTTAGAAAAATTTTTCAGTCGTAGAAAAAAGTGTTTTGTAAGAAAAATTAAAATTTTATGGCGACTCATCTTGAAGGACGATAATTACTTGATATAAGGATCTCAATATATAAAACAAAAAAATCATAAAACTAGAATACTAAAATTTTTTATTAGTAACGCAGTAAAATAAATTCGACAAAAAACAGAAATGTGGAGAGGAACCAAGTTTTCCCACACAGACAGAATTGACATGTCAGCTAAAACGAAAATTTTCGCCTGCAGTGAATACGAGATAATCACCTTTTTCGGTGCGACAAAATATTTTTCAAATGAAATTTGTCCTCAAATTGAGACCTCAAAGAAGTCTGTACGATAAATTTCTGAAGGACAAATTTCATTTGAAAAATATCTTTGTGGATATTTAAGATACAAAAAGGTATACTTGATACAAAAGTTGTAGATTTCTTATCTCCGGCGCCAACTTTCACCGAAAATCACAATAATACCCAATTCACTCCTTCCCCCCTCCCCCAAATCCACACCGCAACACCCTTGCTAACGCAATTTTTTTTACGTTTATTACATGCCACTTTACCATTTCCAACTGTTCCCGTTCTGTTAACAATTTTTCTTTTTGTCAAAGTGCAATTTGATTGGATTAATAACCAGATGAGGATTATACAAGGCGGATTGAAAAAACACACCTAAAAATTGATACACTGCAAAAAAATCGGATAACATTCCGAACATTTAATGACTGTCTCGAATTCTGCAAAAAAAAAACCATCAGAAAAATTATTTTGAAATATGAACTGTCTGTATCGTCGTCACGAATCACTAAAACCGTTGTAAAAAACATCTTTACTTTCAATTTTTTCAAGTTCATTTTCGTTACACATTATTTTTGTTTAAATGGCCAAATGTAGATCAAACTAAATCAAAAATAAAAGTATTAAAAAAAACCCATATTAAATTCACCGAATATAAATAATATATTTTTGTTTCAATCTAACTAAAAAAAGTGAAGTTCTTTTTTAGTAGAGTAGTAATACTGACTTACAAATAACAATAATAATAATAACTTTTTTTATGTTATGAAGCCGGCCGGTCGGTCAGCCAACCAAACCAAACCGCGCAATCATCGTGAACAACTCAAGTATACACAGAAGAGATGGGTGCGGTCCGACGTACAGCGGGGAATTTATAATGATGATCGCGCCGCGTATATAATAAAATATGTTCGTATGAGTTTATTCTACTATACTATACAACCAAGTAAAAATTGTTGTATAGTTGGTTCAAAAATATCTACAGATTTATTTATCATATGAACATTCAAAATAGTCTCAAATCACAGAATCGAAGTAAAAAAAAAAGTTAAAATATTCATTTTCAAGACCATAACTCTAAAAAAATAAGCTTTACGAATAGGTACTCATGTTACCAGTTTCCCCTTCCCCCGTAAAATGACATTCGAATGAAACTTTTAATCAAAGTTGGCTTATTAATAAAAAAAACTTTACAGAAAATAAGAATTGGATTCGGAATAGTCCCCAAATAATTGTTTTACAATAAAAAACATAACTAACACACAATTTTACCTGCTTTTCTCGGAAATTTCTGCCCTTTCCTCTTTTGCAGAGGTGTAAAACTGCATGTCATAAAAACATGAAGTAGTCAATATATGCAATGAAGAAGTTTTTCATTTCCCTTTAATAATATCAAAACAAACAGCTTTTTAGGAGATTTTATCTAAGTGTAAACTTTAATTTCCTAGATTTTACAATTGAGAATTTTTTACTAATTATTTTTTTCTTTTTGTTTCAGGTGAGTGCAATTTCCACTTTCAAAATTTTTACCCTTTATGAAAACGAGTAAGTATTTTTAATTGGACATATTTAAACAACTTTGACTCTCAAAGAATTTGTAACTAAAAAACGGCAATAGCATGAAATAAAAAGAATACATGTAATCTGTGTAAATTTGGTGGTGGTGCTGGGAAATGCCGACAATTTAAGTGATTACTAAAATGTGTAAAACCATGATATACATTTAATTAGATGATATCTGGTATAAACCAATAGCGATATTTGGTTACAAATTTTTAAAGTGTTTCAACTCTATTAATGATTTGACAAACCAACTCTTCATGCTCAGGCAATCAATTTTTCTAAGCATGACTTAACATTTTTTCACCAAAGTTTCACCCTCCTATATATTTTGTACAGAAGAGAAACAAATCATCCAGGTGTAGACTAAAATCAAAATATGCAAAACAATACGAAGCGAAATAGTTTTGTTATAGTCTTAATTTAATTTGGAATATTTTATAAGCTATTGTAAAAGAATATGTAGATATTTATGAATCAATCATAGGCTGCTAATAATATAGACAAGTCTTACAAAGGCTTATAAAGAATATCTCTTTTTCTACATATTCACGTATGTATTTGTATTTTAATCTTGACCTTCAACTGAAGTCAGTACATACAACTTTACACACACACACACACATATACATGCATACATACATACACATGTACATATACAACGCTTATAATATTATTTATAATAATATTATAAAGTACTATAGTGTAATAGTTGTACAAGGCAAAAGCCCGTCAGTCAACTTAACATATACGATCTATTACTTAATGAGAAACATGTTTTAACTCACTGGAAACGACCAATCCACGAACTCAACGTGCAATGTCTTTTTTTTTCTGTTAAATATTTTATGTTATTTTATAATATTTACCTTTTTTTACATTATAAAGTGGTCCATGCATGCATAATGGATTTGTCTGAATTTGGTAATCGAGATTTTGACTAATTTAATACTACCTACCTGTGTGAAGTTCAAAATCTGCCAATTAAACTCATGCTTGTTTTCGTGGAATATATGATCCATACCTCATATACTCGCTCAAAATCAATCAATTCTTTTTGCTAACATTAGTAAAGTTTCAGTTTCATCGTTTTTATAGTTTGTCATTATATAAGAACCTAAGGCATGGTAAAACAAATCTTCAAAAAATTTTTCACTACCAGCTTGTAAAGAGTGACTTCTCTTTCCTTGCGACCTGAAAGAACCTAAGGCGTGGTAATCTTGTGCTACCAGCTTGTAGAGAATGCCTTCCCTTTCCTAGCGGTCTGAATACATTGCGGTCCTTTTCATTTGCAGAAAACATTTGTCTTAAGTTCTTGTAGTTTACTTGGAAAGACTTTGGAAAGTTATTCTATAGACAATATCGCTGAAGTTTTGAGAAAAGAATTAGATTCACGCGTTCATCGTTTTTGTCCACATAAGAAATGCTTATTCCCTATATAAAGAGCAAAAATCTTCAAGAAGATATCATGTTTCTCACGCATAAGAGTGGAATAAATTTCCTATAATTGGCCCATTTCCAATGCAATAAATGCATGTTTCATTTAGAAACAAAAGGTATTGATAGAAAAGATTTATGTTAATATGAAATTTATGAAGAGTTATATTCGACATAAATCAAATTTTATAGAGCTACTACTGAAAAAAATTAGGTTAAATTATAATAATAAGAAAAAAATATACCCATCACATACAAGTATATGGAACAGGCAAGGGAAAAAAAATTTACAAACAAATCATCAACACATAATACACACACCAAAATATTTTGTTGGTAGCAGAGCATGGTTGGAATGAGAGGGGTTTAGGCAAGAAGATGATACTACTTTATTGAGAAGACGCGAAAGTTATATTTTATGATGATAAATATAATCATCATTACTTTTATAAAGTTCTCGCCTTTTTTTTTAAACATCGTAACAAACTCCTACGAAATGGATGCAATATACTATAGTCTGTAGTAGAACCAGTCGTTCAGAGGAGTAAAATGAACTGTCAAACAAAATAAACATATTAAAAAGTTTTTCTTTTTATAGAAGTGAAATGATGAATTTGATTTTAAGTGTTTTAAAATAATATGTATAATACCGGGTGGCCCTTTGTCATTAATCAAATAGAATTAATTCGAGCAAGAATCGAGATTTTAGTAGTAGTGTACGAATGAAAAAAAAATGTGTTCGGATAGAACACTTCTTGGAAATTTTAACCGAAGAAAGACCAAATCTACTTCTGTCTGACATAAGTCGACTACGTGTTTCTTAAGAGAGTACATGACAGTCGTACTACCGAGGGAAAACCGGGGAAAATTCCAGAATATTGCTGACGGGCTGTATAGCTCCTAGCAGAAGTCTTTTCTCTAGATCCCACACCACCTAGAAAGCACATGACAGGGGAGCTTTCGACGAGTATCCCCCCGACCAGTACATGGTAGGATAAACACAAAAGATATTTTTCATTCTATGCTCTACGAAAAAATTATTATGTTTATTTTTGTGTGGGAACTATCCTGTATATTTTGTACTCCTTATTACTGACGTCCTGCCAGGAGAGTGGTTATATTAGTAGTTGTTGTTGGTTGGATGGGTGGTGGTTTAATTTTCTTCTTCCACTTCTCTCTTTTTTTTAAAAATGTTTACAAAAATTATATTAAAAGTTTTTTAAGATACCAATTAAAATTTGTTTTATTACACCACACCACACGTAAGTAATCATTAAAGAAATTTTATTTTGGTTATTATATTATGTCCAGATTTTAATTAGAATATCGATTTAAATACAAAATTGCGAAAGAAACTTTTTATTAAATTTTCCGTTATTTTAATTTTTATAAAATTTATTTCTTATCTCAAAATTAAGGTAAGAGGTAAGCTACGTTAACACCATACAAAAAAATTTGATCGAATTTTTGGCGTACTATTCTACGAAATGCATTTCAGTGATCTAATCTTTTTTGGATCCAATTTGATCACTTAAAAAATAAGACTATCGTTTTTTTTTTTAAATTCCAGTGGATAATAGTAGACCTTTCTAGGCCTTTTTCTACCGACCTATAAATGATAAGGAATTTGTATGTAGACCAGGGATTGGTAGTTAGTGCGACTGAAGCCGACTTTGATAGGAAGTATGCCGATATTCATCTTGAGTTTGTGAAAGGAGTAAGCAGACAACTTTCACAAAAATAATCGGTTACGTTCGTTCTTGTCGATACGCCGACTGTTTAGTCAATTAACCGCGTTTTGGATGTACTTTCACCTTTATTAATAATGTTTCAGTTTCAAATTTTTGAAGTCAATTTTGTTTACGAAAAAGTGAAGATACTAACATCTTTTTTCCTGCACATTTTTTCGAAAGTAGAATGGATTTGTCTCTTTTGGAGGCAATTGTGTACATATCTTCTAATTAATCAAAGTTATTGATTAACTAATTTAAAGTGAACTGTTGTTGATCGATTTTTCAGGCATATCAGCGAAAACAATATAAATGGCAAACTTGATCTTACAACTAATGTTCGAAATGTTGAATTTTCTTCGTAGCAAAATGGATATAAAATATCTCGTTTTCCTGCACGTCTTAAGAGATTGAACGACAGTGTTGAGAAGTAGACCATGAAAATCATGTAAATAACTAATTCAGTTGTTATTTTTTCCCACTAAATCATACGTCTCAATTAGGTACAATTAAACATATTTCCGTCACGACTTTTCCGACACGGTACGTTTATACAATACTAACGTGAAAATTTATAATTTATTAAATTTATGAGGGTATTCAATGAAGCAAAAATAGAACCCTATAACTCACCTTTGGTAACACTTATAGAGAAAAAACTCATGTGGAATAATTATGTAATGTAAAATTTTCTTCTATCTCTTACAATTCTTTACATATTATGTAATTCGGGGTTGCAACTTTAAATCTTCGTTAATTTTAGATAAAACCGATTTTATCCTCATTATTATGTTCAAAAATCTTGCTAAAATGAAATGAAAAAGTGCAAAAATGAAAAAAATTGTGTTTTTTACTGAAGACCAATGTTGATAGCAAATTTTCCTGTTTCGACGACTCTATGCATTTGTCTCTAGTATGTATAAAAAAAATGTTTTGAAGCTAATTATTTCGTATGTCAGATTTGACTTAGAACACCTGAGTATATTTACATAGACACGCGTGTCAATTTCAAGTATGACTGACTTTAAACTTCATGTTTTTAATAATCGTTTCAGTAGTTTTTGTATAAATTTAAATGTCAGTTACATTTCTTCTACAATGTTTAAAATATAAATCTTTTTAAAATATAAATAAATCATAAATATATTATTTATGGTATAATAATAATTTGTGTATGTATGTATGGTCATCTTTAACATTTATATATACAGCACCCCGAAAAACATATGCGAAAGGGTGACATTCGAGGACTAAACTATTTCATTCTATCTTGACCAACATCTATGTGTACCAAATTTTATATTTTTAAGTAAGGATGTTCTCTATTAAAGGGTCCTTTATAAAATACATTGTCCGCTAAAAGAGAGAGAGGGGTGTAATGAAAAGAAGCTCCGCTGGTCCACATTGGTGGCTGGGGGGAGGGGGGCTTAGGAATAAGTTACGTGGTTTTTAAGATTTATAAGAAATACATTTGTAATGTCATATGAAACTGGGTCACTGGGAAAATATACCGCAGCAAAAACTCGGGAAAATACTAGGAATACTTCGGAGTGTATCCAAGAGGCTATCCCTCGATGCTCTGAACCTGAACAGTATACAACTTCGAAAGGTTACCGGATTCATCACCGGACATTATCACCTACGAAAGCATCTGTGCACAATACGACTCCATAACGGACCCATTATGTGCAGACTCTGCGGCGAAGAGGAAGAAACATCATGCCACATAACGTTTTACTGAAATTCTTTCGGTCACAGCAGATAAAAAATATTCGTTGCTTCTCACCCTGAATACAAAAACCGTCAGAAAAATCTGATAATCAAGCTCCTGGCAAAATATGGGAGAAACGAATATCATCAGATTGATGTAGAAGGGAAAGCACAATGGGCCATAACGTCCAAGTGCAATACTTTTCTATTTCCCAAGATGTATCTATCTATTTGAGCGAATAAACCGCAAACTATGGCTACGTAGAATAAACGTCAAATAGAACGTAGTTGCGTCTGATTAAAAGCAAAATTTCTACGAACGTGTGTTAATTATTTTGTACGAGATAGAGGTGATTCAACACGTGCTAACAACATTGACACGCGCATAAAATTCAATTATAACTGACTTTAATTTTGAATCAGTTCAGTAGTTTTTGTATAAATTTAATTGTCAGTTACATTTCTTTTACAATACCTTTTAAAATAATAAAAATAAATCATAATAATATCATTTATGGTCTAATAACAATCTATGCATGTATGGATGTCTTTAACATTCATACAAAATAATCGTTACCCAACAAGAACAACTATATACATATAATTCTTATACTCTTCTGTTGACTAACGAAGTAACTGGATGGATACTTTGTTGGTATAATCATCATGGTTATAATATGTTTTACTTGTCTTCGGGTCGACGACTTTAAAACTGCGGAAATATTATGTATATTCATATATATGTATGTATATATATATACATATACATATATAAGAAACTTTAGCAACCATTTGAAAAATATCTTTGTGTGTGCAATTTTTTTATATATATTTCTTTTCTTTTCAACAAACGTTCAAGGTGAAATAGATTTTTTTTGAGAAATAATTTTTATTCCGTATTTTTACCTTTTAATACAATCTTAAATAACGTAATATGTGTAATATATAGGTTATGTTTACGGGGGATCAAGAGATAATATTCAGTTTTTATCGGATCTTAAGGTTTTGAAGTTGTAGTCTATCGATTTTACTATTGAAAAAAACCTTCTACATCTATGGTTTGAAACCTTCGAGGATCTAACCTGCGTACACTCCCGTTCAAAAATAATTGACAGACCTGAAATGTTAATTTTCTTACATTTCATAAAACTCCTCACTTTTGTAACTCTCTCTATATTAATTATTTATAAACAAAGATAAGTAGTATATTTTTTAAATGTGAAAAAAGAAATGGAAGGTTTATATTTTTTATTTAAAAAAATTTATGTAAAGAAAAACATTTACTACAAGAATAATCAAAATCGTGACAGACTGATTCGGTTCAGGTCTGTTCTTTTTTTTTGAACGGGAGTGTACTGATGTGTGTTGAATAATACCACCAGATATTAGTTATCCCTGCCAAAATTGGTAAAACGGAACACTTATTCAATCACTTCGGAGTCTTAAGAATGTTTGGAATGTATATGGAAAATGCTACGAAAAGTTTGTAAAATTCCTCACGTAATGCGTTAAGCTTCTGTGGAAATTAAACGATTTATTCAGCCGTTTAACAGTTGCAACTTAAAAAAAATTTTTACATTTGATTCTTTTGGAGATTTATTCACTCAATAGATTAATTTCATTTCAAGTACTATTCAAAAGAGTCCCAAGTTTTCAAATTAAATAACTTGAACTGTATAGAAAATTTTATTAAAATTCACTAAACGGTTGTTGTGAAAAAATTATATAATTTTAACAAAATCTGTCTTTGTCACTTATATATGGTATATGGTACAGAACGAAGAAGAATATATGATTTTGTTGATTTAAATTAAAGGTATATTCACTGCCAAAAGTTTTTCATAGTATTTGTTATTCCTTCTTTGATGTACTTTTGACTCCGATTGTATCTCCCTAACATCCTTCAACTGAATACTGTTTATACTCACTGTTTACTGGAATTGTTTTATCATGCGTCTAAACTATATTACGAAATGGAAAATTGGCAAAATTCCAACAAACATTTCAATTAGAACACTTAAAAGTTTGCATTTTGAAAGAAATTTCTTTATTTTTAATAAAAAGTGTATGAGTAATTTTATTATTTCTTGGAACGTAAACTTGATCAATAACTAAATAAATTAATTGAAAATTTAAAGCTCGATTTACACTGTAAAACAATCCACTAAAATTGACCTAGTTTTAAACTTAGCTACAAAAAGAAGTTCTATACCAATGATGTGTTTTTTCTTATTAAAAATTCTACATTAATACTGTTTTTTTTTTTTCGGTGTATTTTTCATATTAAATATTCTGGTTTTATCTCGTTTAATAAAAATATGCCTAAATGTTGGTTTTCTTTACGACAAAGGAAAAAATGATATTAATTTTTAAATAACATCGAAACGAAAATTCATATCAAACGAATATAACGAAAATATATTATCAAACGAAATATTTAATTTTCATGTACGCTCCCGTTCAAAAAAAATGAATATATATATATATACACTGAAGAATGTTTTGATCGTAAGCAATTTTAATCACTTCCATAGTAGTAATTTTGGAAGTATGTGTTAATGGTAGCATGTTGACCTTCAATTTAAATTATGTCTTCCGTAGTAAACTAGACACAAAATCTGTTTATCCATTAAATTATTATAGGATTTATAATTTGATAATTGCCTGCAGCATTGCCCACGTGAATGAGTTGTGCTATGCGTTCACAATTTTGGCCATAATCGAACTATTGATATGTAGCTGAGTTTAATATAAATTTTTGTTCATGTTTGTTATCAATTTGGACACATTTTCGATATATATTTATTAGAAGTATTAATAGTACAGATCATTGTTCAAATTCTGAGTGCGATTTGTGATTCAGCATAATGGATTTTCGAAAATATATCTATCAATTCTATTTAATAAAAATTAAATGCTGTTCGTTGGTAACCGCATCACTTGAGAACGGCTCAAAGACGGCTTTACCGGAGAGAAAAATTGGAAAATAAGATAAGAATTGAAAACTGCTTTTTTCTATGGGATTTTTGGACACGTCCGTCGAGTCAGCTAGTTTAGAATAAGTTTTATGAAATTTTATCATGAGCAACATTTATATGAAACATTTTTTCGATAACCTAATGAATTCATCTCAATTCGACTGTAAAAATTGGAAATATGAGCTCTACCTTTGAAGTCGATAATGACACTTGGGGACGATAAAAATTGATTTTTAAAATTTTATAATTGAATTGTGCCTTATTCATTCGGCTTTCGAAATAAAATTTCAAATTAAAGTGCTAATGAACAACCTTTATCCGAAGCATTTTTTCGAAAACTGAATCAATAAAGCACAAATCAATTATAAAATTTTAAAAACTAATATCAATTGTTTGGGTACAACACTGCATTTGATTATACAAGGTAAAATATAGCGATTATGATAAATTAATTTTTTCTACCGATTATGGTCAGTTCCACTTCAATTAACTTATATGCATGCAATTCGATTAAAATAGAATGGTTACAAAATTATTTTCTTTAAATATTGATCAGACTAAACACAAAATAACATAAATAAAATCTTCAATGGTTTCGAAGTAATAAATATTTCACCATCGAAAAGCAAGTCAAAAATATATTTATCGATTGATTATTGTGATCAAAGAAGTTTGTAATCGATAAATTTTCTTCTGATCTGTCCTGTGATAGTGAAATATTAATTATATAGAAAGTGTCTAAAGATTTGTTTATGAAATGTTATTTTGATCTACCCAGGCAAAACTACTGGGTAACAGGAAAGGTTGCCTAGTTTTATAAGACGAACCTTTTTTGCAAATACAAATTTTTTTCTATTACGCACCGTTTAATTGCGAACATGGACGCATATAATACGAAAACCTTACCCGGTAAAACATTCTAACGCATCCGATGAAATTCGTTTCAAAATCGGTTCATCTGTTGTAACGTGAGGAGGGATCAAACAGCAAGACAGATAAATAAAAAATTTCAATATCGGATTCTTTGCTTAATTTCAGTAATCGAGTGTTTAAGGAAACGCGCCATGTGGCGCCATTAAGATGTTGTAATCCAGAAAACATTTTACATGAAACGTGTCCCGCTGGATTCATATCTTGTGCTAATAGTCCAGTAAATAAACCGGAAAATCTGGAAAAGTGGCGGAACAACACCGATTTTAAAAATTCTTTTTTTTCTGAATTCTTTAGACCTTCAGGAACATTCATCAGCTCTAACCCCTGCATTACCTCGAAAAATGAGAAAATTAGGAGAATAATTTTTCGAGGTAATACAGGAGTTAGTGCTGATGAATGTTCCTTGAAGGTCTAAGGAATCCAGGAAAAAAAGAATTTTTAAAATCAGTGCTGTTCCACCACTTTTCCAGATTGTCCTGTATTTTTCGGTTTATTTACTGTACTATAATGTTTTACACAGTTTATGTATTTTTTTGGGTAGATATACACTCTTTGGGTCATAATAGTCCTTTTTATGGGTCACAGCCAAATGTGTACCTAAGTAGTGGATAATGTTACTGACGTCATATGGTGGACCCAAAGATACCGTGAATAAGCTTGATTGTAAATATTTATCGATATAGATATCCTTGGTGGTCATTTCAAAGGATCTGCAAGATTATTTTTATTTTGAGGTTCTAATTTTAAAGTGTTTTGAAATCTTCCAAACAAAGTCAACAGAAGTCTCAAATGAGGTAGTATTTCCCTCCAAAAATGAATAAATATTATTATCATATTTCACCTCAAGTATATGAAATTAAACTTGAGTTACCAATATAAAATATATATAGCTCACAATATGATAATTATGTAATGATAATATTCCTGTTACTATAGAACCACATTCCTTGCCTACTTGAGAGATGAATATCCTTCGCGTAGAAAACGAACAAACGAATGAATAAACCAGTTTATGTTGAAGATTTTTTATTTATTTTTGTAAGAAAAAATTGATTTCATATATATTTTATACATAGAAGAAAATGTTAGGTATAAATATATACAGAATGTTCTAAGAGCAATGGCGTACATTTAAGAAGACGTCAAATATCGGCACCAAAATGTTTTTTTTCTTTCAAGATACAGTTTCGGGGAGAAATCATGTTTTCGTGGATAAAAGCCTTAAACGTTAAGGATCGATACTATTAATTAAAATATGATAAAAAGGATATGGAATGCCTGCAAATTTGATTTGGATATGAGCTTTCATAAAAACTAAATCTCTTAAATCAGGAACGAAGTATTATCGGATCATAGTTTACTGGAACTTTTTTCCATACTTCAATTAAAAGCTGCTATCCTATTATTGCGTGAAGTTAAAAATTGCATATATTCTGAATGACTGTGGCCTTGTCTGGGCAATGTAGGTTGAAGAAACTGTACATAGAAAATATGTACATAGAAAGCGTATCAGGACTGTGAGGAAACGGAGGACATGAACTATCGCTTGATAATGCAATGCCCAGAAAATACGCATGAGAAACGTCAATTTCAGCGATACTGAAAACGCAAAGAATTTAATTTTGCAAAAAGAAAACAGGCAGATTTCTTGTCGACAGGGAGTGAAAAAAGGGACGGGTAAATTGCAACGCTTAACTACATAGGTCTAGATAAGACTTATTTGTCTGACTTTTTGCGTCTGGCAATACGTTGTTTCTGAACCACTCTGTAAATGTGTATTATAATATAGTAGTCGTATCGTTTTGAAAAACTACCTACGTAGGTAACCTAAACCAATCGTTAAAATATAATCTTCTTCAAGCTCGAGTTTTTAATATACTACTTGGCATTTTTCTACAATATTTCTTTCCTTGCAAAACCATATGCGTTACCTATATATAAAAAAGCCTTATCGAAAGCATTTCGATAATTATAAATAAAAATTATTGATTTTTTTTATTGCTACGTCAAATTTTAATGATGCGTGTCTCAGTATGCAACGCTACACAATTCGTCTGACAAATTTTGAATGGAGTCTTTATTCGGTTTATAGAAATTCACTTGACCAATTTGAATTTACATTCTTAGCCAAAATACGCCTGAGAAGATAGGCAATTTAGACGAACCATATTTTATCACATTTTTTGACATCAAATTCTTGATATGAAAAATCATACACATCTAGGGATGGGGATCGAACCCACGACCTCTGGCATTCTAGACCAATGCTATACCAACTGAGCTACCTTAGATGTTACATATTTTATCAACCTAATTTGACGAGAATCTTACCCAGGTGTTATATTTCGTCTTTAAGATGCGTATAATCGAATAACGCTAAAGACAGTAGTATGATTGTTCAAGAATATTTCCAGGAGATTATCCAGGACATATTTGAATAACACTTCCAAATATGTGAAGTTACTTTCTCTGTAGATTATATAATCGTTCTTTTTTTTTTACAGAATTGTTATTTGGCAGTGTCTTTAGAATTTTATAGTTGATGTGAGACAACCTTTCTTGGTAGCCATTTTTGTTCAAAGAATATTGCGTTGACTTGTTGCGTTATTTGCCTGATTGAGATCCGGAAGCCCTTATACATAGATAATATCCCATTTCCATCCTGTATGTTCATTTCGCAAGAAAGCTTCCACTTTGTGTTGGAGACCACAGATTTCCACTTTTACAACCTAAACTTGATTAACAACTAAAAACTTTTGCAAACGCCTCGAAAGAAATTAATAATGAAATTAAATCAAATTAAGGAATAAATATTTTTAAACAATATCCACCTGTAGGTAAGGGATTATAATCCACAATTAAAATTATTTATATAATCTCGGAAAACACAAAAAAATTCGATTTGGTTTCTACAGGATGTCCAAATCAACTAAAGTTTTATTTAAATAAAACACATTCTTGTATATTTCTCTATAATTGATAATGTTGGCTCCATATGTTCATTCTTTTGGCAAAACCATTCAAAATATGTGAAAACATTATAAGTACACAATCTATTCTTATAATATTTAAACTCTGAGACGGCGAAGTCATATGATCTGACAATGGGACTATTATCTTTAATTTTAGTCTTAAGAGTAAAGTGTACACCAATAAACCTCAAACACCTTCAAAGTGACCTTCAAAGAAGAAATTTGTCATAACATTGCCTGCATTTCTAAGAAATTCTGTCAAGATACTGTGGAAAAATTTGTCAAACAGATTCCGCGCCAAGACAGATCATATTTAAGATATTTACAAACTTTCCATATGATTACTTTTTTCTAATAAAGGAAAAATATTGTCAATTATCAAGAAAAAAATATTTAAAAAATTTAAAACGTCAGCTTATTTTGGGACATCCTTTATATGTGGTAGATTCAAATTAAAATGTTAAGTTTAAGCTTTAATAATAATAAATCAATTCGTAATAAAACGTTAGAATGATAGAAATAATTGAAATCTTTTGTAAATGCATGACGCAAACGTTATTTACGATTTAATGTATGTGTCTGTGTGTTTGTGTTTGTATGGGAAGGAAAAAAAATACCAAAGTTAAATGAATAAATCCTTAATATATTTCTTTTTTTTTTATCCTTACATCCATCATTCACCAGGAGGATATATATGTATAATATTGTCATATTTATTATCTTTGTCTTACATTCATAAACTCCGGATATTTATTAATTTTATTTCTTTCCTTTTTATTTACGAATGTAAGCGAAATATATATTTTTTCCTAGATATATATTTATTATTTTTACGGTAGTGTTGAGTGTTCAAGGGGTTTTGTTATTTTATATGTTGCTATACTAAACTCAAGCTTCAAAGTTCATCGACAAAAACAAATACAGGCACTAAGCATGTGAACATATGTCAAAACAGATTGCCTTTGTTTCTATCGTTTTCGTTTTTTATTCATATTATTTTGTTATAAATATAAATATAACGAATGGAAACAATGCAAGTAATAACAAGTGCAAATATAACAATAAAAACTAAAAATAAATATTTAATAAAAATCAAATAAAGAATCGAACTGATGGATCACATAAATGATCGCAGTAAACAACAATCCGCATACGAATCAACTGAGACTTGTATTAATTTAAGTTCAAGTTATCAATAGAACCAATCAAAATGCACCATGTGCTATGATCACGCTTGTAGCTTGATTATACTATAGAGGAAAAGAAATAAAAACTTTTTATTAGTAAACTAAGAAATATCAACTAGGAAAATTACGTCAATTTATGACCTATAGAATAGAGTTCGTTAGTCTTGGCCTAAGAGAGTCTTTCTTGGCCAAATACTCTGTGATTATTTAGTCAAGAAAATGAAATTATTGTAAAAAAAAGTATTTTTCTTATTAAAAAATAAATAAAAAACTCAAGAAGAGAAAGTTTATGCAGCTTCTTTAACTGAAGTATATATATATTTAACTGAAACATGTTTAACTGAAGTAAATCATTACTTCTTTAAAAAGTTTTATTTGTTTGGATTAAACAAATGTTTATTTTGGTCCGAAATGTTAGCATATTGATCCAAAGAAATCTTCATTTCAGTTTAAGAATTTCGAGATTATTGAGTCAAGAGTCAGTTTCTCTTTAGTTAGATAATTTTCTCAAGTCAAAACCATAGATGTCAAGATACTTATTTTCTTATACTAAATATATATTATCTTACCTATATATATGAGAGTCAGAAATTCTTGGTTTAAAAAATTTTTTTCTTAATACAAGGAATTACTTCTATGCGTGTGGATATGCATTTTTCATCTTATTCGAATAGATAGATAGATAATTTTCTGTATTTAGACCATAGTCATTACAGTGATTGATACAATAATGAATGATATAAAAAAAGTGTTCAAATGATTCTATAAAAACATAAATAAAAAATTCATTTTGGTTAAATCAAAATAATAGCAAAAAAAAAAAAAAAATTCAAATATTAAAAAAGAAAAAAATAATAAATATTATCAAATATTATCAGTGGGGGATCTGATGGTTTTAACAAATCGCAATGTCTATTCATTAGTGCAGAAACTTCTGAACGTCAACGATTCCATAGTAAAGTTAAAATATATTGCGTATTGCTTACGGGTGTCGTTGAAGTTCAGAATTTCGGCCAAATTGTTTACAGTACCCCAGATAAGATAGTAAGATAGTCTTTTACTATCTTATTCGAATATTCAACAAGTTTAAGATAGTGAAGGTAACTTGATGAATTTTCGGTATTAATTTGTCGAATTGTCTTCGGATATTTTCACTAAAACATGTTGTAAATAAATCGGACGGTATTCATATACCAACGACCGACCAATGTCAGTAAAATGCTCCTCGCGTGTCAATTCAATACGAATGAATATTTTTGTTAAAAATAAACGAAGATATGAAACATAAAAAAAATAAACCCAATAGATATGTAAACTCTCTCCTATAGAGAACAAGAGCAAAGCAAAATATTTTTTATTGCTTACACATAGAGAGAGGTTGAATATAGTGAAGTTAAGCGAGAAAAATCATTACAAATTTTCATTACTATTTTCTATGTTTCATTTCATTTTTTTTTCTTCTGTATGTATGTTATAATATTCAAAAAGATTTAATGAATGGTTTTGTTAAATATAATTTGATACACCGCAGCACACTGCATGCAACCGTATTCGGTTTTTATTTATTTATTTGTGGTATGCATATTTTTTTATACAGGGTATTTAGAATGAAAAATGTATTAATTTTTAATTTTCGGGTATTCCAAAAAATTTGAAAAGTTTAGTCATGTAATTATGTTTCTTTAACAGTCCAATTTGCCGAGCGGTCTTAGGCGTTATGGCTGCGCAGTATGCCTACTTGGAAACTGTGAGGTTATGGGTTCGAATCCCGATATCAGCAGTTTGTCAATTATTAAGAAAACAAAAGGGGCGGTTAATTGACTAAACCCTCGGCTTATGGACAAGAACGAAGTAACCGGCTATGCTTGAGAAGATTTTCTACAGCTTCCTTCACGACCTCCTGATGAATATCGGCATCTATCATAGTCGGCTTCCATTCCATTCATGTCTCTCATCCTTAGGCATCATAATGGACCTAAAGGTCGAGGAGTAGCTTGTCCAGGGCAACCTCTACAATCTATGTTTCCTTAAAAATTCTAAACCTCTTAGCGATCATTTGAAAAAGTTATCAACGATTATAAATCAAATTGGGAAAATAGAATTTTTATAGTTGTAACCTGTAACAACCATTTTAATAAATTAGACACTGTGATACATATTGTTTTATAATATTCTTTGAAACATACAGTTTATTTGACCGAATTAAAAATAGGAGTGTTATCGATGGTTATTAATTATTTTAATCAGCACAAATATTCTGAAACAAGAATAACGAATTTTAATTTATGGCAAAAATGATAAAAACATGTTGAATTTTATAAATGCACTAGCTCGTACTCGTGGGTTCGTTTGCGTTTTATTGTAGTATATATTATTCAATTGTTCATATCCATTTTATTCGGCAAATATTTACTACCGGTTACCTCAAACACAAAATATAAATAAATTGTGTAATGAAATATGACAATGAATTTTTACTATCTTTAAGGACCAAGCTTACTTACTATGAAGTCTGTCTCCTTATTAATCTTTAATATGATTACTTTTTTTTCAATACACTTCCTTGAAGCATTCAGGATTTCGTACCTCCAAAAAGAAGTCCTATGGAAAAAATCGAAATTATTACAGTCTTTCAGGAAATCCACAACGATAGTCCTTTATCTGAGAACTTTTTAATTAGAACCCAAAGAAATTAAACTCACACTTAACCGATTTTTGCATTCGCCCTCCAATTAAAAATATAAATAAAATATTACAAAAAAATACAACATTGCTTGATGTAATGGAGCTAACTGAATTATCGTTGGTGTTTGTTGGTTTGAGAACTTCCCCTCACCATGTTCATCCACTCTGTGATTGCACTGATGATTTATTTAGAGAAATAAGCATAATTTTTTTTTGTATATTTATTATATTTGCTCATAAAAATATCTGTGTATAGAATATTTTTATCTGAAATGCTGTTTTTTTTGCAATGTAATTGAATACTCATTACTTCCGACATAATGTATTGTTAATTGATACTAATTGCGGCATGTATTGAGTTAATAATAATAATTATCAGTTATTAAAAACAAATATTTCAATTATTATAAAAAAGTGTAAATAGGGTTTTTTTTGTAATTAATTTCTATAAAATCAGTAGGAAAATAAATTTTAAAGAATTGTTTAATGAATCTTAAAAGATAAAAATATAAAAAAATGACGTTCGAGTATTTTGTCCGTACTCTTTTCAAGTGAGGAAACAGTTAATTTTGCTCCGATTTTCCTTTTTTCTTTTTAATTGCCAAAATTGAATAGTTGATAGATTAAAAGTTACCGAATTTTCCAAAATCAAATTGGGAGAGTTGAAAAAGTGAATAAACACATAAATTCAGATTTCAGATTCGGAAACTTTTTTGGTCGTGTAATAGAGATGCAGCTATACCCGGATTTCAATTTAAAATTTAGTCTATTGGGTTTTTTTGTCGTAAATTAATATTATTTAATTATCAAAATTTATTATTTTAATAATTATTCAGAAAGGTCATTCATAATAAAATTTTATATTTATAATAAATTTTATAATTCCTTAAAAATTTATTTCTAAAAAATAAAAACTAATTTTAAAAGGTTAATAATCTCTAACAAAATTTATTTTTGGGGTAGAAAAACTCGTGATAAAAAAAATATATACAAATGCAAATAATTTAAAATAGAAATAGAATAAAGAGATTGGCAACAAAATTAACTTTAATGTAAAAGAAAGCAGGGGGTACTACTAGAGCCATTATGAAGACGTAAGTAGAGAGCACCCCATGCTTTTGTTTACATTAAAGCTTAATTTTGTTGCCAATCTCTTTATTCGATTCGATTTTAAATTATTTTGAATTTTTTAGTTCATATTGCAATTAAAGTATCTTTTTAGTTTTTTTTTTGAAACTCTAAATTTAGTTTTTGTTTTCTTTCTTTCTGTCTTATAGCAAAATTATTTTGTGTTGCACTTTCATTCTTCATTAGAATTTCCATGCGTAATGGAAAGAATTCAATGTCTCCCAAAGAAAGCATAGAAAATTTATGTGAAAGTTATTTTTTTCTAAATTTTAACAGTAAATGTCATTTATTTATTAAAATTATGTTGATGGCATTTCTATAGAAACTATAAACTACACTCTCACATTGTAAAGTTAGAAATATGCAAATTTGTATTTTGGCTATTCATAAATTTAAATTTTAAATTTCGGTCGGTTCTTAATATGTCTGCTAAAATTCGGATTATTGAGAGGTCCGGAAGTCGGTGAAAACTTAAAAAAATTCCATTACATTCATACATAGATACAAGTCAAGCTACTAATAAAATCCCTTAATAAACAACAATAATAAACTATGATCGATAAAATTTCAGCAGCATGTTATTTTATCAGAAGTAAAATTTAAATAAAGTAAAAATACAAAAAAAAGGAACTTATGAAATGTTGTTGGTTGCTGTTTGTTATTCGTTGTTGTATTTTAAATATAAACTGCAAATTATTTTTATCTCGTTTTAATTGGCCACTCTACTACAATTTTAATTATTGTTTACTGACTACGTATAGTACCAACATTGCATTCATACATTAACTTACTCTCAGTGGTAGTATGTATAGTACTTACTCACTACCACGTTATATGTTATTGTTAGGTTATTGTGTGCTTTAGATTGGGTTGGTTCTTGGTAGCTTATTAGTTGCTTTTGATTTCATATCAAAATACAACCACATTCATTTGAACAAAAAAAAAAAACGGACGGGCTTAAGGTTGTCCCTGTTGTTGTAAGGTTGATGAGATTTAATTATTGTTGTATTGAGTCCTACGCATTGCTTTTTACAAAATATAGCTAACCGCATTCAATGAAATTTATGCATTCTCCATATCACTGTATACATAAGTTATGCGTTTCCCCTTCCTTTCTCCCATTCAAGGATTCTCCGCTGTTGAATCATTTCTCCTGTAACATCACATAAAAATTTCAAACAGATACCTCACTAAAAGAAGTTTTACTTCAAAATTTGTAAAAGTATAAAAATTATGACAAAAATAAGTACAAAGGTTCATTTTTTAAATGATTTATTCATTGTACATCACTAGAACGGTGAATAAGTTGAAAATTGTCAGTAATTATACGATTTTTGAAAAAGCCCATTTTTTAATATGATATAGGCAACAATAATTACACGTAATTATATTCTCCGTATTACAAATGTAAAATGTAATTTCTTTCTTTCTCGCACTCAAGGCTTGTTTCTTATTTTCACTCTATTGAGCCGTTTCGCCTTTATTGTAACAAAAATTTAAAATAGATACGTCGCTTTACGTATCGGATTTAGTCGGTTCAATTGCTTTTAAATTTTTTGAAATGATTCTTCATCCGTTGATATTATGTTTTTATTAAATTCTCTTTAGAAGCCAGTCAGTTTTCGTGCGAGGACAACCTTAATTGACTGATGGACTTTTTTGTTATCATTAAAATAAAACTAAATTTATGTTGTGCTGATATTATTATTCAGTATACAAAAATATGGATAATTCACCGTGTAATTGGAGCTTTAAATTTTATTAAATACACGGAACATATAATTAAAATACATCGACTATTCAATTTTTACGAAGGCTCCGTTCGTACAGCAACCGAAACAATTAGTATGAAATATCAAATAACATTTTATTGGATATAATAAATGATATATACAGAATTGGCCATTTTATTTTATTCCTATTCAAATTGTGACAAAGATATATGATATCAAAAGCTGTCTCATTCCAGCGTGGTATATACCGTGCGTGTTGGAAATCATTTCCAATAGAGAATCTATGTTAAATATTATTTATTACTGGCTGGCCGTGTGGCTGACTGTGTGAAGTCAGTCAGTACATATGTCATGAGAGTGGATTAAATATGTTCATTGAATTCTTAACTTTAGTTTGTGCATCACAAAATTCCCATTCTTAAATGACAGCTATACACTATCCAGATGTTTGTATCTATATGTATTGTATAGGTGTACTTTATAGTTTTATAGTTAATATTTTATTTATTTATTAAACATTTATTCTCTATTAGAAAAGCTTTTGAAAACGGTCTGTATAATGTAGTCAGTCCCTCTCGTTCCATCTTAATATTATTAGATACTCGATCGACAAATTTTGATGTGAAACATTTATTGCGGCGGGTTAGACCGTTTGTTACCTGGCAACGACCCGACGACGTTTTCTCACCACGTGTCAACAGGTTGTTAATAAGTGATATTACAGATAACAAATCAGTTCAAATACAGTTCATATACAGGTTCAAAAACTCATTCATAGGTGGCAATACATATTTTCTATACAAAATAGTTAATAATAATAATAATAGTTTAAGTAACTGATTAAAAGAATTGAACGGGTCTCAATTTTTAAGAAAGAAAAACTCTTCCCATCCGTTTTCAATGGATACTTAAAATTGATAACTTAGTTTTTAAATATCACGAGTTCTAAACGATAACAATTCTGAAACTTCGCAATTAATTAGTAAATGTTATTTTTAGGATATCAACAGAAATTTACAGATTTACAGATCTATCAAAAAGTGTTTTTTCGCTGGAACTACCTTAAATCGAAATTTCTATTTTGTGTAGTTTTAACCGAAAATAGGATTTAAAAAGTAGTAAGTTATTTGAAGTTGATGTTTGCAGATAATTGATTTTCAATTAAGTCTAATCTATCTTTAACTTGGAATATTTCGATTAATTATTGTTCACAAATTTAACAAATTCAAGAGAAATACTTAATACATGTGATGATATTATTTGATATATTCGCACGTGCATACCTACTTATGAATATGAGAAATATGTCTAATAGGTGTTAAAATATTCTAGGAAATGTTGTAATAATAAATTGTCACTAAAAATAACACATAATACCAACATATAAATTTACATTTTCACATTGCCTACATGCAAATTATAAATTTGTCACACTCAATCAAAATAATCCAGTAGTACACTGCGGATCCGTATCGAAAACTATTTTCGCACCTAGAAACGTAATTCTCCAAAAGAAGGCAAATATAAAGAAACCAAATCAGCCAGCTTTAACGAATATAAAGTTTTTTTTAGTCGAGAGATTAATGTATAGTCAGCGTTAAAATCGATTGAAAAAAAAAATTGAATATGTAATATGTACACTCCTGTTCAATAAAATTGAACAGACCTGAAATGTTAAATTTCATAAAAATCCTCTCTTTTGTGGCTCTCTGTATAATTATTCATTTGTAAACAAAGATAACTAGTATATATTTTAAGTGTGAAAAAAGAACTGGAAGTATAGTAAACAACATTTACTACAAGAATAATCAAAATCGTGAGTGACTGATTCGGTTCAGATCTGTTCAATTTTATTGAACGGGAGTATACATCAAATGACTATATTTTAAAAATTGATGTGTGCCTTATTTTTTCCGTTTTCGAAAAAATGTTTCGGGTAAAAGTTGTTCATTATAACTATACTTTCATTATAACAACTTTATTTGAAACATTTTTCCAAAATCCGAATAAATAAGGCACAAAGCAACTATAAAATTTTGAAATGATTGAAGCTTGGCTTAACTTTTCTGTCTATGCCCCCCTTTCACCTTGACCTATACCATTTATTAATAAAATTGGTCTTGCAAGTACCAAAATCATATCAGATACGAGATTTCATTTATAATTGTAACCGTTAGAGTGTAATTTCTGTATTCTGTGGAAATTCACGGAATTCACTGTATTCTGTGGAAGTTGACGCAGCTCCTGCGTAACGAATTTTTTTGGTTTGAAATGAGTTATATACCAGCGCCATGTTATGTTTAAATTTCGATTGAAAATGGTTAGTAAGGTATTGATAGATACCTAGATTGTAGCGGCTGTCCTGGACAAGCTACACTTCGACCATACGGTCCATTGTGATGCCTTTGGATGTGACTGGAGTGGAAGGAATTTTTGTGTGTAGACTAGGATTTGGTTGGAAATGCGGCTGCAACCGATATGTACTATGCCGATATTCATCTGGAGTTCGTGAAGAAAACTGCAGAAAACCTTCACAAGCATAGCCGGTTACTTCGTTCTTGTCCCTACGCCGATTGTTTAATTAACCTCCACCTTTTTTTTTCTTCTCAATAATTGACAAACTGTCGCTGTCGGGATTCGAACCCATAACCTCCCAGTTCCAAGTAGACATAACGCCTTAGACCGCTCGGCTACTTGGACAGTTACTAAGGTATACCAGATATAAAAAGCCACCACAGATTGAAAAATTTACTCAAAAAAACATCATATATAGTTTTCAAAAATACATTGTGTCGCCATGCCGTTTAATTCGGGATTAAAATATTATTAAATATTTTATTATATGTTTTTGAAAATATGTTTTAATATTAAAAAGACTTAATATCCCTTTTCTTCCGTGTGTACAGTATTTATTAATTTATCTTAAACATTTTATTTTAATAAAAAAAAAAACCTGCCTAATTTAATTAGTAAAATAATTTGTTATAATATTTTTTTCTTTTATACTAAAATCAAACAAAACCTAAATTACCGAACATATAAAAATAAAACGTAATTATTAAATAATTTTAAGTAGTATTATTATTAATATTTATTAAATGAACAACTTATCAGTATGGTTTAATCATACGTGATTTCCGTATTTAGGTAATAGTGAGTATATTTATCAAAAACTATTTACATATTTATATCCGGTCCATACACACATTCTGAACTCACTGTTGTGGTGGTGTTGCTCTGATGTTTTGATATTGCGTGACGTCACGCCATCAATATATTTACATATCATTTGGTTTTAAATAAAAATTTCTTTTTGATTAAATTTTCCACAATGTTAATATGTATACATAATATTATATATGGTTGAACGGTTATTATAAAATGGTGTTAATATTTATTTATCTTTTAAATATTATTTGTACAATTTATTATTTTTATTAAATAATCAACTTTTGGTAATCAACGTAAAATAAATCGTCACGTAGAATGTGTGTTATAGACTAGGCGCATTTTCTCAGAGGAAAAAATTATAATGAAGTTAAGTAACCATGGTGATACTTTTTATATTTATTAAAAAGCTGTAAATATTTCTGTTAATATAAAGTTGCGTCCACATATACGCGCCACGAACCCCTGAGCGGTGTGCGCGCCGCTCGCCTTTGATTCGTTGGAATTGTTGATTTCAAGAAACCTCCAGCGATCCATTCGTGGGTTTCCTCACGAGTACATATTCATATTGCAGTGCAGTTGAATCAATTACAAAAATCCGTTATTTAAGCCTGAAAATAATCTAAAGATATTAATTAAAACGTTTATATTTTAGTTCAGCTTGAAAAATGTTCAAGTTGAACTAATAAAATACTACATTTCAATTAATATGTAAAAAAACAATAATCACATGCTAAATACGACAAACCTTCCACGAACACGTCCACATATGAACTGCGAACATACAAAGTGTTCGTTGGAAAAACCGTCTTCAGATATGCGCACGAGCCGCATTTTTTCCGAAAAATCATCTTTTCAGATGAAGCTCATTTCCACCTCGGAGGATACGTCAATAAGCAAAATTGTCGTATCTGGGGCTCAGAAAATCCACACGTCATCGTGGAGAAATCAATGCATCTACAACGAGTGACTGTCTGGTGCGGATTTTGATCTGGCGGCATTAGCGAGCCGTTTTTCTTTGAAAATGAGCAAGGAAACGCCGTTACAGTGAATGGCTAAGTGATTTTTTGTTTCCCAAAATTGAAGAGGATGACATATACGACATTTGGTTTCAACAGGACGGAGCAACGTGCCACACAGCCAACGCAACAATCAATCTTTTGCGCACTGTTTTCGAAAATCGCATAATCAGCCGAAATGCTGATGTCAATTGGCCACCTCGAAGCTGCGATTTGACTCCGCTGGATTTTTTCTTGTAGGTAGCCGTTAAGGACAAGTGTTACGCTAACCATCAAGAGACGATTGACGACTTGAAACATGCAATTGAAGTTGCCATTGACGAAATAGACGCCCAAACAATCGAAAATAACTGAAAAATTGGGTCGACGGAATGGGCTACAATAGAACCAGCCATGGCAGTCATTTGAACGATGTTGTATTCCATGTTTAATTTCAAAGTATACTCTTTTCAATAAAGCAACAACCATTTAAAAATATCCATGCGTTTTCATTTTATAGCAAAATTAAATTAAAATTTTTAAATGGCCCACCCGTTATAAATCAACTCATACATTTTAATATTTTCATATTAATAATGACGATGGAGAATTATCACCATATATTTTTTCAATGAGATTAAGCATCAAAAAGTTAAATGTTATTAACGTTAGATAGATAACAACGATTTGTGTATTACGATATATTATTTACAAGATAAATATTTATATAACTTGTGTGACGTGAGATATTCTTCTTCTGATACTTTTAACAAAATATATCTAATATATTTATATTTACTTTACGTGTACTTGCAAAGAAAGTACAGAAAGTTTTTCTTTTTAAATAATGAAGAAACATGTAAATACGAGATTTTATATAATAAATATTTGAAATACAAATCATTTATCTGAAGTCTATTTAATCAGATCAGTGAAACATTATCATCATCACACTGTTACGAAGTTAATATTTGTATAAGTTTACAACACAGTGAAAAGTTTTATTTTTTAATATTTACTTTTGGTAGTTTTACCTTTACCGATGAAATTAGTAAATACATATAAATTATCAAACTGTAATGGTCTGTTTGTGAGTTCAAGCATCACGAAACTACTACTGGACCGATTTTGATGATACTTTTTCTGATTTTGATGAAAGCATTTGATGGCAAAAATGGTATCAATGTTCTGACATATTACTTACATGTCAAAGTAAGTAAACGCTAGTCACTTCCGTTGGTATAATAGAACCGAAAGGCGGCAATCATACTAACAATGGAAATAAATAGACGCTAGTATACAAAAAAACCATTTTAAAAATAAGTTAATAGTAAATAAACAAAATTAATAATACAATGACATCAAAATGATAGTGAAAGATCATATGCATTGGTAGCTCAGTTGCCAGAGGTCGTGGGTTCGATTCCCATCTCTAGATGTGTAAGATTTTCATATCAAGCATTTGATGTCAAAAATGGCAACTTTTTCTGTTTAAAAAGGTTATAATTAGACCTAATTGTATGTATTTGATATCGCTACAATGACGGGAGCCGGAGAAAAGACAATATAGACGAGCCAACCCGCGGGTATAAGAAAATATGATAAAATTCGTTATCGGAATGACATTAATTTCAGGTGCTAGGTTTTACTAAGTTTAGTTCTACTTTACGTAACATTTTTAAGTAATTGGTCTGAAAATTGTTTTTGGAGATAATAACGACAGAAGATGATCCTTCTAGTGGCCCGGTTCAGAATTTTCCGTTAATGGCTAAGTGGAGCCAGCCATTAACGATGGGGTACTATAAATATCCCACAACTTTTATACTAATGTTTATTTGATTTTTCTCAGAAAGTCAAAAAAACGAAAAGTGAAAATGAATTCGTGAAAAATAAATTACTAAACCCACCAAGAACGCATCAACTATACAAAATGTAAACATGGGGTACCAAGAGTACCCCATCCGGGTACTCGTAGGTTAAAACATGGATAAAAAGTTGTTTCGAACAAATAAAATAGTAGATTCTTTTTTAAAACAAAGTTAACCTTGAAGTATTTGGCCCAATAAGGTAATGTAAAGATTAATTTATGATCTTTCAAGAGGAAAGGGGGGGGGGAGGTTGTCCACATATTAATACTATGACCTCAGTTGTATGTCTGCTCTAATATGACAATATGAATGTCAAGGAATCCAAGAATAAGTGTTTCGTGACCGTCATAAGTTTGTCTGTAGAGTATTTATATAGTGAATGTCGGAGCAATTAGTCGGAACATCACGTCAAAATATAAGTGGTAAACAAACCATGACATTCAAGGTCTAGTTAAAATAATATCATTTGTTTTGTCTGTGCATATTAAATATTAATTAATGTGAAAAGTATTTGTATCAATTATTTAATCACTATATAGCGTGATTGATTCATTCGAATGTATTAGGTGCGATTTTACAGTTTAATTAATATGTCTGGAATCTTTAATTTACTGTTCAATCATAATGTTTTATTCAATTGCTACTTCAATTCTCAAGACAATGCTTCCAAGTTTATTTTTTAAAAATCATCTAAAATGGTTTAAGTTTTTGATTGTCTTTCCAGCTAGAACGATTTTTGAAATAAATAGTTTGAAATAAAGGGGGGGGGGGGGGAATAGAATAGTTTGAAATAAATATAATAAATAATGAGATCAATATATAACAATTCAATCAATATTTAACAATATTAATAAATTTATTTCTTTTTGTTTCAGGTGAGTCCTTTTCCATTTTTTGAAACTGTTTTTGTAAGTATATTTATTATTTTATAAGTCTATACAAAATAATTTATTTTTATGAAGAGGCAATGAAGAAATGTAATGCATACACTAAGCAACCATAGACTAAGTTCCATAGTTCGAATGGTCTATTTCAAATTTTTAATTTATAATATCAACAGTTATTTTGACTACTATGCAGCAAACGTGTCTGTCCGTCAACACGATAACTCAAAAACAGAAACAGATAGCGGTCTGAAATTTTGTATATATGTTCTAGACCTAAAAAGTAAGTTCAAGTTCCATTAACAAAATCAGACCATGTTTAAAAAACTGTGGGCAAGACTGTCTATCTTTGAAACCGTAAGAGAAGAGTACAAAAATTTAAAGACAAAAAATATTTTAAATAAAAAACTTTTGTTTGAAACTATTTTTCATAAATTCAGTATCGGGTAGTTAAGTAATTAACTCAGTTAGTTATTTTCACTTGTGAAAATAAATATTGTGGTTATAATAATCCAAATACAGAACACAGAATTGCAAAATCGTAGATTTGTTTTTAGGAATCCAAAATTAATATTATTAGATTTTTTGCTATTTGCCTACGAATGAATACTCTACTATTGGACTCGTAAGTCTTCCGCCAAAGAGCTTCCCATTTCAAATCAAATATAATTTAATTAAAATATTATAATTATTTAAAAATACTCTCCAAACTGTTTATTTATTTTACATAACAAATTCAGGTATTACGTGTTACGTATAAATATAATACTACTGATCTACCTTTAATATGCAAAAATGTAAATAATTTTTGTTGTTTCTTATTTACAATTATTTTAAATTAAAAAAAAAATTAATTTATTTTATCATCTCATAAATATCTTTAACACATTTTATCAATTAAAGATAATGAATATTTAAATATTTATTATTTAAGGTAGTTCAATCAATAAACTTAATTTTATATGCTGCATCGTTACAGGCTGTAATCGTCAACAGTAGCCATCGAGATACGAAATTTGCAATAGTGTTTATACGAGTATGACATAGAGATACATTTATTTGTAAAGAGAATAACTGACAGACATACAAATATATTAATTCTGATTCTTTGATTCCAGTAAGAATATGTTGAAAGCCTTGTTTGGAACTGAGATCACCTCAAGGGTAGTCAAGGATTGTATAAAGGAACTACTGTTAAATTGATCTGGGTGCCGGGTCACAGAGGGTTCGAAGGAAACAAAAAAGCAGATACCGTAGCAAAAAAGGGAGTCGAAATACCCTTCATTGGCTCAGAGCTTATTTTAGGAATTCCAAGGACTGCTTGTAAACAGATGATCAACGAGTGGTTAAATGCTAATCACCGTGATCACTGAGAAAAAGTACCGTGGCAGGAGCTCGGGAAGGTACTGTGCGACCAAGAGGCTATCACTCGATGCACTGAGGCTTAACAGGATGCAACTGCGGAGGGTTACCGGATTCATTACCGGGCATTATCCCATGCGGAAGCATCTGCACACAATGGGACTCTATAACGGGTCCATTATGTGCCGATTGTGTAACGAGGAGGAAAAAACATCCAGCCACATTATTTTTGAAAGCGTACCTATAGGTTACAGCAGATACAGGATATTCGATGCATCTCACCTCGAATATATAAACCTTCAGGACGACCTGATAAGCAAGCTCCTGGCTTGCCAAATATGGGAGAAGCGAATTTCGTCGGGCTGAAGTAGAAGGGGGAGCACAATGGACCATAAGGTCGAAGTTCTATACTTTTTAGACCCCAAGATGTATCTCTATCTATATATTTACATAACACATTACTATCTTGTATTTTTATACATTTGTGTGTGTGTGTGTACAAAGTAAACTAAACCGTTGACACATTGATTATGAACCCAGTTTGAACGAGTCAATTATTCAGATCATATTTAAATAAAATTCAATTTCAATGTTAATAAAACTGGGTGAAATAGTTTTCAACAAAATAATTATATCATCGAAATAATTAATTAGAATAAATACCTTTTTTAAGGTACCACCTTTTTTAAATTAAAACAAAGTGTGTACAACAAATCAAATTACATGAAATGAAATATTAAAATGATATTTTACACAAAATTAAATATTTTTGACATAATAATCGGAACAAAACATCATATTTAATTAAAATTTCCCATAATAAAAACATGACATACAGTATTTTAAGGGTGCCGTAGTAATAGTTGCTACACTGTAAAAAATTCGTTACGCAGGAGCTGCGTCAACTTAGCGAATTTCCTTAGAATACATAAATTACTCTCTAGCGGTCATAACTTTAGTGAGATCAGAATGAAATATAATATCTGATATGACTTTAGTTTTGGCAAAAATTAAATTTATTAATAGCCAAAATAACGATTATAGTTTATAGTAACTATGGAAACGACAATCAAAATTTTTTACAATAAAATATAATTCATGTATTCGTATCAAACAAACACAAAATATTAAATATCGCTCTTAATATTAGAATAATCGAAAAATGTATAAGGAGTAAAGTTGTAGAAAATCAAGTTTGCTACAATTCATTACTTGATCATTTTTCTAAAACTCTTAATGTGAACAGAGATATTTAGAATTTTAACTTTCAATCTTTAATTGTAAATATTTCTGTAAATATTAGTGTAACAGAAAAATGATAAGAAACAAATTTACAGTAAAACTTAGTACCTACAACTTAACTACTGATATATTTTTTGATTTTTCAAATATTAAGGGAGATAGTCAAATTTTGT
Source organism: Nineta flava (assembly GCA_963920215.1). Taxonomy (NCBI): domain Eukaryota; kingdom Metazoa; phylum Arthropoda; class Insecta; order Neuroptera; family Chrysopidae; genus Nineta; species Nineta flava. The sequence continues at coordinate 46,209,617 of OY986044.1, forward strand.
GTTTTTGAAAATCATGACATTGAAAGCCTATTTCACTAGTTTATGAGTAATAGATTGATTTATGACATGTAATTTAACCTGTTAAAAGGTCATAAATATGACTTAACCAGTCCAAGTGGCCGAGCGGTCTAAGGCGTTATGTCTGCGCAGTATCTCTACTTGGAAACTGGGAGGTTATTGGATCGAATCCCGGCATCGGCAGTTTGTCAATTATTAAGAAAAAAAAGGGGCGGTTAATTGACTAAACTGTCGGCGTGTGGACAAGAACGAAATAACCGACTATGCTTGAGAAGGTTTTTTGCAGTTTCCTTCACGAACGCCAGATGAATATCGGCAAAGTTCCTATCATAATCGGCTGCAGCCGCATATCTTACCAATTCCTAGTCTATACACAAAAATTCCCTACACTCCACTCACATCCTCATATCCTTAGACATCACAATGGACCTTATGGTCGAAGTGTAGCTCGTCCAGGGCAGCCTCTACAATCTATCTCTATCTAATATGACTTAAATAAAAATCATGACTACGGAACCCGACACTTGCGCGTGGTACGACACGAACTTGACCGGTTTTTGTTTTCTAACTCGTTTTTTGTGTGTGTGTTTCTATATAATAAACGTTCGATTTATAAATACAAACGAGTATAATACTTAGAAAACATATTTCCATGATAAGATTTCATAGTTAATTTACTCGTAAAAGTAAATTATTATTACTCTTTGATCATTTTCTGTCATCAGTCACGCATAGGTTTAATATATCTACAACATACTTGTTGTATGTTTATATACTGCGTCGTAGAGGGTGCATATTTATATAGTAAAATGTTATTTACAGGTTGTTATACCCCCTACATACATATAATGTATATAAGGGTATTGAAATTTTCGTCTGAACTTTTTAACGGTTGAAAATATTGATCGCAGAACAAAAGTTTTTGGCCAAGGTGTTCATAAGATTACCTAACTAGTTCATTTTCGCATGCCCGCCCATTTTCCTGACAACAAAAAAAAAACAAAATAACGAGCTGAAAGTTAGTGTATTCCTAAATAGGCAAAATCTGTCATTGCATTCTCCCATTAACAGGGGAAAATATCTATATATCTTTAGTTATAGAAAAAAAATTTTAGGAAAGAAATCTTTCTTTTGTTTCTACAACTTTTTTCATAAACTGAATAGTCCTCCCAGAATTCAGCTCAAACATCTGTATTTACTCTTGATTACAAAACTTATACTTTGTTCTTGTATACAACTGTGCGGGTGTAAAAAGTAAAATATACAGTTTACGCATTGGTAATGAACTTAGGATATACAGTAGTATTTAGGCAACTAACTAACTCAATTAGTTTATATTTTCACTTTTTTTTTTAAAGCCTTTGGAATGATAGCTGACACAAGTTTAGCGTTCAGTATTTCAGCATGGTTTGAAATTTGCTAAAATATCTTCTTAAACTGACAAAAAAAATTGACAAAACGGCTCTATGAATGGTAAAATATTGAACTGTGAGTGATATTGTCGACTCAAAACTGTGGCCTTTCGTTACCACAATTTGATAGTTGATTTGTGCCGAATTCATTCGGTTTTCGAAAAATGTTCTCAGAACTAAAGTTGTCAGTATTTTTTTAACGACCAACTTTTATTCGATACATTTTCCGAAAACTAAATAGAATCTATTCAAATCGACTGTGCAAACATTTGAAAAAGGAACCCCACTTTTGAAACCGATATCCGGCCATTTGTCACCCTGCAGCCGACTGTTTTCCGAGGACAAGTAATAATACAATTTGTAACATAAACTAGTTTGTGAAAACGTGAAGTTTTTACGTTTAATTTCTTGATTTTATTGATATTTCCTTATATTTCTCTGATGGCCCGCTTTTTTTTTTTGCCAACGCCTTATTCGAACGAAGGTGTTTTTATAACTTCCTTTACAGTTGGTCCAGAACACTCCAAGATTACTTATAAAGGCCTTTGGAAAAATGTAATCTTTGTCGAAATGGTATATTTTCACCTCTCTCATATAAAATTTCGCTCGAATACAATTACTCTCAAATTACCTGAAGTAACAAGATAAGGTTGAAATTGGAAGTATAGCTTTTATTGCCACATCGTTGAACTTTTATAAGTACACGCTATGTAAAAATATATACTAAAAACTCATAACGTTATACCGACGATACTGAAATAATCACACATATTTTATATATTTAGCCATACGTACGTACACAGAAAGCTTGGGGGTGTCGTCTACCTACCTATCTACCTACCTGTTACCTCCATGAGCTTTCTCATTCCCTACGAACGAATGCTTTTATATTATAACACGAAGATGTATCGATATTTATATAAAGTAATACCACTGCTGTTAAAATATAAACACCACAGTTAAATTCATGCTGCGCGCTTTGTCGCTTGGTTTTATATTTATAATGTGTTGTTGTTTATCATATACAGAGTGTAACAGATGTTAAAGTGAAACTTCAAATTGTTCTTCCTACTTTATGTACTATGGGCCACAATATAAATTTTTTCAAAATTTTACAAAAATCCTTTTTCATTCCATTTTCGGAATAAAAGTTCTAACGTAATTCCAGCAATGGTAATTTTTTTGCGCGGTTTTTTCATTTCCTTTACGACGCTGCTGTAGTACTCGCATTCGTTCGGCACTGGAGTTTTTAAGCTCCTTGGATTCTTTTCAATGCGAGCATTACTTTGATATGCGTTTTCTATAATTCCGATCATATTTAGGAGTCTTATAAGATGAAATCTTCAATTATTTTTTAATTTACAATTAAATAACGATTTTAACTTACATTCAGGCGAATATTTTTATTGTATCAGTTTGTCGCCTAGTAGTGCGCCGCAAACTTTTCACAATGACACCGGATTCAATGACCTAGCTATACATTTTTTTCGCGCTATATCAATTTATAATTTTACACAAAGTTAATTCGTAACTATTAACGCAAATGCGCCTACACTGGTACAATGACGATACTGGCAAAACAAATACAGCGCGACAGATACGTTAAGACATAATCTATCTATTGTGAACTCAACCATTGTAAACGCATTAGTCTCGAAGTTATATTAGCAATTGAATTCTTACGTCAAAAATACCTTTTATGACAGCATCGCTATAAACTCAACAATAAGCAACCGCGCATGCCAGCAGCGATACATATTTAATGTATACGTTGAAACTATATTTAAATATTCTATGGTTATTTGGTAAATACTAATACTCGTGAGTCTTAACTCGTAATGCCAAACCATAGATATGGCGTCTTGTTGTAAACTAACATTTTAAAGCATACCAATGGATTCGTATTGACTTTTTTTATAACATATTTAATTTACAGGAACTTCTCTGTATTTTTGTTCTCTTTCGAACGTCCTTAATATACTTTGACACACTGTACTCGAGGTAAATGGTTCGTACGTGTTTTGGTAGTTAAGGATTTAGAAAAGGGTTTGAGAAGGGAATAAATATTTTCTGATATAGATACTTTATTAATACGATTATGTCCATATTTCAAATTTCGATGACAATCTAATTTAGATTCGGTTATAATACGTGAGAAGAACACCTCTCTCTCTCTCTCTCTCTCCCAGCTCTTTCAATTTGGTGTTGTTTATTAGTTAGGAGGCGGAGGTGGAGATGAGTAGGATAGAATATTGTTTGTTGTTTGTTGAAAGTTTTTATTCGTGTTTGCACAGACAAACACGTAGAGTCGTAGAACATTTTTATGTGATAAATCAGTTACACTAAAAATATTTTATGAACATTATTCGAGTAGCAAAAAGGAATTTTTTTTGCCATGAATAATGACCAAATAATTTTAGTTTTTCGTGTGAAGATTTTTCCAATATCTAACATATTTATTATGACGATCATACATTGTGACTTTTCTCTGCGTGGGAGATTTCATACACGATTTTTTTTTCTGTAGTGATTAAAGCTTAACAGTTCTTAATGTTTTGGTAAACTTACCACAAAACCAAAATCAATTCTTTGTTTTATTATTATATTCTAATTATATTCTAACCTTTATAATCGAGACAGAATTCTGAAATTATCTTAAAATTTGAAGCTTTTAGTTGGAAAAATTGATATTTTGTCAGTTGCTTTAGTATCCGTAGTAGTAGTAATAACGGAGGGGAAGTCGAAACCTGGCAAGTAGGTCACTTTTGGCTTTTTTTACCGACCCCTAAAGGATGTAGCGGTGTCGCTTAATCATTAAATTATTATTATAATTTTGTTCATCATTTTTATCTGTTGCATAACAACTATAACTTCCCTCTATTATCACGGTTGCTTTGAATGTTAACAACCATGGTAATTTACATATTAAAAATATATAACATTTCATAAATCAAATCAATAAATATCAATTATATCTTTTACATATATTTATTATTTATTTAAATAATAATTATTTAATATAACAACCTTTACAAGGACAAGGAATTAGCCTGTAGACTAGGAATTAGCATGTAGATTGTGAAAGGAAACTGGAGAAAATCTTCACAAGCATAGCCGGTTACTTTCGTTCTTGCCCATACGCCATATACAGTTTATTCAATAAACCGTCCCATTAATTAACTTTAGTATTAGCTTTAGAATCCTTAGTAAACATCACGGTAAGCCAAACTTTTTAGCTGTCTTGACTATGAATTAAATTTCTTGCCGTGTTTATTGAGCGTGTTTTAGAAATTACTTCAAGATCATGAATAGATAAAATCTTTCCACACATCCCCTCTTTGTGGATTATCTTTTTTTAAAACCGTAAGACGATGGTCTTAAAAATTGATAATCCGACAAAACTCAGCTAATACCTAAATTATTGACAAAAACCATGCAATCTAAAAATGCACTATAATGGCTAAATTAGAAACTAGAGCTAATAGATCTATATTTTCTGTTTCATAATCTTCGAGTAGGTTAGCTTCGACCTTGTCTTTGATCCCAATACATACAATTTCAAAAAGGTTAATGAATGTACTCTCATTTTATAGTTAAGCCTTGTCGAGAGATGGTACAGAAAATGGTTCGCGACAGTTGGCACTGTCGAGTCAATAATTGGGAATATGCATGAAAACTTGTTTTCACATTTATTTTCTGAATATGAAAATACTGTTAATACTGTAATAATATTTAAAAACGAAATTAAAATCCGACAAATATCAAGGAAGCTGTAAGCTTTTAAAGATTATTATCTGTCTCTTTCTTGCAAAAATACTAAAAACGGAGTTTTACGTGTATTTTAAATGGTAAAAATGTAATATGACGTCACATAGCATATCAAGAAGGTTATCACCCTCTTTGTCTAATCGGGAATTTCAATCATTCATATCTCGCTTATTTTTAAAGTTATTTAAAAAGTAATTTTACCTTGATATTTTTCAAGTAAACATGCTTCAATTCAAGTGAAAAAAAATTGTCATGCATATTCCCTATTGCATTGTTGACTGAGCAATGGTCGTTTAAAGAATGCATTAATTCAAAACATATTTTTTTGTATCAAAACGAACAGTTTAGACATCTTATTTTTTCTTCCTTACGCAAGTTTGGAGATGTTTTTCTCATAATTGGTGTGGGTCAAGTATACTTACTTACAGAACAAGAGTTATACCTTCTGGAAAACACTTTTCAATATGTTTTTTCCCCCGTCTTATTTCTATACATATAACAATACCCAATATTATCCTTCTCAATTCCACTAATAAATATTTCAAACAACCATCTGCTATCTTTATCATGCAACATGCTGTTGAAATGTTTTCCACCTTTTTCGTCTATACATATGGGTTGGTTGTGTGCAGTAACACGTATTCTCTCATATGTGAATGGGAAAACCCAACGATCAATTGTTTAAGTAAGACTTAAAATATACATAGTATAGTTAAACAAAGATAGCAGATATGTTCTGTTTGAAATCGGAAAAGAAGATAGAAAATGTACAATTTTATTTTATTTTTAACCCGACTTCAAAATGGAGGATGGTTCGTCTGTATTTTTTTTTATTTTTATGTGTGTCACCTCAGAACTCCGTCATTTATGAACCGTTTTGAATTTTTGTTTTGTTTTAAAGGGTTTGGTTTCCCATTGGTCCCATTGGCACCAAATCGCATTCTGATGGGGGGATCCCCGGGAAATCGAAGAAAATCCTCATTTTATATGTGATAACCGATTTCTGCGAAATGAAAGGGTATACTCATTCATATTGGGAAAATAAGAAAAATTGTTTAAAAACCGACTTCAAAAAAATTTTTTACAAAAAAAAAAACCGACCCCAATAAAAAAAATTTTTACAAAAAAAAAAACAAAATGCATGTAAAAAAAACTGAAAATCTGTTATAAAAAAATGCACTAAAAATAAAAAATAAAAATAAAAGCGGGTAAAAAAAAATGTGTTATAAAAAAATGCACTAAAAATTAGTAGGTCGTTTAGTAGGTCAACCCATATTTAGACAAATAAAATCAGTTATAGATCAGCAACTTCAAAGTCACTAAAAAGCGAGAAATAAACCATATTTTGACAAAATGGAAACCCGACTTCAAAAATAAAATATTCTATAACAAAAAATGCACTAAAAAGTAAAAAAATAATTGCATATTCTTGTGCCAATTTTAGTTCACCTAAGCAAAAATTTTTAAATATATATGTACTATTATTGTTATTTTTGGAGGCGGTGTCAGCATAGAGAAATTCACAGAACTTTTGGACACCGCCTCCAAAAATAACAATAATTGTACATATATATTTAAAAATTTTTGCTTAGGTGAACTAAAATTGGCACAAGAATATGCAATTATTTTTTTACTTTTTAGTGCATTTTTGTTATAGAATATTTGATTTTTGAAGTCGGGTTTCCATTTTGTCAAAATAAGGTTTATATATATATATTTTTTGTGTGTGTGTTTGAATAGGTTAAGTTGTTTTCTCGGGTAGATTGGGTGTCAGATTGAGGGTAAATGTTGTTCTTTACATTTGACTGACATAGAAAATGTTGAATAATATGTTACAGATGTTTTCATTTGTTTTTCCACTTGTGTCTGCTAAAATTTTGTATGACTATTGGAAAAAATGAAATCAGTTACTGCTTCTTCAATTACAGTTGAATTACTTTTATGTCAAATATATCAATTGATGAAATTCACAATGTATTTGTTGCAGTTAATCAATTCGCTGTGTATAACAAATCGAATTTTAACATTTTTTCCAACCTCTTAAAAAAATTGCAAAAATGGGAGGAAAATTTCTAATTCGAAAAGCTAATTTGGACCTAGCAAAAATGATGGCGGTAGTTAAAATACAATACGATTAACGGTTTTCAAGGTATCAGACCCATAGTGCTAAAATTCCAAACTGTATGAATTGAGAAGGCAAAATTTCGAAATGTGTTGGTCGGACGTTAAAATGAACCTGATTTTCTATGATGTGAGTGGAGGACAAGGATTCATATGCAGACTAGGAATTGGTAGGTTGTGCGGCTGCAGCCGACTCTGATAGTAACTATGCCGATATTCATCTGGAGTTCGTGATGGGAAACTGCAGAAAACTTCACAAGCATAGCCGGTTACTTCGTTCTTGTCCATGCGCCGACAGTTTAGTCAATCAACCGCCCCAGTTATTTTTTAATTGACAAACTGCCGATGTCGGGATTTGAACTCATAACCTTCCGGTTCCAAGTAGAGCGCCTTAACAAGTGCGGCTACTTGGCCGGTACACTCTGGTAAATAACTTCGTAACTACTGTAAGCTTCGCCTCTGTCAGAGATTCCAATACATACAATTCCCTTTTATATCTTTGATAGGTTAGAACAATAACCGTCTTCGCCCAATGCCAAATAGCTGAATGACTACTTTGAGGGTCTACAAATTTGAATTATCCTATAAAAAACAAACTATTCACATATTTCGAATGAGAAATAGAATAGTGACTTGTATGTTCGTTTTGCCTGTTGCTCCCTAGTGTATAGTGCTGCACAGCTCTATACACTTTTTACCATACAAAATGATGAAGAGCACACACACAAACACACACACACACATACATTTTCTAATCTGTTATTGCTTTCTCTTTTCCCCTGGCCGTTGCGTTCTCTTTCTCGCATACATTCACACAACAACCATAACTATTTTCTCTAGTACATAAATATAGATCGTAGGAAATATTACACACGAGGGTTTCATTCTGGTAGGTACTTGTTATAAAGCATAGAAACCACCTTCTAGTTAGAATACTACTTATATAATACATAGGCAGTGACGACGACTGACTCCTAGTTCGTTCGTTGTATGATGATGCATCCACCAGCATATTTCCCGTCTAACACACTTCAAGTATATATATATATATATATATATATATATATATATATATATATATATATATATATATATATATATATATTACTCTTGAGATAATGTTGGTACACTACTGATTTTCTTCATAATAATTGTGATATGAATATGTAGATTTTTGAAATTTGTAAGGTTAATTACGAGTAATTTTAATTAGCCATTTTGTTCGAATTCATTTTCATTTACGTGCGAATTGAGGCGACCGTATTCATAGTGGTATACAGTTTTGTATATTTAATCACACTAAAAATGTAATCGAAAAAGTCTGGTGTAAAAGTCTTCCTCTTCGCCGTATATACTGCACATAATGGATAGATAGATATATCTTGGGGTATCAAAATTGTTTGCCTTTGTCCTTATGGCCCATTGTGATTACCCTTATACTTCAGTCTGACTAGATTCGCTTCATCCATATCTCGGCATTAGCTAAGAGTTTGCTTATCAGGTATCCTTGTAGGTTCATATACTCGGGGTGAGATGTATTGTATTTACTGTAACCGAGAGATTCGCAGTTACAGATCATGTGGTAGATGTTTCTTCCTCCTCGCCGTATAGTCTGCACATGTGTAAAGGTGTTTTCGTAGGTGATAATGTCCGTTGATAAATCCGGTAAACGTTCGAAGTTGTTTCCTGTTCAGGTTGAGAGAATTGTGGGACAGCCTCTTGAATGCATTCTGCAACAGTGTTTTCCCGAGCTTTTGTTGCGATGTATTTTCTCACGGTGATCACGGTGTTAAAAGTCTATTCACTCGTTGATCACTTGTTTGCATGCTGTTTTTGGAATTCCTTAAATAGGTTCTGAGCCTATGAAAGGTATTTCGAAACCTATGAAAGGTATTCTTTGCTACGGTATCTGATTTTTCGTTTCCTTCGAAACTTATGTAATCAATTTAACGTTCTTCCGTTTTGCCAGCTTCAGTATTTCTTCTAGGCTGTCTCTGACTATCCCTAAGTTAATTTCAGTGGCAGGTAAGGCTTTTAGTGATAGTTTACTAGTAGGAATCCTGCAAATCTTGCAAAGAGCAAATTATAAAGTTTTGTAGAAAGAAATGATATTTATAAATTTTGTAAGTTCTTCAAAAAAAAAAAAAGGTAAATATCCGCTTTACACGAAATAAAAATATAAGAAAACGGCTAGAGAAAAGATCCTTTTAGTTTTTTTTTTTATGTACCAATCAAAATATGATGACTGAAGAATGATGAATTGTGCACGAAGAAAACGAACGGCAAGTGCAAGAAAGAGAAGAATATTAAAATACTCTATATATACTCTAAATATCTGAAAAATTCAATCAAAAAAACAAGTGAAATAACAATTTGTTTTGTTATAAATAATGGTATATAAAAGACAGAGATAATAGATATATAGATGGTAGTCAAACAATAATAATAGATTATCTACAAGAACAGAAAATAAAATAGAATTTTTATTATTATAATATACCGTATGTTAATTATTTATTACGATTACGTCAAATTATTTATACAGCGAAGAATATACAAGATTTTTATACATAAAACCAATCAGAAATGATTTGCAAACTCGTTACGCAGGAGCTGCGTCAACTTAGCGAATTTCTTTAGAATACATAAATGACTCTCTAGCGGTCATAATTTTAGTGTGATCAAAATGAAATATAATATCTGATATGATTTTAGGTTTGGTAAAAATTAAATTTATTAATAGCCAAAATAACGCTGATAGTTTTTAGTTACTATGGAAACGACAATCAAAATTTTTTACAAGAAAATATATTTCATGTATTTGTGTCAAACAAACACAACATATTAAATATCTCTCTTAATATTAGAAAAATTGAAAAATGTATAAGGTGTAAAGTTGTAGAAAATCAAGTTTGCTACAATTCATTACTTGATCATTTTTCTCAAACTCTATGTGAACAGAGATATTTAGAATTTTAACTTTCAATCTTTAATTGTAAATATTTCTGTAAATATTAGTGTAACAGAAAAATGATAAGAAACAAAACTGCAGTAAAACTTAGTACCTACAACTTAACTCCTGATAAATTTTTCGATTTTTCAAATATTAAGGGAGATAGTCAAATTTTGAGTTTCCCCCTCCATCTAAACCCCTTTTCTCCTCGTCCAATTTTATCCATTAACGAACTTTACCTTTAGAATACCAAAAGCGCCTCAAATACCCAATTTCATTCCAATCGGAATAAAACTGTGACCGCTAGAGAGTCCACAGACATTTAAAAAAGTACAATGTATATATATATATAAATTTTAGCGATAGTGATTTTTTATTTTTAACATCTAATAGGTAGGATTGATGGGTATTTGAAGAAATTTTTACGAAATTCCAACATTGGTGCAAAAACAATAGCTGCATTTCCTTTGGAGGAAATTCGCTAAAAAACATTATATAACTTTGTAATGAATCTTTTATCTTACATTTGATGGTAAATTGAGATTAAATCGAGAGTTTTAAAAAATTTGTAGCTTCAAAGTCTAATTAATATTCATATCTGTTTGGTTAATCTATGCAATCTATAACTCAAATGCTAAAATTTGAATTATAATTTCAAAAAAACCTAGAGTTCTCTTTGATTATTTTAATAATCTTTATCAAATGCTAAATTTTAATTTGATTTATAATATGATTTATATTAGCTTGACTTATATGTATGTATGTATATTTTAAACTCTAAATTAAGAGACATACTGTTAATTACGATTATCGCAATACAACTAGTGATGTTTGCAATCTATAACTCAAATGCTAAACTTTAATTTGGTTTATAACATGATTTATATTAGCTTGACTTATATATATATATATATTTATGTATGTATGTAAATTTTAAACTCTAAATTAAGAGCCATACTGTTATTAATGATTATCGCTTGTTAGGAAATATTTTATTATAACTTCATTCAAGTTCGCTTAATCGCAATACAACCGGTGGAGAACCAAAATAGCTTTCTTTCCCTTTTTAATAATCGTTTGTGTGTATGTGAACTTATATTATATCAGAATAATGATTGAATGTCAAATCTATTACGATCATTAAGAATTGTATTTGAAACAACGTGATGTTCACTATTTATTTTTTATCGCTGCTGATCTTTTTATAAATAATTTATCGAAATAAAAAACACATCTCTGTATAAATATATATATATACATATATACATATAATCGACTATTGAAAATCCCATTCCCACTCAAATATAATACACATATTTCGATAAATATTTGAAGGGGAATAGTAACAACATTTTCACTGAGTGAGTACATTTAGAAGCAAAAAAAATAACATACATACATATGCTATGAAAATTCGATTTACTTTTAGTAGTACTATATATATATATTGTTCAAAAAGAAATCAATCGATCGATTCCACCATTCATTCTCAACGTCACTAACTGACTGAGTGACTGATATTATCAAAATATTTTTGCTGTGTATGACACACATGACCTCTATGTACTGACTACTAGAAAACTAAACTTAAATATTGCATATAATGAATATTTGATCCAAAATTTAAAAAACAATATCAGTAACAAAATACAGGGTATTCGAAGAGTGCTGAAGAGTTTTTTTGTTTGTTTGTTTGTGTGAACGCGCTAATCTGTGGAATTGCCAGTCCGATTTGAAAATTTTTTTTTGTGTCTGATAGCTACATTCATGAGCAAGGCTATAGGCTAGATAGATAGATAGATTGTGGAGGCTGCCCTGAACGGGCTACACTTCGACCATAAGGTCCATTGCGATGCCTAAGGATGTGAGGATGTGAGCAAGGAATTTTTGTGTATGTACTAGAAATTGGTAGGATAAGCGGCTGCAGCCGACAATGATAGGAACTATGCCGATATTCATCTGGCGTTCGTGAAGAAAACTGCAGAAAACCTTCTCAAGTATAGGTGGTTACTTCGTTCCTGTCCATACGCCGACAGTTTAGTCAATTAACTGCCCCGTTTTTTTTTCTTAATAATTGACAAACTGCCGATGCCGGGATTCGAACCCATAACTTCCCAGTTTCCAAGTAGGCATACTTCGCAGACATAATGCCTTAGACCGTTCGGTTACTTGGCTACTGTGGCCCATAGTACAACAAATATAAATTCAGATTCGTGAGGTATAAAAACGCAGCCTCGAAAACATTTCTACATCGAAAACACAGTACCTCTAAATTACACACTATTTTGTTGCCTGTATATAGAGGTCAAAATATATTCTGTACATAGTAGTCGTTCACTCGCATAGCTCAAAGACGAAGACGAAGAAATATATATGTATGAGAGAACATAGAAGCACTTTATTTTTATGAGTTACCAATTTTTATGTGAATTACATGACAAAATGATGATTTTTTTTCTATACAATTGAAAATAAGAGAATATCTTGTATTTTGGGATACGATTATCATTATTAAATAAAGATATATGTATACACACATCGATGATACCGGTTTAATATCGGAGTATGTGTATGTTCTATGCGATAATATTGCTGTCATAAAGATAATTTTTATTCTGGTATGTGCTTTGAAACAAAAATATCTCTATTTTATATCTCTGATCTCTGATCTGTTTTATGTCTCGCGTTGTGTCCTGTCCGGTGTAGTGAACTGCTGTCTGTCTGTGTTTGAACTGCAAATGAAAAATAAAATATTAAATTTCTTGGAAAAACATGTTTTAAATTTTCTTTAGTATTTTTATTACTTGGTAATTTGTAAGGTTAAAGCTCAATTATGTCTACATTGAACCTTTTCGTTTATATTGATTATCGCAAAAAGGTTTTTTTCTGGTATTTGTCGTTCGTTTCTTGAATATTTCAATTGTGATCGAATGATAAGAATTTTGATCGTAACTTTAAGTTAAAAATAATATTTTTCAAATATTTTACTTTTGATATTAGTCGGAAACTGTTATTGGCGCATGGCCTTATCGCTAAAAAATCTGTACCAGTGAAAACTGGAGGTACGCTCGTAGGCATTAAATTATGTCATCATTATGCCATCATTAATAGTCATCAGAACATGCGTGATTTTAAATTCAAAGTGAAAATAGTAAACGAATTTGAAAATTTTATTACCCTTAGATCCATAAAATTTAGGTTTGGTCGCATTTCCAATAATCGACATTCAAATAGTATATATAACAACACCTAAATATTATGGCCCTGAGGGCAGTAAAATTGTCTTTCGTTTACTATTTTAAGTTTGAATTTAAAATTACGCCTGTTCTGGGGGCCATTTGATGATCTTTTAATGAATATTAAATGTACAAAATTTTATGAAACTGAACTTTTCGATACTATGAACGAATTGTAGAAATTTGTAACTTAATATTTTCTTCAGGTCGTTTCTTTATTTCCCTCTTTTTGAGCCATTATTTAACTTTGCTAAACAAGATAACATGTTTTTTTTTTGATAAAAGTTTTGTAATAAACATTGTTTTTGTTAAAGCTAGTTCCTGATGAAAGAAAGAAAATCAGTAACGGATAGATTTGATTTTTTCTCTAATAGCGGTGCTTAATTAAAACAGCAAATTCATTCTTATATTTTTTAATTTTTTTTATTTGTATTTTGCTGCCAAGTTTAGTGACAACAAGTATCTAGTTGGCAAGATGGATACGGAAAAAATGAATACAGTAGAACCCCTCATATCCGACCTTGTCAACCTATTGTCGACGGCGCGACACTATACTTGAATGTCTAGACTTGAACAGTGACTCATTTGCTCTACGCTATGTTTTCCTGTCTAAAGCTTCAGTTTCGGCCTATTAACGTGGCTAGGTGAAGCTGATGTTTCAGAAGTTAACAATGAAGATCTTAGTTATGACCAAATTCTAGCGTCTGTTCAAAATAATGCATCAATCGATGACTCAGACGAAGAAAAGAAATCACCACTGATGACATAGTGAGTCATTCAGCTACAAAGGATGCCTTTGAAGTGGCTTTTAGGTATATCGAACACCATCCAACAGCAATTCCAATGGACGTGATGTGACGAAAAAGTGTCGCCTCCGCATATTCAAGAATGACAAAATTGAAACAAAAAACCGTACATTACTTTTTCAAATAAGGTACATAAATACTACCTTTTTATTAATTAACTATTAATCAGTTATTAATCTACAGTATTCATGTAATTATTTTTATGTAAATAAAACTAATTTTTCTATCTGGGAAAAGACGTTTTCTTGCTTCTCGCGATATCTGACTTTTTCACGTTCTGACCTCGGCCCGGTCCCGTTAGAGTCGGATATGAGGCGTTCTACTGTAGTTAAAATTGTAATCAAAATGATCAAAATTTCTCTTGAACAGAAAGTTACAATCAATTCGGTATAAATCAATTCTTCATGAATGGACCTATAAAAGATGTCTCACGTTTATGAGTTGATGTTCATACTTTTATGACTATTATACAGATTTTTATAACATATCCAACTAGCTCGCCCATATCCTAGATTGTCCGACGATCTACAATCTGCATTCTCAAAAGCTAGGCAGGTTTTCTGTTCGATAAATGATGAAATACAGTGACAAATCGACAATATTATGTATGGTAAGACTTGGAATACTGTTGTCTGTGTTGGGAAATCGATTTAAACTGAGTGCCATAAAGGTTATACGTAACAATTGTACTATTTAATAGAATGAAATAAAAAACATTAACAAAGAAACACAATAGCCGATCATTTACAAACCGCATTCATATTATAAGTAATCGATTTTCAATGGTCGACAACATTTGAATACATTTAATTTAACACATATGGAATTATATTATTGTAGATGTATATTTATACGTATCAAATTCAATTCTTAAAATACGTTGTTTTGATGTTTATTTGACTTTTTCCCGCTTCAATTTTTGTTCCTGCGTTTCATGAATAGTATGTCGGGAGTTTGATCAATGCCCGTAGCGTAACAACGAAAAAGTTAAACAAACTGATTTAAAGGGATCCTGAATCTAGATTATATACCATGATATTCTGGTGGAGTCAATCTCAAACCTCGGTTCATAAATGTTTATTAAAAAATCAATTAACTGGACTATCAATCAATCCTTATTTTACAAGCTTTTATCTGACTTGCAATGTATGTATGTATGAATGCATGTTCGGGTGAAATCTTGCAAGCTGAATTATTAGAACCACTTCCTCTTATCCTAAGGAGTTGATTTTTTACATGTTGGTTCAGTTTCGATGACAATGTATTTTTATGGTAAGCCTGACAAGAATCGACAATGGGAAAGGGAGATTTAGAGGGAGGGGGAAACACAAAATTTGGTATATCTCTCTTTGAATATTGAAAAAAAATCGAAAAACACATTAGAAGTAAATTTGTAGAAAATTAGTTTTACTATAAAAAGCCTGTTTTTAAAAATGTTTTTTTAATAGAAACTTATTTTCCTATTAATTAATGAATACAAGATTTGCTGGTGGTTACAAAAATACACTACAATAGGGAATATGCATGAAAATTTTTTTTCACTTGAATTAAAGCATGTTTACTTGACAAATATCAAGGTAAAATGACTTT
This sequence comes from Nineta flava, assembly GCA_963920215.1. Lineage (NCBI taxonomy): Eukaryota > Metazoa > Arthropoda > Insecta > Neuroptera > Chrysopidae > Nineta > Nineta flava. The sequence goes on from OY986044.1 coordinate 46,225,521, forward strand.
TTAAATAACTTTAAAAATAAGCGAGATATGAATGATTGAAATTCCCGATTAGACAAAGAGGGTGATAGCCCTCTTGATATGTTATGTGACGTCATATTACACTTTCACCATTTAAAATACACGTATAACTCCGTTTTTAGTATTTTTGCAAGAAAGAGACAGAGAATAATCTTTAAAAGCTTATAGCTTCCTTGATATTTGTCGGATTTTAATTTCGTTTTTAAATATTATTACAGTATTAACCGTATTTTCATATTTTGAAAATAAATGTGAAAAAAAAATTTTCATGCATATTCCCTGTTACAATAAGAAACTTCCATGTAGATTAGATTCCCGCAAATTCAATGGGGTGTGAAAAATGATCTGGATATGCACTAAAATATTGATCTATCCTGACTGCTGCTTATTAACGATCAAAAATTATGTATATATTTGGTGGTGTCATGAAATCCACGGTTTTATGTCAACAATACAAATAAAAGATATGAAATTTTATTAATATAAAATATAAATTATAATAATCAATTTCTATTTAATTTGGTAAATTTCTATATAATATCAATTTATATTTCTATGTAATGTAATGTGTTCACAAGTCCGTCTGTCCTGCCTATGTGTCTGTCTGTCTGTCTGTAAATATAATGCCCATTTTTTTGTATGTGTTCATGAAAATATAAAAATTACATTTTGACATTAAATAGTATCAAATTATGAAATTAAACTAAAAGTATATTTCATTTTATTTTTTTAAAATAAACATATACACAAATTTTTGTAGAGCATTTTGGGGGAGAAGGAATGTGGGATGAGTTATTCAAATATGCACGGCGGGGGAGTATATGAGGGGATTTTCAATTTAACAAATGATTGTGGGAGTTTGGTCTATATATATATAATTTTTTATATTTTATGTTTAGTTACACGAAATGATTGTTTCTCTGACAATACGGCAATGTGGTACGAAAGCTAACTGACAAATTAAAACGAATTTTTGCAGTTTTGGTTCAAGCAATGAAAATTGGTACATACATTGCCAATTTTACTCCTCAAAATTATGTATTGTTAAAGTGGACGGAAGGGAGAGTAGTTTATGCCAACGATTGAAAGAGGAATCAACTGACCTTTTCCAAATATCTCAAATAACTATAACATTTATTTTAAACATTACCAAAATGTAAACTATAATCAAGTATTGAATTATAGTGGTCTCTAACATTTTTTGCCAAAATCGGCCGCTTAGAACATATTAAAGCAGAAATCAGTAATCTCTCACGATATCTCACTTTTTAGGCTCGTTGGGTTCCTAACGACGCGAGCTTTCCTCTGATATATATTTTCTATGATTGCCTAAGGATGTGAGTGGAAGGGATTTTTGTGTGTAGACTAGGAATTGGTAGGATGTGCGGCTGCAGCCGACTCGATAGGAACTATGCCTATATTCATCTGGAGTTCGTGAAGGAAACTTCAGAAAACCTTCTTAAGCATAGCCGGTTACTTCATTTTTGTCCATACGCCGACAGTCAATTAACCGCCCTTTTTTTTCTTTTTTTTTAATAAATGGCAAACGGCTGATATCGGGATTCGAAACCATATCCTCCCAGTCCCCAAGTAGACATAACGCCTTAGCCTACTCGACTACTTGGCTGGTCTCGAAGTTCTTAGCGATGGAAATCTGACGGTATTTCTTCACAAAAGAATGTTCGACCGAGCAAATAGACGTTTTCACATCAAAAATGTTTATTATTAAATAAAACAAATATATGAAATGTTCGTAAAATCACTTTACTTGACTAGTTTCAGAACTCAGTTCCTTCTTCAGGAAAAAAATAAGATAAAAAGTGTTTATTTTACGAAGTCTTATTTATTTGCTGATTTGACGACTTAAAGGTCGACCAGACTATTTTAATTTTCAAAGAATAAGTAGACCAATTCGCGTTAGAGAACTCTTATAATTTCATACAAACACTAGCGTGTAACTAAACTCACATCGTATTATTTATTTTTTATATGAAATAATATCACTTTTGTTATAAATGATATTAATATTTAAATGAACCTCTATACAATTGTGTTTGTGTTTGATGAAAAGGGGTGAGTTGTTCCACCACCACCCTTGGAATGTACGGAGGGTTCGGTTGAGTGTTCGAATGGATGGTGGTATATGTTGTCATACACTTTTTTTTTCTCTGTGTGTGTGAGAGAGTTTTTCATTCTCTATTTATGTAAAATTTATGAGTACATATTTCACTTACATACCAAACATCCAAGAGAGTTTTTCTACTGATTTCCCTGTCGATTTTCCAAACAAAAGTTTGTATTTTATATTATTTGTTGTATGTGGGTTAGCTTAGCTTAGCTAGCTAGTTGTATGGGTTTTTTTTCGAGAAAAGTATCTCACAAATTTTTGGTATTTTTTCGTTTCTCATACCCATCTTCACCCCTTACAAAAAGTTATAAATTTACATTTTTTTGTTTGCTTGTTTTCTTGTGTTGGTGGTGGTGGTGGTGGTATTTTTGTTTTTCTTTTTCGAGTAGAAAGATTAACGACGATTGTTTGTGTTGGGGAAATTTTTGTATGACACAATTTCCATTCGATTTTAATATTAAATAGAAAGGTTTTTTTTTTGTTATTAAATTTTTTTTTTGCAATCACTTCGAAATCAAAATTTATGAATTGTATTGAGAAAAAATTTGAATGTAAAAATTCGACATAATTTTTGAATTAAATAAAATTCGAGGTGAATGTATTACTTCTTTCAGTTTAAAATTCGAGAAAATACTGTTTTGGAGAGTATCCATGAGTGTGAACCTGAACAGGATACAATTTCGAAAGGATTCCGCATTCATCACTGGAAAAGCATCTACACACGATAGGACTCCACAATTGGATCAATTATGTGAAGAAATATCCAGCTACGTCATCCATTATTGCGAATCTCTCGATTAATGCAGATACAATATATTCATTTGGTGCATCTCACTTCGAATATGTAAACCTTCAGGAAAACCTAATATGCAAGCTCCTAGCTATTGCCAAGATATGGAAGAAGCGATTCTCGTCAGACTGAAGTAAAAGGGGTATACCCCAAGATTTATCTATCTATCCTTCATTTTAGAATTTTCCAAACACTGGGTAATTCGGTTTTTCCAGGGAAATTTGAATTCGAAAGAGCTATAATATTAAGCTTTTATATATAAATTTTATCCCAACATCAAGTATTTGGTCGGAATCATCTAAAACAGGCACCAGATTTACTTATATTCAGACACATGACTTAAATGCCAATGAAGTAAATGCTTGCCACCTCCGTTAGTAAAACATAACCGAAAGACATCCACAAGATACACAGTTTTGAAAAATAACTAAGTTTACAAAAACAGGCACTACAGTTTAGTTTTTAAATTTTCAAAGGTTTTTGTTCTATCATATTCCATCATCTCTGTTTATCACAAAGGGTGCTTTTATTCATACCAAAATATCGGTATTAGAAGGTAAGTGAAATAAACAAGATTTGAAAAAAAATGTAGAAAATTTGGAAGCTTCGATTCTGATTTAGATCAAAAGCTTAATTTCTCTTTTCTCGATGTTCGCATACAAATCATTAGCAAGAAAATTGCATTCAGAGGATCAAAAACCGTAAAGATTCAATAATGTCCACATGTTCTATATACAGCTTGTATTTTAAAATTTATCCAATCTGGAAACAATGCAATGTAGTATGATATGGTGTACTTTGTTACAGTTAAATTGTATTTCTATTGCTAAATAAAGTGTATTGCTATGCTATGCACTGTCTTAGATCAGTCTTTGGTGGGGACAAAGTACATTATATCATGGTATAGTGTGCATAGACAGCGATAGATACACTATACATTGTTTCCAGATTGGGTGTATTTTAAAATACCAGCTGTATAAATGTAAAAATCACAATTATAAATATTAATATTAACCTAATTATTTCATCCATAGAAAAAAAAGCAATGTTACAACAATAAATAAAATATTATTATTAAAACATTAAAATAATATTAAATAATAAAATAACTTAATTATTAACATACAAACAAAATTAATGTGTTAATTATAAACATTATAGAAATAGCATTTGATTCAAGAAATTAAAAAAAGGTGAATAATCTATTAAATATTTGTTTCTCTTCTATGAATAAATTTTATAGAAATACTTTTCACATGAAGTACAAATAAATATATAAATTATTTATTATTGTTTTATTTATTATTTCAATGATATGTCTCAGTTTTTTTTTTTGTAATAGAATTTTTAATTACAAAACAAATGCATTTTTCGAATTTAGTTCAATTCTCTCATAACATCATCAACAACACCCATCTCATTCATTCATCATCGATCAATGTTTCGTATAACAATGAGAGACGATAAAGATGTTATATTGTTGTGTATATTTCGATGTGAACTCATTACAATATTGTTATTACGTCATTAAATCTCTAAATAATATGGCGTTGAATATTATTATTATTATTATGTGCTAGACGAAAATATGGTTTAGTTTTGTTGTATTTATATGGCAAATGAGATATCATGATCATCATGGTTGTAATTTCACGATGCATTTATTTGAAAGTTCACACTATTGTGGATAAATTTTTGTGGAATATTTCAAATAGTTTGAACGTTATATATTATTACCTGACTTATTGGTTAAGTTACTCATGACATCATATTCCAATATGGCGGCTTCAGTCAGGCTACATTTAAATTAACAAAATAATAAGTTTTTCTATATTTTTTAACGCATATGTAACTGTCACAGTTGAGCCTGACTACCGTGTTTCTTATTATTGCCACAAGATGTCATAGTCATAAGGAATAGTATGCAGAAGTTTGACCCATAGGACTGTTTTATTAAAAAATATTGTTAAAATATTAGTAGTTGTAATAGTTCGAGATATCCAGTACTCTGGAACGGTAATTTAAAATACTATTCGAAATTAATCTTGCTTTTAGTAGGCTACTTTTTTGTTCATCCAAGAACAGCATCCGAGGTCAATATGGTCAAGAAGGTTGTTCGAGATTACTTTTGACAAAGATAAGTAGATTATATAGGTAGTTTATATCATAAAAAATTAATTTATTTTGAGTAATCAACTGTTTTATCTCTGACGGCTTCTTATGTTTCATAGATTTTTTCGAATCTTTAAAATTTCTAAATCAGAAAATTTAGAAATTTTAAGTGCGAAAAATTTTAACAGAAGCGAAACATGGGCGATGAGCCAAGTCATTAAAAATATGCTGCTCACGTTTGAAAGAAAAATACTACGATTTATATGTGGGGCAGTGAAGTGACATATCGCGAACCTACACCATTGCAGAACTCGAGACCTCTATTTGAGGAACCATCAATTGCAGTATTCATTAGACAAAATTGATTAAAATGGCTCGGACATTTTATATACGAATGGGTCCAAACAGAATATTTAAAAAGATTTTCGTAGGCAAAATGTACGTCATTAGATCTAGAGATCGCCAAAGAATGGGATTGATTGTTGGAGAATAAAGTAACTCGGCACTATCGTCAGAAAGCCACCAAACGCATCGAATGGCCCTAAATTGTAAAGTCGGTCGGAACTCCCGAACATGTTAACACGCGCAATAAATTGATTTATATATAATAATTAAAAAAAAAAATTACTTAAAAAAAATGAAACAATAACTCAAGTAAGAGGAAGTTTCAATAAAGTACCGAAACGTTGCCAAATTATTATTAAGTTGTAATTTTTGAATAATTTAGTTCCATTTTCTGTAAATATTAAAAAACAACCACACATGACTGAAGAATATTTGGTCAAAAAAAGAATATGACCAATGTCAACCAGTTTCATGATAATTTATACTATAAATGTTCAGTTTATATGAAAACTACAACACCTAGAATAAGAGTAATTTCTGTTATACATTTTTGATTATATTACATTTGTAGAATATACAAATTATTAATAAAACACGCGATTTATATGATTTTGTTCATTTCACGATTGTGTTGTATTACATTAATTCCATAGATTTACACACACACAAAAACTAAAGTATTCTTCTATTTTTATTTTTTTACAAAAAAGTTGTTATTGTGATTTGTTGAAAAAATGCATAAATTTTTTCATAATAAATTTATTCTAAAAATATAATAAAACATTTCCATTCAATGATCAAGTTAAAATAATAACATGTTTGAAATCAAATCCATGAATTAACAACACGTTAGAATATTTTAAAATAAAAATAACTTAATGCTTGAGTCTATATAATTTGTAATTATATAGACACGTCGAATTCAGAAAAACACAGTTATAGGGGAGATTATTTTATGGTTATTAATTATTCGAACATATTTTTGAAATTAATTTTAATTATTATTCACCTGTTTCATATAGTAGGGACTCAAAATTTGGCGTTTATTTTTCATAATTTTACAATTATAGTTTCAAACGAAAGTATTTTTATAACAAACAAGTGTTATTCGAAATATTTTTTCGAATATCAGATTCTGTACAAATCGACTCAAAATAAATTCGTTTGTAAAAGAAGCTCCTTCTTTTTGCCAGTGACTGGTTTTGTGAAAATTATTCATATTTTTGAAATGCATCCATATTGTCACATTAAAATATAAGAAAATATATCTCTAGTGAGTTTGTCTAGAAATTCCAGACAGTTAGTGCCTTTAATTTAAACTTTAGGTATATTATTATTAAGGATGTTCCAGCCAGCATACAACCACTTTTCGACAGATTTTGCTCATTTTTTTTCACAGGCTAAAAATCCCGAAGTTTCAGAATTATTGGCCGTTTAGAACGCGAGATAATTAATAGTAAAGTTATCATTCTCTCTCACTCTTTCTCATTAGAAGCATGTAAACTTCATGCCCGCCAAAATATTATCTGTTTATTAAAAAAAATACTAGACAGAATTTAAAAAAAAAACTAGAATAGTAAAGATAAATATTTATTAAACAAATTTTTTTTTAAAATCGCATTATATCATTTTGTTTTTGAAATATAAAGGTTTATTTTTTTTTGTTCAAAATAACATTATTTTGTGTACATGAACAGTGAATTTGTGTTGCGTATGTGTGTATATGTATTTGTTATACAGGGTGTCCCAGAACAACCTGGAACCCTTCGGTGAAGTTGTTCCTTAGGTCAAGACGATCTCATTTTACCATATAACATAGGTCCGGAAATGATTTGTTTATCCGCTAGCCGCCATTTTGTGTTTTTTGCTTTATAATTTATATCTACACAACGCGTTGTCCGATTGAATTGAAAATTTGGACGATTGTTGCTTTAGCATAGACCAATAATAGAAAAAAATTTGAATTTTCAAAAATGTATTTTTACAAAATGGCGGCTTTTAGAAAAATTCAAACTTACGTAAGTCAAAAAAAAGCAGATTTATGAATTTTTTGAATTTTTCTAAAAGCAAACAGAAAAATTCAAACTTACGTAAGTCAAAAACAAGCAGATTTATGAATTTTTTTAATTTTTCTAAAAGCCGCCATTTTGTGAAAATACATTTTTGAAAATTCAAATTTTTTTTTATTATTGGTCTATGCTAAAGCAACAATCGTCCCAATTTTCAATTCAATCGGACAACGCGTTGTGTAGATATAAATTATAAAGCAAAAAACACCCAATGGCGGCTAGCGGATAAACAAATCATTTCCGGACCTATGTTATATGGTAAAATGAGTTCGTCTTGACCTAAGGAACAACTTCACCGAAGGGTTCCAGGTTGTTCTGGGACAACCTGTATAATAAAATCAGACCGGTTTTTTGTCCTGATTATATAACACAGTGCTGGAACGTCCTTAAATGAACATATTATTATATACATGTATTTGTCTACTTATATATATATATATATATATATATATATATATATATATATATATATATATAACGTCCTTAAATGAACATATTATATACATGTATTTGTCTACTTATATATATATATATATATATATAGATATATATATATATATATATATATATATATATATATATATATATATATATATATATATATATATATATGTATATAAGTTAAAGAGAAATGTTGTTAACTTTATGAAATTTGTTTTATTAAGTGCACTTTCTTATTATTACACTGACATTATTCATATTCACTTAATATATATATTGTCATGTCCCTGGATACTTACTTCCTTTTTGAGATACAGATACACTACATATTATACATACAAAGTTTATTATTACTGTTGGGGAAAAGTTTTGTATATTGATTTATTTATTACTGAATCATTTTATCAAGCATTACAACTTATTAAACAATAATTTTGATTATTCACTAAGAAGTTTTTGTATAAAAATCAAATGAGTTACGCAGTAGCTGCGTCAACATGGAATTTCCTTAGAATACATAAATCACTCTCTAGCGGTCACAATTTTAGTCTGATCAAAATGAAATGTAGTATATGATTTTAGTATTTGCACGTCCAATTTTATTAATAAATGACATACGTCGAGGGTAATGGAGGGGGGGGGGTATAAAGAAAGAAGAATACACAAAATATCAAAAATCTCTATTAATATTAGAACACACAAAAATGTAGTAGGAGTTGTAGAAAATCATGTTTGCTACTGTTCATTACCTAATCATTTTGCTCAAACTCGCATGTGTACAGAGATATTTAGGATTTTAACTTTCAATCTTAAATTATAAATATTTATGTAAATATTAGTGTAACAGAAAAATGATAAGAAACAAAATTATAGTAAAACTAATTTTCTACAAATTTATGTATTTTTCGATTTTTCCAAGATTAACTGATATATGTCAAAATTTGTGTTTCCCTCTGCTTCTAAACTCCCATTTCGCCTTGGTCGATTTTACCCATTAATGTACTTGACGTTTCAAATACCAAAACCATCGCAAAAAAACTAAACGGAATTTGTTTGTATTTTTGAGGTCAAAACCCCGATGAAAAATCAACGGTAAAACTTTTATGTTTTAAGCCTTTGTTGTGAAAAGAACAAATTTGGAAATTTTTATACGCAGAAAGACCTAACCAATGTTTTTCAAAATATTATAATTGATTTGTGCCTAAATCATTCGGTTTTCGGAAAAAACTGATTCGGATAAAACTTGTTCGTGACTATACTAATAACTTTAATTCGAAATATTTTCCAAAAACCAAATGAACAAAGTATAAATTAATTAAAAATTTTTGTAAAACGAGCGCTACATTCATATAGTATACTGTCAATATGGGCCCATATACTTTCAACTTTATTCATTAAATGTCGTAAACAGATATAGAAACGACATTGGACTACTTACAAAACGACCAAAGTTTTTAGAAAGAAGGTAGACAGCACCCTAGAGCTAGACATGTAGACTATAATTTGTCAAAATTTTCACTAAACTTTTGTTGACATTAAATTTACCATCACCACAATTTTCATTTCTCTGATAGTTAAATTGGTGAAAATTTTCACATGTATACAAAATTGAATAGAATTAAATGTATGTGTTAGTGTCCGGTTAATATGCCGAAGTGTATCATCACCAGTTAGCTATGAAGACGATATGACAATAATGACAGACATATTGTATAAATACAATATATACAAAGAAAACCCGTTGAACTTATATATTATTAACATTGCAGTCAAACATGGAAGCATTAAGAGATCGCTCTTGCGACAGATTGTCACTATCAATTATGCCAAAACATGTTTGACGCAGGTAATTTGAAAGCAGGTACTCGCAGTTTTTATATGGAAAACTGTTTTTTAATCGACTTTATTAAATTTTCGAAAAAACATTCATTTATATCTTTCTAAGTCTTTTTTTTCCTAATGACTGAAATTTTACTCCTTTAAGTTTTTTAAAGTCTCGGATTAGTTTTATTTCTCTAGGCAGATTTATATAACCGTCCGAGTGATCTAGTTGTTAAAGGCACTCTGCTCGGACTTGGGAGGTTGCTGATCCGATCCCAGTCAAACGGCGGATTTTGAGTTAAATTAATTTAAAAAAAAACATTTGGGGCGGTAAATAGACTAAACTGTCTGCGTATAGACAAGAACGATATCAACCGGCTATGTTTTTGAAGGTTTTCTACAGTTTCCTTTCACAAACTCCAGATGAACAATCTACCAATTCCTAGTCTGCATACATATTCCTTGTCCTTAAGGGGTCGATAAGAGAGCATTGACAGGCCTACTTGCCAGGCTTCGGCGACCTTCTCTCCGGTACTACTAGTACTACTATATGATTTGTTTGTCTAAATATGGGTAGACCTACTAAACGACCAATAATTTTTAGTGAATTTTTTTATAACACTTTTTTTTTATTCGTTTTATTTTTTTATTTTTAGTGCATTTTTTATAACAGATTTTCAGTATTTTTTACAAGAATTTGGTTTTTTTTGGTAAAAATTTTTTTTTTTGGGGTCGGTTTTTTTTTTTGTAAAAAATTTTTTTGAAGTCGGTTTTTAAAAAAATTTTCTTATTTTCCCATTATGAAGAGTATACCTTTTCAAAAAAAAAAAAAAAAAATTCGCAGAAATCGGTTATCACATATAAAATGAGGATTTTTCTCGATTTCCCGGGGATCCCCTCATCAGAATACGATTTGGTGACAATGGGACCAATGGGAAACCAAACCCTTTAAAACAAAAAAAAAAATTCAAAATCGGTTCATAAATGACGGAGTTCTGAGGTGACAAACATTTAAAAAAAAAAAAAAATACAGATGAACTGAGAACCATCCTCCTTTTTGAAGTCGGGCTAAAAATCTACAACTTGCGTTCTGCATAGTTTTTGAGATATGCAGAATTTAAGACAGAGCATATTCATGATAATTATAACTCATATGAGATAAATTTAGCTTCGAACCAAAAGCAACAACAACAACTTGTTAAAATAGTTAGAACATTGTTTATGTTTTTGTTACACAAATAGCTTTCATCGACTGACCGCCCGATAGACAGACAGACAGGACAGCTTAACTAACATACTGAATGTATTGTATGAACAAACTCAACAATTTTACAATATAAAATTACATTCGACACGAAAGCCATTCATCACATCATAAAGAAAACTATGGAAATAATGTCCACCCACTCACTGGCATATACGTACGTACCCACCTATACATACATCGAAAATACTTGTTGAGAGTAGAAAGTATTTGAAACAAAATAGTTTGCGAGTTATTTGTAGAAAAAAATATGTTGAAATATTTTGTTTTTATAGGTTTTTTTTTCTCGTTTCTATTTTTTATATTATTTATAGAGTTTAAGGACGTTGGGCTATTTTTTTTTTAAATGATAATAAATCTTTCAAAAGAATGGAAATAAACATCATAAGAGTCATCATTTTGCTTTTGTATAATTGGTAATCTTTTAATTCCTAATAGGGAATATGCATGAAAATTTTTTTTCACTTGAATTGAAGCATGTTTACTTGACAAATATCAACGTAAAATTACTTTTTAAATAACTTTAAAAATAAGCGAGATATGAATGATTGAAATTCCCGATTAGACAAAGAGGGTGATTGCCCTCTTAATATGTTATGTGACGTCATATTACACTTTCACCATTTAAAATACACGTAAAACTCCGTTTTTAATATTTTTGCAAGAAAGAGACAGATAATAATTTTTAAAAGCTTATAGCTTCCTTGATATTTGTCGGATTTTAATTTCGTTTTTAAATATTATTACAGTATTAACAGTATTTTCATATTCTGAAAATAAATGTGAAAAAAAATTTTCATGCATATTCCCTATTACAGAAAATCTAAAACTGTTAAAAATACTTCAAACAAAAGTTGTTAGTATATATTTAAGCAACAATTTTGCCATTTAAAGTTTTGTTTTATCTCTTTTATTTTCCAAATCGTAGAAATTAATCATTTAGGTTGTTCTACACTTAAAACCTATACGTTGAAAAGCTTTAAACTCGATATCTAATTTCGTTAACTAATTTCAAAGTGAAAGAAACATTGAAATGTTTAAATTTGAGATTATTAAAGCTCGATAAATGAGAAAGGAATAAAAATTTGTTTCTTGTACTCTTGAGGCTTTTAATTCTGGAAGATAGAAAATATATTTCCTTAAAGTTTAAAAACAGTAAACAATTTTCTATATAAAAACTGCGAGATCCTTTCAAATTGTCTGCTTTAATTATGTTTTGGGATAACAATCGGCTGTAACAATCTTATGCATGAGTTTTCTCGTAATGTTTCATTGTGCCTTTTTGAGGTTAGGCAAATAAATAACGTTATTTTGAAGCAAGTGAAACAAACAACTAACTCAGTTAATTGCATAAATACTCGGTATATACTGAGTTTGTGAAAAAAAGTTTCAAACAAAAGTAGTTTATTTTTCGAAAAGAACAACTTTTTTTATATAAATTTTTGTTCTATCTCTTACTATTTCACAAGTCCGAGCAGCAGAGCGTTCTTCGGAACTGAGACGTTGCTGGATCGATTTTCAACGGCGGCACTATGTCAATTAAATTGATTTAAAATAAATTATGGGGTGGTTAATTGAATAAACTTTCAACAGCATATGGATAAGAACGAAAGTAACCGACTATGCTTGTGAAGTTTTCTTTCACAAACTCCAGATGAATATCTGCATATCAAAGGTTGCAGTCGCACACCCTACCATTCCCGTATTCAATTCCTATCGGTATGACAATGGACCTTATGGTTTAAGTGTGTTCCGCCCGGGGCTGCCGCTACATCATAACCTACGGTTTCCAAGATGTATATTTACCCCTCTGGCGATGCAGGTACTGTCCGATTTTGCCCAATCACCAACTTGACCTGACTTTTTAGCTCTAAAACACACACAATTTCATATTGTTATATCGTTTCGTTTTTGAGTAATAGTGTTTACGAACGAACGGAAATGGACTAAGTCATTTTAAAAACCTATACTCAAATTTTTTTCTGCCATCCACATTTCCAACCGCTAAAAAGTCCGGATTAAACTTCTTATATATCCTTGTATTATATATACTGGGTATAAAAACTACAGAAATTAAAATTTTATCTACAAATTCCAATCCATACTATGCAAATTTTATTAAAATCTTAATTCTAAGAATTCGTTATGTTTGTATTCAATTAATTAACACTGTTTTTTTCTTTCTTTTTGTTTCAGGTGAGTTGAGAGTGCATTGCTTTGTTTCCATTGAATATATTTTAATATTTAAAACGACGATGTACGGATTCTATAACACTGTGTATATAGATAGTGACCACCTACATCATTGGAACTTTTATAGAAATGCGGTATGTATGTACTATTCTATTATACAACTATAACTAAAAATAACTAAAAACTAAACAGAGAATATATATATACACTCCCGTTCATAAAAACTGAACCCGCTAAGTGAACATTCTAGCCGTATATATTACTAAATATATTTATAGTATTGCATACAGTAATTCTTAGATTGTTTCAACTGGTTCAAATTTTTGTGAACGGGAGTGTACATACATATATAGGATGGCACAAAAATATCTTCACGATTTTTAAATTCAATAATTCTTTCTGGAATAGGGAATATGCATGAAAATTTTTTTTTCACTTGAATTGAAGCATGTTTACTTGACAAATATCAAGGTAAAATTACTTTTTAAATAACTTTAAAAATAAGCGAGATATGAATGATTGAAATTCCCGATTAGACAAAGAGGGTGATAGCCCTCTTGATATGTTATGTGACGTCATATTACACTTTCGCCATTTAAAATACACGTAAAACTCCGTTTTTAATATTTTTGCAAGAAAGAGACAGATAATAATCTTTAAAAGCTTATAGCTTCCTTGATATTTGTCGGATTTTAATTTCGATTTTAAATATTGTTACAGTATTAACAGTATTTTCATATTCTGAAAATAAATATGAAAAAAAATTTTCATGCATATTCCCTATTAATATTTATTGAGTTTCTCTTTTTTAGATTATAGTAAATACTTAGGAGTTGCGATATAATTTCGAGTTTCGATATTACCAGCCTGCAGAAAGGATAAATATCGTAACTTTTTATTTGGAAAACGGAAGAAGCTTTATTTCTACTCAGAGAAACTTTCGACGATATTTGAATGATAGATATCTTCCTTCTAACCATAGGATATTACTGATTATTTTCTTTGGTGGTATCTTAAAAAAAGGGTTTATGTAAACAAGACACAATGCTTGGAACAACTTAGAATAGTAGGCGAGAGATTTTGAGATATCTCAAGAAACTTTACGAAAGGTCAGATGTGCTGAAAAGAGCTCATAGTTTTCAGCGCGGAAGGGAATATCATTTGTTAATCATCATTTTTCGTAAATAGTTGGAAAAAAACTTCAAGAAACACACGTTATATTATGAGTTGCAAAATATAAATTTTCTTAACTTCTCATATACTTTTTTTAATTTCAAATCGTGAAGGTACTTTTGCGCCACCTTGTATCTGACTTTTATACTCTATATATACGCTATTGCTATGCTGCTGTTATATCAGTAGAGTTACAGGTAACGCGACTACTGAAAAAAACTTTTTTAATTTAATTAAATAATTTACAGGTACTGTACAGATTTTTTTTATTTTTAGTTTAAAATAAAACTAGAAAGAAAGAAAAATTTGCTTTGGAAATATAAAAAAATATATATATATATATATATATATATATATATATATATATATATATATATATATATATATATTATCTATCTTCACCATTAGATTAATTTTTATAAACTTTGAAATATATAAAAAAATTCTAAATAGCGTACGTATAGTAAAATTTTTACAGTAAAACTTCTTTCATTTAAATCAATCTTGTGGAGTGGAAGGAATTTTTGTGTTACACTAGGAATTGGTAGGATTTGCGGCTGTAGCCGCCTATGATAGGACCTATGCCGATATTCATCTGGAGTTTGAAACCTTCTCAAACATAGCCGGTTACTTCATTCTGGTTCATACGCCGACAGTTTAGTCAATTAACCGCCCCTTTTTTCTTTCTTAATAATTGGCAAACTTTCGATGTTGGGATTCGAACCTATAAACTCCCAGTCCCTCAAGTAGACATAACGCCTTAGACCGCTTGACTACTTGGCTGGTCTATTTTTCGAGATAATTGATCTTCTCCAGAATTTCAATCAATATTTCCAAAATTATATTAAAAAAATCTTTTCATAAAGAAGAGATTTATTTACCATTGGCTTTATTTCAGCATGTTTTGAATGCGAGGCTACTAACTACACTGTTTTCATTATATTATCAAACAATAAATAATTACAAATGTCTGAACACGCATATTGTGTTTTACCACAAAACATAAACCGTGTTTATGGTATGTTTATCGGTTGCTTGAACTATATAAAAAGGCCACAGACAATATACCAATCAATTTGTATGTACAGGACGTCATTCATTCGTAAACTAAACCAATTTTTTTCAGTTGTATAAACTTTATTCCTTTGGTTTTAAGAAAAGCGTTTAAAAAATGTTTTTTTTAGAAAATACCCTATCACTTTGAGTTGCGACTTGAATTAGTCACTCTATACCATCTACACTATTTCTTCTCTCTGTCTATAGACTGTCTATAGACTGTCTTCTCTCTGTCACAGTTTCAGAATTAATTTTGATTACATGATGTTAAGTATACTTAAAGTAAGACCTCAACAAATAGGGAATATGCATGAAAATTTTTTTTCGCATTTATTTTCAGAATATGAAAAAACTGTTAATACTGTAATAATATTTAAAAACGAAATTAAAATCCGACAAATATCAAGGAAACTATAAGCTTTTAAAGTTTATTATTTGTCTCTTTCTTGCAAAAATACTTAAAACGGAGTTTTACGTGTATTTTAAATGGTGAAAGTGTAATATGACGTCACATAACATATCAAGAGGGCTATCACCCTCTTTGTCTAATTGGGAGTTTCAATCATTCATATCTCGCTTATTTTTTTAAGTTATTTAAAAAGTAATTTTACCTAGATATTTGTCAAGTAAACATGCTTCAATTCAAGTGAAAAAAAATTTTCATGCATATTCCCTATTAGTTTGGTTTGATAACAATATATACCTATTACAATAGAACATGTCATAAGACAATTTTGTGTGTTCGGTGTATTTTACACCGATTACTAATAGTTTCATAACAAAATCAGTTATATTACTTCAATATTTAGGTATTTAGACCAACTATACCAGGCGTATTTGGGTCCACTATTTAATTTTTTAGTATAACTTAATCACATTAATATGAATACAACATTTATCATGGTAGTTTTGGTGGCCATGCCCTGTCGGTATTCAACGTACAGAATGTACAAGAATAGAAAATTATTTTATTAAAAATTACCTGAACTAAAAATTCTTGTAATAAATTTTACAACAGAGAATGTGAACCGTAGACAGAAGAGCCTATTGCTGCGTCCATTATCATCAATCAAATATTTGTACAGTCTGCGTTATATAGCTACAGTATAACGGCAATTTATATATATATATATATATATATATATATATATATATAAATATGTTTCTATTGTACGATGTTAAAATTTATATATTATGTGAAGAGAGGCAAGAGCTTTAGAGCTTTAACACTCACACAACTGCGGATAAAACCAAATAACCAAAACTAAAATCAGAATAGATGTAGTGAAAACTACAAATTCCCTAATATAATGTATTATATAAACAAACACAACAAATCATTAAATTCCTACGATGCTTTGAATCACAAAGCTCTCGTATATATATATATATATATATATATATATAAAAGAGCATATGGTTTTATATAGACTCTCTGAAATGCTATTACAATTCACTATTATAGTATATAGTATATTGGAAAGCCTATCACAACCTTCCTTGAAAATCTACGTGTCCCAAATTATCACTGTATTAGATAGATAGATTGTAACGGCTGCCCTGGACGGGCTACACTTCGGCCATAAGGTCCACTTTTTGTGTGTTTTGTGTGTAAACTAGGAATTTGTAGGATGTGCGGATGCAGCCGACTCTGATAAGAACTATGCCGATATTCATCTGGAATTCGTAAAAAAAACTGCAGAAAACCGTCACAAGCATAGCCGGTTACTTCGTTCTTCGGTTCTTCGTTCCACACGCCGACAGTGTCGTTAATTAACCGCCATTTTTTTTTCTTACTAATTGACAAACTGACGATGTCGGAATTCGAACCCATAACCTCCCAGTCCCCAAGTAGACATAACCCCTTAGACCGATCGGCTACTTGGCTGGTCATCACTGTATTACTTGTAATCACCGAATTTTGAAAATAAAATGATTTTACTATTGGAAAATAAATAAATAAAAATTATTTTGTGACTTTTAATTGTACGGCAAAAGCCACAAATTCGCAGGGATGCCTTTTCCCATGCAATATTTTGTATCAAACGGTATGCAGTGTAAGCAAGGCATACCGTCTGAGCGGTTGTTTTTTCCACTTCTTTGTCATAAACCGGGGCAACTCAACTAATATACAACACATATGTGTCAATTATACACATATACCTTCTACCAGAGGCTCTATATATTGGTTTAAACTATAATCCTTAAATTTCGTTATTAGACGATTCCTTGGTAATAAATTAATGATATATTTCCTTCGATCTATTTTGTCTTTATTTGTGATTTTACATTTTTGAAATGGTGCTTCAAAAAGCTTTGAATTTATTCCCGTTTCGACACAATTTGCTAACCTCGTAACTAAAAGTTCGAAACTTATTCCTCATTGGGTACATGAATATTGCATCTATGTTCAATCATTTACATGAACGAGTACCGGAGAAAAACGTCAAAGTGATTCCATAAGTGTTCTGATTTGCCAATTATGACAAAAACTCTAACAATCACCAAACATTTTGTGATTGTGCAAGCTTGATGCACTTTTCTAAGCAAACTAATTGATTAATCGTAAAAATGCTTCGAGAGATTTATGTAGGGAATTTTTTGCGATATAACTTTTAATAAATACATTTTCGTCGAAATTTCCATATATTTTGAGTTATTTATGAAAATGTTTTTGGTTTTGGGGTATTTGTTGAAGTTTTGGGCGATTTATTTTTAAAGAAACACTCTTCATGGATGCTAAATCATTCTGGACATATTTTGACTAATGCCTTTCTGTTTAGTATTTGTGGGATACCCGATGCTAGTTCCTTGGTTGATCTATTGTTACTGCCTCAAATTAATTTTTTTCTGGTATAATATTTAATCAAAATCTATAAATATTGAATGTGATATCATTCTGTCATGGCTAATTCACTGTTTTATAATCAAACTATTCGGTGGTCACTGTGACAGTATATACGAGTATAATACCAATAATAATCCTGCTACATAATAATATCTAGTACCTACATGGTGTTCACTCTAATAACCTTTCATTGACAGACAAAACCATTGAATTGTGTGTGTACACGATACCTCAACACGCCGTAACCAATGCCGCCATGCTGAGAGGTATGTTGTATCACACAGTTCGTCGTCAATGTTGGTGTGACTCCTCTGGATAGGTATATTGTATTCCTGGTGTATGAATACTGAATATAGTGAGATGGTATTATTATTATTATTATTCCAGAAATCACCACCAGGTGTGATTTATATTAAATTTACTCTCAGTGACACAACATTTTCGATTTATTATTATTTTATTAAACGTGTACCTCTTTCAAAATAAAAATAGTTTTATTATTGTTTTCTAAAACATCAAAGAAGGATTCTTTACTGAGAATTTTTCGAATAAATCTGTTTATGTTCAAGGTTTTATATCCTTATATTTGAATAACAATGCTTTATATGTTTTTCAACCTAGAATTTTTCTCGGTGAGCATTTTTTACCGAATACTCAATGTGTTCAGGAATTATCGAGGTTTTTTTTCAAGTAGGGTTAAGGCTCCGAGGTAAAATATATTTACTGCCTCTTAGAGATTATCTTACCAAGATTTACGAATTCAAAAGTTTAGTAGGCTTTAAATCACTAGAAATATCATTTTAAATAGATGAACCTTATAGATGATGATAGATATGCCTTCGAGCAAAATATGGGTGGAGGGAGGGATATCTTTCTTCAAAATCGTATCAGATAGATGCAAAATTTTAACACAAAAAAAGTTTTTTTTTTTTTTAAATAAACAACTATTGATTGAAACTTTTTTTCATAAACCGAATAGTTTCGGTAAAATTTCAGCTCAAATCTATACACCATAGGAACTATTACAAAAGTATATTTGTATATAGCACTTTCATACACTTTATTGTATTTTGATACATTTTTGCGCGTGTACAAAGTAAAACATTTCACGTATTGAATAAACTAAGTTACTGATATAGAGACTTTACCTAGACGTGTAAAAACGCATTTAAAAAGAATTTTTCAAATAAAACAACCTGATAATTAACTCACAACCAATGAAAACCCTACTCTAAAATCTCACCTAAATAATTTCTACTCACGCAACGAATATTTCAAAAGATAATACATGAAGATAATAATTATTATAAGTCAGATATAACATATAATGAATGTAGGTTAGATGTTCCCGTAGGATATATTCCCATAATCATTATTGTTATACTATACATATACCGGTTGTGTAGTTTACATCTTCGCATAGCAGATCTCCTACGAGTATGAGAGAGTACATATGTATACATTAAGCAATGTGTATGAGAAGGAGGTCTTACAGGTTTGTTTTCTTACTTAGAGTTAAACTGTTGTGTGATGTATGGGGTTTTTTTAAGTGAACAGATCAGTTGTTATGATTTGTTGTGTTGTTCAGACTTCAGTATACTATAACTTGTAATAATAATAACAAAACAAACCTATAAGACCTCCTTCTCATACACATTGCTTAATGTATACATATGTACTCTCTCATACTCGTGGGAGATCTACTATGGAAAGATGTAAACTAAACAACCGGTATACTATACCATATATATACACACTTAACTTTCTCAAATAACTTAAATATTATTCTGTTACATATATGGTATAACACTTATCCTCCATTCCTCTCATACTAATAGTACATTTTCCGGATGTTGTATGCTCCTCAACTTAATAATAATGTGACACGTTCCATGTGTATGTGTGTTGGTGTGTGTGAGTGTGTCGTCTTGAGTCATGACTTCGTTGTTACATAATTAAATTGTCACATTATTAACGATGTTAGAAATTATTTATTCAATTATCTTTTCATGTTCCCGTCAATAGATATTTTCCCGTTTAAATAATAAATAAATATTTTACAGACAGGAATTGAAAATAAAGTTTCTTTCAACAAAAGCCTTTCTATAAGAGTGAGACTTTGGTAAATAATTGATTTCACAAATTAGGTCGCATTCTGAACTTAAATTTTGAATACTTCATTGAATAATCTTAACAGACTTCAAATAACGTTAACGTGCTTTTGTTTCATGAAATGTGGTTCAGAGATTCAACCTTTTCTTATTATTACGCACTTTGAGTCACCAAAGACGCGTCTCTTTGGTGGATTTCCAGTTTCTTTAGAATTTCCGTTGGTATAATATAACCGAAAAGCAATCATACTACCAATTCTTGATATATATAGACATGCTAGTTTGCAACAACAATAAAATTAATAGACAGAAAACCACGTTATCCAGACGATAATTTTAATACTTATAAGTATTCGAATTGCAAATATATCTGTAAATAATGAAGTTACAAGCAAGATGGTCATATGATAATTTATGGTAACATTTATTTATTACCTTATAATTAGTTTTTTCCTTTTTTCTAAAATAAAGATAGATATTCAAAACTTTGTGTTAACTTTTTTTCCTTGACCGGTTTTTTCACATTAATGACAGCGTAGCGATTCATGAATATACAGAAAAAAATACGAAAATATACCAGTTTTTCTCATATTATAAATTACTAATTGTATATTATGAACAAAATGTATATTATAGACCTCCTAAACATTTACACTATATTTACTTGGAGTGTTTATTTTATTTATTTCTTAACATATATTTGTATTTGTATGGGAATCCCCTCATTACAAATACAATTCGTTGTTTCAAATAGAATTCTTAGTAGTTGTATTAAATTTGACCTTAGTATTCAGATATAATAATCAGTTTATATAAAACAGTAATTAATATCTAAAATATATATTAATGTCAATAAATATCTTTTCTAACTGTTGTAAACATCCTTAATGTTCATTGTTCTTTAGAGCTTCGAAGTCGAGAGTGTGTTCACTTTACCCGAATGCAATGTAATCACATTTTTTGTAATGAAAGTTTCGAGAACGATCCCATTACGATTACAGATGAATATTACTATTCATCTGTATATTAAGCTTACTATTCCTAGAATGAAAATTTTTTTCATTTATTGCATTTAATATGCAGGAAAAATTGCAACTATGGTTGTTCCATGTTTTGTTCGTTCAAATGTGCGTATGTATACAACACTGTTAGTCATAAAGGTGTGAATGACAAAGATGCCAATGCAAATATTACAAAAATAGTAAACTATTCGTTATAGATTTCTTATACTAGTATGTTTGATTTTTGTGTCGAGGTGATTC
Source organism: Nineta flava (assembly GCA_963920215.1). Taxonomy (NCBI): domain Eukaryota; kingdom Metazoa; phylum Arthropoda; class Insecta; order Neuroptera; family Chrysopidae; genus Nineta; species Nineta flava. The sequence continues at coordinate 46,247,152 of OY986044.1, forward strand.
TAATTCACTAGCCTCTCTAAAGACGTTTTACTCCAAAAGTCATTAATTAGTAAATGACTTAATTTAGTAGAAAGAAAATAAATTTAATGAATTGAATGAAAAAGTAACTCGATATAGGCATCCATACATCATTTAAAAAGTAAACAATCTAGAAATCATTAAGATAATCACCTTCAATTGGAAGAAAATCGTTTAAATACATTGTGTGTACTCGAACTAATTGTTCTCAAATAAAACAATTAATAATTAAACTGAAAAAATGTAGTTTTTTTTTTTCAATAGAAAATAATATAACAATAAATCTATCTAATTTCATACGTTATTAACAATTTTTTTAATTGCTCAGGTTTTTTTTAAATTTTTTTAAATTAATTATAATTTCCGGTAGTTGAGTCTGCTGCTTTCATTCGTATCTATACACACATATGAAATAGTTCTTTTTTGTTTCAAGTTCATGGAGCAATAATCAGTAGTTGTTAATGAACACATCATAATATTATATACTGCATGAAATGAATGATTCTATTCAGTTATAGAAAAATAAAAAGGTCATTGAACGATATCGTGCTGCTGCAAATTTTTTTTGATTTAAAGGATGTGCAACATTGGAATGCCATTGAGTTTTCTGCCCCCACATATACAAAATTCGCTGCGGTAACTAAGCGATTTTCTCAGTGCGTGGAATCATTATGAATATGAAACCAAGTTACCAAAACGATAGTTGTAATATTACTAATAAAGTGTAAGAACATTAAAAATTGGAACTATTTCTATAGATATTTTGTACAATTTTCTTACGATATAGTTTTTTGTTTTACCAATATCATTTTGCCTTTTATCGAACTTGACTTGACCTGATCGATTAAACTTAATATTGAGACCTGTACCTTCATGGAGATAGAGCCGTGCAGATAGCGCGCTAAAAGTGTCTTTGAGTTCTGTAAAGTAAAAGATGTAACTCTTTAACTGATTAACTGAAGCACCCATAATGAGGAGCAGCTATTTAATGATATGATTGCTATACTTTTATTAGACGAAGTGTAGTAATCGTTGTCTAGTTTTGCGTGCTATATATAGTACTATGCCTCAAAAATAGCGCTGATTTTTCAAAATATTTTAGTTGATTTGTACCTTGTTCATTTTGGAAAAATTTGAAAGCATTTGATGTCAAAGAATACTATCAATGTTTAGGCATATTACTTAAATGCCAAATTAAGTAATCGATAGTTACTTCCGTTGGTATAATATAACCGAAAGGCAACCATACTAACAATTATTGATATAAATAGACATTAATTTACAAAAACCAATTAATAAATACAACTATAGACATCAAAGATATTGAATGATCATATGCATTCTACTACCTATAACATTTCAGGTCGCTTAGCAGCAGAGCATTGGTCTAGAATGCGAGATGTCGTGGGTTCGATTCCAACCTTAGATGTGTATGATTTTTCATATCCAGCATTTGATTTCAAAGAATTGGTTTTCTATTCATTATCTACGTGTTGAATTTTTCATTGTATATTTTAGACATGAGATACTTTTTACGAACCTTTCGGTTTATTATAATGCACTCAAGTAATTTGCATTGCAATGCATACACAATTTCCCATATTCTACCACTGCAGACATACATGTATTTATTTTTTTTTTGTTATTTTTAAATATACAATAATTTTATTTATTATTTATACAATCGTTGTACAGTTATTCGAACTTTTTCAAATAGATAAAATAGACAAACATTGTGTAAACTAAAAGTAAGGTTACCTATATGATGATTCTATTATTGACTGAATGTCTGAATGTCTGTGCCGTGAATTGTTGTGTTAAACTGACTTCACTACAATATATATATGTTCACAGTTTATCATAAAGTTTTCCTAGTAATAATAAATATAAATGGTATTTGTTATTATCATGAAAAATAATTTATTCGTAGTATATAAATTATTTATATAAAGTATATTATTACATAAATAGCATACTTTTGCATAGAAAAAAAACCGGCTAGTTTTACTCAGAAATATTATCGCCATCAACAGTTGCGTCAACATCAAAATTTGTACAGTCTGTGCCTGTTCGGCTGTCGATTTCTAATATTTCGAACTAAACTAAAAATACTTTGATTATATTTCTTCGCAAACCTATTGCATTTTAACTCGAGCTGATTGTCACATAATCATCCAAATTATAATTTTCGTTACTTTTGTTGCTGACACATTCAACGATCGTCAAAATTTCTAGATCATTTTCTGAGAAGCTCAAAACTTCATACAAATGTAGGTTAAAAGTAAAGAACAAAAAGAAAAACAGAAATACTACGTTAAGATTTTCCCTAGTAGCTATTTAATCTATACTGGGCGAGTTTCCAAATATTTTGATAGCACAAAATATATAATTGTTATGTAAAATTATTAAACAGCTTCTAAGGAAAACCTTACAATCGCTTCGCCTTCATGTAGGTTAGGTTAAGTCGTATCGGCTGTCCTGGAGGGGACACACTTAGACCGTCGAAATGGGGCTGACCCATTCTTGCCACTATTCCTAAAACATTTTGGAGCTGTTAAGATACAGGAAACCAGCCAAGTAGCCGAGCGGTTTAAGGCGTCATGTCTGCGCAGTATGCAGTACTTGGAAACTGGGAGGTTATGGGTTCGTATCCCCACATCGGCAGTTTGTCAATTATAAAAAAAAAAAAAAAAGGGGGCGGTTAATTGACTAAACTGTCGGCGTATGGACAAGAACGAAGTAACCGGCTATGCTTGAGAAGGTTTTCTGCAGTTTCCTTCACGAACTCCAGATGAATATCGACATAGTTCTTATCATAGTCGGCTGCAGCCGCATATCCTACCAATTCCTAGTCTACTCACAAATTCCTTCCACTCCACGTACATCCTAAGGAATCACAATAGACCTTATGGTCGAAGTGTAGCCCGTCCAGGGCAGCCTTTACAATCTACCTCTATCTACCTCTAAGGTACAGGAATAGGGCTTTGATATCGATTTGGGGCTGACACAACCATGCCAATACTGCTTAAACTACTTGGAGCTGTTCAGATACAGCAATAGGGCTTTGGCGCCGGAAGACTTTAGCTCCAAGAAATCGTCATTTTAGTTCAAACAACGTTTGACCCAGAAGGGTGAGGAATCTCGTCAAGGTAAGAGCTGGGCTGTGAAAGAGAAGGTGAGTTATCTTTACCGCCTCCTCACAGGGGCAGCTCCTACAATTCACGTAGTTCTCACTACTTTTTCCAGAGAATAAACAATAACTTTATCCCTTTTAACATTTACGTTTTCGACGAGATTGTACTTTTAACAATAAATTTATTTCTTGAAATAGGAATTCGTATTTAAACGACAATAATCGATGAGCAGCACAGAGCTTAAAAATTATACTCACGTAAAAAAATTTCATAAAAAAAAAGAAAGAAAAACAAAACTATTTCGAAATGTGTATCTGTACGTAACGATAGTCGAAGTTTTCGATTCGATATAGAAAATTTTATTCACAACTTGTTTTATTAATAAAAATAAAAACAAACGATACCTAGAGAAGTTATCGACTTGTGAAGCAAAAATAAAATCCATCGGTCGAGAAGAACCAACAACAGCAAGATGGGACGGGGTATGGTCGGTAACAGGCTAGAGAAGAGTGGTGGTTTAAATGATTGAACTTTATATATGGGGGAGTTTTTCTCGTTACGTTAAGGAAATGTTAAAATGTGCACACAAATGTATCGTCGTGTGGAAAAGATGTCGTTCGTACAAGTAAGCTAATGGTCCACACACACACACACATACATGTATACAAGCTATCCATCCATCTATCTCGACGTCGGTCGACTACTATGACCAGCGTCCATTCGAGTATATCACGTTCGTACCACACCAACTAACAACGACATGTTGTCGCATTCTCATTCCTGTTAGAATATATGTTTTGTCACGTGACTGACTCACCACTGATGACTTGATCGTATTGTTTCTATTTTCTACTTTCGAGGTCATGCCAAATACGTTCGTTGTTTGTGTGTATGATCATAAAATGTGAGGATTTTCTGTTTTCACAAACTTCTCCGTGTGTGTGTTACACAGGAGAGGGAAGAGATGATGGGATTAAGAGGAAAGGGTGGTAGGTTGTGAAAAGTTTTATGATCAATATATTTGTCGATTCAATTGGGAATTATCCTAGAGAATACGAAAAAAAATTGCATATTATTTTGTGTTATATTTATTGGTTATGGTAAAATTTCTAACGAAAAAAAAGGTGGCGTCCTGAAAAATGTTCAACGTTGCTTTTTCTTGTCAAGTCCTTTTTCTGTGTCCTTTCAAATGAGCATCTGAAAGATTAGAATCTTCTACCCAAGAACAAATTTAGGAATTATTTTCGCTACAAGATCGGGAATCAATGATTGAATTTTCATATCTTGGTAAATCCACCCAGGAATATGTACGATTCCTAGGTTAACTAAGGCAGAATAGGTAAACCCGTTCTCTGCTCCATTGTAGATGTGAAATTTGGGAATTGGGACTGTGATGGAAAACACTAGCAAAACGGACAAAAAAGTTTAAGAAAGCAATAGTACGCTTTTGAGTTTATCCTGGACTGACCTACGCGTAACTTTTCCACAGTTGTATGGAAGCTCAGAACGAAAGCTTTCTGTGGGTCACGGTTTTTTTCATACGTTATATGGATTAAAACTTTTTTTTACAAGTTATTTGACTATAAATATCCGATTGGGATATTTCTTGAAGGTCATCTAAAATTAAAGCTTCAAATATTGGCGTCTCCTTTCGAAGGTGGGAGAAACAAATGGTTAACTATATTTTAAATATAGTGGCACTAAATATGTCCAAATGTGTTCATTCATACCGACCAAGATCTTTCATACAAAGAGTTTCGTCGTTTACCAATAGACCTTCTGCACTCTCTGCCCTACCCCTCTCTAAAAAATTACTTTGTACTCCACTACTGGTCTGTTAAAATATGATAACTAAAAGGTACAAAAATTAACATAATAGCCAGCTAATTAGCGTAAACATAATTTTAATAATAAATAAAATAGCTGAACTAATATAAACGATTAATAAATAATATTTAATTATTTAATACATAAATCATCGTTATAAAAGGCAACGAACCAACAACACTACTCCAGTCAGCCAAACCATCATTCATCCATCCGTCCAAACAGCCCAAATGGATTGGTAAACAAATGAATAATAATTCAACACAACACCAAAACAATATTTGGTTCACCAAACATAATGTGTATAACATTATACTTGCTTATCTAAGCTGTATAGAAAATAGGTGTATGATTTTTCATATATTAACTAACAATATCATCAACTCAAAACCATTGCAATAAATACATTGTGTACAGTTGTTTACACACAAATATTTTCAGTCTCAATTTGTTTTGTATACATTATTTCGTATGAAACAAGTTTTCACATGTAAAATTGCATGAAAATACTATTAAATAAATAAATTTTGTTTAGTTCATTTTCTTACAAATATAGAAGGAATATAAGAATATTTTTGTTTTGTTATACATATAGAATGCATATTCCGTCTACTTTTACTGCAATATATGTAATGTTTACTAATGAATGATTAACAAAGTCACATTTACAACGTAGTGGACTCAAAACCATTTCAATAAATACATTGTGTACAGTTGTTTACTCACAAATATTTTCAGTCTCAATTTGTTTTGTATGAAACAAGTTTTCACATGTAAAATTGCATGAAAATACTATTAAATAAATAAATTTTGTTTAGTTCATTTTCTTACAAATATAGAAGAAATATAAGAATATTTTTGTTTTGTTATACATGTAGAATGTATATGCCGTCTACTTTTACTGCAATATTTGTAATGTTTACTAATGAATGATTAATAAAATCACATTTACAACTAAGTGGTGGGTCGGTAATTGGATTTTATATCAAAATTTTTCCTCTTACAGCATCAAAGATATGTTGATTCCGTTCTCCACTAGCTGGAAAACGGATAAACCGATTCAGTACGTTCACAAAGTCGAAATTCTTGAAACATTTTAGCTCTAGAAGACACACACAAATGATCAGCTCAACCATTTTCAACCATTACAAAGTGGGGACTAAACTCATAATTCCCCTATGTATATTTTCTCATAGGATATACAAGAAGATTTTAAAAAAAAACCTTGTATTTTTTCTGTTCTACAATTACATATTTAAAACGTGACAGAGATCCTAAAATCACGAAAAACATATTTTATCTTTTTCTGTAATTAGAAACTGTTTTACATGAATGAACTGTACGTAATAATATCATCACCCCTTACACGTTTCGAACATAGATAAAGTTATTGCACACGCGATAACATTAAATAAATGCTTGAGGTTATTGTTCTTTTCATTTAATTTCACACCTTCCCGTTTTCTAAATTTATTTAATTTCTTTTTAAAACAAAATAAACACATGAAATATAAAACACACATAACTCAATTTATTTATATCTGTATATCTACTTGTTACACTCGCATGAATCTCGTAACAAACACGTTGTACGTAATATTTCTTACAAAGAGATTTAAACAATTTGAAGAACATAAAAAAATCCTAGACTATAGTCAAAATTGATTATTACACTTCGAAATCTGAAAACTGACTGACTAAATATTCAAAAAAATTAGCTTTTAACAGTAAGGAAAACACTAAACAGAAAAGTAATTACTTGCAAAAGCGTGAAGCGTTTTGTCTATCATTGTTTTCTAAAAGAAATTTTTAATACAAAGCGATCCACGCGTTCCAATAAACATGCTTTGAAGTTAGGTTACCACCAAATTATTTTCGAAAACCGAATTAGTACAGTTAATAGAGAATATTGCGCTGCACTAAGTTACAGGAGTTATTTGTTTTTTTAAATTTCGTTCAGTATCACGTACTCAATGTAAATGAACAAAATCCTTACAAATTTCGACCTCGGAAGTGCCGCAATTTTGAGAAAAACTGTAGATATAGGACGCCTATTGATTATCTCTATTCTGAATACATTTCTTTTATTATGTTTTATAACTTCAATAATGTAAAATCACTCAGTACATTCATTTTGGCGAATAAAGTAATCATTTGTTGTTTTGTAACTTTTTGTTGAAACAAACTCTAACTAATATCCATTTATTTTAATGCGTTGATACGTTTTTCTCTTTGACATGACGGAGGGGTAGAGAAGAGCTTAATTATTTTAATGTTTAACTTTTTGTTGTAATTTGATTTTGCAGCTTTTTATAAATGTTTACTATTCCGTTTTTTTTTTCTAAAGAAGCAAATTATATACTATATATTGCCTCATCATAATAACAATATCAATTTTTATTAAAATGGTTATTTTACTGTACAGTGAATCTTCTTATTATTAGAAAACTTTTAAAGAGAATAATAATAGTCATTTTTAAGAGAATATTATTTGTAAGGTGAAGAACATGATTGGTACTTAGTAGATTCTTCTGTGAGGTTTTAATATACAGTGTGTGAATTAAATGGTTCCTTTAATATATACAAAAGTCATATCGACTTATGGTGGCAGTATGTACTATGGGTCACAAAAGTTATGCCCTTTTTTCAAAATTGTATGGTCTTTGTGTGCCTTATCCATTCGGCTTTTGGGAAAAAGCGTTCATTATAAATATACGAACAACTTTTATTCGACACATTTTCCCAAAAACCGAATAAATAAGGAAAAAATTTTGAAAATAAAGAACGTTACTTTTGTGGCCAATTGTACTCTGGGCCACAAAAGTAGTGGTTTTTTAAAAAAATGTACGCTCCCGTTCATAAAAATTGAACCAGTAATTCACATTCTAAGCGTATGTATGACTAAATATATGTATAGTTACATATAGTTTGGTTGTTCAATTTGATTGTTCAACTGGTTCAATTTTTATAAACGGTAGTGTACATTTTTGATAATGGCCACTACTTTTGTGGCCCAGAGTCCAATTGGCCACAAACGTAACGTTCTTTATTTTTAAAATTTTTCATTTTGTGCCTTATTTATTCGGTTTCTGGGAAAATGTGTCGAATAAAGGTGTTACTTTATTTATGATGAACAACTTTTATCCGAAGCATTTTTGAGTGAAAAACCTGCATATGTTACCAATTTGCGAAAAACGTCGAAATCTATACTAACACTGTTGTAAAATGGGATAAATTCTAAGAAATTCTAAGGGATAACTTCACTGATTGTCATCCGGTACAATATAATTGCTTAAAACTCCTTTCTTTAACATTGTTAATGAACAATAAACAGACCTGTGATTCGAAAAAGTCGCATAGCAAATATTGACTTCCGACGTTGTTTTAAACAATTTTCACAATCTATGCTTATCATACTGTATCAAGTAAAATTCCATCATGAATCGAGAGGCCAGAGAAACTTTTACAATTGATAAAACTTCTTCCAGTTTACATTAAGGACATTCTTACTTTAGGAGACAATTAACATCACAGTATTGAAAATAACTAAAGTCTACGACAGTCTGACGTTTCATCGCCTTTCATTTGTTTGTCAACGTCTTTAAGTGAACACCTTGTATATTTACATACTAATTTGTTTATTTTAATAATAATTATTAATGTTTATACAAAACATTTTTATGACTGTTTTATGACTCTTAACATGGGATATTTTAATTTATACATATATTATGCGTATATAGACCTTTCTAAAATGTATTACGAACTACACCATTAAAACTCTTTAAAGGTTATAAACTTGTCCAGATTGTTTTAATTTTAACTTTTAACCCTAAACTGTCTTGGTAAAATAATTTATGTTGGTGTTCTTTTAAAAAACAAACATGTACACAATACCATAAAAACCATATACCACAAATTACGATTTGTATGGTACAACGGATGGTTAGATCTTATAGTCCGGATAGAAGAGACACGCATGCCTAAAAGAATACTGAATGTCAAAATCTACGCTACAAGAAGCAGAGGAAGACAACGATTAAGAGGCACGAAGATCACCACTGAACAGAATGAAGAGGCATTTTGGAAGAGAGGCATTTGCTTGCTTGTTAGCATGCCTAAAAGAATGCTGATTGCCAAAATCTATGCTACAAGAAGAAAGAAACACCGAGGTAAAAAGGAACGAAGACCACGATAGAACAGAATGAAGAGGTATTTTGGAAGAGACTGTAAGAAGACAAGTTGAAAGATATAAATATCTTTATTGAAAATTTAGAATGAGTGTCCATTATGTTTGTTGATAATTACCAAGGTAATTTACAATAACAATTACCGTGGTAACTTGGGGAGGATATAGTTGAGGAGCAATGGTTTCTAAAAGAAAGCATAATTGATTTTAGAAGCGTACCGCTACAAGACCAAGGCCCACATCGGGCTGTAAAGCCATTTGCTTGCTTGTTAGCGAATAAAATCTAAAGAAAAAGGATACTTTTCTTGATTACATATAACTTTGTCTCTGATTGATTTCAACAGAAGTGAAAAAGTTAATTTTTCTTCAAACTGCATGAGAAAATACATTACTATTTCACTATCCGATCGTGCCATTAAAATCTTCTTCTTTGCCCGAATGATTTGTCTAAAGAAAATTAAGAGTTTTTCAAAGTGCCTATCAGTTTTTAATCCAAACAGATGTCGGATAATATTTTTACAAAAGTAATCACTTTTGTTCTGATAAAATAAAATATAATATATTATCAAGTATAATACGATATTCTAAGCGATATATATCATCAGAAGGTTAAGCTAATATGTTCTTCTCTTATCTTAAACATATGCCGTATTCAATATGTGTTTTTAATTCATTTAATTCAACCCACAATGAAATCTATCTATATTCAATTACTTGTAAAATTTGTTGATAATATTAATAATAGATATTATGAATAGTGCGTTGGTTGTTCTATTATTTGCTGAGTTAATTTTGTGACAAAACCACAAATGAGGTATCACATTATACGGGTTTAAATACAGCCATTGTGTGTGTCATAACATACATAAGCGGTTTATTACTAAACACAAACTCATTATGAATTATCTCAATTGATCTTATAAACAAAGATTTCTATTTAACTAAGCAAAGATTTTGTTGTGTAATTAAAAACCATGTTTACAATGATGGGAAATATAATCATTGACGTAAGATATACTAGAATGTGTAAAACTATTTGATGGCAAATTTAGAGCTCACTGCGAAAGTAAATAAATAGAATATAATCAATTATTTGTCTTACATAATTATATACGTTTTGCGACTAAATGTAGTCATGATTCTCAGCATGAATTGGCTAATCGTAATTATTCTCTGGGCAGATATTTTCCTCCTGGCTAATTTAGTGACTGTCTCTCCCGAATAAAAGGTTATATAAGATTCTTAAAAACACAAAAAGTTATAATCAAGACATATATTATTGGAATCTCTGGCTGGCGCGGAGCTCAATATTTGAATCTACTTACGATAGTTTCCAAGTGCAATAGTTCACCAGAGTACGAACACGAAACGTAGGCGGAACGGTATATCGCGGGACTTGAACCAGAAAACCTATGAGCTCTTGTTTCTTATTTATCCGAACATATCACTAACTTATTGTTTTAAAAATAGTCAGTGTTTATAATACCGGCTCCAGCTGATTATATACTATTAAATTCTCCATTGTGAAATTTCACCAGAAAAACTTCCACTTAAGATCTTATGTGAGGTAGATTCTAAAGCACGAGTTGGCACAAGTTATACTGAAAGAAGTAATATGCAACAAACCTCGAAACCAAGTAGATACAAGACTTTAAAAATAGGACCCGTGTTTCATACACCAATTGAAAAAGCTGTAATTGTTGAAATGTTGAAAGCAAAATATTTGTATGTATTCCACATTACTGCAAATGGACCATTTTTTAAAGTACTTTATAAAACTTCAAATACGTCAGAATCCTTGTTTTCTAAACTAACCAATATCTCAAAAACGGTAAGATTTTGGATTTATCATAAGAATCGACGTGATCATTCTATGAAACACTTCCTATGTAAGCATAGCTTTATAATCAAATAATTACACACAATAATTATGTACGGGATGCGAAGGGTGAGAAGGATACAGGAGTATTCCGTTTGTTTTGTAATTGGGCATATAAATTCCAATAGTATTACTAAACAACAATTATAATATAGACTATCATTGTTGTATAGTCTAAAGACCTAACCATATTCAAATTTGAATTATGTTAGTTACATTAAACTATGTATATGCCTATATATACTATCCTTACTTGAGTGACATAGTCACTATATGACTCAATGAGTATGACTAGTAGTACCTTCAGAACCATGTACTATCAAGATCAAAAAAAATGGTGTACGTTGTTGAAACTCTTTATATCGAACTATACCAAATTCATTCGAGTTTCGATACTACGTTCAAAACAAATGTTAAGTTCACCAGTGACTAAGTTTGTAAACAAATTGTGGAAGTATTTTTTCACCCACTTCTAATTGTTGTATAGATTTGAATACATATGTCCCCAAGTTACACCTCGTAAATACCAACAAACTTGTATCTTATTATTAAATATTGAACCTAATAAAACCTAAACCGTTTTTATAAATTGCGACACCTCTATCAGGCGCTGCGTTTTTTCGCGTATATGGAGATTCGGTGGAGGACTAACGCTGCACAAAGGCGCATAGGTACGTGCTTAAACAAAAATACGTGCTTTTATTAAGAGATATAGTTGATTGTATAATCGTTAGGCATTTTATATTGAAAATATCTTTCAAACGACTATGCTCGTTTAATACGAACACAAAGAGGCCCACTACGCTTTCACAAAATACTTTTTAATTTCATTTTTATGCTTTTTAGTGCGTTATCTACTAATAGTGCAACACTTCTGATCTATCTACATTTATTTTGAATGCGATAGTGCTTCTCTATTTAAGGTATAAACATAGTTATTATGTAATTGAAGTACTTATAGTTTGTAGGTATGTGCTCTTATAATTGAATTATTGCGCTGAATTGAACTTACAATGGTTTCTATGTAACTATTGCGTTTGTTGTTTGATTATATCATTTATGAATGCTGTCTGCACTCAGAGGTTTCACTACATACAAACCTCCAATTTAGAGTTACATTAACCATGTCTGAAATAAATTACATATCCGCATGGCTTAAATAGCGATGTTTGGAAAGATTGATATTACACAGCCGTTATTCTAGTGCTAATCTTATCTTCCTCTTGATAATATATTTTTATTGTCCTCCTTAGTGTCTTGTACTAGAATGAAGTTGAGACTCTGTTGCAGAGCTCATCGATTTTTTCTTCAACAAGAGCCCAGTTTGCTAGAGGATAGTTCATTCTTGCATGTTTTTAAAAAATTTTCACTTCCAAAAAGAAACCTTTTGCTTTGTCCTCAAGAAATGTACTTCGTATTATCATGCTTTGTCCCCATGATAGTACGATTTTTTTTGGACGCCTTAACTTTAGCGTGTATCACTAAGCAAACTAATAGACAAAATGTGTTTCTGTTGTTTTTTCGAAGAAAATTTATGCTCTACAACTTTTAATATACAGTTGTCGAAATTTTAATGCGTTTCCAGTTGAAAAACTTGGAAAACTATTTGACTTTGGGGAAAGAGAGCTGTTTTTATATATATCTAACATCCTTATAAACATATTTTGATTAAGGATGTGCTAGATATAATACATTCATAAAATTCTACAAAATCCAATATATTATAAATATTAAAATTGATTATCAATATCTAATTTAAAAAATCAGATGACATGTTTGTCTATATAGTATACGCTAGTTCTCTCATACTATGTCTTACGTAACCTGGAAGAAAAATGGCATTAGTGTTTTATTGTGACGCCTAAGTATACACAGATAATAATGTGGAACGACTGTCAATGATATGAAAAGATTGATTCATTCATCTGTGTCATCCGTGTAACGTAGTGTAGAATTCCAGAGATCCAGGGTTCGATACCTGGTGGATGAGTTAATTTTTTCATATCAATATTTAACTAAAAAAATTCATTATGGTAATTTTAACATGTTTGACTCAGTATATTTGTATAACTGTGTAACATTTTTATCTCGAAAAAGAAAAACAAAAAGCAGTGTCTAATTTATTTACAAAGTTGTTACCAGTTTAAATACAAAAAATCATATTTTCTCATAATGTGCTCTATGCTAAAAATTTTATTTTTAAAGATAACTTTTTCAAATGAAAACTTGCGAAATATAAAAGATTAAAAGTTTTATCGGGTAGTATCAATTCTTGTGCATGAACGCCTACAAATACATTTCTATTCTTTTTGTGAAAATCTTTCCTCTTTTTAGTTTGAGTTTAGCTTAGTATAGAAGGTCACATAAAGAATCTATATTTTTCTCGTACTTGGTACATCCTGTACTGAACGCAACCATTTTGCAATTCAAATGATAAATCAATTGAACTTTATAGACATGATATTTGTACACAATATATAGAACCTATATTAGGTAATCTTCGTTAGAGATATTTTGGTATAAAACAAAGAAAAACATCTAACGTTTATTATTGCATTTTCCTCTTATAGAAATATATACTATAGATACTATTTAATAGTATCAATTTCAGAGTTACTAACTGTATGCATATAATGAAGATGCACTTTTAGAAACAGTAGTAGTATGCCAGAATTTAAACACAATTCACAAGTGATATACAAATATTTGGTAAGTTCTTATAAGATAAATGTTTGGTTTTGGTAAGATAATAAAACAATATTAGCATTATTGCAACACTAAATTTGTATATATCTGTTATATGCATGCTGTGGTATATTTTAAAGACATTTAAGTCAATTTCATTTCAATAATTTAAAACTTAATTTGAATGAATCTTTGATGTTAAATGAATTTATTGAGAAATTTGAATTTGTAAAATTAATTGATTTCTTGAAGAAAAAAAATTCGTTACGCAGGAGCTGCTTCAACTTAGCGAATTTCCTTAAAATACATAAATCACTTTCTAGCGGTCACAATTTTAGTCTGATCAAAATGAAATGTCGTTTATGATTTTAGTATTTGCAAGGCCAATTTTATTAGCGAATTTCCTGAAAGGAAATAGAGCTATTGGTCCCGTACCGAAGTCAAAATTTCGCGAAAATTTCTTCAAATGTCCATCGATCCTACCTTGTAGATGTCAAAAATCACCATCTGTAAAATTTATATATATATATCTATGGACATATATATATATATATATATATATATACATATATATATATATATGTGTCTGTCATCACTCTAGCGGTCACAGTTTTCATTTTATCGGAATGAGATTTGATATTTGAAGCGCTTTTGGTATTCAAAAGGTCAAGTTCGTTAATGGGTAAAATCGGACCAGGGGAAAGGGGGGTTTAAAGGGAGGGTGAAACACAAAATTTGACATATCTCCCTTAATATTCGAAAAATCGAAAATTTTATAAGAAGTAAAGTTGTAGGTATTAAGTTTTACTGTAATTTTGTTTCTTATAATTTTTTCTGTAACCCTAATATTTACAAAAATATTGACGGTTTAAGATTGAAAATTAAATTCCTCAAGATCTCTGTACGCATTAGAGTTTGAGCAAAAAAAATAAGGTGATGAATTGTAGCAAACATGATTTTCTACAACTTTGTTTCTTACGCATTTTTCGATTGTTCTAATATTAAGAGAGATTTTTTATATTTTGTGTTTTCTTCTATCTTTATGCCCCCCTTTCCCCTTGACGTATGTTATTTATTAATAAAATTGGCCATGCAAATACTAAAATCAGATACGACATTTCATTTTGATCAGATTAACATTGTGACCGCTAGAGAGTAATTTATTTATTCCAAGGAAATTCGCTAAGTTGAAGCAGCTCCTGCGTAACGAATTTTAATAAATGTCATACGTGAAGGGGCAATGGGGGCAAAAAGAAAGAAGAAAACACAAAATACAAAATATCTCTTTTAATATTAGAACAATCAAAAAATGCGTAAGGAACAAAGTTGTAGAAAATCATGTTTGCTACAATTCATGGTCTTATCATTTTTGCTCAAACTCTAATATGTACAGAGATAGTGAGGAATTTAGTTTTCAATCTTAAACCGTCAATATTTCTGTAAATATTAGTGTAACAGAAAAAATGTTGAGAAACAAAACTGCAGTAAAATTTAATACCTAAAACTTTACTTCTTATAAATTTTTCGATTTTTCGAATATTAAGGGAGATATGTTAAATTTTGTGTTTCCCCCTTCCTTTTAACCCCCCTTTCCCCTCGTCGGATTTTACCCATTAACGAACTTGACCTTTTGAATACCAAAAGCGCCTCAAATACCAAATTTCATTCCGATAAAATGAAAACTGTGACCGCTAGAGTGATTACAGACACATATATATATATGTATATATATATATATATATATATATATATATATATATATATGTCCATAGATATATATATATAAATTTTACAGATGGGGATTTTTGACATCTACTAGGTAGGATCGATGGACATTTGAAGAAATTTTTGCGAAATTTTGACTTCGGTACGGGACCAATAGCTCTATTTCCTTTCAGGAAATTCGCTAAAAAAGATTTCTTACGCAGGAGCTGCGTCAATTTAGCGAGTTTTCTCAGAATAATTTCTGAAAACAGATTAAATTACATTCCAACCGGATTAAAACTGTGATCTCTAGAGTGGTTAACCAGAATCAAAAAACTTTACACACGGATCTTAAATAATGTTTTTTTTATATAGCTTTCATTATTGTATCCTACTTTTATTAGTTCATTCAAAATTTTGATTTCGAAAACTTTGATTTCGAATTAAGTCAAACTATAGGAGAAAAATTTGTCCCGTTTAAAAAATATTGCATTAAAATTACCCATGACATCTTATATGCGAAAATTTTTAAGATGGTAGCGCCATGTCACCATGTCATGATGTTAGAGCCAATATTTACTTATAAATATAACATGTGCTTTTTTGTGTTTTATTTTTTAAGATTTTATTATTTTGTAGCGATTTTAGTAAATTTTTGTACTTTACTAAAAATTTAGTTTTGTGTCCAAAAGTATTAAATTGCAACTGTTTATCAATTTATCAATTTTATCAATTTCAATTTCCACGCTTTGTGCCTATCTTTTAGAGATTTATTTTCAATTAATATTTTTTCTTTATCTAGCTTTGGAAAATAATGAAACGAAATTTCTGGGTTTCTTCTTTTATTGGACGATGAACACAAAGGCACTGAACAAGATTAAGATGTTTTTTAAATTATAAAATTTGCTTAAAAAAAACGCTTATAGAACTAAATTTTCATAAATTTCATAAATTGGTTTTCTGGTACTCATGCGGTCAATTTCTCCTAGATTAACTCGTTAAAACATAAATTAAACACAAATTAATTATTTTATGAAATAAATATTATACAAATTATTATTATTTATACATTAAATAATATAATTCATAAACCGAAAAACCAATCTCTCAACACACAAAAGGTAACCCACAATAACAATCGATGCATACTCTGAAAACTGAATGAAGAGATACTATAATATCATATATTATATATTATATACAATTATACAATTGTTATTTAAATAATTATAATTATTTTATTATAGAATTGATTAGAACTACAAATATGAAATTATCAAATATAACTTTTCAATCCGTACATTAGCCACAGATGTTTATAACCGTAGATCGATCACGTTATATTATTTAGATCATCAATACAACATTTTAACATTTTATCAAGTGGAAAATTTACAAAATGGAAAGCCATTTTTAAGTTGATAATGCTGAAATATATGAAATGCAAAAAACATTATAATTATTACTATTATTCTTAGGCAAAAATAGCCGTCATTCCACTGACCTACCCTTATGGGCAGAATATCCTGTAATTTATATATGGACAAAAAACGCTGTCTATTCTTGCGAGTAGTTTAGTAGCGAGAACTGAACATAAAAAGTCGCGCGAGAATTAAACATAAAAAAGTTTTTATTTAACAAACTGTTTATTTTCTTAACGTAATTCTAGTGACGTATATGTAACTGTCACACGTTTAAAAAATCATAGACTAAATGAAATTTTTTGTTTTTTAACTAACACTCTTATCTTAATTATGAATAATCACCAGCCTAAATTAGAGGTATTTTCCGATTCTTTAGTCGTCAGTTAGCAATCTAGGTACGCTGTATAAACATCTATGACATCTCCTGTACACCTGAATACAAAATACCAGAATATTATAAGCATCGATCATATATGAACAAAACTACTAACTAATATATGAATGGAAATGATTAACACAATTTTATATATTTATTTATAAATTAATTAATAAGCATATAATTATTTTATAATTAAATTAATATTTGATAAATAATATACTTTATATATATATATATCAATTAATTGATATTATTTTGTTGAAAATGGTATTATATAATTGTTCATTTATTTATTTCCAATAATATATATATATATATATATATATATATATATATATGCATATTATATATATATTTTAACAAATTTATTATAAACAATTTTAACATGTTGTTTATAGTACAATAATTAACAATTATGATTATTAATTATTTCACTTTAAATTTAATACAAATTCATGTATTATGTAATATGGTCAATTTTTGAAATTTAAAAATCTATATTATATATTATATTCAAATTATTATTATATAGCGAATTCATAATATCTAAATTAATAGAAAATTACAATAATTACATCGAATATTATATTGATGAATTCATCTATATAAAAGTATTTTATTTCTGTGAATACGTTTATGTTTTTGAACTCATGATTTGTAGATTTTGCTTTGTTTTTTTGAAATACAGAATATTCTCAATTATTGCTTAAAATACAATGAAATAAACGGTGAGATGGTGCGTTCGGTTCTTGTCGTACATTGGGTTTGAATACATACTTAAAAAACAGAGTTAAAAATTAAAATTATAAAGAAATAACCTAATAGCTAACAAAATTCAAGGATTTTCGAAATTCTTACAAAATGATTTACATATATGTATATTTTTGAAGCAAAATTATCTATGGTTTTTAGAAATCCATAACCGTCTTGTCTAGAATAGACCCGGGTAATCGAAAGTTCTTTGTTTTTTTTTTCCTTTACTCATAAACTTCGTTGAAAACTCATCGGTGTCCAATAATGTTTAGGATATTTAGGATACAATCTGTAGGATATATGGTTTAAAAAAGACCTTTTCTTTTACATACTATTTCGATCCAAAATTTCACACTTATTTTTTAGAGTATTTTTTATACCTATCTTTGCTCAGAAATTGGTTGATGCTAAATATTCTACAAAAAATAAAAATGCATGTAAAATTGTCCGATTAAAGATTGAAAAGTGGTCAGTTTTACACCGTTCAAAAATTGCAAGGTTGAATTTAGTATCACTTTGTGATTTTATCATATTTAGGTACCAAACAAATATAATAAAAACTTTTTAATGCAATTTTGTTTCTTAGGTGGACAGATACATCTTGGGGTCTAAAAAGTATAGCGCTTCGACCTTATGGTCCATTGTGCTCCCCCTTCTACTTCACTCCGACGAGATTCGCTTCTCCCAAATTTTGTTCCTTACTAAAAGATTCAACTATTATCAGAAAAAATACAAATTTACATATTTGGTGACAATACATTTGTAATTTCTGTGGCAGTATGATTCATCAAAATATCAATTATTTTTCTAAAATTCCAAATTATTGATAGTTTTTAAATTTCGTGTTCGAGCATCGAATATAATTAGAAATGATTTTCATTTATTTACATCATCATAAGTAAGTTTTCCCCTAAATTGCCTAATTATTAATTAATGTGTACATTTGATGAAAAAGTAGATATTACTGGTGGGTGGTTGTAAACTTAGAGGTTAATTAAACCATTTAATCTGTTATTAATAAGTTGCTAACATCAAATCCATTTAATATTGAATCGTTCACGTATGGAGTTCCTATATTAGAGTACTACTTACCTACATGGGTACTATATGGATAGTGGTTAGATATCTACCAATTATTATTAATAACTATATAATGTTATAACATCGATAATTTGGTGTATACAGTGTGTTTAATGTAACATTCTGCAAATAATGTTAACTAATATCAGTACTTTGGCTATTAATTTACTTATTAAAACTCTATCTACTGACTGAAAATTGGTATTTTGCTTATTAATTATAAATAAATAGAAACATTTGTGCCTCACCTATAAAGTTCACGGGGAAAGTGAAACTTCTTTACTTTCGTTATTTAGAAATGTCATCAGCAAACATTATTTGAAAATGATTTAGGCAACAATAAGTACACGTAATTATGTTCTCCTAATACAAATGAAATACAAATGAATGTTCTCTCCTAATACAAATGAAAAAATGAAATTTCTTCCTTTCTCGCAATCAAGGCGTCTCCTATTTTCCCTCTATTAAATCATTTCCCCTATATTGTTGAAAAAAAAATAACACCACATACTTCATTTAAAAGTTTTCGTTCAAAAATATACGTAACTGCGTTTTAAAAGGCAGTCCTTGACGCGCAGAAATATTATGTTACACAAATTTCGCAGGCGAAGTAGCAACGTGTAATGTATAAAAACGATGGATTTTATTAAAGAACCAAGGAGTTTGTCAGTAGATCATAAAACTTTAAGAGAAGTTTGCGAAATTTTGATTAATGGAGAGAAATTCTGTCACTTTTCGACAGATTTTGCTCTTTTTTTTCACAGGCTAAAAATAACATTTTCATTTTCCCGAAGTTTCAGAACTTTTGACCGTTTCGAATGCCAGATAGTTAATAACAAAGTAATCATTCTCTCTCATTAAAAGCATGTAAAACTTCATGCCCGCCCAACTATTATCTGTTATATTGAATGGAAAACTCGACAGAATTTAAAAAAAAACTGGGACAGTAAAGATAAATATTTCTTAAATAAATTTAACAAAAAAAATTCGCGTATATTTGCATTTGGTCTATAATAAAAGCAAACCGGTTTTTTGTCCTGATTATACAAGACAATGCTAGAACTACCTTAATAAAATTATTTCATTATCCGATTGATGATTATAACGTAAACTGACTGTATTTTTGCAATACATCTGTATACTGTTAATAAGCATTGATTTCCTCTTAATATGTGGTATTGGTCAAATATCAATTATCATATCTAGTACAGATAAGTACACGTGTAAGTACCAATATAAAAAGTACTTATGGATATTACACAATACAATTGTTGTGTAGGTATATACAATGTATTATGTACTACACAATATGGTTTGATTTGGTTTTGGTTGGTCCAAACTCGACTGTGCACAATCAGACAACCCAGCAGTACTCTACGTCACATGTAACTAATAAGTATTTTATAATGAAATTCAATAATCGTATCTAATTTGATGATAATTGTTATATAGTTTGTAGTATTTGAGGTATAATACCATAAATGTAATTGATTATAGTTTCGATATAAGAGAGCAAAATATTTGGATTAAATTTACACATATAAAAAGTATGATTACTTACAGATTTATTATATACTAGCTATAAATAATATTAAAGAGAACTCTAGGATTTTCCGAAATAAATTTCGATTTTTTGCCCCAATTTCCTAGATCAAAATTTTTTTTTGTATTTTATAAATACCTATTTCGACTACAAAGTAGTCATCACCAGTTTGAATAAACTAATTGTAATTATTCTCCGAGGAGATGTTAGTAGTTGCTAATTTGGTGGCGGTCTGCACTCTGGTTTTTGGTATGTGCACAATTTATACTTTCTAAGAACCTACCAAATTGTTATGTCAACCATACACCATCGATCACGTGTTGAGTGATTGGCAAAAGTTCGGCCAATGATGTTGAAGTATTGGACCACGTGATTTTGACAGTTCAAGATCTCAAAATTATTAATTATAAATTCCAAAACCGATTTACGAAACCAAATCGTTTGAATTTTTCTGAATTGGTTTTAACTTCAACAATTCAATCTTAATTCTGAAATTTTTTTGTTAAATCGGATATGATTTTGACAGTTAAGAGTCTCAAAATAAAAATAAAATTTAAAAATTACAAAAAACCTAACTAAATCATAAAACCAAGTAGTTTTAATTTCAAAATCAGTCTTAATCCTAATTAATCCTTAGTCTTAATTTTGAAATTCTTATTAAATCGGAATTTGGAATAGGTCCTTTGTCTAAATTCATTGTATCATTTCCAATTTTATGAATGTAGATGCTTTCATCTGCATCTAGTTCGGCGGGGTTCGTTACCGATTTTAAAAGTTTTAAATTGTCGATTTTATGATCATTATAGAAAATTTTATGATTATTTTATGATTATTATAGAAAATGATAATTATTAACATCGAGAACAACAATTTTCTTCACTTTTTTGACATTTTTTCCAAGGGGTAAGTACCCCTTAAAGTACCCCTTAAGTTTCACATCGATATGAGAATATTATTTTTTTAATATTTTCACACGTTCATAAAGTTTCTTAAAACATCTACCGTACTTACATTTACAAAAAAAGATGTACATTTTGAATTTGATGCTAGCTTCAGTAGTTTCTTTTTGTCGATGGGAAATAGGTAGTTCTTCAGCGAAGTTTTAATGAAAATATAGCTATTGATATTGTAGCAATAGGCCTCAAAAGTCGTTCTCTTTTATCAATATTGTGTATTCATACGGTTTTTGAGAAAATATTTCGAATAAAAGTTATATTTATACACGTATAAGTACCAATACAACAATATTTATAATGAACAAATTTAATCGAAACATTTTCCCAAAAATCGATTTAATAAGGCACAAAAAGACTATATAATTTCGAAAAAATGGACACGACCTTTATGGCCCATAATACACGGCACACTATTTACATGTTAAAATTATAACTAACAGTGCTTCTCCTGGTTAAGATAAATATTATAGATCAAATATTAGATAATAATTAATCAGTATGGAATTAAAAATAGAGTTAAATTACTATTATGACATTATATAGATGTTATGTGGCCGGTTTAGAGCCAGCTTTTTTTACACTGATTTTGATAAATATTTTTATTCTATTAATAACTTTGATGTTATTCATTGATATATGTACACATAATTAATTACTGATATTATAATATTAATGTTTATTAGTAATTAATAAATTAATTGATTGAAAGTGCGTTTGTCGCGATATTTACTATAAATAATAAATGATTCACTTAAATTAACGCAATGAATCATCATATGTTGAATATAGTTAATAAACTAATTAATTATTGCTACATCTAATTAAAAGTGGGTGTGGGCTATATCCGGGTAGACAAAATTTAAAATATCTCTTCAAATATGAGTTACACAGAAAAATTTTTGATAATAAAAGTTGTAGTATTGGAACCATGTTAAGTTTTAATATTGTTTACTTGAAATTAGCTTAGTCTACGTAGCTCCTACGTGACGAATTTTTTGTAATCTATTTTTTAATCTCTACTATTCTAAAATTGTAAATGCGTGTTTATTTGTTTGTTTGTGAATCACGCAAAAACTACTGGACCGAATTAGTTGAAACTTTTTTTTTGTTTAAAAAATATTCACTTTTGTAGAATTTAAAAATATTCACTGTAATAGAAACTTGGTGGAAGTGTCAATACACATTTGAAGTAGTGGAAGCGATGGGAACGAAAAATATTTGAAGTATTGGAAGCGGTGGGAAATTACATTGAGGGTTTTAGATTTATAATTAAGGGACCCGGAGATAAAACAATAAAACGTAAGCAAAGTCGCGAGTATAAGCTAGTTAATATACAAAAACACATGATATGTTTCGTATCAATATGGTCATCTTCACTCTCAAAGAGATTTAGTTTCGATTTTCTCTACGAATTATTCATATTTTTTTTTCTTTCTAGGAATAGCTTAAACAAAAATAATTTATCCAATTCAGAAGAAAATCTCATTCGCGTATATATTAACGAAAAACTACCCTTAATAGTTTCATATATTGTGTATTCTCCCAAGAACAACTCGTTAAAAGATAAATGAAAATATATTTCAAAAACAATTGTTTATATTAATTTGAACGAGTATGTTTTTTTTTTTTAATTAGTTATTTTCTTTTGATTAATTAAGGTTTTTTTTTCTATTTGTTATCAAACAAACAGCATAATAATATTCTTGTTTTTCATTCTTTTTTGTATTGTTTTGTGTATTTTATCGTTAAGGACGGTCCAGCACTGTGTTATGCAATCAGTACAACAAACCGGTTTGATTTTATTATAGCACCAATACATAAACACACATATACAACAGTTAGACAAAATCACTGTTCATATATACAAAATAATGTTATGTTGAAGAAAAGGAATAATTTTAAACTTTTATATTTCGAAAACAAAACGGTAACACACGATTTTTTTTATAAATTCTGTGGAGTATTTTTTCTAATACAACAGATAATAGTTGGGCGGGCTTGATGTTTTACATGCTTCTTATGAAAGAGAGAATGATAACTTTGATATTAATTATCTCACGTTCTAAACGGTCAAAAATTCTGAAACTTCGGGATTTATTAGAAAACATTATTTTTGGTCTGTGAACAAAAAATGAGCAAAATCTGTCGAAAAGTGTTGGTATGCTGGAATGTCCTTAAGTTAGTAAATTTAATGAATTTTTTTTAGTTATCCTTGTTTAAACTGTCCCTTTTATTTGCGTATCTGTTGTTGAGAATAATTGTAATAAATTGTTTAAAATTAGCTTGAATTAATTGTAATTTTTTTCGAAATGCTTTTAATTTAAAAAAAAATAATGCACTATTCAACTTTACAAATCGTGTAAATATATCATTAATCATAATATACAGGATGGATCTTTTATAAATATACTTGTTTAATATAAAAATAAATCTTTGGAGTTAAAACCAATTATTTTATATTCATTTGCCAATAATTGTATGATTGTACTCGCGTAAAATGAAAAATATAAATATATAAACCATGGTGACAATGCTATGCCAATCGTCCCGGTTATACAGAGGTTTGAGCATCGAGTCCTATTGGTTAAATTATCTTTTTTTCGCATTTTTAATTAATAACATCAATTTTTAATATTTGTTAAAATTTATTATTTTAATTTAAATTTGTTAATTTATCTATAGCACGGCAGTGCGTAAGGCAAATTTTAAGGAGGTGTGGCCTTCGTACGTGACAGTGATAGGACCATAGCAATTTTTAGAGCCAAAATTGATAAATAATCTATTAATAAACATAATTCAAATTTAAAAAAAAGTTTTATCCTTCGAACTCTGGCCAGATTGTTTATGTCAAAATTAATTACTAAAACTGTGTTGGTCAAAATTTTTTGATTTTGTGCTTTAAATAATCTATTTTGAGATGATTGGATAATCTTTAAAGAAGCTTTTTGCCTTTTCAGCAGAAAATGTATTTGTTTAAGGGAAATTTTGTATTTTATGTGTCTTGTGGTATATTTCTATAAGCTGCCGGTTAAAAACTAATCCTATATCCTATACACGTCAAAATCGGTTCAAATTTTCATATTGGGTATTGATAGTTTATTTCAATAACGACCATAAGAAATCGTTTAGTACCACTTTTTTCGTGTTTTTTTTGAAAAATTTACTATTATTGTAAACTAAAATTTCCTGAAAGAATGTTGAATCATTGTTGATATTAATAAAAATTTCTTGAATTGTTTCTTTAAAACATTTTTTCTTTTTGTTTCAGGTGAGTTACATTTCCACATTTAAACTTCATTCTTGTTTTGAAAGCGAATACGTAAGTAAAAAAAAAACAGGCATATTGGAAACAGGCATATTTCCAATTTGGTGGAGGTTCTGGGAATAAAAAAACATTTTAATAGGGAATATGCATGAAAATTTTTTTTCACTTGAATTGAAGCATGTTTACTTGACAAATATCAAGGTAAAATTACTTTTTAAATAACTTTAAAAATAAGTGAGATATGAATGATTGAAATTCCCGATTAGACAAAGAGGCTGATAGCCCTCTTGATATGTTATGTGACGTCATATTACACTTTCACCATTTAAAATACACGTAAAACTCCGTTTTTAGTATTTTGCAAGAAAGAGACAGATAATAATCTTTAAAAGCTTATAGCTTCCTTGATATTTGTCGGATTTTAATTTCGTTTTTAAATATTATTACAGTATTAACAGTATTTTCATATTCTGAAAATAAATGTGAAAAAAAATTTTCATGCATATTCCCTAGCTGAAGCGGCGGGAAAAATTAAGAAGGTTGAATATTCTTTCGCCGCGGAATTCAGATAGTATGAATTTAAATCACATAATTTATTATTTGTTCTAATTCTGCAATGTTAATAATTTAAAAATTTCAAATTTCGATCTGTATTATACAAAAATACGTAAAAAATTTATTACCTAAAGCAAAAGAAAAAATACCAAATGTCCTTTTATGGGAAATTAAAACACAGAAAAAAAATATCTTTGTCAAATGAAAATACTTAAGACAAAAAAAGGAATAATGAAGCGTGTAGGTAAAGGAGGGAGGGGATGAGGTATAGAAAAGACAAAAGGGGATAAAAAAACAATAGAGAGAGAATATGATTTGTGACAAAATATTTCTGTATATTGCTTTCGTCTTTTCAGCACAATTAACTTTTCTTTTCTTTTTCGCATTTTCATCTTTGATTTAACAAGAAAAGTAAAAATTCTTTTATTTTAATAGACAATCGATCACAGAGATTAATGTTTATCATATTATATATTGAAACGGTTATATTTGAAAATTAATCGAACTTTTCTGAACGTTTTTCTGAATGTCAGCAAATAATATATATTTACTTGGAATACCTAATAGTCATTAAGGTTATTGTCAGGTACAATGGTAACAAGGCAATGGTAAAATTGGCAGCTGAATGTTAAAAAAATGCAATAATTTCATTATTTCCATATTTTTAGGGTGAAAAAAAAAGATTTAAATCATTAATTTTACCTTTCAATATCACTGTTTTTTTTTTTTTAAATTCAATATGGAATATGCATGAAAATTTTTTTTCACTTGAATTGAAGCATGTTTACTTGAGAAATATCAAGGTAAAATTACTTTTTAAAAATAAGCGAGATATGATTGATTGAAATTCCCGATTAGACATAGAGGGTGATAGCCCTCTTGATATGTTATGTGACGTCATGTTACACTTTTACCATTTAAAATAAACGTAAAACTCCGTTTTTAGTATTTTTGTAAGAAAAAGACAGATAATAATCTTTAAAAGCTTATAGCTTCCTTGATATTTGTCGGATTTTAATTTTGTTTTTAAATATTATTACAGTATTAACAGTATTTTCATATTCTGAAAATAAATGTGAAAAAAAATTTTCATGCATATTCCCTATTAAAGGAACTGTATAATTCAGAAAATATTTTAAAACAATATGTATCAAAATGTATAATTTATTAACACAGTTGTTGCAAATTTTAATTTATAAAATAAATTTAAATTTGAAATTTTTAATGAAAAGACGAAAAGTGTCTATAACTCTATTACAACTAATTACACAGCATGTGAAAAAAAAGTTGTTTATATTTTTGAAAGATTTCTAGTTTTGACACCGCGGCGCTGTGATTTTAACATAAAAACCCAATCCAAGTCCAACAGACTATGAGATTACTGTATTAGATAGATAGATTGTAGAGGCTGCCCTGGACGGGCTACACTTTGATCATAAGGTCCATTGTGATGCCTAAGGATGTGAGGAGGTGAGTGGAGTGGAAGGAATGTGTGTGTATAGACTAGGAATTGGTAGGATATGCGGCTGCAGCCGACTCTGCAAGTAACTATGCCGATATTCATCTGGAGTTCGTGAAGAAAACTGCAGAAAACCTTTTCAAGTATAGCTGGTTACTTCGTTCTTTCCATTCGCGGACAGTTTAATCAATTAACCGCCCTTTTTTTTTAATAATTGACAAACTGCCTATGTCGGGATTCGAACCCATAACCTCCCTTGTTTCCATGTATGCATACTATAATAACGATGGTTCTATTTCAGACGATATGAAATATTCAATAATTTCAAAACTCTTTGTATAAAAAATTAGTAAGTCCGATTGAATTAAAAGCCACTTAACTACTCAAAGTACCTTTTAACATAAATGTGGCCTCTTCAGAATTTTATGTATTTA
Source organism: Nineta flava (assembly GCA_963920215.1). Lineage (NCBI taxonomy): Eukaryota > Metazoa > Arthropoda > Insecta > Neuroptera > Chrysopidae > Nineta > Nineta flava. The sequence continues at coordinate 46,274,436 of OY986044.1, forward strand.
TTTTTATCGAACTTTTCAAAGTAATTTGATTGATTTGCAATTAAATGAAATTGATAAAAAAAGTATATTAAATAAAATTACGACTAGACTCAATTATATTTAAACAGGAATTTTGTTATTTAACACCATAATTTCCGAGTCATATATATTTTAAATGGAGTAAATAAAAAAACAGTTCCCCCGACCTTGTTGCGTTTCCATAAAAAAAAATATTTACTATAAAGAATTCATTAATAACGAATAAAAAAATATATTTTAATAAAATAAAAAATAATAAATATACGCATAAAAAATTTTTTGTCAGTGTGTGTCGGATTACGCAGAGTGCAGGGTTTCGTAGATCATACAATAATATACTACATGTTTTATACATGCTGACTTTGTACATATGGGCCTTTAAAAATTTTATAAATTTCCGAAGATTTAATGTCAAATCTATGTGGGCTTTATAAATGTGTCTTACTATTAGTCCAATTGGGGACCGTAAAAAAAGGTGCCCTTTTTAATTAGAGGATAAAACATTCAGAAAATATAGTTTATAATGTGAATTCAATCAGCTTCGTAGGGGCAACCTTGCGAGAACTTAATTCGACAGCGGGTTAACCACACCGAAGTCTTTTATCGTAAAGGATGGCGCATAAGTAACATTATGATTTATTTAATGAATGCGTATTTGTGCATCATTTGGTTTTAACTCGTGGACCAATTTAATCTTATATGGAAAAAGGTTTAACGTGTGTAAAATTCTATGCAAAGACATCACCAACTGCTGAGAACGTCGTCTGGTAGAAATTTTGGGGTTTTCCTCAACACTTGATGGCACCCGAGCAATGTTCACATAATTTCGAACTGCACGAGGTCTTCCAGTACACGGAAGATCACAGAGAGCCCCATGTTGCCGAATACGCTGAACCAATCGGTAAATTGTCAGAACATGAAATAAATTTCGATTTGATCTATAATAACTACGAAAAAAACACTTCGGTTTCTTTTTTTCATAAAATTTTATGTCTAACAATCATCTATCATAGAGCTGAATTAATTTGTTTTGACTATTATATGCGCGTAAGGGGAACTTATTTAAAAGTAGAAGGGCAACTTATTTAAACCATATTTTAATCATATATATAATACTTAGTATAAAATATATGTTTCCTCCCCGTCATTTTGAAAATAGACTGATCCACTCAAACTGTGACGATATTCGAGGCTTCTTTACAAATTAATATACTTCTAGTTTCTGATATCTGTACATATCTATATCTATATCTATATCTCTTTCTCTATTTCTTTTCTCAGAAATTGTTATAGATATGAAATAAAGTTTCATACAAAGGTTGTTGGAAATATAATTTTGTTAAAAAAGTATGCATGTGTTTTTCTCGAAATTATAAGGGAAAAAATAATGCACGATAAAAGATTTCGAATTGGTTGCCGTGCAATCGGATGGGATTCTCGTATGGTTGTCTAGACAAATGATTGAAGTTACTATATGTAACATCTTTATTGAAAGTTCCACCCCCTAATTACATGACGCTACTCCTACTACATGTCATACGGTCCTGATGAATCTATAAGAATTCCAGCTTTAAATGCGGAACCCTAAAAATAACTAAATATACGCATAAAAATGTATATGTTGATTTTTGAGCATAAAATTATATCCTAAATGTATATAAATATATATTATATATAATAAAAAAATTTTATGATCGCATAAAAAAACATCGAAAATTTAAGAAAATTCATTGACTTTGTTATATAAATACGAGGAGTAGGTACATACGTACGTCATTAAATCAGTGATCAAGGGACGTCTGATGTAATAAAAATTTACGAAAATTTTATTTATTACACGTCTGATGTGTCGATTGTTTATACATTACATTATTGGGTTTGTTTTCGACAGTTTTCCAATTTTCATTTATTAAATTTTCTTATATTATGATGAGAAAAAAAAATCGGTTATAGATTATAGATAATTCTGTTTACGAAGAGGTAGATTATAGAAGCTGCAAGTATTGTTACATATCACGTTCAATACATTGATTCAAAACTTTGTTTTTTGTAAAATATATTCCAGTATCGTTTTCGCCATTCAATACACGGCACTACTGAGGTATTTTTACAAAATTAAGTTAATTTATGAGTAATTATTATTACACGATATTCATTAAATTTCGAGGATACGGTTATTAATTAATAATTTAAAAAAACACCGATCACTTGTATTGTGAAACACGTGTTTACAGGAAATTGAAATATTTTAATTAAAACGACGCCATCATCAATTACTGATACAATCCATCCAATATCCAATCCAATATCCAATTGGATATTGGCTACTTCGATAATATATGCAACTTCAATCGTTTTAAATTATTAAATAATTTATGAAAATAATATTAAATAAGGTCAATACTATTGAGACACAAAAGTTTAATAAAATGAATATTATATATTATATAAATTATAAAAATTATAAAATTATCATTATAAATTATATATTGTATCTAAAACCAATGGTTCTACATTTGATCATATTAAAGCCCAGCATTTAATATACAAAGTTTACGAGCCCATACAAATCATATTATTAATAATGTGGCTCGTAATTCAAATTTTCTTCTTTTATCAGAAACATGGATTAATAATGATGAAGACATTCCTGTACCTAATTTCAACTGTAAAGTCAAATTGAAATGTTCTAATTTAATAGTTGGCGGTGTAGAGTTATTTACCAAAATAATAACGATAATTTATCTTTCGTTATTATTTTTCGTTGTTATTTATGTTTCGTTCTATAATGTATAATATTGTCTTGTATTTCAATATGCAAAAATCCTAGCACACGCAAAATTATCGTCCACTGAAGAGTGGGGTCACTTATGTGACAGACTTATTTGTTGTCTGTTTCGCTAAACATCACTATATAAATGATTTTAGTCTTTCTACTGTATGTCACACATTTTTTTACTAAATTTCTACCAAGCATTGTGCAATGGAGTAGGATAGCAAACTGTGTAACATCGATCGAGAGAGTGCAACATCAGTCGAGTGTTATATCAGCGATTCGTTGCATGCTGAAAATACACTCTGATCGGAATCTCATAACGTGCCGAAAGAAGTATAACTTCAAAAATTTTAAATACATAAATATAATCGAGTGCTTGTTCCCAAATTGGAAGGATTAAAATAATTAAATAAATAATTCAAACCATTTTTTTTTAATAAAATGTATGACGTTTTCATCAAATATATTTTCATAATATTTATAATATATTTGATGTATTATATTTTTCATTACTCAATCTCAATATTAAAATAAAATTAATATTTTTTTCGAAAAAAAAAACACAAAAAAATTAAAATGAAAAAGTATATTATGTTTTTAAAACAAATACTCTCGGTAAAAAAAAATTAATAATAATATATCTATACATATGAATTGTTTGCATACAATATATTAAATATTATAAGCTTTTTTACATCAAAGCTTGGCGTGCATATATATTATATTTTATGATGAGCTTTTTATTAAAATATAAATAATAACAAACAAACAAGAAAATCTCTATTACAACAAAAAATTATTTGTTTTTTTGTAAATTTCAATGATGATTTTGATTGATTATATATAGGAAATAATATTTCTGGAAAATATAACCGTGTGCAGATATGAATGTTATCGACATGATGTAATTCGTAGAAGAGCCTCAATCATGCCTGAAAATATCACTTAATACACAGAGTAACATAAGCAAACGTTGTGAATTTACTTTGGCACACACCTTATTTTCTAAATACCTGGGGTCACCAGACTTCCACAAACCACAACATTAAAGTCGACACAAATAGACGTTTATATTATTCAAATAGTTAATACTATTTGAATAATTCGTATTTGAGTACCCTCCAAAAACATTCAAATATGTTGAAATATAATTATAAAATTTAATGAATTCATATCGTCCATTCATTTTCAATTTTAACTCTACAAAGAAAGTCTTCTCGTAGAAGCTACCGTAGTTTAAGCGAATTTTCCCAGAGGAAAGAATCGTAATCGTATATAACCATGGCAATACTTACTAATACTAATTATTAAAACTTTAAAGGTGGGAATATTTCGTAATTTGCTAAAAATTTATAAATTTATTGATTGAAAGAAAAAATTTAAAAGAAAAAAAGAAAATTAAAAGAAAAAATTTAATTTGATGTATTAATCCCTTGCTTCCCTGCTATCAAATTACGAATAAACTCTCTATCACTGTGTTGCGGCTTGAATCACTGATACTATCTACATCCACAGAGTTCAGTTTCAGTATCAACTCTGATTACATGATGTTTGCATGAACTCACTATTTAAAACATGCAATAAGATCATTACTACGTGCTTCGTTTGATTACTTCGATAGAAAGCTGCTTCCTTTGATAATTTTATATATCCAACATAATGAATCATGTCACTGGTGAGATTTTATACCGATAATTAATGGTTTCATAATATTTTAAAGCTATTTATTCAATTTTTAAGTATAAATAACACAATTTAATAAAGTTTATTTGTTTTGATGAATCGTAATTCGGTAATAACAACATACAATATCAACTACGCCGTATAGTCAACTCAACGAAGTCAATTCTTTACTTCAATTTTTAGGTATGCAGCTTAAATTCTAATCATTTAACATTCTTCGACATCAAATGCTGGATATAACAAAATAATACATATTTACACACTCTGCATCTAAGATCATCACCTCTGACATTCTGCAAATGCTCTGAGCTACCTGAGATGTAATGGTAGTGGAATGCATATGATCTTTCACTATCTTTAATATCGTGGTATTACTCATTTGTTTATTTACTATTTATTTATTTTTTTAATAGTTTTTTTTTTTGTAAACTTGAGACTATTTATCTTACTTGTCGCTTATATTATACCAAACGAAGTGACTAGTGTCTTTTAAGTAATATGGCTGAACATTGATATCATTCTTTGACAGCAAATGGATGATATGAGAATCATTTACCTATAAGTAGTATGGTCCATCTACCTGATATTATTTTGGTGCACTGTTTTATTTTTTACAGTTTAGTACACGAAAAAAAAGCATTGGAAATATAACTAGGCTGTATGATAATAATCTTTTGACAAAACAGAACTGGTTCCCATTAGTAAAAAAAATCTCACCATTATTTTCAGTGCTTTCTTGAGTGAGTATACAATGATAGTATACTACAGGGCCCTGAAGCACCCTGTCTAAAGTATACCTAAATATATGTATACATACACAAAACCATAATATGAATATCATCTAAATTCAAACTTTTAATTTCGTTTTTAGTTATTTTAATAATAATGTTATACCAACCTAAATTTCCTTCTTGAATCTCTTCTCGTCTTTGCCCCATTGCTACTATAGTGGTTTTGGTTTACTACAACCTTAGCTAGCAAGATCTAGTTATTATTATAATATCATCTCTATACTAGATGTATCTACGAAGGAACAACAACACGTCAGGTAACATATCTTCATCTTTATCTAACTCATTATATATTATTTATATATATGTGTACCGTGCTACTCATAAATAACATTCCTAGTTTATTTTAAATATTAATAGTCAATCCGCTTCTCTCATAACGTTAATATGCATTTACAACGGTTTTATAATGATGATGTTGATGTTGTGAAGACGGACGGATGTATAAATAGTATTGTCTTTGTCTAGTTTATTATATAAATATGTGTATCTATTTCACTTTGGTTTTTGATCCCTTCATATATGCCTTCTTGAACACTATAACGACAACCCTTAGTTGTATCTCTTCTTCAAGTACAGAATGGGCACACCACACAGTGAAAACGAAAACAAATTGCAATAAACGGTGGGACAAAAAGTAAGGACGTTTGATCGGTACAGTCATGCCCGTTAAAACGGTTTGTGAATTTGAACACGTTGTAAATCAGATGAACAGAAATAGGTTATAAAACTTAAGGGTTCTAGTTTTATGAATCGAATGTTTTACGTGTTCCATACGTTGTACTTCCAGTTTCTGGACCAACTCACTTACAATGCTAATTATGAGGCACTACTTACCATGGTTCGTTCAGGTTGCGCTATTTTCATTCGATGTGAAAGGTCCACATCTATTCGGAAAAGGATTCTCAAAAATGCAAAAACAGGGGTGGATCCACGTTAAACTCACAAAAGGATGGTTAACTTTTAAGAGGGTATCACTATTAAATAAACGTTCAAATAAAACTTCTTGATCTCGGCAAGGAGGACATTAGCATCCCTTTTCGTGTACTCGAATAATTTTTCGTTTACGAAATTTTTTCAAATAATAAATTTTGGTCTGTAATATAAAAATTTACAAATAAATTTTGGTTTGGTTTGTTTTCTTATTGGGTACTCTGAGAGACTCTAACCAACTCGGGGAGCCCGAAGGACTCCAGGAGGTTCGAATTGGTCTTGGTGGAGCCTCACCCCTTGCGAGCACCGCGAGTACTATATACCGAAGCACCTTGTATAATAGATTTGTTTTCTAGGAAAACTTAATTAGGATTTTTAACGAAATAAAAGAATATTACCTTTGAATTTACATTTTTTTAGTGCTATGGTCTGAACATCTTACAAATTTATAAGAAATTCTTCTATTTTTGTGACAATGACTTTGCTAGACAGTTTTGATGGAAGACCACCCTATCTATACCAGTTAGATTGAGTCGTCGTCCTCAACTTATACCATGGTAGTAGTGCTATAGACTAACGGTAGGAGAAGTAACTTTACTCTGTTTAAATATCTCCAGGGTACTAAATACTCTGGTAACACTACGGCAACTTGACGATGTGCTATGTTGTCGATGGTGGTATGTTAGTTCACGAGTGGTGTATATCGTCATCATGGGTTTGTTTCATCATTTTCTCATCTTGTGGAAATATAGTGTTTTTACACTAATATTGTCTTAACGTACATACACAAACACACAAAACCAAGTGCCAGTGTTTGGTTTGTTATTAAAGGTTGATCCTTAATTCGAAGTAATCATTTGTGGACTATGTGAATGTCAACAAACTGAGGCAATTTTTTTAACTATTGATAACTGACCACTTTGGTCACGCAGTCTGGTGGCCAAAAAAGAAACAAGTTTAGTGTGCAGTATAGCCTCATATATATAACTCACACATCATCATTTTTCAGCCTTTAATTTTTTACTTTACATATTTTTATGACATGAGTGGAGGATCAGGACTTCGTATGCAGACTCGTATGCAGACAGCTGAAGCCGACTTTGATAGGACCTATGCTGATATTCATCTGGAGTTCGTGAATGGAAACTGCAGAAAACCTTCACAAGCATAGCCGTTTACTTCTTTCTTGTCTATACGCTGACAGTTTAGTCAATCAACCTCCTTATTAATTTTAAATTGACAAACTGCCGGTGTCGGGATTCGAACCCATAGCCTCCCAGTTCCAAGTAGACACAACGCCTTAACAAGTGCGGCTACTTGGATAGCTGCCTTCTATATATAAAAGAGAAATATGTTGTGTGTTTGGAGAATAGTTTGGAGATAGCAAAATAATGATAAGAGAAGAGCCTAGGTAAATTTGCCCTATGTCCACAGAAAAATTACCAGAAGTTTTAAATTCCAAATCGTTCCAAAGTTATTGATGTTTTCTGAGCGTTCCAAAGTTATAGCCGACCCAGATCTCTAATACAGTTTATAGTTTCTGTAGAGATACCTGCATTAAGAAAATTTTGGAAAGAATAATTTCTCAATAAATTAAAAATATAAAAAAAATTGACGTTTGCAACTGTTGCAAAATTTAGAAAAAAATTACTATTTGACGTAAATTAATTAAAATAAATTTGATTACTGAATGTAAACAAAAGGGTTACGCTTTTGTTGCACACAATAGTCAGTCATGCTTTTTAAGCCCCACCCTGAGTGTTGAAACAAGTAATAGATCAGGCTCAACTTTATTTTTATACTATACTTAAAATCTGTATATAAAAGATATAGCATAGGTGTTCATAAATTGTTCTAATTATTTTATTTATAAATATAATCGTCTTTCGTTCAGTATGATAAATCAAAAGATGAAAAGAAATAAATAGCTAAAATTTATTGAGTGTGAAATTTTGTGAATTTGCATAATTTTATCTTCGAAACGGAAAGATATAGAAGAAAAATTAGAATAATAATAAAAAAAATAATAACAAATTTTGTTGGAAACATTTTTTTAAACCGAGTTTTGCTACAAAAACCTCTTAAACTCGGTCTGTCGTTCTACCGTTCTCTAGATAAACTTCCCATTTTGGGTGCGTTTGCTTTTTTATTGACGTGAAATTCTATTTGAGGATCTTGTACGAAAAACTTTTAAACTTTTTTAATAATTTTTTTCTTATTTTTTTCAGAACTTTTTTTGTAAACACAAAATATTTAAAAACAGCTACTTACTCGGAATTCTCTAAAAGGAGAAACTTACAGAAAAACTTCTTTTCTGCATATTTACTATTTTCCCTTGGCATACCTAGTACATTTGGCATTACAAAATCAAAAAGGAGAATGAATATAAAGGAGAAATATTTGGCGTATAAAATACCATAAATATTCATCCTGTATGCATATTTTATAAATTGTATATAAATATAGAAAGATACTATTTTATTGTAGAATATAAATATTTTCTATGAAAGCTCGTCGAAGTTGTTTTCATTTCCTCTTTTCTTCGTCATTTTAGTTTAAATATTTATTTGTAATCTGAAAATATTTTCTAGTATATATTATTCATTTTCAAATATATTTATATACAGTATGTGCCAGGGAAAAATATATATGGGCTCTATTAATACCCCTTAGGAAAAGAAATATTTACTGTATTGGCCAATCATCGGTAAAAATCGAGTATTAAGATCCTCTTCCTAAGAAATATTCTATTGTTCACGAAAACAAACATTGTGCTTACAGTGACCTTGATTTCACTTTGACCATGGCCTTAAATGTTATTCGATGAGGAATACTGATAGGTGAGGAAAGGTAAACTAAGCAATAATGTCTATTTTGGTTAATAATTAAGCATAAAGACGTTTTCAAAGATAATATTGCATTTTTTGAGAAGAATAGTGTCCTTAGATATAATTTATCACGAATAGGAATTAAATCTTATGTTGTGTGTAAAAATAAACATTTTTACATAAAACAAAAGATCAACTTTTTGCTAACCTTTTGTTAACTGACCAAAACTAAAAAGCTTTTATTCTTGATAAATTTTTTATATATTTCTACCAAATTTTAGGTTTCTAGCTGTATTGGAAGCTTCTTAGAAGTTTTACATTGAATGTATGAAGTTGAAATAAATACACGGTAACCACTGTTGAAAGAAAATTGCAATTTATTTCGTGATGCTCATCACACCGAGTAGCAAAATCCGCCTACCGGTACACCTTGGAGTTGTGTAATTTAGAAGTGTCGAAATAGTTGCGACGCAATTTATGTGTTTGGGTGTCTTGATACGTGCAAATTTTAAATCGATTGTTTTACTGAGCAGTGCAGTGTTCTTATGCAAGTTTTTAGTTATATCAACATACAGAAGATTTCTATTTGAAGCACCTGTACATGCAATGTTACATTTAACTTTATATATAAGTGCAGTGTTTGCGTATGTATGATATTTTCTGTCTTGTGATTGGTATACTTTAAACATGTTACTAACGCGGTGATTAAAGAAAGAAATATTAAACAAAAAGATAATTAATTGTTGGTATTTGTTGCTTAGGACGATGGCATCTGGTGGCAATAATGAGAAACAGAGTAGTCAGGCTCAACTGTGATAGTTACATATGCATTACTAGGGTAACGCTTATAACATAAAAAAATATTACTTGTTATGAAAAATACAACTAATTGTTTAAATGTGGCCTGACTAAAGGCACCATTTTGAAATATGACCTCGTGAGTAACTTTATCAAGCTGTTAAGGATATGTGATTGATAACTTATATGAATTTCATCGTGTGAACAGCAATGTAATCTTTTATATATCAACTGTTTTTAATACGATGGAAAACTTTTATCAAAACTTTCCCGTATAAAAATGAGCTTGCATATTATTTGCGTCGCTTTGCACTCTCCTCTGATACTGGGACTGCTCTGGTGGGTAGTCACTTACACACACTGTTGATCAAAATATAATATTCTCGACTTGATTATATGTACCTTTTAACGATTATATACTTCCATGCTATAGTCTACTACTACTACCGTATACAATTATTATTGCTCAGAGCTTATGAGTGTTTATATATGTATGTATGTATGTATGCATGTACCGTGCTTTTCATATATTAAACAAATTGTATATCAAACATAATGGCGGTCAAAATTTTTGATGACACAGCATAAAATGGATAATATTTTGTATGTTTGTACATTATATATATATATATATATATATATATATATATATATATATATATATATATATATATATATATGAATGAATAAAATGACAAACTCTCATACCCTTTTTAGTGATAAACCTTCATTTCTAGCCTACCCCTCACCCCTCTGATTTTCAAGTAGGAATTTATTTTCAAAATAAGGTTTTTTTTCCCAGTCATTCATTCTCTATAGTACAACGAAATCAATTTGTCTTTGAGTTTGAAAATATGTTTCTATTTGAAATATTTTTTATGACAGTTAATATTTTTTCGATTAAAATTGTTCATATATTTTTTTTTCTTTCTTCTGAAAAACTTATTTATTTTGTTGTTGTGTTTATGTGTGTCAAATATTTGGTGTGTATTATTAATAAATGTCGTCATCGAATTAAATTGATTTTTGATTTGTGAAAATAACAACTAATAACAAATTCTTTAGAAAATTGCTCAAATTCTCGATTAGTCTTCAATCTTAAATTTGAGCTAATAAATGGTAATTGAAATGACACTTTATTGACTCTGCTTATATTGAATAAAACAGGATATTTTGATATATGCCTACATTTAGTACTGAAGTCGACAATCGATCCTTGCTCAAGTTCATTATCAGTGCATTCACTGTTTATTTTACTTCTGCACACGCACATATCCATAAACATACAAAATAGTGTAGAAAAGTGATTTAAATATATGGTTTTCTAACATAGAGTAATTCCAAATGTTTGAGTTAAAAGTGTGTCAAAACTATATTAAACTATATTATAAAAACGTTTCAAACAAAAGTTGTTTATTTCAAGAAAAGGTAAATTTCATCTTATTTGGATGCTAGGTCCGATTTTACATATCCACGAACTTGATCTCACTTTTCTTCAGCTCTAAAACGCACAAACACAATTTCAGATCGTTATCTCCTTTTATTTTCGAGTTATCGTGTTTATGGACAGATAGACAAACGGATAATTGGAAATGGACTAATTCGGTTATTTTATGAACACCGAAACAAAAAATTTTGGTTTGGATCAATATTTTCAATGGTTACAAAGTAAGCCCTAAACTTATCATACCCTTGTATGTATCCTATTAGCTGAAAAAGCTGGCGTTGTCCGGGCTTCAAAAAACTATTAGGTAATTTATGTCAAATAATAATTTAAATTTATTGACACATGAATTATTTCCAAAGTTGTAGGTACTAAGTTTTACTGCAATTTTGTTTCTTATCATTTTTCTGTTACACTAATATTTACAGAAATATTTACAATTAAAGATTGAAAGTTAAAATTTTAAATATCTCTGTTCACATTAGAGTTTGAGAAAAATGATCAAGTAATGAATTGTAGCATACTTGATTTTCTACAACTTAACTCCTTATACATTTTTCGATTATTCTAATATTAAGAAAGATATTAAATATTTTGTGTTTGTTCGACACAAATACATGAAATATATTTTATTGTAAAAAATTTTGATTGTCGTTTCCATAGTAACTATAAACTATAATCGTTATACAACGATTTATTTTGATTTATTTTGATTATGACCGCTAGAGAGTGATTTATGAATTCTAAGGAAATTCGCTAAGTTGACGCAGCTCCTGCGTAACGAATTTTTTATAATATATATATATATATATATATATATATATATATATATATATATATATATATATATTTATATATGTATATTTATTTATATTTATATATGTATACCGAGTATAAAAATGTTGACACCATTTTGTATAAAAAAAGAGAATACCTGAAATCAGAATGACAACAACATGCAATAGAAAAGAAAAAAAAAGAATTAAAACAAAAAAATCTTTTTGTTTTCCCACATATGAGATTTAAAAAAAATATTTTAAAATATACACACACACACACACAATTCTGTTCCATCGTTATGTTCCAGTAGTGGAAAACAGAAGGGAAACTGTTATGTAAAGATATAGATACTACCTTGTGAGCGGATCAGAAAGGCTTAATGATAAACTCACTCTGATTACATCTTCCTGTGTTTGAAGCTGCTGTTATGCAGGCAGCTACCACCATCACCAGCCTCACCCGAGTTCCTTCAGTGAGACCGGTAAACTTGATGACGATGTAGAAAATAATATTGTGTACTGTTTACATTTTAGTACTAACGTTCTGTTGCTCTTAATACCCTGCTACTATACACATTCAACCTGGTTGGTTATTGGTAGTATAGTGATGGAAAATTATAATGTTTCTAAGAATATTATAAGTACCTGAAGGTATTGTGTACAGATAACATTTTAACATGTACATGGTTTAGGCTGTTGAAGATGATGAGGTGTTCAATTAGTAAAATGTTACATATTTAATTTAAAAATTGTGCCCTGGAAATTTAAATTCTGTTATATTTCTTCTTATCATTTAGACGGAATTCGTTACACGGAGCATCGACAATTTAGCGACACCGACTTTTTATAACTCTTATAAAAAGCAGAAATATATACAGGATATTAATTTTCAATCTTAAATCGTAAACTTCTTCTGTAAATATTATGAAAAATGATAAACCAAATTGTAGTAAAATTCATTTTCTATAACTTTAATTCTTTTACATTTTTCGATTTTTCCAATATTAAGAGAGATAACATAATTAGTGTCTCCCCTCTCCACCAAACCCCCCTTTTCTCTTGTCCGATTATTGGCGCAGCATTGTGCAGTAATTTTAGTTTGTACTAACTTATATCCCCGACTTCGCTTATAATTTAAGTTCAATGTAATTTCTCACCGCGTCTACTACGTCAAATATTTATCAGCACTTCCACCAAATTTCTATTTCAGTGAGTATTTTCCTTGTATCTCTTGTAGCAAGATAAAATGTATATATTAGTTTTTTTAATTTACCCATAAACTTTAGTCTAATCATAAACAAAAAAGTTTCTTCAAAATCGGTTCAGTAGTTTTTGCATGATGCTCAAACAAACAGATATTTACAATTTTGTCATAGCAGAGATGAAACAGTTTACCGGTACGAATGCTATTCGTACAATATGGCAAGAAACAGTGATAGAAAACTGTTTTTGGTATTTGAAAGCATTATCTACTAAAATATATTATCAAAAAAATTTCCCAAACTGATTTTTTGACAGTGTTTAACCTCTTTAACGTCTCAAATTCATTTCTCTATATGACAAAATTGTTGAAAGTATTCTTTGATTCGCTGAGAAAATTACCCAATTGTCAATTACTCCAAAAATAACCCAACTTTTAACGAATTATAATTTTTTCGCACGCAACTTTGACGCATTCTATGAACCAAACTAATTGACAAACAAATTGAAAAGTGTTCCAAGAGATGTCGATTATCATCGAAATTTAAACATATTTCGAGTTATTTAAGAAAAACTTTTTGATTTTGAGGTATTTATTGATGTTTTTAGTGGTTTATTTAAAAAGAAGGGCCTTATATGCTATATCTGATACTATTCTGTTAGGAATTTATGGAATTTTCATGCAATTTTTTTCGTTAATCTAATATCCAAAAAAGTTCAGACAATATGTATAGGGGGCCATAAATTTAGAAACAATGATATAATTCTGTACACAGTTGTCAGTTCTTAGAATTTAATTTAATATCCATGTAGAAAGTATATCATATTTTTTTCTCACTTTCAAATACATTTTTCTGGTTACATTTTTTATGTTGCCAACATTACATACAACCAGCGAAAAGTACTAAACAAACTTGTTTTTTATTGTTATTTATTAACATATTTTTATTTTCATTTATTTTATACCGCGTAAACGAGCTTGTTGCTTCTTCATCTTCTTTTTCCCTACAGTTTTTTTTAATGGCTTTAAAATCTCTGTTATAATGATACTAAAAACATACATTCATGTGTATTCCTTATATTTTTGGTGGAGACGCACAAAATTCCTTTTGATACAAGGAAGGCAATTTTATAAGCAAACAAACTAAAAAAGAATTTTTTCCCAGAAATCTTGTTTATTAGACGTAAATTCGTTGTCAAATTGCAATAATTGTTAATAGTTTCCAAAATCTACAACCTTTTACTTGAAAGCACAGAAATTTTTCGAAAGCACACAATGAATTTTTATCGAAAATTGAATAATTTCGAGTTATTTGTTTATAATTTTAGCGATTTGCTTCAAAATAATCACTCTGGCGTCATACTATGATTCAACTGACGTCAATCTGTATTATGAACGGTTTCAACTTTTGGATCTTTCTGGAACTAAAATGCTTTATTAAACATCTTAGATGAATTAGTGGTTTATGTCACACCTTATACACAATTTTGACTGTGTCCAATGCCTTTTTGCCAGGAATTTGAGAAAATCGTTCTTGTTTTTATTTCTGTTCCTTGCTTAGTCTTTGAAAATGTGATACTCTTTTTGTTACAATAAAGGGGAAATGATTCCACTGAGGGTAAATTAGACTAAAATCAGTGAGTGCAAGAAAGGAAGAAATTACATTTTAAATTTTTACTAGGCGAACATAACTACTTGTAATTATTGTTGCCTATAGAATATGATAAAATCGGCTTTTTCAAAATCCATTACTTTTTTGATAATTTTTAACTTGTTCAACGTCCTAGTGATGTACAATACAAAAATCACTTAAAAATGAATCTTTGTACTTATTTTGAAGTGAAACGTCTTTAACGGGGTATCCGTTTGATATTTTATGTGACGTTTTAGGGGAAATTATGATACGTTTAAGGGGATTTTACAGCCGAGAAATATAAGAGAAACCTTGAATGATAGTGTGTATACATTTATATATTATAAATGGCTTATAACATTTGTAAATCATAAAACTAAAGAAGTTTCACTACTCCCGTGGGTTCATACGGGTGAAGTCTACAGTTTTTTTTTTAAACTTTGCGTCTATCCATCTATTCATTGTTAGTATATGCAACATGTTTAAACATCGGTAACTGTTTGACATCCGGACCATATATTTTACCAACTAAGATGATGATTTGAATCAAGTGCTTCGTTTCCTTAAAATTATTGTTTCTCCGAAACCACGGTATATATTAAAGTATCGTGGAGATATTGAAAAAAAAGAAAAGTGAACAAGTTAAACGAAAAAAAAAATGTATATAAAAAATAAAATTTTCATTTTTTTCTTTTTTCTGTACTAAGTAAAAATTATTATTATTCACTTAAATGTCATAAAATTTATGATATTTTTATTTTTTCATCTTTACACACATTCCCATCGTCTTTACTCTTTATATATATATTTTTTTTAATCTTCACAAGATGAAACAAGCAAGAGAAAGAATAACATCATGTACGTACGTGTTTGTAATTTAAGGTGTAATATGTGTTTGTACGCTTTTCGTCGCCTCAATAAATTTTTAACGAGAATAGAAAAAAAATATGTAACACAACAAAAAGTTTATCATAACACACACGAAATATTATATTATGTTTGTGTTTATGTAATGACTTGAACGAGTACCGCCTTCAACCATTCTTTGTACTTTTTTGTTCTTGCTGATTAATAAACGTTTTTTTTTTTAATTTTTTTAGTACTAAAACATTTTTGGTTAGGGGAAATAGATTTTAAAATGTTTTCTTAAGATTGTCGTGCTGTCTTTGAGCATAGTCAAATCATTAATTAAAGATAATGTTATAAAATAATCATTTTTGTATATTAAAATTCGTAATTTAAATTGTATATTATATTCGTAATTTGATAATATTAAGGACGTTCCAGCACTGTCAGGAAAAAAAACCGGTTTGGTTCATATATATACAAAATAATGTTATTTATTTGTTCATATATACAAAATAATGTTATTTTGAAAAAAAAAAAAATTTTAAGAGTAAAATGCAATTAAAAAAAAAATTTATTTAATAAATATTTGTCTTTTGTATTCTAGTTTTAAATTCCGTCGAGTATTCTATTTAATAGAACCGATAATAGTTGGGCGGGCATGAAGTTTTACATGCTTCTAATGAGAGAGAGTGAGAGAGAATGATAACTTTGCTATTAATTATCTATCCTATTATTCCAATATTATTGGGGTCTATAACATTGGGATAATTTACAACTGAGACCCCAAAAATATTTAATAATCACTGTCAACACTATTCTTGCACAGTACTGTATATAGTAAATTGTGTCATAAATGCTAAAACATGAAGTTTTACTAGATATGTTCAATTGTAATAAGTAAATTAATCATTGTAATTTATACATTTGCTTTGACTGTAACGAGTGAAATACCTTAAAGTTATGTTGAAAATGTGTTTAATCCACATTCCAAACAAAAATTAAAATGGTTTTTTGCGTTGGGTTTCAGATAAGAAGGGGTGCAAGTAGGATGAAATATAGGTTTTTCCAAATATCTCAAAAACTATCATGTTATTCGTAAATATATTCATCCACAAAAGTAAACAATATTAAATTTTGGATCAAAATGGTCTCTCTCATCTTTTTAATGAAATCACTGGTTCTGGAAATACGTGACAAATTTTATTGAACTATACCAAAATCTGTTTTTTTTTTCACACGCTAATTTCTTAAACTGTCTCTTTCTCGCCCCCTTTTTTTCTGGAAAACGATAAAAGATTTAATGTACAAAAAGTTGTTCCTCATAAAAATTCCAGCAAAAACACTTTTCGTAAAAATCGAATAGAATTCGAAAACCAAATCTTTTTATGTTACACTTTGTAATAGAAAAAAAACTAGATAGTATCTCGAAGTTATAAGAAAAATTATAAATAGAAATCAATGAACCGCATATATATATATATATATATATATATATATATATATATATACATGTATGTATAGAATGAATCCTTGTGCATTCTTACCTACATACAATCCTTCCAAGATGTGAAAATTTAATAATCTTCACTAGGATATATAATATATATATAAAAATATTATATATTGGAAAATTGAATTTTCCTTTTTATACAGTAGTTATAGACTTACTTACATTCATTCATACGATACGATACGATACGTGTAGCAGCCAGTATATAGTCAATGTAGTCAATAAAGAATGTTCTTTAAAAGTTTAGTAATACTGTTATTATTATCATTATATTGAGAGAGCTATATATGTACATACTGTTGCTTGTAGTAAAGCTCTGAGAGTTTGTTATATTATATTATAACTTGTAATAGTTATTATATTTGAATATACAACTAATTTAATTTATATATTTTATTAGATCAATGTATTAGAAAATTTCTCTTTATATGATATAGATTTTATTTTTCTATTTATATTTTATGTTTAAAACAATTAATGTAACAACTAACTGAGTTAATTGTTTGAATACCCAGTATATATTGAGTTGTATATCAATGACTGAATTGTTAACAATTCTGCGTATTCGAATTGTTAACAATTCGCTTTCCGAGGAACATTGAATTATGAGAAAACTATTGAGTTTATGAAAAAAATTTTCAAACAAAAGTTGTTTATTTTCAAAAGAAGAATTAATTTTTTTTTGTTACATTATTTTTTTTACGGTTTCAAATATGTATATTTATCCCTCTGGTGGGGGGAAACACGACCCGATTTTTCCCGTTAACGAACTAGACCTTACTTTTTTGGTCTAGAACACACACACACACAAAAAATTCAGCTGGTTATCTCTTTTCGTTCTTGAGTTATCGTGTTCACGGACAGACGGGCGGACGGACATGCGAAAATGCCCGAATTAGACCATTTTATGAATACCTTAGTGAAGCTTTTTTTGTTAAGGATTAAGATTTTCAAGCGTTACAAAGTCGGGACTAAACTTAATATATTTTGTATATTTATATATACTGGGTATAAAAAGGCAAAGCTGGGTAAACAAAGTTTTGCCACAAATGTATTATTATATTATTCTCTTTTATCAAGTCATACAATCTTGGATTTTTTTCGGATGTAAGTTTGACATGTTCTGCTTTTGTTGATACATTTGCCTATTTTTGATTGGTCACATTATGGGAGCTTTTGCTATTGGCAAAAGTAATACTTTGTGATTCTCTTTTATCAAATCATACGAATTTTGGATTTTTTCGGACTTAATTTTGCCGTGCTCTGCTTTCGTGGACGCATTTGCTTATTTTTGGATGGTCGAAGTAAGGAAGTTACTGTTATTGGTAAAATATCATAGTTCAAGATGTCATAAGTTGGCAAAACACTTATGCAATCAGGTCAGTATCTGCCCGTCTGGCACAGGCGTTTTTATCTAAAACTTATCGACATAATAATTTGAAATGTAGTACATGAATAGGGATTGTTAGCCTAATTATAGTCGTTAAAGTGTACAAAGTAAAATTTTTATTCTGGGGGTCAATGGAGATGAAAAAAATGTTTATTTTCATACTTCTTTCGGGTAAAATATTTTAAAACTGTTATCTTGGATCGTCAACTATGGGAAGAAAACTTAAAAACTGTAGATTGAACCAAAATTATCAAGCTTGAAAAATTTTAGTTTGACCAATTATTATATATAATTAGATTTTTGATTGCAACTGCTGAAACATTGGTTATAAGTATCGACTTCATTCAGGTGTCAATCGAAGCGTATTAACGTCAAGGGTTAAGTGGCGACCTAGATGGAGGGGAAACACAACGTTTGTAATAACTCTTTGGTTACTTATAAAATGGGCAAATTGATCATCAGTAAAGTTGTAGTAAATAAATTTTATAACAATTATTTTTCTGTAGCAGAAAAATGCCGATTTTATGTTCTTTAATTTGTAAAAATGATGTTTTGTTGTCATCATGTTTATCACTAAATATTGTTTTTATTAATTAATTTAAAATAATAACAATTACACTTTTTTATTTGAAATTAAATAAAAAAAGAATTGATAGAAAACAGAAATCTGTGTGTTTTAGTGAAAAAAAAAAGTTTTAATAGAAATCTTCTTAAGATACTTTCATCTATTGCCGGCGTTTTAGTGAATTGATTTCGCAAAAATTTGTTGAAAAGTTCTACCATCATAAAGTTCCGAAAATTATATCCGATTAAAAAATGAATAATGGAGAATTTGATCGTGTGGATTTTATGGATTGCATTTCAGTATGTATTTGCACTTAAAGACAAATCCACCTTGTGAATCTGTGTATATAAAAAAATATAATTAGAGTTTAATTTAAAAAAAAATTGTGGTGTTTATTAATTATTATGTATCAATTATTTTCATAAATATGAAATTAAGTTAATTTAGTAATTTTAATTAAAAAGTTATTATGATGTATTTTTAAAAAAAATAATGAAAACTAAATATACGGTACTTTAGAAAAAAAATCCAAAGCAGAGTATTGTATGTGGAATTATGAAAATTAGAAAACGATCGGTCCTAACGCCATACACGTAAATATAAAAAAAGATAAGTGTCTAAGTTATCGACAAGTGATTCGAATCTGAAAAAAAATAAAAGTACAAAAAAAAGAACAAAACGAAATATATGTTAAAATAAAATATATTTGAAATAAATAATTTTTAATCTAATACGCTGATAGTACAACTATCATTAAAATACTAACTTTGGTTGTACAAGTTATGAAAACAAAGATTACGTGAATATGTGCTAAATTGAACTGTAGTAAAAGAAATATTGTATATATAAAAAAAAGACACTACAGTAAAAAAAAATATGTTCAAATATGTCTGATTTGCAAAAATATAAATATGGATTACAAATTTAATTCAGATACATAGTTGTATATATAAAGAGACATTACGCTTCTGTAAAGAAAAAATACACGGCCAAAAAAAAACCAAGCGTATACAAACAATATAGTTATAAATTGAAAAGTCAATGCATATTCACATAAAATATAAATTGTACAACAAAAAATATGTATAGAATGTGTATTGAATTGTGACAAGTTTGAGAGACCACAAGTTTCGGAATAGTGAATTAAATAAATAATACAAAAAAAAAATATACTTAGATACAATCAGATAGAAACCATTAATTCGCCCATTCGATACTTCAGCACAATCCATAAAAAATATTCAACTTGTAAATTGAAGAAAAAATTTTAAATACCATATGATTAATTCATGTGAATCAACTAATTTTAGCAACTGTCTTGAGACAAGTACTTCTTGTAACTGCTTTCTTTTTGTAACTTCACAGAGAGAAGTAATTTTGTAACTCCCAGAGAGAAATACTCTTTGTAACTATTTTTTTGTGACTCTACTGAGCCAACTAATTTTTGTAACTACCTCGATGAGAGGACTATTGTAACTGATTTGAAATATGTGCTGAAATATTGAAGTAAGCTTGGATATACGCAAGTCATTTCTGATCTAAGTAAATGTTTGTTGAAATTATGTAAATTCTCAACTAGCATAAACCAATAATTATATAAATTCTTTGAATAATAAAAATATGAAAAAAATATCAATACTAAATTTTAAACAGTGGAGTAGTAAAAAAAATTATTCTCCAATACTAAATTTTAAACAGTGGAGTAGTAAAAAAAATTATTCTCCACTCCAGGGGGCCAAAAAAATTAGCGACATGCTAATTGGAAAATATTAAAGCAAGAAAGACATGAATAGATGAATAAAAAATCTTACAAATGTGGATTAGACGTGAAGATTTAAATACATTTAGATGTTTAATTAGGATGCAGTAACGTTACCATTCCCTTGATATCCTCTGAGATAGTATGGCCGAATGTTGTATATCGACATGCCGAAGGTTTTCTTATTAGATTTTGGAGCTTTTAGCCTAACTGAAGTTGGTGTAGTGAACTTTATTATCTTGTACGGTCCATTGAATTTCGAAGCGAACTTAGGTGCGATATTCTTGTTCATATTCGGGGCCAAGTTTTTTACCATGACCAATTGACCCACTTTATATTTAGACAGCGTTGGTTTATTTAAAGTTTGGTTGACTCGTTGTTGGTGAGCAATCTTTAACGCATCTTGTATATGTGCTTGTGATGGTTTAGCAGAACTCGTGATTAACTCAGTTAATTCGTTTATAATCACAAACGGCGTCATTAACTTTCTACCAAAATAAACTTCAGCTGGTGTTGAGTCGATTGTACTTTTGTAGGAGTTGTTGTAATTGAAAATTACAAAACTCAAAAATTTTGACCAATTTTTATGGTCTACAGAATATTCTTTGAGAATGCATCCTAAATTATATTTTATCTGTCGATTGAGGCACTCGCTCTTGTTCGAAGATGGTGTATAGCTCGAACAGTAGGCAGCTCTAATACCATTATTAAATAAGAAGGTTTTCCACTTGATCGACGCAAAGGCTGGTCCGTTGTCGGCTACAACAACCGTCGGATATCCGTTTTGCAGGAAAATCTTCTGTATCAGTGAAATGGCAACGTCACTGGTCTGCCTTTTACATGGAAAGGCGAAAGCAAATTTTGAAAATCCATCTACAATAGAAAAAATATATTTCAAACCTTCACTTGATCTAATAATAGGACCGATAAAGTCGACGTACAAAGTATGTAGGGTATACTCCGGCACGGAACTACTCAACTGAACCCTATCGTTACGTGTATATGGCCTTATAGCCTGGCACACTTTACAGGTTCTGACATAGTCCCTTACTTTTGCATAGAGGTTTTTGTAGTAAAAAATTTTACTAATTTCACGGAATGTTTTAATTACTGAATTATGCGCAGCATACTTGGAATCATGATAATATCGAAGAACGTAATCGAGTAAATTATCTGGTAAAAATATACGTTTTAGTCGATTCCTTCCGACGAACTTATAAATTAACCCATCCTTTATGCAAAAATTAGGGACATTCATCTGAGCCTTAAGGTTTTGATAAATGATTTTACATTCGGGAGAGTTACGTTGCTCGCTTTTAACAGAAAGGTAATCAAAATTTGTATTAGCTAAAACGTTAATAAAGTTCAGTTGCGCATTGTTCCTGATTTCTTCATTCACCGATTCTAAGTCAGTTTGATCCAAAGTATTGGTTATCTTTTTTAAAAGGTTTGCATAACCTGGATCATTGCTATGCAACTCTTTAACTTTAATGAAATTTTTGCCTGAATCTTGATTTGAATCAGAAAATTTGTTCACTATTAAATGGTCAGTTTCGTATAACCTAGATAGAAAATCGGCCATATTGTTCAATTTGCCCTTAATATGTTCCGGGGTAAAGTCATATCTCGAAATTTTAAGGATCCACCTAGATAATTTATTAAATTTATTGGGGGTATTAAAAATCCACAATAACGACCTGCAGTCAGTCTGTAGAGTAAACTTGCGGTCGGTTAAAAAATCTTTAAATTTATCTAGGGCCGTTACTACTGCGAGAAGTTCTAATTCATGACTGTTATATTTTAATTCGGCTGGATTCAATTTTCGAGAACAGTACATAATGGGGTGCAAACCGTCATCATATTTTTGAAGTAATACCGCGCCCAGACCAGTAGCTGATCCGTCAGTTTGTAGCACAAAAGGTTTGTCAAAATTAGGATGTTTTAAGACAGGCGCACTTACTAAAGATTTTTTTAAAGTAGAGATTGCATCAAGATGAACCTTAGTAATTTTGAACCTAACACCTTTCTTTTTTAAATCGTTTAACGGAGCTACAATCTGACTGAACATGGGAATATAGCGGGAGTAAAAAGCCGCAGCCCCAACTAGACGCATAACTTCTTTGACGTTTTTTGGAGTTGGCATGTCATTGATTGCTTGCACCTTAATAGGGTCTATAAAGCGTCCCTCAGCGGATATTACGCTACCCAACAAACGTACCCTCGACATACAAAATCGAGCCTTAGAAGGATTAATAGTGATACCGATAGACTTTATTTTAGTGAACAAGAGATTCAGGTGATTTAAATGTGATTCAATGTCGGGTGAATGTACAATTAAATCGTCATAATAAATAAGAAGAAATTTATGACGAAATTCTGCGAGACTGGAATTTAAAAAACGAGCTAATGATTGACTAGCCACCTTTAGCCCGAAAGGCATGGTATTGTACTCAAACAGACCATATTGTGTGACGATCGCGGTGACATGTTTCGAGTCATCTGATAATTTTATCTGATGAAAACTGGATTTCATGTCGAGGAGTGTAAACACTTTCGAATTACCTAAGCTAGCGAAAATATGAGCCATACTGGCTGAACTCATCGGATCAAACTCTATATGTTTGTTAACAAACCTATAGTCAGCGACTAACCGATAAGAATCGTCTTTCTTTTTAACAAAGAAGACGGGTGAGCTATAATTAGAGTTCGAAGGAGAAAGTACCCCTTGTGTAACAAGCTCTTGAACATGCTCGTCCAAAAGTTTGGCTTTATCGGGTGCCAGATAGTAAGGAGCTTTACAAACCGGAATGTTATCGATTAACTTAATTTTATATTCAAAACCCTTGGCAAGACCAGGAATGTCAGAAAAAATCGATTTAAAGTTTTGAAGAAGTGTTTGCAACACTTTGGTTTGTTTGCTATTAAGATTTACTTTCGCTTCGACAATGGTATTAATAATTCGATTATTGTTACAAAAACCCGAAAACGGTATTTCAACATTAGGATGAAAATAAAATTTGATCGTCGACTTAAAGAAGTCCAAAATGATGTTGCAATTTTTAAGTGTGGCAACACCTAAAATTACCTCAAACGGTAATGAATCTACTATAAAAAAAGTTTGAGTCCATGAAAAATTAGCCAATTTAAAATGAAGTTTCGCAGTTAAATTACATTTTAAAAAATTATTTCCCGGCAAAGAAATAGTTTTATCAATTGATTCGGTGACGATGTTTCTATTGTTAGATTTTAACTTGTTAAGAGTCGCAGTTTTAATAGCATTAACAGTAGCACCGGAATCAAAAAGTGTTAATAAAGGATAACCTTGAATGAAAATGGTTTGTAGAGGTAAAATAGTATAATTTAAAATAACATCATTAATAAGAAACTTGGGGTCTATTGCGAGTTTTTTGGAACCGTAGTACTAACATTTATATTATCCTTCTTTCTTTTAAAACAATATTTAAAATTGTGATTAGTACCTTTACAGAAGGTACAAAAAAATTTAGAGTCATTATGCGTATTTTGAATTGAAGTAACGTTTACACTGACGGGTGTTGTAGTTATTCGCGCTTGAATTTCCTCAATTTTAGTGATTAGTTGATACAAATCTTTATAAGTATCGGGAATTTGATATAAACCAAGAATAGATAGTACAGAATTATTGGCATGAGCAAAAATAATTTGTATGATTTCGGATTCAGATGAATCATTAAGTAGGATGTTCGCGAATTTTATTATTGAAGGAACAAATGTGGAAAATTTTTCAGTGTCAGGTTGATTTCGCCGGACTAATCTATCAATTAATATCTGTTTAGTCAAAGGTGGAATATAAACTTGTAATAAATTATGTTTAATATTTTGCCAAGACAAAGAGTCAGCCAAACAAGTAGACCAAAATGTTTGTGCGTTCGAAGCACACCTATTGATTAAAGATTTCAAAAGAACGTCTATAGGTAAAAAATTAATATCAACTAAATGTTGAGTATCGACAATAAACTGTATAATATTTTCTGGAACCGAAATGTCCAGAATAGTGATTTTATTTATAAAGGAATCTATACTCGGTTTTGCAAAAAAACTAAAATTTGAAGTTAATTGATTTGAACTAGTGTTATTATTTGATAGAGTAGTTGTTATTGTTGCCAAGGCATCGGTAATGCTACTTATCTGCTTGCTTTGCTGTTGTATTTGTTGCTGTACATCCGAAACGTGCAGCACTGACGCATGGAACTGTTGAGCTGTAGTCTGCATCTGCGTAGTTATAGCCGCTAAGTTAACCGCTGATACTTGATGAGGCGTGATGAATAAGTCATCTGGTGCAGCTGGAGGATCGTCATCTCCTGGGGTACCTGGTGTATTACGAGTTGTTCTCGGCATAATGAAAATTTAAACCACAAACAAAATAGAAGAAAGAGAAAAGAAATTAGTACTAAGTTAAATATAATAATAGAATTAAAGAAAATGTAAAAGATATAAATGTATAAATATAAAGAAAAAATTATAATCATTTCAACTTTCAAAAAGAATTTCAGAATCACAAGTCGAGCTTTGTGAAAACTATCGAAAACAAAAGACACATATGGATATTTGCTCTGCTTCCATATGTGTATGTAAAAAATTAATTAGAGTTTAATTTAAAAAAAAATTGTGGTGTTTAGTTTTAAAAAAAAAACACTAAACACTTTATAGAAAATAATTGAACTATCAATTATTTTCATAAATATGAAATTAAGTTAATTTAGTAATTTTAATTAAAAAGTTATTATGATGTATTTTTAAAAAAAATAATGAAAACTAAATATACGGTACTTTAGAAAAAAAATCCAAAGCAGAGTATTGTATGTGGAATTATGAAAATTAGAAAACGATCGGTCCTAACGCCATACACGTAAATATAAAAAAAGATAACACGTTGAACCGAAAGTCTTTCAATAAAAGCTGGGCCCATTAAAAAGATAATATTGAGGTAGTAAGATCTTTACTATCCAGTAAGTGTCTAAGTTATCGACAAGTGATTCGAATCTGAAAAAAAATAAAAGTACAAAAAAAAGAACAAAACGAAATATATGTTAAAATAAAATATATTTGAAATAAATAATTTTTAATCTAATACGCTGATAGTACAACTATCATTAAAATACTAACTTTGGTTGTACAAGTTATGAAAACAAAGATTACGTGAATATGTGCTAAATTGAACTGTAGTAAAAGAAATATTGTATATATAAAAAAAAGACACTACAGTAAAAAAAAATATGTTCAAATATGTCTGATTTGCAAAAATATAAATATGGATTACAAAGTTAATTCAGATACATAGTTGTATATATAAAGAGACATTACGCTTCTGTAAAGAAAAAATACACGGCCAAAAAAAAACCAAGCGTATACAAACAATATAGTTATAAATTGAAAAGTCAATGCATATTCACATAAAATATAAATTGTACAACAAAAAATATGTATAGAATGTGTATTGAATTGTGACAAGTTTGAGAGACCACAAGTTTCGGAATAGTGAATTAAATAAATTATACAAAAAAAAAAATATACTTAGATACAATCAGATAGAAACCATTAATTCGCCCATTCGATACTTCAGCACAATCCATAAAAAATATTCAACTTGTAAATTGAAGAAAAAATTTTAAATACCATATGATTAATTCATGTGAATCAACTAATTTTAGCAACTGTCTTGAGACAAGTACTTCTTGTAACTGCTTTCTTTTTGTAACTTCACAGAGAGAAGTAATTTTGTAACTCCCAGAGAGAAATACTCTTTGTAACTATTTTTTTGTGACTCTACTGAGCCAACTAATTTTTGTAACTACCTCGATGAGAGGACTATTGTAACTGATTTGAAATATGTGCTGAAATATTGAAGTAAGCTTGGATATACGCAAGTCATTTCTGATCTAAGTAAATGTTTGTTGAAATTATGTAAATTCTCAACTAGCATAAACCAATAATTATATAAATTCTTTGAATAATAAAAATATGAAAAAAATATCAATACTAAATTTTAAACAGTGGAGTAGTAAAAAAAATTATTCTCCAATACTAAATTTTAAACAGTGGAGTAGTAAAAAAAATTATTCTCCAAATCGATTTCGCAAAATTTGTTAAACTGTTCCACCGTTAAAAATTTACGAAAATTATTCAAATATTGGAGATTTGATAGTGTGGATTTTATGGGTCGTACTTCATTCAGTATGTAAACTCACAGAAATGTAACACTGACAGATAAATCCACTCTATACGGCTTGTTTTTTGTAAAAATCGTATTGTAAATAAACATCCAATACGAGATGTTTTGTAAGATAAATATATTTGTTAGCTAAATCAAATTTATTTGCATATAGGTAAAACTGTATAAAATATTAAAAAAAAAAAAACATATTTATAATATTTTTCCCTTTAATATGTAAAAATTTTACACATTAAAGTAATTTTACCAAATATATAAATACAAAAAAATATTTTATAAGTACACCTACGTAGGTACATTAAAATATTTCAATAAATTTTCATATTTATTTAGGGTTTTAATCTACCCCCCCCCCCCCACCCCTCGCTCTCTCGCATTCTAAGAAAACTTTATTCTGATATAAGTGAGCAATGAAAATTGTTTTATTGAAAAATTTAGAATATTCACATTCATTGACGAAATGAATAAAAGCAATTTTGTTGAATTTTTAAATACATTATTATAAGTCTTTTATATATTGAAAAAAATTATTCGTATTTTTATTGGTAACATCTATTCGAAGTACTTTTATATCGTAAAGACGTTAACGATTTTGTGAAAAAAATTTAAAAAAAAACTGTTCGTTTTGAAAATATTAAGTTTACAAATTACTTACTTTTGAATACTTCTCTCAAACACTGATTCAATACATTTTTACGAAATATTTATTACATTTCGAGTTATTTATGAAAAAAGAGAAGTATGGAATTTTAGATTTAAGTTTAATATTGTTGTTTCACGCGATTACAATATTTTAATAACTAAGCCGAAAAATAACATTTATTCTTAATGTTTTTAGCGAATTTCCTCCAAAGGAAATGCAGCTATTGTTTTTGCAAATTTATCAGGATTTAAGTTGTAGGTACTAAGTTTTACTGTAATTTTGTTTTTTATCATTTTTCTGTTACATTAATATTTACAGAAATATTTACAATTAAAGTTTGAAAGTTAAAACTTTAAATATCTCTGTTCACATTAGAGTATGAGAAAAATGATCTGGTAATGAATTGTAGCAAACTTGATTTTCTACAACTTTACTCTTTATACATTTTTCGATTATTCTAATATTAAGAGAGATATTTAATATTTTGTGTTTGTTTGACACGAATACATAAAATAAATTTTATTGTAAAAAATTTTGATTGTCGTTTCCATAGTAACTATAAACTATAATCGTTATACCGTTTTTTTTGGGCTATTAATAAATTTAATTTTTGCAAATACTAAAGTCATATCAGATATTATATTTCATTTTGATCACACTAAAATTATGACCGCTAGAGGGTTTTATGTATTCTAAGGAAATTCGCAGCTGCTGCGTAACGAATTTTTGAATTTTTTGAGAGTTTTTAAGAACGATTCCGACAATTTTTTTTAAAACTTTCTAATCGTTTTGGGGCAAAATCTGGTTTATATATTCTATTTTTGATAGAATAACCTAATGTGACCATACCTTTAGTATCTTTTGGGTCATCTAGATGAGTTATCGAAGTATATGAAATGAAAACATTGACTACATTTCTTTTGATTTCTTAAGAACATGATTACTCTTACTAAGGCTTAGATTTCCATACACTATTATAATCTTATTAGAAAGATTAGTTTACTGGTCAACGGAAATTTTGAGAGGTTCAAAGTTTTAATTATAAATATTATAGCATTCGAGATTACAGGATCAATATTTTGTTTAAAACCTTTTTCGTATTTGAGAATTCAATGATATACGTTATCGCCATTTATTAAAAGCTTCATGTGGACGTTCCGTGAGTATTTTATACCAGATTTATTTTTAAACAAACACTATCAATTTTTGAGGCAAAGTATATCACAAATATAATACTTGTCAAAATATTCTTAAATCAATTTTAAAGGATTTTCCTACTCTAAACAAAACTTGAAATGGAATATATTATTTATATTTATATTTATACACAAAAAAAAAATATTCCATTATTTTTTCTATATATATATATATATTCAATAACAGCAACACAATAATATAATAATTTTGATTTTCTCTAAACAAAATTTAATCTACTTGAGAAAAATCTCACATATTGTTAGGTTGACTTGACTTTCACAACAAAATATTTTCCTTCCTTTTTAGAAGCTAAATTTAAAATATCAATATAAAAATATAGTTGAATTGATTGAAGGACTTCACTATACTGGTATATGTTGTGTGTGGTTGAGTCCTTTGGGAGCACTTGACATAAGTAGATATATTTTTCCAGGTTTATATTTTATATATATATATATATATATATATATATATATATATATATATATATATATATATATATATATATATATATATAGTAGTACTCTGGAATGAAATGATATATTATTGAGTTAAGTGAAATACTGATATCATAATATATAAGATGAGCTAAACTGAAGTATGGAGCTGTTATAAGGATGTATACAAACGGGAGGAAGAGTTAGGGGTATATTGAAATTCTTACTATTTCTTTCAATCACTTTGAGCAGTTAGATGGGATAGTCGTTACCTAAACTTTTCTATAAACTGTCTGTCCTGACGATAATAGGACCCTATGTGAATAGTAGTAGTAAACCAACTATTAGAACACTCTACCTACACTCTACAGAGAATAGTTTTTATGAATATATATTTTTTTGATATTTTCTACTTCCATGATTGTAGTAATAAATGGATAAGTTGAACGATAAAATTAAATTAATATTGATAATCATTGGAATCTGAAATTCAAGTTTAATCATGGAATTTAAGTCATTTATTATATATAATTTTTTCTGTTCGTCTATTGTTAGCATGGGATCCTTTCGGTTATGTTATACCAACGAATGTGCCGTTCGTTTACTTTATTTGATATTTAAGGAATATTTCTGAATATTAGAAACATTATTTTGAGGTCAATGATATAAAAATCCGACCCAACTAGGCTGGGAAATTACGTACCCCCTACCAACATATGTCTGATTTTGCATATCCATACATTGATATCAAAATAATGTTAATTCGTAGTGAATAAACTTTTCTTTCGAAATGAATTGTTTTCGGCCATAAACTAAATTCACAGTAGAATTTGACTAGAATAGTTTTACAAGTTTCTGCGTAAAACGGTGATAAAAATTTTTTATTTGATAAAAAATAGGATTATGACGTAAAAATATGGTTGGTTGAAATAGGTGAATTGATTGTAGTGTATCACAAAAACTTACTAAATGGAAAAGTTTTAGAGCAGCTTGTTATGTTTTTAATCTGATCTTAGGCTATGGCTCTTAGTACTATTTTAGACTTTGAATACGCTTTTACCTTACAAAATCGTTTTGAGTCTTAATTAATGTATTAAAAATTTATCAAATAGTTGTATCTAAAATTTTTTTTTCTTCTATTGTTTCAGGTGAGTTTCATTTCCACATTCAAACCTTATTCATATTTTGAAACCGAATATGTAAGTTTTATAATAATTTAAAAAAAAAATCTTATTCGAAATATTTAATCAACGTTAATTATACTCCTTTACGCCGACGAAAAATAGATTATACTATAATATACAAAGAGGATTTTAAATCATTTTTATATAGGAATTAATAAACAAAAACCACTTTTATTAGCGAATTTCCTGAAAGGAAATAGAGCTCTTGGTCCCGTACCGAAGTCAAAATTTCGCAAAAATTGCTTCAAATGTCCATCGATCCTACCTAGTAGATGTCAAAAATCACCATCTGTAAAATTTATATATATATATATATATATCTTGTGTATGTAAAAAATTTTTAATGAGTATTTAGTTTAAAAAAAAATGGTGTTTAGTTTTTTTTTTTTTAAAAAAAAACTAAACACTTTATAGAAAATAATTGAATTATCAATTATTTTCATAAATATGAAAGTTAAGTTAATTAGTAATTTTAATTAAAAGTTATTATGATGTATTTTTAAAAAAAATAATGAAAACTAAATATACGGTACTTTAGAAAAAAAATCCAAAACAGAGTATTGTATGTGGAATTATGAAAATTAGAAAACGATCGGTCCTAACGCCATACACGTAAATATAAAAAAAGATAACACGTTGAACCGAAAGTCTTTCAATAAAAGCTGGGCCCATTAAAAAAGATAATATTGAGGTAGTAAGATCTTTACTATCCAGTAAGAGTCTTAGTTATCGACAAGTGATTCGAATCTGAAAAAAAATAAAAGGTACAAAAAAGGGAACAAAACAAATATATGTTAAGATAAAATATATTTGAAATAAATAATTTCTAATCTAATACACTGATAGTACAACTATCCTTAAAACACTAACATTGGTTGTACAAGTTATGAAAAAAGGGATTACATGAATATGTGCTAAATTGAACTGTAGTAAAAGAAAACTACAGTAAAAAAAAATATGTTCAAATATGTCTGATTTGCAAAAATATAAATATGGATTACAAATTTAATTCAGATACATAGTTGTATATAAAGAGACATTACGCTTCTGTAAAGAAAAAATACACGGCCAAAAAAAACCAAGCGTATACAAACAATATAGTTATAAATTGAAAACGTCAATGCATATTCACATAAAATATAAATTGTACACCAAAAGTGTGTATAGAATGTGTATTGAATTGTTACAAGTTTGAGAGACCACAAGTTTCGGAATAGTGAATTAAATAAATTATACAAAAAAAAATATACTTAGATACAATCAGATAGAAACCATTAATTCGCCATTCGATATTTCAGCACAATCCATAAAAAAATATTCAACTTGTAAATTGAAGAAATAAAAATTTTAAATACCATCTGATTAATTGATGTGAATCAACTAATTTTAGTAATTGTCTTCTTTTTGTAGCTCACAGAGAGAAGTAATTTTTGTAACTTCCAGAGAGAAATACTCTTTGTAACTACTTTCTTTTTGTAACTCACTCCATGAGATGAGTTTTGTAACTGAACTGAAAGAAGTATTTTTTGTAACTCCTTGATCAGACGATTTTTTGTAACTCAGTTCATGAGATTACTTTTGTAACTGATTTTAAATATGTGCTGAAATATTAAAGTAAGCTTGTATATACGCAAGTCATTTCTGATCTAAGCCAATGCCTGTTGAAACTATGCAAATTCTCAACTAGCATAAACCAATAATTATATAAATTCTTTGAATAATAAAAATATGAAAAAATATCAATAATAAATTTTTATACAGTGGAGTATTAAAAAAAATTATTCTCCACTCCAGGGGGCCAAAAAAATTAGCGACATGCTAATTGGAAAATATTAAACCAAGAATGACATGAATAGATGAATGAAAAATCTTACAAATGTGGATTAGACGTGAAGATTTAAACATATTTAGATGTTTAATTAGGATGCAGTAACGTTACCATTCCCTTGATATCCTCTGAGATAGTATGGCCGAATGTTGTATATCGACATGCCGAAGGTTTTCTTATTAGATTTTGGAGCTTTTAGCCTAACTGAAGTTGGTGTAGTGAACTTTATTATCTTGTACGGTCCATTGAATTTTGAAGCGAATTTAGGTGCGATATTCTTGTTCATATTCGGGGCCAAGTTTTTAACCATGACCAATTGACCCACTTTATATTTAGACAACGTTGGTTTATTTAAAGTTTGGTTGACTCGTTGTTGGTGAGCAATCTTTAACGCATCTTGTATATGTGCTTGTGATGGTTTAGCAGAACTCGTGATTAACTCAGTTAATTCGTTTATAATCACAAACGGCGTCATTAACTTTCTACCAAAATAAACTTCAGCTGGTGTTGAGTCGATTGTACTTTTGTAGGAGTTGTTGTAATTGAAAATTACAAAACTCAAAAATTTAGACCAATTTTTATGTTGTACAGAATATTCTTTGAGAATGCATCCTAAATTATATTTTATCTGTCGATTGAGTTACTCGCTCTTGTTCGAAGATGGTGTATAGCTCGAACAGTAGGCAGCTCTAATACCATTATTAAATAAGAAGGTTTTCCACTTGATCGACGCAAAGGCTGGTCCGTTGTCGGCTACAACAACCGTCGGATATCCGTTTTGCAGGAAAATCTTCTGTATCAGTGAAATGGCAACGTCACTGGTCTGCCTTTTACATGGAAAGGCGAAAGCAAATTTTGAAAATCCATCTACAACAGAAAAAATATATTTAAAACCTTCACTTGATCTAATAATAGGACCGATAAAGTCGACGTACAAAGTATGTAGGGTATACTCCGGCACGGAACTACTCAACTGAACCCTATCGTTACGTGTATATGGCCTTATAGCCTGGCACACTTTACAGGTTCTGACATAGTCCCTTACCTTTGCATAGAGGTTTTTGTAGTAAAATATTTTACTAATTTCACGGAATGTTTTAATTACTGAATTATGCGCAGCATACTTGGAATCATGATAATATCGAAGAACGTAATCGAGTAAATTATCTGGTAAAAATATACGTTTTAGTCGATTCCTTCCGACGAACTTATAAATTAACCCATCCTTTATGCAAAAATTAGGGACATTCATCTGAGCCTTAAGGTTTTGATAAATGATTTTACATTCGGGAGAGTTACGTTGCTCGCTTTTAACAGAAAGGTAATCAAAATTTGTATTAGCTAAAACGTTAATAAAGTTCAGTTGCGCATTGTTCCTGATTTCTTCATTCACCGATTCTAAGTCAATTTGATCCAAAGTATTGGTTATCTTTTTTAAAAGGTTTGCATAACCTGGATCATTGCTATGCAACTCTTTAACTTTAATGAAATTTTTGCCTGAATCTTGATTTGAATCAGAAAATTTGTTCACTATTAAATGGTCAGTTTCGTATAACCTAGATAGAAAATCGGCCATATTGTTCAATTTGCCCTTAATATGTTCCGGGGTAAAGTCATATCTCGAAATTTTAAGGATCCACCTAGATAATTTATTAAATTTATTGGGGGTATTAAAAATCCACAATAACGACCTGCAATCAGTCTGTAGAGTAAACTTGCGGTCGGTTAAAAAATCTTTAAATTTATCTAGGGCCGTCACTACTGCGAGAAGTTCTAATTCATGACTGTTATATTTTAATTCGGCTGGATTCAATTTTCGAGAACAGTACATAATGGGGTGCAAACCGTCATCATACTTTTGAAGTAATACCGCGCCCAGACCAGTAGCTGATCCGTCAGTTTGTAGCACAAAAGGTTTGTCAAAATTAGGATGTTTTAAGACAGGCGCACTTACTAAAGATTTTTTTAAAGTAGAGATTGCATCAAGATGAACCTTAGTAATTTTGAACCTTACACCTTTCTTTTTTAAATCGTTTAACGGAGCTACAATCTGACTGAACATGGGAATATAGCGGGAGTAAAAAGCCGCAGCCCCAACTAGACGCATAACTTCTTTGACGTTTTTTGGAGTTGGCATGTCATTGATTGCTTGCACCTTAATAGGGTCTATAAAGCGTCCCTCAGCGGATATTACGCTACCCAACAAACGTACCCTCGACATACAAAATCGAGCCTTAGAAGGATTAATAGTGATACCGATAGACTTTATTTTAGTGAACAAGAGATTCAGGTGATTTAAATGTGATTCAATGTCGGGTGAATGTACAATTAAATCGTCATAATAAATAAGAAGAAATTTATGACGAAATTCTGCGAGACTGGAATTTAAAAAACGAGCTAATGATTGACTAGCCACCTTTAGCCCGAAAGGCATGGTATTGTACTCAAACAGACCATATTGTGTGACGATCGCGGTGACATGTTTCGAGTCATCTGATAATTTTATCTGATGAAAACTGGATTTCATGTCGAGGAGTGTAAATACTTTCGAATTACCTAAGCTAGCGAAAATATGAGCCATACTGGCTGAACTCATCGGATCAAACTCTATATGTTTGTTAACAAACCTATAGTCAGCGACTAACCGATAAGAATCGTCTTTCTTTTTAACAAAGAAGACGGGTGAGCTATAATTAGAGTTCGAAGGAGAAAGTACCCCCTGTGTAACAAGCTCTTGAACATGCTCGTCCAAAAGTTTGGCTTTATCGGGTGCCAGATAGTAAGGAGCTTTACAAACCGGAATGTTATCGATTAACTTAATTTTATATTCAAAACCCTTGGCAAGACCAGGAATGTCAGAAAAAATCGATTTAAAGTTTTGAAGAAGTGTTTGCAACACTTTGGTTTGTTTGCTATTAAGATTTACTTTCGCTTCGACAATGGTATTAATAATTCGATTATTATTACAAAAACCCGAAAACGGTATTTCAACATTAGGATGAAAATAAAATTTGATCGTCGACTTAAAGAAGTCCAAAATGATGTTGCAATTTTTAAGTGTGGCAACACCTAAAATTACCTCAAACGGTAATGAATCTACTATAAAAAAAGTTTGAGTCCATGAAAAATTAGCCAATTTAAAATGAAGTTTCGCAGTTAAATTACATTTTAAAAAATTATTTCCCGGCAAAGAAATAGTTTTATCAATTGATTCGGTGACGATGTTTCTATTGTTAGATTTTAACTTGTTAAAAGTCGCAGTTTTAATAGCATTAACAGTAGCACCGGAATCAAAAAGTGTTAATAAAGGATAACCTTGAATGAAAATGGTTTGTAGGGGTAAAATAGTATAATTTAAAATAACATCATTAATAAGAAACTTGGGGTCTATTGCGAGTTTTTTGGAACCGTAGTACTAACATTTATATTATCCTTCTTTCTTTTAAAACAATATTTAAAATTGTGATTAGTACCTTTACAGAAGGTACAAAAAAATTTAGAGTCATTATGCGTATTTTGAATTGAAGTAACATTTACACTGACGGGTGTTGTAGTTATTCGTGCTTGAATTTCCTCAATTTTAGTGATTAGATGATACAAATCTTTATAAGTATCGGGAATTTGATATAAACCAAGAATAGATAGTACAGAATTATTGGCATGAGCAAAAATAATTTGTATGATTTCAGATTCAGATGAATCATTAAGTAGGATGTTCGCGAATTTTATTATTGAAGGAACAAATGTCGAAAATTTTTCAGTGTCAGGTTGATTTCGCCGGACCAATCTATCAATTAATATCTGTTTAGTCAAAGGTGGAATATAAACTTGTAATAAATTATGTTTAATATTTTGCCAAGACAAAGAGTCAGCCAAACAAGTAGACCAAAATGTTTGTGCGTTCGAAGCACACCTATTGATTAAAGATTTCAAAAGAACGTCTATAGGTAAAAAATTAATATCAACTAAATGTTGAGTATCGACAATAAACTGTATAATATTTTCTGGAACCGAAATGTCCAGAATAGTGATTTTATTTATAAAGGAATCAATACTCGGTTTTGCAAAAAAACTAAAATTTGAAGTTAATTGATTTGAACTTTTATTATTTGATAGAGTAGTTGTAATTGTTGCCAAGGCATCGGTAATGCTACTTATCTGTATGCTTTGCTGTTGTATTTGCTGCTGTACATCCGAAACGTGCAGCACTGACGCATGGAACTGTTGAGCTGTAGTGTGCATCTGCGTAGTTATAGCCGCTAAGTTAACCGCTGATACTTGATGAGGCGTGATGAATAAGTCATCTGGTGAAGCTGGAGGATCGTCATCTCCTGGGGTACCTGGTGTATTACGAGTTGTTCTCGGCATAATGAAAATTTAAACCACAAACAAAATAGAAGAAAGAGAAAAAAAATTAGTACTAAGTTAAATATAATTATAGAATTAAAGAAAATGTAAAAGATATAAATGTATAAATATAAAGAAAAAATTATAATCATTTCAATTTTCAAAAAGAATTTCAGAATCACAAGTCGAGATTTGTGAAAACTATCGAAAACAAAAGACACATATGGATATTTGCTCTGTTCCCATATGTGTATGTAAAAAATAAATTGGAGTTTAATTTAAAAAAAAAATTCAGTGTTTAGTTTTAAAAAAGAAACTAAACACTTTATAGAAAATAATTTAATTATCAATTATTTTCATAAATATGAAAGTTAAGTTAATTAGTAATTTTAATTAAAAGTTATTATGATGTATTTTTAAAAAAAATAATGAAAACTAAATATACGGTACTTTAGAAAAAAAATCCAAAACAGAGTATTGTATGTGGAATTATGAAAATTAGAAAACGATCGGTCCTAACGCCATACACGTAAATATAAAAAAAGATAACACGTTGAACCGAAAGTCTTTCAATAAAAGCTGGGCCCATTAAAAAAGATAATATTGAGGTAGTAAGATCTTTACTATCCAGTAAGAGTCTTAGTTATCGACAAGTGATTCGAATCTGAAAAAAAATAAAAGGTACAAAAAAGGGAACAAAACAAATATATGTTAAGATAAAATATATTTGAAATAAATAATTTCTAATCTAATACACTGATAGTACAACTATCCTTAAAACACTAACATTGGTTGTACAAGTTATGAAAAAAGGGATTACATGAATATGTGCTAAATTGAACTGTAGTAAAAGAAAACTACAGTAAAAAAAAATATGTTCAAATATGTCTGATTTGCAAAAATATAAATATGGATTACAAATTTAATTCAGATACATAGTTGTATATAAAGAGACATTACGCTTCTGTAAAGAAAAAATACACGGCCAAAAAAAACCAAGCGTATACAAACAATATAGTTATAAATTGAAAACGTCAATGCATATTCACATAAAATATAAATTGTACACCAAAAGTGTGTATAGAATGTGTATTGAATTGTTACAAGTTTGAGAGACCACAAGTTTCGGAATAGTGAATTAAATAAATTATACAAAAAAAAATATACTTAGATACAATCAGATAGAAACCATTAATTCGCCATTCGATATTTCAGCACAATCCATAAAAAAATATTCAACTTGTAAATTGAAGAAATAAAAATTTTAAATACCATCTGATTAATTGATGTGAATCAACTAATTTTAGTAATTGTCTTCTTTTTGTAGCTCACAGAGAGAAGTAATTTTTGTAACTTCCAGAGAGAAATACTCTTTGTAACTACTTTCTTTTTGTAACTCACTCCATGAGATGAGTTTTGTAACTGAACTGAAAGAAGTATTTTTTGTAACTCCTTGATCAGACGATTTTTTGTAACTCAGTTCATGAGATTACTTTTGTAACTGATTTTAAATATGTGCTGAAATATTAAAGTAAGCTTGTATATACGCAAGTCATTTCTGATCTAAGCCAATGCCTGTTGAAACTATGCAAATTCTCAACTAGCATAAACCAATAATTATATAAATTCTTTGAATAATAAAAATATGAAAAAATATCAATAATAAATTTTTATACAGTGGAGTATTAAAAAAAATTATTCTCCAATCTATGGACATATATATATATATATATATATATATATATATATATATATATATATATATATATATATATATATATATATATATATAAATATATATGTCTGTAATCACTCTGGCGGTCACAGTTTTCATTTTATCGGAATGTGATTTGGTATTTCAGGCGCTTTTGGTATTTAAAAAGTCAAGTTCGTTAATGGGTAAAATCGGACCAGGGGAAAGGGGGGTTTAAAGGAAGGGGGAAACACAAAATTTGACATATCTCTCTTAATATTTGAAAAATCGAAAAATTGATAAGAAGTAAAGTTGTAGGTACTAAGTTTTACAGTAATTTTGTTTCTTATCATTTTTTCTGTTACACTAATATTTACAGAAATATTGACGGTTTAATATTGAAAATTAAATACCTTAATATCTTTGTACATATAGTTTGAGCAAAAATGATAAGGTGATGAATTGTAGCAAATATAATTTTCTACAACTTTATTTCTTACGCTTTTTTCGATTGTTCTAATATTAGAGAGATATTTTGTGTTTTCTTCTTTCTTTACCCCCCCCCCCCCCATTCCCCTCGACGTATGTCATTTATTAATAAAATTGGACTTGAAAATACTAAAATCATATACGACATTTCATTTTGATCAGACTAAAATTGTGACTGCTAGAGAGTCATTTATGTATTCTAAGAAAATTCGCTAAGTTGAAGCAGCTCCTGCGTAACGAATTTTTATATAATGCGACCTAACGATCTTCTTTCAATGCTAAAATAAATATATTGTTTTATCGTTAACACTATAAGAAATTTTCTGCAAAATGATATGATACATGTTAATTTATACTATATACAGTATATAAAATGATTTAATAAGCAATATGTATATAAACGAAACCCCG
Organism: Nineta flava; assembly: GCA_963920215.1. NCBI lineage: Eukaryota > Metazoa > Arthropoda > Insecta > Neuroptera > Chrysopidae > Nineta > Nineta flava. The sequence goes on from OY986044.1 coordinate 46,313,833, forward strand.
TACATTGACCGTATAGGTAAAATGTATCATATTAGTATTCTGACCATATATATATTCATTATGAAAAGCTTTAGAAAATAATAGATAAATCGAATTAAATTAGTAAGGGGTGTAAAACAGCTATGTCAGAATCTTTAATGTGCTTGCAACGTATTCAAAGGGCCCTGGATTTGATTACAAGCAGATGTTACCTTTCGTGGTTAAAAAGTTAGTGATTTCATCAGTATACTATGTTTGATTTCTCAAAAATAATACAGACAGAACTATGGAAGTCATTTATGTTTTTGAAAATCGTTTAATACACGATTTCTTATTGTCGATTACTACATGTGTTCAGATACGTACATATAGATATTTTCACTCCTCTTTTACGAAAAGAGAAATACATACATACATACACAATTCTAAATCGAATTTAGAAGATGTTTTTGATAGACAAGAAAATACTTCAAGTGACATCATCATCTCATGGGGGATTTTCTTCATATTTAGAATATATGACTTGACTTGAGTATTGTGCGATGATTCGTATATAGAGATTTGTATATGTGTATTTTAATATCAACATTTATTTAATAACAACTGTGTTCACGCGTGTGCAATCAGTCAAATCAACTTTAATTAAAGTACTTTCGATTTAATTACAGTTTGTAGAAATTGACTCAAAACGGTAATTGACTCAAAAGCATGAACCCTTTTTTTGAAAGATTTAAACGCTCAGTGTAACGATTTGACTAAATGTCTTATTGATGTCGTCATTTCGCCATATAAATTATTGACCAAAGCCAGGGTTTAAATTATTTTGGATTAATTTTCATTTGTTCTTCTAGTTGTTTAACAAATTTCATCCAAATTGAACCTATGTAATACCTTAAGCTATGGGATATCTTAAAAACGGCTCAAACACCTCTTTTTTAAATTCGACGTTTCTGTTTTTAATTTATACAGTCGATTTGTGTCGAATCAGTCTGGTTATCCAAAAATATATTTCGAATAATAGTGACTCGTTAAAAACTTAATAAATTTGCCAACTGCTGAAGAAATAATTTTTACAAAGAACGCCACTTTTGCAGTCAATTGTACAAAGCTCTAACACTTCGCACTCTAGTCAGAAGAGATGAGGGGATGGGTTTCTTAGTGGTCGGTTAAAAAGGCCTAGAAAGGTCACTTTTTAGGGATCGGCCTCCCTTCTACTACTAGTAATACTTGAAATGACCCCCAAAAGGAATAAGATCCGGTTACGGTTTAAAAAAATTATCTATAAATTATCTAACGGTTATTACCCGCTTTATATGGTCACCTGTATTAGGTATGGTCACCAATATTAGGTGATTCTTCCAAAAATAGAATAAAGAAAAATGAAACCGAATAACCGTTTAAGAAAACTAGATTTGACTCCAGACATGTAGAGAATTTCACATCATTGACTTGGGCACAGTGTTTTTAGTTAAGAATAATTAACAGGAAAAATATTTTCATTTGTGAAATTACTTACGAAAACTATTCACAAACATTCAATGTTACAATGATAACAAATGTGAAAATTGAAGGAAAATGTAACAAGAAAAATAATATTAAGGAAATACAACAGTTTTCTTTTATCGACGCTTGTTGGTTGTAGTATTATTATAATGGTACTGTATTCAATGCAATGTAGCGTTCAAAATTCGTTTTACACCACATGCAAATCTTTTTGTTTTTCTTATTTTACATTTTACACTGTATGAGAAAATTTAATCGTATATACTTATATGTACAAGACATGTATAAATGATATTAGTTACACATAGTCGAATAATTTTTATACAAACATTCACTGCAGAGTAAAAGACTGCATATTTTTAGCGTGGATTCTGATAATCGCGGACTCTCAAATAAATTGTCATGTGTAGACTAGGCTCTTCGTTTGGACATAATTCTCCACCGTTGTATCATGATGAATTACAAAGTTCATTTGGCGTATTAATTATCGTTTTATTTCATGTTATTATCCCTTATACCGAATTACGAACAAATTCTCTATCACTCTTTGGTTGCGACTTGAATTAGCCACTGTTCACTTTACTCATTATTTCAGTTGTTTCAGTATTATTATGACTACGGGTACATTCGTCTTATGCTCACGCTTATAAGCACAAATTATTGGTGTTCATGTTGGCTTACGAACGCTTAGAATCGATTAGAAAATATCGATCGTTTTGCACGTTGTGAGCGTTAGTTTGTATCAACATAGCGACGTTTTACCAGATTCTGAATCATTTAAATCGATCGAAAATAATCTGGGTAAATAGTTAGCCTTTTTACTGATTTATCAACGATTTTAATTTTAAGTACTTTAATAAATTTGACAAAAGTTTTGTTAGCTTACGCTCACGTAGCATTCGTTTTGATAAATACTAAGATTTGGCGCTTACGCTTTTGCTGCCCTACCTCTATGGAGTAAGCGTCTGTGAGCGCGAGATCTACCTCATGAACTCAGCCGCAAGCGTGATTTTTTGACTTTCACAGCTGAAAACGACCCTGAAAGCATGTGAGCGTCCAAGACGAATGGACCTTACATGTGGTTCGATTAAAAACTCACTATTTAAACTTAGGTCATAACTACCTGCTCTGGTGTTCTGAAAAGTGTATATACCCATTATTATGGAACATGTCACTGTCGAGAGTAATAAACACGCAATGATGTGATAATTCGGTGGTAATACTAATCACGACTATGTCGGGTAGCTAGTTAATACGACATCATATTGAGTCTTAGAAGTATGTAGAAATCTTGTTAGTACTCCTTTGTTTAGTCTGCAACGCTGTTAGAATAATTCTATTCGTTTCGACGCATCCGGTAGACAATACGTTTCTATATAATTATAGATGGTCCATATTATAGTTACATTCAAGTAAATATAATACAGATAATAACCAGTTACAACTAAATAACTATACATTCGAAGACTGATTATATTCGATAACCTACAGATTTTCGAACACATTGGATGTAGGTAGGTTTTGATGGTGCTATTTGTAATATGTAATGTTGTTTGATCATTGGGTATTGAGTGAAAATTGAGATTGCTTAAAGGTATGTTATTTCGCTCGCTACGTATATCCGATATAGATAGATAGCTGTACACATACATATACTCGTATATACACATTCTCTACCATTAAGTTAATCACCATCACTCCTTGATTGAAAGGATATGTATGAATGTATGTGTGCATGGTAAAGACAAACAGACATTTTGAATTAACGAAGATGAATTGTATAATGATGATGAATAGGCTGGCCAGCCTATTCGTTTGTTTTAATGGTATAGTTAGAGCAGGAACTAGAGGAATTCTATGTTGATTATCAATTAATCGATTGATTAGGTTCTGGTAATTTCAATATCGTTAGTATACACATAATAATAATCTATACTTAAAATTGTGTAAACAGGTAAATTCTCCTTACATGGAAATTTGTTGCAAAATAGTACTTAAATTGATTAACGTCTCTCATCCTTCTTGTAAAATATTGTACGGTAGGTGTGTATGCTTAAACTTGGTCCGACGCACTCCCGTGATGGGCTACATGCTTTCATGAACATTTTCAAGAAGCTGCTTTGCCAATTAATCCTCAGTTTTTATATTATACTTGAAATAACTTCTATGAAAATTTCTGGACCAAGTTATTCTTTCGATTGTAGACTCCTCTCTTATAAATGGTGCCTCACGGGATCGTCAGTACTTCTTACTGGTTTATGAAAAATCAATGAAACAAAAAAAAACTATTAAGTTAATAGTTTTTCTAGTGTTTAATCAGAGCTTTTTTGTTCAAATAAAGCATGGTGGTTGCCTATGAAAGTATAGTTATGGAATTCAAGAAAAGAAAACTGCTCGTTTTAATATCTAGAATAGGCTGTATAAATCAGTGTGATCACCGTTATAAAAATATAAATAGAGAAAAATACGTTTAAAGTTGTACACTTAAATAATAATAAATACAAATACAATTTATTAAGTTATCTTACTTGGTATCTGAAATTTTATGTGACCCCACTTTTAGAAATACAAGACCCACTTTTTAGTTGAAATTAGGTACAGGAATGTCTTCCATCATTATTACTCCATGTTTGCGATAAAAGAAGTAAATTAGAATTGCGAATATCAATGATATTATTTTAATAGGCTCGTAAACTTGGTCTTGATAAATTTCACTAACTCTTATTCTAATGTACATAATAGATTTAATGCCTGGCTATCAAATTTTCATGGAGAAAGTGGCGCTGGTTTTGTTCTACCCTGATAAAATGTCGCATCATTGGTTTAAGATTCAATATATAATTTTTCGATTATAGTTTTTCACTACTATATCATTTTATTAAACTTTTGTGTCTTAATAGTAATGAACTATTTAATATTATTTTTATAAATTATTTTCGCCTGCCCACTCCTTAATCAACATAGAGCAATGTTATTCAACTCCCTAGCCCGTATAGGTGTTTTAGGTCCATACTATTTTCCCCATCTCCTATCGTTAAACAACTTTGAAGTCCTTTCTGCAATTTGCACCTTCCTTAACAAGTCCCAATACAAAATTTAAAACTTTTCTCCTTTTTCGCTTTCTTTTTTTTTTTTTTTAACTTCCATGTGCATTTTATGTTCCACCTATAAAATTTCTCTAATGTAAACCCATCCGTGGCCCCCAACCTATGTATTTATTGTTATATTTCCTCTGTAGAAAGTCTCGACGGGTCCCGACGACGAATTTCCTTATTAAATTCCTGCGTGTCCCTGTGTATACGCATTGGTACGAACCAAAAATATTTTTATTTTTTGTCTTTTCCTTGAAAATTATTTGTTCTTTTTTTTTTCTCTCTCTCTTTTTTGAATCTTACACTTAATTTCAAATCTGTTATGTATTTATTGTAATATTTATTGTAATATAATTGTAATCTTTGGGTAATGGCTGTATAGCAAATTTGCTAAAGCCAATTTTAATAAAAAAAAAAAATAAATAAATTATTTAAAAAGAAGTGTAACTTCTTACGTGTGTACATAAGTACACGCACACTTTAAAAAAAATGAAAGTACTAATAAATAATTTGTTATTTAGTAAAACTATATCGTGTAAACAGATTCGTCCCCATATTTATTTATTCACAATTTTATAATAATCCTATTTATAAATTATTATTGTGAAGTGAATAATAAAATTTAATATTAATTAAATAAAAATGTAAATTTTTCGATGTTGATGTGATGATAATTGGAAAGTCAAGTTTGCAATTTTCCAAAGAGAATATATAGAATATATTTGTTATTGATAAACAATCAAACATTTTGTTTATACACATTTATTTATGAAATTAATTGTAAATGTATAATCGGATTACATGATTATGTATTCATTATTCTTAGTAAACATTGAATATTATTAAATTCTACTGCGAGCGACAAATGAATAACAGTAGGAGCAACCAGAACCACCTCGAATTCATATTTGAATGTGTAATTGTTAAGTTTATAATATTGTTTATGTAAAGAGGAAGAGTGGTAGATTTTCACAAATAACACATCATCACTATATATACGATATTCTTGATAATTCGATGTTATCTGTCCTTCGTCTGACCAAAAATATCTCAAAAAGTATCAGATATACGTAAACTGAAATATTCTGTTTCCAATTTTTGGGACACCATTTAATCGTATTTAAAATAATTATTTCTAAAAAATTATTACTAATAATTATCTGTTTTGTGTTTTTTGAAAAAATTTTATATATGTTACTAATGAAAAAGAATGTATAGGTTTTATCATATTATCCATAAAAAATGAATATAAATGAACAAATCAATACTTTTCTTAATTTTCTTGTAAATAACAAAATATTATATGAAAAAATGGTCTGAAAAAATTCGAATTAAAGTCTGGAAACCCTGGAAAAGTCAGGGTTTTTTTGTCATTACTAGACACCCTGCCATTTCAAATAGTTTTATATACGACTAATGATACAATCTCAATAATTTCGAAATTTTTAAACTGGAAGGATGATTTCTTTGGACCAAGAAGCTAAAATTTCGGACCAAAATAAACATTTGTTTAATCCAAACAAATGAAACTTTTTAAAGAAGTAATGATATACTTCAGTTAAATCTATATACTTCAGTTTAAGAAGCTGCATAAACTTTCTCTTCTAGCGTTTTTTAATTGTTTTTAATACGAAAAATACTTTTTATTTGGCCAAGAAAGTCTCTCTTAGGCCAAGACTAACTATTTAACTCTACTTTAAAGAATTTTAAACACCGTTCAAGAATTTTAGTTTCTTCGCTCATGTTTTCGGTTCGACTGCGTAGTCTTCAATGAATACAAAGGTTTCTGTATTGAAGCAAATATTTTGAAGAATATATATAAATATTTTGAAGAATATATATATTCTTGAGGAAAAAAATTATATGACATGTTATCATACATTTATCATACATGCTGTTATGCATTGATTCATATTTTATCAGAATAATTCCTATAAATGAATTTAATATGAGGTTGTAGCGGTGTCGCTTCATCATTAAATTATTATTATAATTTTGTTCTTCATTTTTTATCTGTTGCATTTCAACTATAACTTCCCTCTATTATCACGGTTGCTGTGAATGTTAACAACCTTGGTAATTTACATATAAAAATAATAACATTTCATAAATCAAATTAAAAAGATCAATTTTAATTAATAAAGATCAATTATATCTTTTATATATATATTTATTATTTATTTAAATAATAATTATTTAATCTAACAAACATCTACCTTACAAGGTCAATAAAGAGTTAAGGTTTTATAAAGAGTTAAAATCATGACTTTACTTAATTTCTCAACGGATTTTAAAATAATTATAGATGTCTTAAACATCCCCTGTCCGATAACAGAAATATACATGTCAAACTTATGAGTGAATGATATATGTTTAATATAAAAGTTGTAAGGAGCTATCTTGTCATATATTTTGGAAAGAATAATTTACTAATTTTAATTTATCGTCTCAACGAAATGCGCCTTTAATATAACATTGACAACTTGATCATAAGGGAATCGGTGGCGTACAAGACATTCATTTACCAAAACTTTCAATAAAATTTTATTTATATTTTGACAAATAAAAAACCCAAAGTTATTTCGTAGAAATTGAATAAAATATATGTCAAGTAATTTTTGTTGGATGTATAATTTATTGATAATGATGTTTGTTTCGAAGTGAAATTATTAATTAGTATATAAAGAAGCGTGTCGTAAACTTCTTAAATATGCAAATTAAACAGTCAATGTCACTCACTCACACAAAGTAAAAAGTATAAATTTAATATAATTGGTTGGAATTGATTTTACCGTACAAAAGTGTAAAATGCAAATAATTTTTTGATAATTGAATTGTTTTATTTACATCATTATTATTCTTATAAGAGAATAATAAATTTATATTTATAAATATTTAATTAACGGAAAAGTTAGAAGCTTTTACTTTATTTCGAAGAATAATAAACTTATAAATAATTATTATTCAAAATACTTAAAGGTATTTAAAAATGTTATATCGTCGTGATGTTCATAAAAAAATGAATGTTTAGTCACAGTCATGTTCATAAAAAAGTGTGGAAATTTTTAATGTCTATTCGAATTGGGATTAGACCTCTGGTACAGGTTCTTAACAACGCTATTGTTTCGAATCTTATTAATTCATTGTTGTTATTATGTGTCAATTGAAAGCTCATTGAAACACGAACCCAAGCTCAATGAAGCACGAACGCAATATATATGTTGAATTTTATTTTGTTATTCGATTAAATTCAACATATATATTGCGTTCGTGCTTCATTGAGCTTGGGTTCGTGTTTCAATGAGCTTTCAATTGACACCCTACACGTTGCCTTTTTGTAATTGCATATTAAAACAGCCAGATGTTTCCATAAGTGTTTCGTTTTTCGAAGTACGGAACACTAAAAATGAAACTAGATATGGGATAGAACTTTTTTTGTTATATGGTAGTTCAATAAATATACGAACAAGGATACAAATGGGCATTTTCAGCGATGCCATTCTGCTCATATGTATGAAACTGTTCGTTCATAACATCTATAACTTTCATTATTAAGATTGACAGTTTGCGTTGGGTGTTTTTTTTGATGGTACACATTAGTCATTCATTTTGGAGTATATTTTTAGTGTATGTAACAATATACAGACTGTGTTGAACAGCTTTTCCTATAGTAAATCAATGTTAAATATTATTTAGTACTAGTTGTCCGTCTGGTACTGTATGAAGTCAGTCAGTACACATATAAATAAAGTCAGTCAGTTATCTCACATCTATACTGTATACTGTATGGTTGTTTGTTTGTATTTACATTTAAGAGTGGGGATTTTTTGATGCACAATACACATACTAAAGTGGACTTCCGTCACATGTGTACTGACTGACTTCATACAGTACCAGACGGACAGCTAGTAATAAATAATATTTAACATTGATGTACTATAGGAAAAGCTGTCCAACACAGTCTGTATACATATATTACATAATATATACATTTATACGTATGTTTAGTTGGTTCTAAAAATGGACACTAAATATGCTAAAATTGTGTATAACAATATGTGTATAACATATGTCATTATTATTAAATGAACATCATTGTACAATTGTTCACAAAATTCGTTAAAAATTCTGCTAACGATGATTGCAATAACAAATTTTAGTTTATAATTTTTTAAACTTTTGCCCTAGTATCGAAGTGTAAGATTTCTGATAAACGAGCCCTCTATCTTGGATGCACACGTTCACTATTTTGACAAAACTTTTCACCACAAATTGACATAATCACGGTGAAAAGCCGCCATAGTTTTGTCGTTTTTTTTTTCTCTGAGCTTCTGAATTAACTGTATCGTTAAAATCCCCAAAAACCCTGACACAAACGCCAGTACAAATGTAAGATCATTTGACTTTACACCATCGGACTATTTTTCTTTCACGGACTATTTATCTTAATGATCAAGTGGACATCAATAAATCAAAAACAATTGGGGACCGTAAAAAAGGAATTCGACTAATCATTGCGGACATTTTTCAGTCAGTATGTCAACATGTTGTCGTAATATTGAACTAAACATCCAAATCATTACTTTCTAATAAAGCTCAAATATTATGATGCTGAAAATAACTGCTTTTGGACCTTCTTTAGAGTGACTATAAATCCAGCTGCAACCCTTTACTCAGCCTTATTGATTAATAAATGTTTTCTTTAATGCCTGGAAGAGGCCGTTGTAACCCCAAATTATTATTGTAATTTTGTAGAGCATATTAAGGGGAACATTTATCTGAATTCTAGGGACTTATGGATGTTCAGGGGCTTATGGATATCCAGGGACTTATGGATGGATGTTCAGGGACTGGCTGTTTTGACGGCTACTTGAATCTCTTTTAATACTTAATTAATTAATTTTTATGTTAGGATGAAGTTTTAACTACCCTAAATTCTCATGATTTCTTTGTAGGGCATCTTCAGAGAAACATTTCTCTGTGTTTAAAACTCTGTCTGGTTGTTTAGAATCGCCGACTGCCTTTTTCTGTGAACCCATCATAAAATATGTTTCTGCCAACTAGAAATTTGCTAGAGTTTAAAGAATCTCACTTTTGAAAAACATTGTAAAACAAAAAAAAAAACAATACTCCCATATTATTATATGAAGTTCATTCAATTTTCCCTTAATTTTTTCACCATTAAAAACCCCAAAAATAATAAATGAATTCACATTAACATCACAATACAAAAATCTATCTCTCTGGTTGCTTGCCTGCCTGTATGACGTATGATGTAAGGGGCGGATCGTGTACCCAGAATTATGTATCAAAAAATATGATTTAATAAAAATTGAATTTTTTTAAAAAACTAATATTATTCCATTGAGTGATTTTTTAATACAATTATAAAATCCTCGCTCGCTACGCTATGTATATATGTATAACATAAAACAACATTTATACTCTTTGCCTGCATACCTTTAGGGAATTTTCATTGATTTTATGTTTTTTTTTTTTGTTTTATTTAGAAAATTATTCGAAAATACATTTTAGTTAAAAATTTTTATATTTTATGTTCTATTTATACCTAAACTTTTTTAAAGTTTTTTTATTATTTTCCGGAAAAAATTATATATATATCTAAATATATATATATATATATATATATATATATATATATATATATATATATATATATATATATATATATATATATAAATCTTTTATATATATATAAAAGTGGCTGGCGCGACTGGTCCACCCACACTACCAACTTCCCATTTGATGCCCTTGAAAACTAAAAACTAGTCTACTTAAGATGCCTCGGTAATACGGAGGCAGTTATACATTTTTGAGTAGTTTTTTTCAGTAGTAATTTTTGAGTAGTTTTTATTCATTATAAAAAATAAACCACCAATTCAAATTTCTTGCAAACCTTATTAGGTATTTATAATACAAGTATGCGTCGAATGAAATCGATATCATTTGTTTTGCAGTAATGCGATCCGAAAAACAATTTACGAACGATTGAATGTACACTCTCGCTCATAAAAATTGAAACAGTTGACACATATTATTGTACATCATATTATACTTATATTCAGTTATATTATCGCTTAGCATGTGATTTACTGGTTCAAATATATTGAATGGGAATGTACACACACGTATACACGCACACACAAACATCAGTCTAAACACGATGGATTCGGAGTCTATGGGCCTCGAAACGTAGAGTTCTGTTGAAATTTTCAGTTTGAAAAATCGAACCTATTACAATAAGTTCCCATATGGGAAGTCCCTATAAATTTATTAAATGTTTAAATACAAAACTTTAAAACCACTGGCTCGGCAGTTTTAAGGCAACAAGCAATTAAATTGTTTATAACAATTAATTGCGCAAGAATTTTTCAATACTAATATTTTTTTGGTTCAATTATATCTTATTTTTCATGATTTTTTTTCACAAAATCATTATCTCTTATGAATACACATTTTCTACGATTAATGTTTTCAACGTTATAAAGTCCGGACTAAACTTACTATATTGTATGATATATAATATATCTTGTATGGTATACTGGCTATAAAAAGCATTGCCACATGTTGTGTTCGTACTTCGAAACGCTTCCATTTGACACCCTTCATGTAGACCTTGAAATTTGTTTCCATATCCAAGCTGCGTGATTCAATCTTCATCTAAATATGAGTTTTTTTCATTTTCTTTTGAACGGTTCTTTCGGGTTAAGGGTAAGCTACAGTTTGACACACCCAATTTACCCCCCATGAGTAAATCCCCGAAATTAATATTTCTTCACTTTGCGTCTACAAATTGGAGTCACCACACTCTATCTCTAGAGAAAATCGCCTGTGAGAAACAGACGGGCAAACACCGAAGTGATTCTATAAGTGTTCCGTTTTCCAACATAAAAATATAAATTTTAAACATAATAATGCAAAATCAGATATAATCGATAACGATTTGGTTTTAACTACTTTATATATATATATATATATATATATATATATATATATATATATATATATAATCGGAAAAAGGTTTCTTTTTTCTACATTCGAATATATTTTAACTATTGATGACATTGCAAGAATATGTTTTCTTTTTTCGTTCTAATAATATTTATGCTTCGTCGATCATGTAGAAAAAAAGGTCAATATATGTTTAGTTATTGCTCTCTATATCTGAAAATCCTTTTTTCTGTATGTATGGAAAATTTGTTTTTTTTCTGTAGAAAAATCATTCAATTACATGTATTTCTTGAGATATACACTTATGAGAAAAAAAGTTTTCACGGCAATATAAACATTTAACTATGTTTTTTTGACACTTTGCATGAATTTGTTTTCTGAAATATTTTGGTAGTATTTAAATAATGGAAAAGTTTTAAAAAGTGAATAAATTACGTTTAAATAATTTATTTTTGTGAAAGTTTCATTAGTTTGTTTCAATTGAAACTCAGATTTACATTGCTTAATTGATTTAAGGAAGAATTCTTATCTCATTTTCTGAAAATATAGACCTTTAAAAGAGTAGGATCAATTTTAAACGCTTTTTTCTTGTAACTACTTTTTTCAAGCTGGTCGACATGATATATCGAAGCTAACCTTGATATTCAGGTATTAAATTTTGAATATGGTTTAATTTTTATAATTCGAATTTGGAATTGGGCCGTTGTCTAAATTCATTATCTGTTTTCTTAATTTGTGTATGTAGATACTTTCGTTTGCAAATGCAATTCTGTAGGATTTTGTAATAAAATTAAACCATATTCAAAAATTTATACCTGAATGCCAAGGTTAGCTTCGATTAACACCCCCACCTTATTGACAATAAAAACACCGGATGATCAGAAAAGGGTACCGTCAAAAAATGGGCTGGTCTTAATGGGTATAATTGGTCAACTCAACTAATCCTTCGTGTACTACCTCAATCAGATCATATAAAAGACCAAAATTTTTTAATATTATTGTGAGACATGCACCAAATTAGCAACGAGCAACATATCTCTGACTCCATATCCTAGAGATAGGTACGACTAGCTAATTCATACTGATGATGACTACCTTGTCGTCGAAATACGTATTTAAAATTTTAAATTTAATATCAAGGTCTATTTATCCAATCTACTTAAAATTTGGCATGTAACTACAATACATGTTGCTTTGGTATAGGGACTGCGGAGATTGAGAAATTTTAATTTAAAAAATAAATAAAACTTTGAGAAAAAGTAAAAAACAAAATTTTTTCTTCATACAGTCACTAATTTTCGATTATTTTTTTTGTAGTTCCTGCCATAATGTTAACCTTACTTTTCTAAACCATAATTTATGTATTGTTTCTGATGGACACGAACCCCGAAATCATGCCACATTACGTTTTTTTTTTCCTGGCCATATTTATAGAACTATAATTCCTTGAATTTTCAGTTTTTTTATGCAATTTTTGTAGTATGTTTTGAAAATAATCAATGATAAATCTAGATTAGAAAAATACATACCTAAATATTATCGATAGTTTTGTTGTTGTATGATAATGTATCAAAAATTCATTTTTCTTTTTTTCATATTGTCCTGATCCACTAGTTCTTGTTTTAATTGACCCCTAAGGATCTTCTGGGAAAATTTGCTAGTTTATAGGTCGAGAGCTAATCCAATTACATTAAATTGTGTTACATAAACAAATTAAACAGAACTTATTCTTGAAGAAAAATAAAAAAAAAGGACAACAAAATATGTAATCAATTAAAACATAATCAAAAAAGTTGAACCACTTTCATACAAATCGTTCGTTTCTCCTTTGTAATATATCGTCTATACAGTCTGTTTTCAAAAGCGTTTCTAATAGGGAATCAATGTTAAATAAATAAATTAAATATTTACTATAAACCCATATATACATACACATACTTACAAACATCTGGCTGCTTGTGGTATGATGTTTATTGATGTCATTTAAGAGTGGGGATTATTATTATTTTTGTATGCTCACTCCCACTACAGAGTACTCCCACTATTTTTATTTCTTTATGAAGCATTGTGTAGTTATTATAGTAAATAATATTTAACATTGATTCTCTATTAGCAAAGCTTTCCAAAACAGACGGTATATCTACCTATCATTACAATATTCTCCTGATCCCTCGCATTCAATACTTGATCCGGATTCCTCAACTTTTAATTTAGATAAATTGCAAAGCTTTGTGTAAGCACTTTAGATATGACAATAAAATTAAACAGACATCACTTGGATGCCCAAACAGGAGATATTCAATCGTATTATATGTCGTTGGGTCAGTATATGATTTTAGTGCTCCAAACATATAAAGTGGTAAAATTAACCATTTTTGACGAAGTGATCCAATCCGGCCCTTATGAATAAATTTCAATAAAATTTTATATGTGGTTTTTATTATTTAATACCAAATATTAATTGATGATTGGGTATAATGAAAATATTTAAAATCAATTTATTATTTATTAATAATAATTAAAAATTTATAATTTATTCATTAAACTATACCATCAATTTTGTTGTTGTGTGTGTGTGGTTAAAATCATCCATATTTTAAAATGCATAATAGCTAAAAAATATTCATGAATAAATTATTAGATTTAATTTTTAAATAGTTATTGATGGCCATGTTTGGGGTTTTTTTGTTTTCGAAAAAATTATTTATTTATATATTTATTATCATACTCGGTATATATAATTTGTACAAGGATACATTAATTGTAGAAAAAAATTGATGATATAGGTCCGTGAACAAGATACTCATAAAAAAAAAAGAGATAGCCATCTGAAATTGTGTGTGTGAGTTGTCCACGTGCTAAAAAGTAAATTCAAGTACTTGAATGGGTAAAATCGGACCCTGTTTCTCCCAATATCCATTTGCGAAACCGGCAGATATCCAAAGAAAATGTGTTCCTTTTTTAAAAATAAACAACTTTTTTTTCAATTGTATTTTTAGGGAAACTTGCGTCTATTTATATCCATTGTTAGTATGATTGCCTTTCGGTTATATTATACCAACGGACGTGACTAGTGTTTATTTAAATTGATATTTCAGTAATTAACATTGATAACATTCTTTGACATCAAAGGCTTGATATGAAAACTCATATGTATTTCAATACCATAACATCTGGTAGCTCACACGCGGAACGTTGGTCTGGAATGCCAGACGACGTGGATTCGATTCCCATTCTAGATGTGTATGAGCACGCATATGATGTCAAAGTATGTTATATAACTTTTGTTTGGAACTATTTTCACAAACTCACTATAAACCGAGTATTTAAGCAATAAACTCAGTTAGTTGCTATTTTCACATTGTTATAATTAACGTAATCTAGAATTTTAATGAATTTTCTTTAAAAAAATTTTCTATTTGTTAAAATTTTCTTAAAAATGATTTTATTGTTTAACAAATATAAACAGTGAAAATAATATTTTTTAAAAAGATTTAATCTTTGCGTTAAAAAAATATTAAAATCTAGTTGAAATTAAAAGAATTAAAAAATTATTTAAAAAATTATGAAAATTAATGCACACAGACTTTATTATGTTAATTTTTAAGCTAGTCATCATAAAATTGTATGAGTAAACTTAACCGATATAGTGTGTAGAATATGAATTAATATTGGTTCAAAGGCATCTGCAATCCAAATAATTGGATTAACATCAATTTTAATACTCTATAAAACTTTCTATGCACTCTTGAGGTCCTTTGAAATTGATTGATTGCTCAAAAAAATAAGAATGCAAAACTTCATCCTTTTTTGTACAAATAGTCCGACTTATAAACATTATTTGGTTTTGGATTCATAAAAGCCTGATCGATCGATAAACATTGAAAACTGAGGTTTTGTCTGCAATAATGTTTTACACCGTGATCACTGGGAAAATATGCCGGACCCAAAACTAGGGAAAATACTGTTTCGGAATGAATCCAAGAACCTGTCCCTCGATGTACTCTACCTGAACAGGTTACTGGATTCATCACCGGGCATTTTTCCCTACGAAAGCATCTGTACACAATAGGACTCCATAACGGACCCTTTATGTGCAGCCTGTGCGGCGAGGGGGAGGAAACATCCAACCACATCGTCTATTACTACGAATCTCTCGATTACAGCAGATCATGATATTCGGTGCATCTCACCCCGAAAATATAATCCTTCAGGAAAACCTGATAATCAAACTGGTTATTGCCAAAATATGAGAGAAGCGAATCTCCTATTGTGTTCGGAAACGGAATTCTAAAAACTTAGAATACAAAATTTTTATTTAACACTGTTTTTAAGAGGATGAGACACACAACAGTTCTCTCTCGTCAGATGAGAAAAAAATATATAAAACTAGACAAATATATCCTACAGGACGTAAAAGGAATATAACAAAGGGAACATTGTAGAGAATATGTTTAAATATACGAACATTATTTATGTACATTTTAAATATTATATATATACTACTACTATAGGTACTATTTATTTATCTGTCTGTCTCACTTTAATGATGGTACAGTGGTTGTCTCGATTTAATATGCAAGATGTTTGGGAATATAATGCAAAAAAAAGTTTGTTAATCCTTTGGTGTATAAAGTGAATCTCACTCAAAATCTATGGTTTCGTTGTAAGTACTTTTTTGTTAAAAATAATGAAAAGGTATAGTTAACCGTCCAAGTAGCCGAGCGGTCTAAAGCGTCATGTCTTAGGCGTTATGTCTACTTGGAACTGATTATACATCAAATTTAAGCGAACATTATTTTGATATATGAATCCAAAAGACCTTTACACTTTTGAATCAGTAAGCGATTTTATATTCAAACACAGGAGGGTTAATGGATTACAAAGTAAAGTTGGGATTATTGGTGTTTGTTCCTTGGGACTATGGCATCTGGTGGCAATAATTCGAAATAGACTGCTCAGACTCAACTGTGATAGTTACATACGCGTTACGTTAGTAAAATTAACAACAAATTTTAATTTTGTTATTGAAACTCATCTGTTTTCATGAAAAATATAACTAATTGTTTAAATGTTGCTTGACTAAAGCCGCCATTTTGGAATATGACGTCATGATTCTCTTTACCAATAAAAATCAAGAGTAAAAAATGTTCGTTATACTTTAGTAATTTTTCGAACGCTCTGTATATTTACATTTTTCTGTCGAAGTGTCAGTAGTGTAACACTCACTGTACTATAGGTCTCAAAAGTAGCGTTCTTTTTTTTAAATTCTACAGTTGATTTGTACCGTATTCATTCAGTTTTTGGAAAAATGTTTCGAATAAAAGTTTTTACTATATTTTAGAAATTATATTCACTACATTTATATTTTAGATTTTTTTCGAAAATCCAAAGAATAAGGTACAAATCGGTTATAAAATTTTGAACCATGAACGCTATTTTTGTGGTCATGTGTACAAAGTATATTTATCTAAAACTATTACAGTATAAGGAACAAATTGTATATCGCATCATTGAGAGAGAAAAAAAGAAAATTTATACTGTACTATATATAATATTATCCTTTTTCGCCGTTCGTCTAATGCTTTTATTTTTTTTAAATTTTTTTACCTTCATTCGGAATACTCATTTGTCTTACCGGATTTTTTTTTTCTATACAGTAGGAACTTTTTTTTTTTTACTATTTACATTTTTGTTAAGAATATTATATTTGCTAGTGCTTTTTTATGTATATTGGTAGTAGTTGTTAGTTGAAAATTATTTTTGAAGACTTCTACAATAATAAGTTCCATAGGGAATACCTGCAAGTTTCAGTTGGCTCTATTGATCAATCATCAATAGTTTTAGTCAAGATGACGCTATTAAGAATTTGATAAATAATATTTGAAGGATCCTTGATCCTAAATGTTTTTATAGATTCTTGAATTCTACAACAAGTAGACTACGACAAATGAAAAAATTTATCGAACTTATTCAAAAACGGAAAGTATAGAATCATTTTTTTTTACCGTGTCGCGTTTTAAATTTTTAAATTCTCAACTGTGGATAATTGAACGCTTACGCTGAACCCTTCTGAGCAATGGCAGTATTGTTTACCGTCAATGGATTAAATTATTTGTTAAAACTTTCAACTTACGAAATATTAACCCAAAGTGTAAAGGTACTTTTGGAAAGATTATGCTCACTCATAACTTACTGTGTAAGAATTTTTACTTCCAAATAATTGATCTTAGATCTGGCTAGCCTCGACTTCAGTATATACTTTAACATATCTATCAGTATTTTTCCAGAAGGATTGAGGTGGCACGTAAAGGCAAACTGAACATTGATGTATTATTAGTGTGGTATTATTGTTATGAATAGACTCATGTGGAATATTTTCCATACAAACTTGACAGTTGAGTTTGAATATCGTCAAGTTTCACATCGATATGAGAATATTAATTTTTTTTATACTTTGAACCGTTTTTCACATATTTCAAGGTTAAATTTTGAAAACAATTACCATGGTTACGTTACAAAACTTTTTTTATTGAATTATCATTAATTTTCCTTCAGAATCTTCGTATCACCATCATTGTTTAGAAGCAGTAGAGGGAAGGCCGACGAGGCCTTTTTTTTACTGACCCCTAAGAAACCCATACCATCACCCTCTACTTTATCTGGTATGTTTACTCTAGTCCTGTATTCGTTGCCGAACTTATCCGTCTTCTTTCGGCGAGTAGCTGGGCAGAGCAGAGCTCCACTTTAGTTGTTTTACCTCAGATTCCTGCATTCGGTTGAGCCGATGGCTATCATCATTGTGTAATTTTAATATAAATTCAATTCAAAATTTATAATATATGATCTAAAACTTGAATATAATAAATTTCAGAATTTTCCTAATGAGAAGGCAAAAAAAAAAGAAAAATAATTTTTAAAATAAAAAGTCTATAATGTTTGAATAGTAAACATATATAATCTCACTTTTTAAAAGTAACACACCTGCGCGTCACAAAGTACATCATCAGACATTAACTTCATACATACACACATATAAATGATTCTTCTCACTCCACTCTCTTTCTCTATATCATACTCCACATATACATCAATGGTGGAGGGAATGTGAAATAATATATACACATCCTTTCTATCTCTTCCCATGTCTTCCACATATTAATGATTTTTGGTAGCGGTAACACTAAAAGTTAAATATCCTCTCGTATCTAATGTTATATAATAATATTCTTCCGTTTGTGTTTGTGTGTGTGTGAAAATGTCTGTTCTCAATTGATAAAATTTTCCCGTATAATAAAAACACACACAAACACATTTTCACACATTAGTTTGAAAAAAAAAAATGTATATCTTTCTCATAATATTATGATAAACTAGTATTATTATATGCGTTTCATTTTCATCATACTCATTTTCACAAAGAGAATTTTCCGACCGAGATATATTTGGTTTATATACACACTGTAGATAGATGTATTATTATCATACCAAATAAATGCAAAAAGGTAATATCTAATTGTGTTTTGAGTTGGGAAACCTAAATAAATATAATATGGTTCTTATCACATACTGGTGGAAACCTGTTGACAAGTCAATAGTACAATAATATCATTACTTTGACTAAAATTTGTTTTGCAGGTATTGTGAATGGTGCAAAAACCGAATCTATTATAAACTTTAAAGCCACTTTTTTGGTCCATATTTCATCTGGCCACAAAACTATCGATTTTTTTTCAAAATTTTATAATTTATTTCGGCCTTTTTCACTCCGACTTCGAATAAATGTTTTGGAAAAAGCCGATACAAAAACCAAATGAATAATATATAAATCAACTAAAAACTTTTGAAAAATGAGTGCTACGTTTGTGACCGATACTACTACGTAAACAAAAAAGCTATTCCTAATAGTAAATTTTTAGGAATGAGCAAAACAAATGTGACGGTTAATGAATTGTAAATGAGATACTTCATTTGGACAACTAACCACACGTGACTTACGATTTTTAACATAATAACAAACTAAAAGAGTGTAGTTTAAAGGTGAACTTAATATTAACACAAAGTGGAGTTACGACTGTTTACCTCTCGGTTACAGATATATAATTTGTAGTTATGAATTATTAAAAATATAAAGGAAATATTTTTATATGTTTTAATAGAAATATATTTTTTATTTGTACTGAACCGGAAAGCACCTTTTAACTCTCTGAAGGTTCTAATGTTTACGGAATTTTCAAAGGTATTTAGCCCCTGTGGGATATAATGTTTTAAAAAGTTTTATATTTTTCTTTGATATCATATTTAGATGACTGCAAAATTTCAACTTTTTAGATCTTATATTGTGGACAGAGAACACTCAACGAAATCGTACGGTGATATATAAAAAATTCGTAGTACTTCGTAGTCATATAATTGATAAATTACAATGATACTAAATATACAAAGTTTCATTTTTGCCTGTATTTTCTTTTTTCTCCCAAAAACAGTAACTTTTTCTTGCCATTATAATGAAATACTGTGAATGATATGAAAAAGTTGATGCATTTTTCAGAATCATCCGTGGTGTAATGGTTAGTACATTGGGCTAGAAATCAATAGGTCTAAGATTCGATACCTGGTGGATGAGTAAATTTTTTCATATCTGTATTTAATAAACAAATTTAATGACATGTTTGTCTATGTATTATACGCTAGTTCTATCATACTATGTCTTTCGTAGCCTTAACGGAAATTGACATTAGCATTGAATTGTGATGTCTTAGTGTACACAAATAATAATGTATAATTGATTATATTAGTTACTTGCTGTCTGAATTTTATATTTCCATGACATTTTTTACACGTCTCAAGAGTTCAAATCACATGAAATAACAAAATACGCACTTGAACAACCAAATCAAGATGATTTTCGTTATTTTTGGGTCAAAATTATCTTAGATAATGATTTTCATTATAATCGGGACTAACAAATTTTTCCATTTTTTTCGTTATTTTTCTAAGGGGTGGTACCCTTTAATAAAATTGCAAAAATTCGATAAAAAATTTTTTGTTTCCGATATGGATAAAATCTTCGATTTTGGGTAATTTTGACCCGTTGAAAACAATGCTGTTGATAAAAATACGACTCGATACATGGTTTTTAAGATATCAGCCTAATAGATCTCCACGGCAATTTCAAATGTTTAGCACTATGAACATTGTCATTGTCTTTAAAATTATTAATCGGACCAACAAAAATTTCACATGATGTTTTTGAAATATTGTACTTGAAATATCTTAAGAAACTACATAAACAAAAATTCCATTTCTTGAAAAGTGTACTTACCTAACCTCAAGCTTTCCATGAAAATCTCGATAAGACATTTACAAAATCCCGAAGCCCTTCGGGGACCCTCCGGGGGCTTATGAAATCGCCTCAATAACTCAACTCAAAATGAACCTTACTAAAATACCATAAATTTACTACTAGATCTTAGACCACAACGCTTCCACCTCCGTAGATTTTCGAGTAAAATAGCAATACAATTTCTTAAACGATATACCTTAGCAATTCACAGATACATGATAAAATTCAATTGGTTCAATATCAATACAAAAATAGAAAATATATCAAAACATTAGTTATGATCTCTCTTATACTTCATGTTTTTAGTTTGTACAAGTATACAAAACCCCCGTCCCCTTCCCTCTCAATCGATCAATACGTTAATAAGTATTTCAGTGAATTTTACTTTACATCAATATATCATTCAGATTAATGATTCTACTTTCTACTTCGCATAAACTGACGACACAAAATAAAATATAGAAAAATTCGAGAACAAAAAAAAGGTTTAGTGAAAGTGGATCTTAAGAATTGTTTTACGATCGATTAATACACATTGACTAGTGATTGTATACACATTTGTGCATATGTGTGTGAAGAATTATTTGGTACATTCTGATTCTGATTCTTTCTACCTTGTTCGACATCTGTCAACATATTTACTGTTAGTTTTATTGTTTACATGTGAAGTGATGTACTTTGTACTAAAGCTTTGATTCGTCTGTTACTTTCTTTCGGCATTTTTGTACGCATGTTCTTAACGATCATCGAATAACAATATTCAATCATGTTTTTGACATTACAACAGGGGGTTTTATTCTTAAAATTTTGATCTTAAGGAGTCTTTTATGTTCCAGTCAAATTATAAATGTTTATAACAATAAGAATATTCTCATATCGAAATAAATTCGGCGTATGTACCAATTTGGATCTTAAGTGATGTGCATTTTTCAAATGCTTATTAAAGAAGTTGTTCTCATTTTTATATGTACAACTTTTATTGTAAATGTTTTTTTAAATTGAATTTATGTAAATCGTTTTAAAATTTAAAATATGCAGACGCAATAGTACTCTTCAAACTAAAAAGTAAGAATTGTGTTTTTGGGAAACAAAACTGGGCATAATGAATTTATATGTATCAAAAATATATAGATTCTCCTATCGATTAGAAATGTGATGAATGTGGCAATCAAATTCAATAATTTGACAATAGTTTTGTTTGTTTTAAGATTTTTCTCTTAAGTTGTCCATTTAAGTATGCTAAAATATGTGTCTCTTCTTCGTTGGGAACTTAAAACTTATCACTTGCCATCTTGTCTCTATCTATCTCATTTCATTTTTAGTTTATTTATCTACTAGTTTATTTGTATGTTTCTTTAGTTCATTTATTTATAAGTATTTTGTAAAAAATGTTTACAAAAATATTTTATAATCAATACAAAAAATGAAAGTATAAAAATAATAAAGTTTAAAAAGTACCCAATCAAGGTAATAAAACATAAAAAAATATTAGGAAAACATAAAATTTTAGATAATATGTTGTAAATTTAGCTACACATGAGGAACATGTACAGCAACATTAAACTCCTCCCACAAAATATCAAATAATTTTTATTTTTAGAGCAACCAGTTCAAGGATATGTAATTTGTTCTGCAACAGCCTAACAGACTAGCAACCTCACATTCATTTGTCCTTAAAATGTTCTTGCACAGGTAGCACGTCTGAAACCCTTATTATAAAACGATAGGTTAAAAATGATTATTTCAATTGATAAAGTCTCATTCAAATTAAGATATATTTCAATATGGGGCATAAAATTTACAAAAACATAAGTTTCATAAAAAAAAAACGAAACCAACCCTAATTTGATAATAACTTTCACTTGTTACGACAAAAAGTTAATAAAAATCTCATTTAAAACCACAGAAATGGACTTAATGAAAAAATAAAAACGAGTATTAAAATTCTAAAAATTTTATTTAACACTAAAAACACAAGAATGATTACAACATTTAAACACACATAAAAAAACAATATTCAACAAGAAGACGCCAACCAAACCCGTCGCCCAGTCAGTTAGAGCTAGCAGCTAGCAACGTCGTCGTTGTACGGTGGTACGTATTGTGTATATAATTAATTTTCATGATAAAATGTGGCGTTAACTAATCAAGAAAAACCTACCCTCTCCTCGTATTTTCTTTTTTTATATTTATTGTGGTGTGGTAATATTTTTTACCTCTATGTACGTCGAATATAGACGTATGGTTTTCAATGTTGAAGGTCGATATTGAGACTACCCAATTTAACTACCCAAATAATCACATATTGATTGATTCAATATTGGGGTCTAAAACTATTGCACTTCGGCCTTATGGTCTATTGTGCTCCCCCTTCTGCTTCAGTCCGACGAGATTAGCTTCTTCCATATGTTGGCAATAGCCAGGAGCCTACTTATCAGGTCTTCCTGAAATATATTCGGGGTGAGATAATGTGGCTGAATTTTTCTTCTTCCTCGCCAAACAATCTGCACACAATGGACTTGTTATGGAGTCCCATTGTGTGCCGATGCTTCCGCAGGGAATAATGCCCGGTAAATTTTCAAAAAATGTGTTCTACGCAGAGAGAGAGACAATTATATTTGTTCGAGCAACAAACAAAGACACTAATTAATGTTAATAGCCAGCAGGAGTACGGTGGCAGACATTGCACTCATACATTTATAATATTGTTATCTGCCTTTTAAACATTTCATTCAATTAACAGATGAGTGTAGATTTTTCTAATGCCGGATCTTCGATCATTAAAGTAATTTGTTAAACTTTGTACTTAGAGGTTGTGTGAGTCTATCACACCATATTTTTCATGTAAGAATATATATATTTTTTATTAGCTTTCACTTTGTGTGGTGATCAATAAAAGTTGATTAATAAATTTACGTCTTAATAAGAAAATTTGTTTTTTTTTTCATCAACGTTCGAGGCGTTAAAAATTATGAATAAACAGTGTAGTATAATATAAACAACGAATTTTCCATTTTTTTAATACTTTTTTTCTCAATAATAAAATTTTAATTTTCTTTTGGTTTTATTTCTTCTGTTGTTCCATGTCATAAACAAGAAATTTAACAACCAACTGAATTAATTGTTTAAATACTTTGTGAATACCGAGTTCTTAATCAATATGTACTAATTATTGTACTTCTACACAAATACCGGATAACATTCTTTGACATGCTTGATATAAAAAATTATTCACAACTAGGAAGGGAATTGAACCAACGACGTTTGGCATTCTAGACTAATGCTCTGAGCTACCTGAGATGTAATGGCAGTGGAATACATATGATCCTTCACTTCCTTGATGTCGATGTATGACTAATTTGTTTATTGACTATTTACATAGTTTTCTGTAATAATTTTTATGTAAACTAGATTTAAACCAACTTATTTAAACGGAGTGTATAAGCTCATGACTAGTGGTTTACATACCAAATTACTGTATAATTTATATATGTATATGTTTTACTGTGTATTTATGTATGTTTGTAAATATACGCATGTATCTACATATAATTGTTTGAGCTGAAATTATGTCAAAATAAGTATATGAAAAAAAGTTTAAAAAAACAAGAGTTTTTATGTTTTAAAAAAACAATCATTTTTGTCGTTCAAACTTTCCTTCTATTTTTTTAAATTTAAATAATAAGTTTATGGGGATTTTGTGGGGAATGCATGGGTCAATTTACTATTTAGCTCTTGATCACGGTCAAGATTTTAATATCAGTTCGTTATCATTGTTCGTTTTTGAGTTATTCTCATAAATATAATTTAACACCTCTTACCAGTTATCCTGAATGAATGAATAATATTCACTTATACAAAATACCTACACAATTGTTGTGACAATCATATCGAATATTTGTGAATTTTATAAAAACTCTTAACTATATATTTCATAACTAATTTTTTTTTCTTTTCTTTTCCAGGTGAGTAAACATCATATTTTCATCGTGGATCAGAATAAAGCTACTTATAAGCGTAAGGTGCGTTTATTTTAAACGATTGTCGTAAGTTTTTTTCCAAAACATAAAGATTTTCAGAAAATTTCTATTACTTAATTTTTTTTCCTGATTTAACGTTACCGTTAAGTAAGTCATACAAATGAGGATAGCTCTTGATAGATGAAATCTTTCACTATTCAATCATATAGTACTAATGAGGACAGCTTGATAACTGAAATATTTTATTATAACTTTATATTTACGCATATTACTAGTAATAAATAATTAAAGTTTGAAACATTAAAATCGGTGAACTAGAATTTCAAGTTACAATTTTCTTATTGCTTGTCATAATACGCTCTCATGCTTGAGGGACGTCATCATGATAGATAGTACTTGTATACGAGTGTTATATGTATTTACCGTATCAAATATATCACCCGCAAATTCATCATGCACATATGTTTCGCATCCATTATTATGGGTGCTTAGTATAACGATGCTAATGTTTTTAATATATTATGTAATATATAAATGTACTTTATTTTTAATAGTCTTTACTTTAATATTAGACAAAGATATCGATATATTACATAATATAATACAGGTGAACGAAATTGTCATTTAGTTTTATCGTTTTGTGTGTGGGAGTGGGAGTGGTATCTATTTCATAAGGTATGTTAAGCCTGAAACATTTCAGACTATAAGAATTGAATAAATAAATGATAAATAATCTTCCAAAGAAATCTCAGTTGACTCATTCACGATTTCCAGTGCATAGATGGATAGTAAACTAAAGTTTCCTAGTAAGATTCCTGGAATTCTTAAGCTCTATGAATTTCTACTACAAGGAATTTTTTTTGATTTTTTCTTGGATTCATGATCTCTTTCATACGGTCTTTCAAATCATGGAAGAGATGCGCGCTAATACAAAGGATTTTGAGCGCCTATCTTTAATAATGTTCCCCTTTTGAGAACTTTTTAAGTTATAACATGTATTAGTTTACTTAAAATTAACCCTGGGAAAACAATCTAACTATTGAGCCAAACCAACCAAAGCAGTGTGTAAACTTTGGTTAGTTTGGCTCAATAGTTTAATTATAATAAGTTTCAATCCAATTCCAACGAGTAGCGTTACTAAATTTGGCGAAGAGATGAAAGTATATATTTTGGATATGTGCTACCATTCGTAAGGAAGTATCTTTCAAGGAATCAACTTTGACGCCCAGTTGCAAATTCTCGGGAATTTTGCTTCTTTCCCACAGGATGTGAAATTTTTTATTTTTGAAGTGTCGCTGAACTTACATTACTATTTAAGGAGGACGCCAGGAATGTGTAATCTTATTATATGCAACTTCTCCGGAATCATCCAAAACGTAGACTTTCCTCTATAATATTCCATCGTGGATCTGTTCTTTCTCCTCGAGAGCCTATAAGACGTAACTTACACGTTTTCTCTTCACAAATATTTTCGTGTTTTTCAACTATGGTAGTCGGGCAATCTATGATAGGAGTTATTGACTGCCATTTTGACATCCATGGTTCGTGAAATGCCTGATATCAAGACAATATACAAAAAAAACATCACAAATATAAACGAAAATAATGTCATCGACTTGTAGGTAAATGTGGTGTAAGGTTTTGTGTGATGATAATGTTTTTGGTGGTGTAAAATTGAATATAAAATATATTCAAATTTCATATTACTTACATCCATATACACGTACATATAGATATATACACCCAAAAAACAAAATACATTTTGATGTTATGTGGTATATATATATAGCCACCTGCCAGCCAGCCACAGCAAGATGCAAAATAAAATAGCAGAATAACCAGCAAGAATACAACAATGCAACACATCATACGGAACGACTCTGAACGATATGTATAGAAGAACAACATCGAGCCATTTTGTTTGTTCCCATCTATGCAAAAACACTTAAATTGTTGAATGATTCATAGTATATAAACCAACACAGCCCAGCCACTTAGTAAAGGTGATATCTTGTACAGAATCATACAGAAATTGTAGTTCTAAAAATTGCGTTGCATGAAAAAATTGAATGAAACTTATTGATAAACTTCCTCATGACGTCATATTCCAAAATGTCGGCTATAGTCAGGCTACATTTAATACAATTAGCTATATTTTTCTTAAAAACCGATGAGTTTCATTATCAAAATGATAATTTTCTGTTTATATGATTAACGTAACCCTTGTAGTTGAGCCTGACTATTCTGTTTCTAATTATTGCCACCAGATGCCATGGTCCTAAGGAACAAACATCAATAGAACATGACCCTAGCATAAGCAACGCGATATATACCACTTAGTAACACTTCAAGCTATACACGTATTGGATTTCTATTTGTTTTAGATTATTCCTAAAATTATATAACACTGCTTGTTTTAAGACTCGCTGTAGACCTTACACCACAGAGAGTACAATATTCTCAAGATAATACAAAGGTCATATTACTCTCCCTCAGGACTATAGTGGTTAACAAGATATCCAAAGGTGATTTATTGTAGTAATTTTTTGGTTTTAATTCTATAAGAAAACGTCTTGTTTTTTAAGACCTTTTCTTGTTCTTGTCCAAGACTATTAATTGATTAGTTACGTATTTGTAGGTTAATTACTTCGTTTTTGGAACTTCTCAACTTAGTTCTGAGCTTAAAGTCGAGTCTACTTCCTTTTCTTCAAGTATCTACTTTTTCGCTGCCTTCGTAATCTGGGATTTTGGTTAGATTAACGTTGTTTCGTTTTGCCGCTCTCAGTAGTACCTGTAGGCAGTTTCGAACTATTATTACTATATTTATTATTACTATATTACTATATTTCGAATGTAATTTCAGTGGTAGGCAGAACTTTTACTGTTCAAAAGAATTTAAATGTTGTGTTTTATATATTCCCTAATTTTCTAAACACATTCTAGTTCAGCCAAGGCCTCTGTGTAGATTACAGAGCCGTGTCCAAGAAAAGGCCAAGTCAATGTAATAAAGACTACGCGTTTACTGCAGTACTGTATATCGTTGACACTTGCAGTGGTTTTCGATGTCAAATTATAATTCAAGTTGTGTTAGAAAGAAGTATTTCATTAGCCTTATAGGTGAATATTGATATGGAGTGGTAACTGTTAAGGGTGACTATAGACAATAAGGCCATGAATTTGAAGGCTGCCTTACTCTATGGTGTCATATAATAGGGAATATGCATGAACATTTTTTTTCACTTGAATTGAAGCATGTTTACTTGACAAATATCAAGGTAAAATTACTTTTTAAATAACTTTAAAAATAAGCGAGATATGAATGATTGAAATTCCCGATTAGACAAAGAGGGTGATAGCCCTCTTGATATGTTATGTGACGTCATATTACACTTTCACCATTTAAAATACACGTAAAACTCCGTTTTTAGTATTTTTGCAAGAAAGAGACAGATAATAATCTTTAAAAGCTTATAGCTTTCTTGATATTTGTCGGATTTTAATTTTGTTTTTAAATATTATTACAGTATTAACAGTATTTTCATATTCTGAAAATAAATGTGAAAAAAAATTTTCATGCATATTCCCTATTGAAACAATTTTTCGTAGATAGACACCTTTCACATATTGTATCGTTGATACTATGTTTATAATATCAGAGGATAGTTGGCAGGAAAGAAGATACAATATTTACATAATATCTCACCTTTCGATGTCGATAGACAACAACACCGTGGTGGGGTATTTATATATAAAGGAAAAAGGAACTTTCCTAGTATATCTTCCATTTAAACATACACGTATTATATACCACACGTGTATGTACAGCGTGTTTCAAAACTTTCGTTAAATTCGCAGTTGATAGAACTCGCAGAATAAAAAAAAAATGTATGTTTTTTTCATTATTATCGTCTTGGATTGTTGACCTTTTTGAGAATATGAAAAAAGATTTATGTGTATTATGTGAATTAGGTAAAGAATTAAAGATTTGTTTTTAGAGATATAATTCATGTAAGTTAAAACTTAAATAATGCATGAAACATTTAATACAAAAAGTTGAATCACATCAATTAAGAACAGATAAAAATCATACTTGAGAAATTAAAAAATTTAAAAATTTCCTTCTTTTAAGAAAAACTGATATCTATTAGAATTACATCTTTTAGAATTATTTAAAAAAATTATTATTGAAAATTATTTATATATTTAGGTAGATATTTTCAACGAAGGTGATATTGAAATGTTTCTTTAATATACATAACATGAATATGCTAATAAATATGAGCAGGAAAATATTTCATGGTGTCTTCTGAGACTCTGAAACTTTTTAAAACGATTGTCAGAGAACTACCTGAAATTGAGAAACATAATTATGCAATACCCTGTATATTTCATTTATCCAAAAGCTATATCTGCTGTACCTTGTTGTACGATATACACAA
Source organism: Nineta flava (assembly GCA_963920215.1). Lineage (NCBI taxonomy): Eukaryota > Metazoa > Arthropoda > Insecta > Neuroptera > Chrysopidae > Nineta > Nineta flava. The sequence goes on from OY986044.1 coordinate 46,343,144, forward strand.
CCTTAAAGCTGAGTGCTTTTAGTTTTCTTGTTCGATATTTTATAGGCTCAGCATCCGTTTTTTCTTCGTTCCCTTGTATTGTATAAAAACAATACATACAGCTTTTTATATATTTTCCTGTGTGCTTTTACATTATAGGTAAATATTTCTTCATTCTCTATTTTTTTTTTCATTTTATTTAATTTAAAATTTCCCATGAGAGATTGATGTTGTATATATATATATATATATATATATATATATATTGATCGATTCTTAATGTTTTGTTTTATTTCAATAATAAAAATATAAATGATTCCATTTTTTACCTGTATAATAATTAACCCTACTTTACTCGTGACACGTTTAACTTAAAAATGATGCCCTTGGAAAAGTCGTTTGAATGACACAGAAAATAAATCGTGATATATCAATACTACTACGTTTTGGATATTATTATATTCACTTGTCCAAGGCGGACTTTTGATTCTCTCACAATATTTCTCCACACGCTTCTGTTTTTTGCTTTGCTGCTCCACGTGCTCACACTATCTATCTATTTTACCATACAAAATTTGTAGGAACTGCCTTTTCTCGTCCATTCTTTCGACGTGTCCTATTAATTCTATATGCCGTGCATTTGAAAAACCTATTATGTATTTTATGTAGCAGAACTCCTCTAATTCCTTTTTGTTTCTTCTGTGCCTCTCCTCATCTTCCAACACTTAGCCAAATATTTTGCGCTAGCCAATAATCAAGAGTCTGCTCAATGGCGCAACCGGGGCTAGATTTAGGGTATATACATTATGAACTTTGCAACCTCAGATAGTCGAGACGATTTAAATTATTAACCTACAATTATTGTTCTAAAATAAAAAAATAAAATTACAGGAAAGTTTGCGAAAGAAAAGACCCTTGGTAACAGAGTGATCATCAGTTATAACGCTCAAGAAGTTTATAATAGTAAACAATTCTGTTACTGCTCTGAGTCTTTCTTTGGCGAGGTTTAAGACTAATTTGTTTTCATTAAGAATGTTGTATAAGACCTTGCAATTAGTAGTAATATGTTTAGGCCTGGTTTGTGACTAAATCATAAAAGTTTGTGCTAAGAACAGTTTGTTTTCCGCTGTGCTTAAACATTATGTTTACACAACAAAACCCTTTAATTTGTTTCCCATGACCTGATTTAAATATTTCACTAATAAAAGACGGAAAAATCAAAATCCGTTGTAAACAGACGTTTACTCTCACCCCTATAACTTTAACCTCTGTTAATCTGATACTCACATCAACATAGCAATGTCTTCACTGTGTTGCAAACCTGGAGATAATACTTTTTCATCGTGCTCGTTAGAAAGTCTGTTGTTTGTGTTATAAGGAGAATCAAAATGAATAAATGGGACAAAAAAATGTAGTCGAATGTTGCTCGAGTCTTGATCTTGCACTTATTGTGACTCAAGTCTAGATTGAAGTTAGACATGCAATTTTTTTCAGTGTCATTTGAAAAAGATCAAGACTAGCAGGAATAATCAGCGATCTTGAGTCTTCTTGCAGTCTTGATCTTGCACTTGCTGTTACTCAAGTCTAAATTGAAGTTAGACATGCAATCTTTTTCAGTGTCATCAGAAATAATCAGCGATCTTGAGTCTTCTTGCAGTCTTGATCTTGCACTTACTGTTACTCAAGTCTAAATTGAAATTAGGCATGCTATGCCTAACTTCTGAAGTTAGACATGCAATATTTTTCAGTGTCATCAGAAATAATCAGCGATCTTGAGTCTTCTTGCAGACTTGTTGATCTTGCACTTATTGTTACTCAAGTCTAAATTGAAGTTAGACATGCAATCTTTTTCAGTGTCATCAGAAATAATCAGTGATCTTGAGTCTTCTTGCAGTCTTGATCTTGCACTTATTGTTACTCAAGTCTAAATTGAAGTTAGACATGCAATCTTTTTCAGTGTCATCAGAAATAATCCGCGATCTTACAGATGTGCCTGCCGCTAATAATTAAATGTTTAATTTGAGCAAATTTTTGGTTTTACAACATTCAGCCAATACCAAAATTTGTACTCGACATCAAGATTCGACATGAATATATTTTATTTGTAGAATTTACTCAGATTTCCATACCTTAAATTATTTATTTTCTATTGAATGTAAATGTAAATAAAAATGATATGAATTTGTATACGCTCCTGGAATACATTAAGAATTAAAATGTTGTAATTTAATATCTTTCGTGGTCATAAATAATGTATCGGATAATGTCTTTTTGTTACGACAAGGTAACATCTTCTTAGTTCGAATTATTTTGCAGTATGAGAAAGGTATAATAATATATTTGAAAAATTTTAATGGAAATGATATTCTTGTTCTTAATGCCATGTATACGAAATGTCAATATCATATCCGTGTTATGTTGTTTTTTCTGCATATTTTTTAAATGTGTTCAGAATGGGGTAAGAATATTATAAAAATAATTTCCGAATTTTCTACCTCTATTCTGATGGAAACATTAAATAAGATGCACATTGTTTTAAATTTCAAAAATCAATGTTGATATTTTGTTTGATTCATATTGTAATAAAAAGAATTAAATGGTACGGTTCAAAATCAGCGAATCTCTCTATAAAAAGGAAATTTCTTGTGTGTGTGTGTATGTTTGGTCGAATTGTTTGTAGAAAACTGTACAGGAGATTGCGAAATAATGATGAGAAAAGACCGAAGAGAAGGTAAATTTTCCTTATGACTTCAGAAAAACTATCAGAAGTTTTAACAGAAATTCTAAATAGCCGTTTTCTGCAACTAGATCTCTAATATAGATTCTTGTTTCTATAGAAATACATAATATAAATTATAATATAAATAAATAAAAATTATTTGTCAATAAATTTAAAATATATACTCTCAAAATTTAGAAAATAATAATAATTTGCCTGCATACATATCCGCATGGCAGCTCATCTCGATTACTGGGACTTTGGGCAGGGAATGCGACAGGCCAAGTTATCCATAAGCACAGCTAAGCCATTCGACTGTGCTCGGTTGAAACTCAATAGAATACAGTTGAGACCCTTCTCTTGACAGGACACTCGATTGAACTATCACCTCCATAACTTGGGGATCTCTGATGTTCCCACTTGTAGGGCCTGTATGGAGGACGATGAAACCTGCATACATGTTATATGCACCTGCAGGAAGCTGCAATGTGTTAGGTATAGAATGTTTGGGTCCGAAACCTTGGATCCATTAATCCTGGGAGCAATTCCGGCGGAGAAGTTGTGGCTCTTCTGTGTGGCGTCTGGGCTCGATAGAATCCTATACCTTCATCTGCTTAAAATAGCACTTCTTACCCAGTCTCGCCTTCGAGTGACAGGTTGTTCTCAAAGAGGGCACAGAGGACCCCTTGGTCTAATTGCTAGGGACCCATTTGCGGTACTCCTCTTTCTAATTATTATTATTATCCGCATGGCAGCTGGGCCCAAATTTATTTTCTAATTGTTGCGAAACAAAGAAAGTCTCATCAAATACATCAGCAAAATTATTTTTAAAAACAAATAACATTTTCGTACACAATTTAAGTGCAATAATATACAATTCTTTTATATTTTGTCCAGATTAAAGCATGATAAAACTTCTTGAAAATAATTCACAGCAAAAAAAAACGAAAAACAGAAAACGAAAACTTTTCTATAAAACTATTGTTTAGAAATCTTTTTCGAATAAAACTTTATTTCAAAAAAAAATTTCAATCAATTTACTGAGAACAAAAAAAAAACATACAAATAAAAAAAAAACAGTGGAATTTTTTTTATTTTAATACTTTAAAATTTAAAATGTTAAAAAAAAAAACTTCGTCGAAACGATGATGTACTTCAACACTACTAAATCATGTAAATATTTGTTTTAAAAATGTTGGGGGTGGTTGAATGCCATTAAAACACATTCACTGTTTCGTGATGATGACGGTGAAGACGAACGACTCTCTTTTGAATAGAAAATTTGTTGTAACTTTTGTTAAATACAGTTACACACAAGTGATGACAATAAAAAAAAAAAACCAGCTTACATTTAGTAGTAGAGAGCTTAAAGCACAGCAGCAAACCAAATTGTGAATATAAAAAGTTGACAAAATTTTTATTGTCTTGTAAATTGAAAGTTTTTTTTTTTTCTTCTTCTTTATTTTTTAACAATACGTAGTATAATATATTATGCAGACGAATAATTTTTCCTCGAAGACGAATATTTTTCTCCACTATATGAACAAACGACATTTTTCAACAATTCAAGAAAATATACACACATACAAAGTTGTTGAAGAAATATTATTCATGAGTTAGGAGAGTAGTAGTATTTCGTCTTCTGTATATGAATATATTTTTCTCTTCATCGCTTGTAGTAAAAAGTCGCGTCGATGAAGCGCTCTAACATGCATACAATAAAAAGAAAATTTGTTGACAATGCATAAAGTTTTTTTATTTTTATATGTATTTATGAGGAATATTTTCCACGGGAAAAAAGAAATGATTTATCAAAAAATACAGTGATTTTCATTGTTTACACAACACAAACCATATTCGATAGGTGGTGAGTAATAACTGAAATAGTGTGCCGCTTAATATTTTCTATTTTAACTTTATTTACCTTTCATTCAGATAATTTTCTTATATATTGTCACAGTTTCTTCCTAACGGGGCAAAGAAGCAAGCATCTACTTCTCCATCAAGTGCATTGGTAGCCTTTACTGTATACTTACGAGATCACGGAGAAGAGCTTACGAAAGGAAAATATGTCAAAATCCCATTGCTTCATAAATCTCTTCCAAAAGTGAGCTGATCAAAAGTAGACGTCGGCTGCTGACGTGATACTGTAGATTCTAGGAACACTCCTGAAAGCGGCAATTGGAAACTGGCGGTAGTAATAGTAGTAGCGGAGGGGAGGTCGAAGCCTGGCAAGTAGACCTTGCTAGAACTTTTACAGACTCCTAAAGGACAAGCAATTTGTATGTAGACTAGGAATGGGTAGGTTGTGTGATTGCAGGCGACTTTAATAGGAACTAGATAGATCGATTGATAGATTGTAGAGGCTGCCCTGGACGGGCTACACTTCGACCACAAGGTCCATTGTGATGCCTAAGGATGTGAGTGGAGTGGAAGGAATTTTTTGTGTATAGACTAGGAATGCGAAGAATTTACGGCTGAAACCGACTATGATAGGAACTATGCCGATATTCATCTGAAGTTCCTGAAGGAATTCATCTAAAGTTCCTGAAGGAAACTTCAGAAAACCTTCTCAAGCATGGCCGGTTACTTTGTTCTTGTCCATACGCCGACAGTTTAGTCAACTAACCGCCCCTTTTTTTCCCTAAAAATTGACAAACTGCCGATTTCGGGATTCGAACCCATAACCTCCCAGTTTCCAAGTAGGCATACTGCGCAGACATAACGCCTTAGACCGCTCGGCCATTTGGACTGGTACTCGTATACTAAAACTGGTATGTATTTTATGTCGCTACGATGAGGGGAGCTGGAGATATAACAATAAATGCGAGCGAAGCTGCGGATATAAGCTGGTGATAGGAACTATGTCGATATTCATATGGAGTTTGTGGAAGAAAACTTCAGAAAACCTTCACAAACATATCCCGACAGTTTAGTCAATAAACCGTCCGTTCATTTAAAAATATAATAATTTTCAACCTTCCAGTTCCGAGTAGAGTGCCTTAAACAACTAGACCATCCGGACTGGTTAAAAAACTGGCGGTAGCTGCTGGTTCTGCGTTAAGTGGCAAGAAACTACGAAACAATTGCAGCGCTTGGTGTCTCTAGGTAACATGCAAATCACTCCATATCCAACTCTACAGAATAAAAGTTTGGAAAGGGTGTTGTAGGCTATAAAATCTCTTCAAAAAGAAACAATACTTTTATTAGGTAAAAAAGATACTTGAAATGAACCAGTGAGTGTGTTTTTCAAAAATCTTTTAACAATACTGACATTAGTCCAGTGACATAACTATGCTATGACAAACATTGCAAGAATAATCGTCAAAGTGTTGCTAAATATAATTTATTCAAGTAAGTAATGAAAAAAGCACGACTAATATAGTTTCCTACTACATTTTGTAGGATTCTGTTTAGAATTCCTGTATTTTTTTGTTTTAGGTCACTTTGTATAAGATTACTAACATTTACTATCCGTATATTTAGTAAAAAGTAATAACATAAAATAAAAATAAAATCTATTCCACTCGTGTAAGAAATTGTGAAATAATCTTTATGATTGGTGTACTACACACAAAAAGAATGAGAGACATGTATACAATAGGAAAGAGCAACAAAACAAAAAAAATAAAATAATGATGTCTTTTTATAAAAGGAAAATATCAGAGTAACAGCAGCCAGCATGTCTTAGACTCTTAGAGAACATATCATCTCTAGCGTTGCTATAAAAGTAAGTAAAAGAAAAGTACAATTGAAATATATTTTATAGTACATTAACTAAATGTTTTCTAGTCAATAAATTGATTGATATTTTTTAAGTCAATAAAATGATTGTAAAGATATTAAAAATTGAGAAAGCTATCTTAAAGGTTATTCGATCACTTCCCTAAAATAAGTTTAAAACTCAAAAGAAATACACTTGACTTATTTTTGTTTACGGACATTCATGCGTGAAACTTGATATTAGATAGAACACTTAATCTTTGATATTTAGCAAGTATAATCATGTTACTATTTTTCCTAAAAAATTCAAAATCTAATCGATTATTCGTCTGCCATAGATATAGATAGTTAGATTTTTGAGGCTGCCCTGGACGGGCTACACTTCGACCATAAGATCCATTGTGATGCCTAAGGATGTGAGGATGTGAGTGGATTGGAAGGAACATTTTGTGTATAGACTAGGAATTCGTAGAATTTGCGGCTGCAATCGACTGACATTACTCCAGTATGACTGAGTCGCAAGATGACTGATCAAAGTCTGGTAATATTTTGGAAAGTAATTGAATATTCGTTAAAAATATTTTTCATTTATTTTAAGACGAAGAAAGTAAAAAGCTGAAATTTATATGTCCACTAAAATGAGTTGTCAGTTAAAATAATGCAACTAAAATAATACAAAGAAATTATTTTTGTAACTATACTTAAGTAAATACAACGAAAATGTAAAATTAAATTCAACAAATATATGTGTGTTCGAACAAATATATGGGCAATCGATTAAGTCTGAAACATTATTTAACCCTGGAGGATACGCAACCTGTAAAAGCGATTGTATGTTTTCTGATGTTCAATTGCTCTAATTAACGCATTTTTCGTTTAAACCATTTAAACTCTCTTAAACTTCAAAGAAGCTGTGTTCCTTAGTAATTTTTAAGCCTTCCAAAAATTTGTCATTTTCCTTCAAAATGATTATTAATTATTATCTTTATTTAAGGATATTCGCGCGTGTTTGAGTAAGATAAGATAAACAGACAAAGATAATTATATATTTCAGAGGTAGATCGAGAGAGACAGATATTTTTCGTTCTCTATATCAAAATACGCTCAAAACTACGCGTCAGAATACTTTGTATATTTAACATAATCTCTACAATAGTTTAACTACTTAGTTTCAAGTTTTTTAAATTTTTGTCTTTAGCACTTTTAATTAGATATTCCCTATCTACTACGTGCCAAATTCCAATTATTGAAAACTAATCCCTAAAAAGCTGGACATCGGATCTCTCTCAAAGAATTAATTTATGTGTATTTACTATTAATAAATAACTTATAAAAATTCAGTTCGTTATCTTTACGTTGCCTTAATGCGCGTACATCCTTAAGACTAATGAAATTAGCACTATGCCTGTAATTAGCTTATTGCTAACAAAACATTTGACCTATAGAACCCGAATCAAACAAAATATAAACACAAATTTCATATAAAAGAAAAGTATATTATCCTATAATATAAAATTAACACAGAATTTAACACAAATTAAATTCACTTGACTCTGAACTGTTGTTTTTATGTTTTTAAAAAGTTTATACGTGGTGTTTGCGTTGTATAAAATGGTGCCAGACATCTTAAGTTTATGTTATTTCAGAATTTCTCGTATACTGTTTATTACTTATCTAAAAATAATCATTAAAATAATAATAATAATAATCGTATTATTAGTTGTTTTTGCTTCCAGTTCTAATATGCATTATTTTTTAGTTTATTATATTATAAATATCATAAAAAACTATTGGAATCTAATCAGAAAAAAAGTAGTTCCTTCCCTCATAATGCTTATCGTCATATGAGATCAGTAATTTCTTATTAATTCGATCACCGTACTATCTAATTTGGAAAATCAACAGCCTATAAGGGCAAATTTTATTATTTTATAATGTTACATTTCAAATTTTGCCCCAATTCCTAGAACATTTGTTTGTATTCTATAAATACGTATTTCGACTACAATGTAGTCATCATCAGTATGAATTGGCTAATCGTAACTATCTCTGGGGTTTGGATTCAGAGTTGCTTAGATTTTGTTTGCTTATTGGTCACGCGGCGCTACCATCTTTCGCGTGTAAGCAGAAATATTTTTTTATTTCAAAAAAGTATTATCGAAAATCGAACAAAAAAATCCATCAGTCTATCAAACACTGTAAATCATTTTTCTCGCAAAACTAACTGTTTAATACTTGTAAGCAGCATTTGTTATAGACATTAAAAGTGTAGTAATTATTTAAGAATTTTACCGGTCAATTATATTGAATTCATATGATTTTCGAAATAGATGTTAAGAAAAACAATTGTTAGTACTTTAATTAGAAAGATTTTTTCGACAGCAAGAGGATTCAGTACAAATCAACTACAAAACTAGATTGATCGTAAACAAAAATTATGTAGTCAATGCGAGCGAAACTAATAATATTTTAGAGATAAATAAAAATTTCCTAACGAAGAGTCTATTTTTAAACTCTAGAGTAATAAACTTGTGTATGTTGTTTACAACGTTTTTAAAAATGTAATATAAAGTCATAACATAATCTCTTCACTAGATTGAAAGTGGCCATATGTTTTCTTTTAAAAATTATTTTCACTTTATAGTTAATTTCTGAAAATGTCTGATATAAAAAAACAATTTAATTTAATGTGAATTTTAGTGTTTTTGAGCCAAAAATTGTTCGTTTTTCCAAACAAAAAAAGGGCCTTTTACATGTTGGTAAAGTTAGCCCAGCCTTTTTCGAAATTCAAAAAAATAAAAGTTGTGCTGAATTGTGCTAGGTTTGTGCTACTTGTGCTGCGAAACAAAAATTTTTTTTTTTTAATATTGTAAGTTCTATGAGCTGATAAATAATTCGAAAAAAAGTTAGCCCAGCCATTTTCGAATTTCGAAAAAAAAAAAATAAGGTTGAATTGTGCTAGATTTGTGCTATTTGTGCTACTAGAGAAAAAATGGAAAAATTGTCCAAGCGTTACAAGGGACGAGATTTGCCGAGTGTGTAAAAAAAAAAAACAACGCAGCAACACCGTTTTGTCGGTCAACTTCAATACAATCAGGGATAAAGGATTTAAAGAGCTGAAAGAAGCTGTACAGCATTACACCATGCCAGGAAAGTGTTGTGGACTGGAAACGAAAGTACATATTCGATACGATCCACACCTTCTAATCGAAACAGACATGGGTGACAGAATCGAAATGGCGCTGGAAGATCTGCCACAACGAATCGAAGTAGCTGGAGAGAACGTAAGAGAGAGTAAGCAATATTGTCTAGCCGGGATCATTGCTTATCACGGATCCTTCGACGCAGACAGTATGGGGCATTACACCAGCTACGTCAAAATGGGACCAACATGGATTCATTTTGATGGAACCAGGAAAACCCCTGTACAGACGGCATCGAGCCAAGATAAGATACATGGCCACATGGTTGTATATATTATAGACCAATGAGGTTCTCCTCGTGAATAGAAAAAAAGAAAGGTTTTATTCAATATTAATAAATAAATTTTCTAAAATATATATATTATTTAACTTTGTTGCCCCTATGAAATCCATAATTATCGAAGTTTTTCATTAATTTCAATGAAATAATTTTTCGTATCGACTGCACAGTGGTCTAGGATGCTAGCACAACTTAGCACAACCTTTACTTTTGCGATAAAAAATTCCTGTGTCACGTACGAGTGTCGTGAACTTTGTTGTCCTTATGAAATCCACAATTATCACAGTTTAATCATTTATTTCGATGAAATAATTTTTCGTATCGACTGCACAGTGGTCTGAGATGCTAGCACAACTCAGCACAACCTTTACTTTTGCGATAAAAAAATCCTGTGTCACGTACGAGGGTCGTGAACTTTGTTGTCCCTATGAAATCCACAATTATCGACGTTTTATCATTAATTTCGATGAAATAATTTTTCGTATCGACTGCACAGTAGCCTAGGATGCTAGCACAACTCAGCACAACTTTTACTTTTGCGATAAAAAATTCATGTGTCACGTACGAGGGTCGTGAACTTTGTTGCCCTTATGAAATCCACAATTATCGCAGTTTTATCATTAATTTCGATGAAATAATTTTTCGTATCGACTGCACAGTGGCCTAGGATGCTAGCACAACTCAGCACAACTTTTACTTTTGCGATAAAAAATTCCTGTGCCACGTACGAGGGTCGTGAACTTTGTTGGCCTTATGAAATCCACAATTATCACAGTTTAATCATTTATTTCGATGAAATAATTTTTCGTACCAACTGCACAGTGGCCTAGGATGCTAGCACAACTCAGCACAACCTTTACTTTTGCGATAAAAAATTCCTGTGTCGAATTACAAAGTGGTTGGCCAATTTATCGAAAAAAAAAAGAAAAAAATTTTTTTCAAGGTGTTCCAATTAATTTTTCCATTTTTTCTCTAGTAGCACAAATAGCACAAATCTAGCACAATTCAACCATATTTTTTTTTTCGAAATTCGAAAATGGCTGGGCTAACTTTTTTTCGAATTATTTATCAGCTCATAGAACTTACAATATTAAAAAAAAAAAATTTTTGTTTCGCAGCACAAGTAGCACAAACCTAGCACAATTCAGCACAACTTTTATTTTTTTGAATTTCGAAAAAGGCTGGGCTAACTTTACCCACATGCCTTTTACATGTAATATATTGAAAACAACCTACATTTACCATACATAAAACATAAATTCTGAAATTTCTCTTTTGATATTGGCACAATTAAAAAGTGTATCATAAGTAAAGTTGTAGAAAATAACCTATTTCTGAAATTTATAAATTTGTTGATTGATAGTGATTATCATTGCCCACAAAATAAGCATTATTGTAATTAAAAATTGCATTTGTTGTATTTATTAATAATCGATTTATTTCATGTAGTTTTGAATCCCTTTTACCGAGTTACGCACAAATTCCCTATCACTTTGGGTTGCGTCTTGAACTAGTCACTGATCTCTATACAATTTCTATCTACAGAATTCATTTTCTGTATTAGGTCTGAGAACATGGTGTTCGCTTGCGCTCACTATTTAAACTCACAATAATATCATAACTACCTGCTCTGATGGTTTGATAACTGTATATACTCATCTAAAGGAATCTTGTCACTGGCGAGATTTGTAAGTTTTTTATTTATTTTTATACCGATTACTAATAGTTTTATAACATTTTGAAACTATCTCTTTATAGAAGGAGGGAAGACCGTATAAAACGGTGCCAGTTGAATAAGGCAATGAAATTTTCATTAAAAGTAGTACATATAATGGCTACAATCACTTGCCTAGGCCACCCTGCAAGAACCTGTTCCAACAGCGGTTCAACCATCCCTAAATCTTTTTTTGTCTATAATAATTACAAGAAAAGCACATCAATACTTTATTTCATAAAATTTAATTTCGAACAACTTTTAAAAAGAACTTTTTTATCTATGTTTGTAATATCGGTCAATTACGTGGTATTTGTTGAGTCCACTATTTTATTTTATACAGTGTAAGAAAGTTAGATACAATGACTAAACTTGTGTATCAACAAAAAGTAACCACCAAAACGAATTCAATTTCATGATATCTTTGATTATTTACTCAAAAAAAAAATAGCAACGACAAACAAAATAAAAAACACAAATAATTTCATTCTCTCTCTCTCTCTCTCTATATATATATATATATATATATATATATATATATATATATATATATATATACATATGATAATTAACACAAATGCACCATGTTTTAGTTGAATACCAAGGTTTGAGGGTATTGAGTGTTAATGGAATGGGTGGATATGAAATGAGGTTATAAATAGAAAACTTTTGTGTCCACCGTAGTATCAACATTCGAATAGAAACAACCCAACCAATATTATGGTATACATATATTATTATACACACACAGTTTGTATGGAAAATCCCTCTAGGGAATTTATATACACACATATATAACAAAATTGTCCGTCATTAATTAGTGATTGGTCAACTGGGAACCATTCATCATTAATAAAATATCAATAAGCAATGTTGTGTTGGTAGGCAACCCTCCTCCCCCACTCTCGCACGCTTTCTGTTGTGTAGAGCTCTAACGTTGATCATATCTCTGTATGTTTATGTTGGTGGTATTTTACCAATTGAATATTTGTGTTTGTATATATGGGTATATTAATCATCAAATATTTTTCAACTGGATTTATAGTTAGGATCTAATAATGAAGGGTTTTGTAAACTTAAGATTACTGTGGTGGCATCGTTGTACAAGAAAATTAGATAGAATACCGATTTCACCAAGCCAGAAAGAAAAAAAAAGGAGAATATCCAGAATAATGGTCAACTATGGTCAAACGGTTTCAACTTTTTCTAAAAAACAACTCTACTGAAAATAGATCTTAATTAACTATTGACTAAAATTGTGACGGTTAGAGTGCCTACATATATTTGTATACTCTCTAGCGGCGCAATTTTAGGCCGATTGAAATTAAATTTCGTATTTGATATGCTTTTGAAAGCTTGCTTGAAGAAAGAAGAGAACACTAAATGTAGAAATATCGAAAAATGTGTAAGAAGTAAATTTGTAGAAAATCAACTTGCTTAGCTGATTTAAATCTCGCATTTTAATTTTCAATTATAAATCGTATGTTTATTCAAAAAATACATTTCTTGAAACTTGAAAACATATTTTTCGATTTTCTCAAAGTTGCATCCGAAAATTTCCAAAACGCGTAGTAGAAAAAAGGTCATTTTAAAGTTTTTCACCAGTTTTTGTCGGAAAATTTTATGCTCTACAAGCCATGTTTCAAGTTACTTATGTGAAACTCGGATAAAATAATATCCGGAGCGTTTTAAATACTGGGAGTTTCTTTGAACATACTTCAAGCGAATGGTGTCACAAACTAGATCCAAAAGTATCTTCACATAACCTGAACGACCTTGAACTGGCATCAGTGAATATGCATTGTTTCTTAGATTCTCAAGGCACTTGACTAAGTTATATTTTTTCTATTCCGTTTGAGTAGCAATTTTTTTTCAACTTTGATCTATTGGCCCTTTTTCGAACCCTCACGGTTAATAGTATTATTTTATACATAAAATATTTCGATTTTAAGATGATGAAGTACAATCATATCATTGTATTATTAAAAAAGTTTTTACCTTTCATTATTCAAAACAAAAATGGTTTTTATTTCAAAAGGTTTTTTTTTAAATATTATTTCAAAAGTTTATTTTAAAACAAGAACAAAAATGTTTTTATTGTTTAATAAAAAATTAATTATTTTATAATATTCATAGCCCCATACATAACATAATTTTATGAATAATATATGCAATTGTATTTGGTTGACTACATATTATGTATAATAATAATAAATATATTGTTTATTTTCGGTTGCATTATTAATGAAAAGTTTGTACAATTTTCATAAACCGTACACACATCAACTATTATAATATAACCATCTCCATTTTACCCCATTCTACCCTATATATATATATATATATATATATATATATATATATATATATATATATATATATATATATATAGGTATATATATATATATATATATAGGTATATATACACGGTAATGTTTAAATAACATTAGTATGGAATGTTATATGTACAAATTGTGTAAATGATATATATTCATAGTTTTAAAAAACCGCTTTAAGTTAAACAATTTTATTATAGAATCCAACCTGGGAATTTAGTCAGACTCGTGGGGTGGTATTTATTTGAATTTTTTTTTTCTTTTATAATGAATAAATTATTTTTCAGTTTTCTTTGACCGTTCTAAATATCATTCAACTATGTGTTCCACTGTGGTATATAGTGGTTTTATTGAAGTCTTATTGTTGATTGAAGTCTCAGTCTTATTATCATTGATTGTTGACCCATAAAAATTCAATTATTTTTAAGACTCAATCTATTAGTAATAATGCAAATGTAATTATCACAGTTGAACCTCACTAATCTGTTTCTCCTTAGTACCACCAGATGTCATAGTCCTAAGGAACCAACACCAATAGTGTTGAATTATTGTTTTCTTCTGTAGTTTCGAAATCAATCATCCAATAAAAAAGTTACAGTTCTTTTTTTCGATCGCAATGCCAATGTGTTCAAAGTTTTAATTAATTCCCAATAATGAAAAATTTCGGAGATGTTTAGTCATATTTTGGGTTTTGGCTAAAATATTTCTGTTTGAAAATTGTGGAAATCCCGGAGCTAGTTCCTTGCTAGTTTGTAATAATGATCGAACTGTGGACAATCGGCTCAATAACCTACTCTAAAAATTTTAAACGCCGTGGATAATTAAATTGACACTTCCCACAAAGTTTCTTTCCGTAATAATTGTACCTTACATAAAATACACAATTTGTATTGTAAAAATGTGTACCTATTTTTTATGTTGAACCCAGACTCAAATAACATATCAATAAGAGAGCAACCACCAACAACCATCGAGCGAGCAACCAATGTAGTGAGTAAATGAATTCACTAAAAACATTAACGAGCAGAGAATTTTATGTGGTTGTTTTTTTTTTTTTTGGTGTGCACAATTTTTTTTTTTTTCGAATGTTGTTTTTGTGGGTTATTTACCTTTTTTTTGCGTTCATTCGTTGTTGTCCGTTCTCGGTGGTTCATTGTAACAAGAGAGGCTCACAAATAATAATAATAATAATAGGCGTATTATTATTATTATATGCTTGATCTATGTTATATAACTCTCGAGCCTCATCAGAGAGCCACTACCTTTTTATTTGTGTTTCATGGACGGTTTTTTTTCTTCTTTTTTACCTCTATACACTGATGTTAAGATGGTTGTGGAGATGCCACGGATATTCAGTCAATTTGACCACTTATTCGGTACTCAGCCAAATACTGCGTACTATTCGGTCGAATACCGAATACCTAATCATGAAAATAAAACGAACATATTAGTCAAAAATGTATCTATTTCAATAGCAAATTATTTGTTTAATACTTATAATCTGTCAGTGGTAAATTTTATGAGTAATAAAAATATTTTTTTTCAGCATTTGTTGGTAGCAAACGATTGATCGTTTCCTCATAGATACCTGATTCTGAAAATTGCGTTTCACTATATACACTGCTGCCAACCAGTCCGCAGTCAGTGGTCGAGCAGTCTCAGGCGTTATATCTGCGCAGTATGCCTACTTGGAAACTGTCATGTTATGGTTTCGAATCCCGACATCGGTAGTTTGTCAATTATTAAGAAGAAAAAAAGGAGGGAGGGTGGTTAATTGACTAAACTGTCGTTGTATGGACAAGAACGAAGTAACCGGCTATGCTTGAGAAGGTTTTTTGCAGTTTCCTTCACAAACTCCAGATGAATATCGGTATAGTTCCTATCATAGTCGGTTGCAGCCCCATATCCTACCAAATCCTAGTCTATACACAAAAATTTATTCCACTCCACTCACATCCTCACATTCTTAGGCATCACAATGGACCTTATGGGTCCATTGTGATCCATGTGGTCCATTGTGTAGCCCGTCCAGGGCAGCCTCTACAATCGTATCTATCTATCTACACTGACCTTGTTTGAGTTTGCTGACTTTGTTGTTACACAGCAAACACACAGCCAGCATATTATCTTCATTACTAATCTCATAACATTCTTAAATAGGTGATTTTTTAATAATTACTAGCGTCATTTTGTAAAAGTTTTGGTTAAAAACAGCAATATTTTGCAGTATTAGGGATTACTAATTATAATAACACATCGTGCGAACAGAAAACTGTAATAAATATAACCGCCCCGTCGGCTCGCACGTTCCGTAATCAGGCAGGTTGTAACCTGTTTCGCGTGAAATGCACACGTCGTCTGCCGAATATTCAGTGCTTCCGCCGAAAGCGTGACTGAATATTCCATATTGTGCCAAATCTCTATTCATGACATCTCTAATTGGCAGGTCTTTGTATGTTGTATGTGTATCTGGATGTGTGTCTGCGATAACGAAGAACAACAAGAGGTGGAAATTGCTAAACGTTTTGATGGAAATTGCTAAACGGGAAATTTTTCTTTGTTCTTAATGTTTTTGGGTTTTTTTGATAGTTACTCGAAAACGGTTCCGATGTTTTTTTAAAAATTGATTCCATGATTACACTCCTTAAGACCTAGATGTACTTTTCACTACTCTAAATTTGTTATAAAGTTTGCTGATCAGTGTAGTAAAAAGAACATTTTGAGCTAGAGATTCAAAATTTTAAACTTTGATATTTTGACATTAGCGGATACCAAATCCAGATTTTGATTGCAATGCACAAATCGAAAGTGGCACTTTACTCTTGCGTTTTTTCTTGAGATTTTGATATCTATATACTTATTTATTGTTTTTGTGAACTAAATGATATGTTGAACTCACATGTTAAACTCTGTATATAGAGGTCATGTGACTATTTCACACTAGATGTTTTTTGTAAATACAAAAGAGGATTTTTTTATTGTTGAAATGTAGGTAATGTAATGCATGCCGTCGCCTCAGGAAAATGTCGACAAAAACAAACATATATGTAATAGTTTGTGTTTTTTTATACGTTGCCGAAAATTTAAATGGTGTAGGACGAATACACAAAGTTTAACTTTTTATTAGTGAAGTTGATTCATTTGAATTTGGTGTCGTTATAAAGTATACTAACGTAAGAATCTAGGAAACGTAGGTCAAAAACAGATGTATGTAATTGTGTTCCAAAAATATTTTGTACTATCCATATTTCTAGCCATTACAAGGTCGGGACTAAACGTATAATAGATAAAAATGTTTGAAGCGGATACATTGCTGTAACTTCAGACGTAAGTTACGGCTAGGAATCTAAAAAGTATGAAACCTCTTAAGGAATCAAAATTTAGAAAATAAAAATCAATAATTTTCAAATAAAACGAAAAATTTTGTTCATACATTTAATTATGGTTTCCTTGATCCATTATTTTAAATAAACTCCCAGAATATTGACACAATGTTTACATTAGTGTAGAGAGGGTAGTAAATTAAAACATCCCCGCACACTCCATTTATACAAAATATCATCATCCCTTAGTAGTAGGGTGGAATAATAATTGTCAATTGTTATTAATTGATTTACATTTTAAAGTAACAATCAATAATAAATTTTATAATCAAGGAGCAATCTACCATTTTTATTAACCGATTTCTTTTGTACTACAGAAAGGAGGTTATCAATTCCACCTTTTTTTTTGGTACACAAAATCCACATTTCGGCAAATGTGCATCAATTTTGATAATTTATTTTAACGGAATCATTTTATTTGAAAAAAAACGCGCGTAAGTGTTATTAAAAGTTTCAAGAAACTTTGGTCAGTCGGGGCACCATTCTTTTTTATGGATTAGGTTTCGGTAAATTCACAGGGTGTATCCGTCTAGGCTTTTACAACAATGTACTTTGGACCAAAAAGTTTATATTATTAAAAAAAAATTTTTATAATTGATTTGTGCCTTAATGATTCGGTTATCGAAAAAATACACCGGATAGAAGTTGGATTATAAATATAGTAACATTTTTTATTCGAAATTTTTTTTTCGTCTTTAGATTTAAATGTATGTCTCCCTTCAATGCATTTATTCAAGTAGCAAATTACATATCTCAGTGGCAAGTCTTGACGAGTATTCAGAAAAAAATTATTGGTTGGAATTTTTCATAAACAAATTATATATTTTTTGACGTCTGTAATTTTAATTTCTAAAAAAGTGTTTGTTTTAAGAACCATTAACGTCAATGACCTTTGTCTCTGTGGTAACGAAAAAGTAGGAGAGATAAAAAAAATTAAGGAGGATTAAAAAAACAATATACGGTGCGTAACGAAACAAAACCATTTCAATGAGCAATTCATTGGCATTAATCTTTTTTAATTACATTCAATTTAATTTTATAATTTATGCAAAAACATAAACACTTTGATTGTAAAGAATTGAAATACATTTTACGTTTTTTTCCTTGTTCTATGAAATCATTCTTGAATATTTACTTCAATTGAATTTCAATTAATTTATTTTCTACCTCAATTGTATTCATTGAAGTACCCCGTATTACACCTTAATTCGTTTTACCTGGATCGAGAAGTGTTCAGTAAACATTTTTATCACGCAGAGTGATGGTAATCTCAATACAACACTATACGATTCATTTTAATAATTCAAGGAATTCTCCACAATAATGCAACGTAATATTCCTCTTTGTTTTTCGTTAGGTACTATATTACATAGTAATAGTTACTATTGGGAACTTACGTACTTATGCATTGAACTATATGCTCTCTGGTGGGTAAATTATAAACTATAGCTAATAGTTCCCTGCTCCAACCCCCGAGATATACTCTTCGTACTACAAGTTTCATAGTTGCATTCTGGTGAACAACTTTATAACTTCTGTTAATAGGTTGAGCCTATTAACAGAATTATTTGATACACCAAATATATTTGATATCAAAAGTCATCCGTAAAATTTATATATATATATATATATATATATATATATATATATATATATATATATAAATATGTATATATATATATATATATATATATATATGCAAAATCAATCGAGGGGAACGGGGGGTTTAGAGGGAAGGGAAACTTTTTTAAATTTAAACATTGTCATAATTCTAAAATTCTTACAAACACAACAAATTGTTATACCCATATATAAGTATTTGTAGAGAATGATCCAATAGTATATATAAATTACGCCGTACAAAACATTATGTAAAGTTTATTTCTAGCTAAATCGCATATAAAAATTAATACAAATTAATACAATTAAGTAATTATTACAATTAAAACATTGGGAACTTTTTGATTCAATTTGGTTCAATTTTATTGCACTGCAAAGAGACTCTTACTTACTTCATGCAACTATATTTACTATCTGAAAATAGTTGTTAGAAATTTCATCCCGTTATGCCCCTAGGTTCCTTGCCAACGATGAATGTAATGTGTTGTTGAAAATATATCTATCTATAGATAAGATTACAAAAATACCGAAGAAATAAAAGCTGTGAGTGGTATTTCTAGTAACATTTTGGTGGATTTTCATTCTTTAGCCGTTACTTTATCTATGTCTAAAAAACAAAATAGGATTACGTTTTGTCAACTAAAGAAGCAAAAAAAATAAGAAACTAATGTAATAATCTCATTATAGAAAATATATACAGAAGTTTTTTTTTCTTATAGAAAAACATATTTACAACAAGATTATTATTTATCTACAAAATGAAACTCGTTGAACAGTCAACGGTACATTAATAGCTATTTTGCCACTTGAGCTATAAAAACAAAAAAAAATAAATAAATATATATATATATATATATATATATATATATACATGCCACGAATTCAGAAATTTTTCGATATCAGTTTTTGGATGTCTAAAAAAATTTGCTTGCAATATAGTAGGATATATATATATATATATATATATATATATATATATATATATATATATATATATATATATATATATATATATATATATATATATATAGTCAAAACAGCTCGTATTATATTCCTTCCTTCACTTTTTTTTCTGGATGTGGTTGTGTTTTGGATGTGATGTATGGACAAGAGACAGAGGACATTCAATACTAAAATTTATTTAATGTGATAAAAACAGAACACAGATTAAAATATTGTAAATGAAAGTTTTCTTCATCAACACGGTGGTGTGCGATATATAAAATATTAATAACCTTATCAAAAACATCGTCTCTCATGATATTAAAACTTTGACTTACTTGTACATCATCTCTGATTTAAAATAGATACAACCGACTACTACTACTGCTTTGAACATTTGATGGCAGGGGGTAGAATGTGTGGGTGGATTGGTTTAGAAAGTATTTTATTCGAGAAAACGTACAGTGGTTTTTTGAGATGATACACATAAGTGTGATGGTGGTTGGGAGGGCAGAGCAGAAACAGTATTATTATGAAGAATTGGTGGTGGGAGTGTTGGGTAATATTTTATTTTAAGTTGGATGACAGTGGTGAAAAGTGTTGTATGTTTATTATACATAATTTTACCTCTGTATAAAGGGGTTTTAAGGTTGTCTCTTGTGAAAAAAAAGTGGGTGTTTACTTATGTACGCACGTAAGAAGTTATACTTCTTTATAAATAATATTAAATAAGGTCAACACTACTATTAAGACACAAAAGTTTAATAAAATGATACAATATTGAAAAACTACAATAGAAAAATTATATATCGTATCTAAAACCCATGATTCTACATTTTAACATGGTAGAACAGAGCCAAGATCATTTCTGCCGTTCAAATTAGAGTTTGAAAGACTGGTATTAAATTCATTATTTACATTAGAATCAGAATTAGTGAAATTGATCAAGACTACGCCAGGTTTATCAATATATACATTTAATATACAAAGTTTACGAGCCCATAAAAATAATATCATTGATATTGTGGCTCGTAATTCTAATATTCTTCTTTTATCAGAAATATGGAGTAATAATGATGAAGACATTCTTGTACCTAATTTCAATTGTATAGTCAAATTGAAATGTTCTAATGTAAGTGCTGGCGGTGTAGCTATTTACCAAAATAATAACGAACATTCATCTTTCTAAAGTGTATAATATTGTCAAGTCTTTCAATATCCAAAAATCATATCACACACAAACGAAACTATTGCCCACGGCAGTCTGCATACGAAGTAGTACATCAAGTAGTGTGATTATACTCTGCAGTCTGCAGAGTATAGTCACACTACTTATTTGAATTTAAATTAAGTTATTTGAGAAAAATGGTTGTGCAACCAAAAGGATAAGAAATTCTTAATCAGTTTCTCCGAAGAAAAAAAAGAGATAAGTACTTCTGTTCGATGGAATAACTGAAAGTGTAACAAAAGTTTTTTTTTTTTTTGATAAATAGTACATGTATGTAGAGGTTATATGAGTGTGTAGGGCCAAATATTTTTAAGTTTGTGTTCCTGGTGTTCGTCTCTGCAAACACATAGGAAAACAGTTTATATAGAATTATTGTGTCATTAAACTTGTATGCGAGAATTCTTAATTAAATTTTAAGTTAAACTTAAAATGTTATGTCTGATTTACCTGAGGAGATTGCAGAAACATTGTTAGCAGAGCACAACAAACGTTGTGTGGAGGAAACGTAACACACAACGAAGTATGTCGTTGTTGTTGTTGTTTTAGTAAAAGATTATAGATAACAAGACAAAACAATACTACGACTCTCACAATACACACCATCTTCCTAGTGCAACAGCGATGATGATGTGATATTCTTCTTAGTTGCTTGGTTAGAAGATGCGGAAAATATTATTTTACAGGAATAGAAGAAGGTATATACAGGATGTCTTAGACTTAGTAGTTCTTTAATCTAATATACTACAACTTCAGCTAGACATGAAGCTGACTGACACACTCACTGATGTATACAAATTCTAAGGCACTTCTATACATGCTAGAAAGATGCGTTTTTTGCATTCGACGTAAAATTGCTTGAAACCGACGGGAAATCCCCCGGATAAACGGAAAAACATCTCTCAAAATCTGTTTTTACAATTCATGTAATGTTATTGTCCGTGACGTGGAGCCAAGGCCGAAGGCCGCCTCGGGGGTCAAGGTGGGGACCCCTTTCCGAGCAGAGCGAGTAGAAAATTCGATAGAAATTGTCGTAGGGGCAGAAGGAAAAATCTGAAATACTTTTTACATATAAAACGAAAAATTGCAATAACAAACAAATGAAATATAGCATCTAAATGAGCTAATTATTTAAATAACATGTTTTGATTATACTGAGTTCGTAATCTGAGCCACGTATTGATGAAACGGGGAAAAATGTATTTTCAACTTTTTACTTCATTAATTCAAGGCTTGTTTAAAATATTTTTGAGTCCGCGTCTCAGGAATGGTGTAAAAACAGATCCTACAATCTTAAATTCCCATTTAAAATGCGAATGCTGATAATTGCTGGCTGACACATAGGCGATCGTTACAAAAAAAACGTGACATTGTATAATCTGAAATTTCAATGCATTCCCCATTATAAATTGAATAGCTATTATATTAAACTTATGTATTTGTTGGGTTAAACCTACCACACTAGATAGTTTATCCTGGTACATTCTGTAGATGTAGTATATACTATACACACCAAGAAAAGTAGTTATAGAAATAGAAAATGTGGAAATCGTTATTGTATATAGGTAGAACGTACTTGATGCTTTTCTTCTTATTGTGTTCCTACTAACCATTTCCCTCACCCCGTTTCGTAAGTTCGTTGTAAGGTTGACGTTTTTGTTTGGTATTGTCTTCCAATGTTCGTGTTGTTTTTCTATATATGTGTGAGTGTGTCTCTTTTTTATTCTTTATACCTGTTGTATCTATTTTTGTTTAGCATTCCGTATCAATTTGCTTTAAATAAAATTTTGAGAAGTGTGGTTATCAATTTACGGGGTGGTTATAAATTTACCGAATTTTTCTTCAGATGAATAAATTTCCTAAGCTTTTCGAACAATCTTTGTATAAAGTAAATAATAACAGGTCATATCAATGTAGTCTTTTTATCTTACAAGTTTAAACAACCCAAATTATGCTTTCAAATATCTACGCCAAGTTAGATTCCATATTCATGTTTTGTTGGAATATGAATTTCTTCTTCCCTATCTATGTTTGTTCGTCAGTCTAGCTTCAAGTGTTTTACACTTGACCCTGTTTTTTTGACAAATTTTCTTAAGATATATTACCTGTAAATACATTTTTGAAAACAAAATAAAATCATTTTCTGCGAAATGTATGTTGTAAACTAAATTTTAATCGTATTTATTTAAATACATTTTCACAACTGGAAATATACAAATTTTTTTCTTTAAGAACCGAACGAAACATTATTTGCAACGAAATTTTCCCAGAGAAAAAACATTCATTCATTTATTCATAACGCATTCAGAAAATATGAAACGCGTAGTGTTTTTCTCAGAAATAATTTTCTTTCTTCACTTTAAGAAGGGAATACATTTTTTGAGTGATGTTTCCAATTGAAATAATAATCAAAAGTTTAATTAAATATTCTCTCTGGATTTCCATGGAGATATTTTGTTCACATCCATAAATACAAGCCGCTTTACAGACTTGATATTTAAGAATCTCAAAACGTAAATGCATGAAAATTTAAATTGCCGTTGAAAAAAGCCATACCTGTATATTTAGCATACCACGGAGTGTTATTCTAATACTTCATATCATAATATATGTATATAGAGGTAATATGATAAACAATAAAAGTTTAAA
Source organism: Nineta flava (assembly GCA_963920215.1). Lineage (NCBI taxonomy): Eukaryota > Metazoa > Arthropoda > Insecta > Neuroptera > Chrysopidae > Nineta > Nineta flava. The sequence continues at coordinate 46,366,917 of OY986044.1, forward strand.
ACTCATTAGTTTACGAAGCATATAAAAGTACGCTTCTTGCTTGTGTCTTATGTAACAACAAATCTGTATTTATATAAATACAAATTTACCCAGAATTAAATTTTCTTCGCTCGCTACTATAAAACATACCATATACATTATACAGTACGCGTACAATAATATTGAATATACGGCATTACTGTATAGCATTCATTTCACATATAAAAGAAGAATTAAATCAGGATTGAACAAGCTTAAACCAGAAACAACAACTTTTGTACAATGATATGCAACATTTATTCAATAAAAAAAAAATACAGACGAATTGAGAAACATCCTCCTTTTTGAAGTCGGGTTAAAAATACAAATCTAACACATTAAACAATGTAAGCTCCTACATTTATATTAATACGTCTGCAATTATTGTTCTAATAGTGAAAAAAAGTCGGATTTTAGAATTTTGAAGCTAATGTAATGTCTCTCTGTGGTACCGAAGCTCTCAAACAGATAAACCTATTTCAATGGTAGGACTATTAGCTATAGAACGAACCGGCTGCGCCAACTATTGTATATAAGTGACACAAATTGAGTGCTGTTTAGAATGAGTTTTAACCAAAGATTTAACGACGACAGATTTAAGTTCGGAGAGGTCCACAAAGAACAGCTGACCCAAGTGTGTCAGCATGTCTCCGAGCAAGAGCTAGACAGTGACAGAGACGGTGGGGTATCATAACCTCTTATTTTTTCTGTCTGTTTTTGGCATTGTAGATCCCAAACTGATGAATGAATCAATTTCAATGAAGTTTTGAAGCTGATGATCATTAGCTCATTTTTGGTGTGTTTTATTTTTTTTAAATTTTACTTGTTCAAAAAAAGCTGTTTTAGGAAGTAGTTTTACTTCATGCATTTAAGAAACTTCTTAATTATTTATGAATTGAATGTTTTTTTTTCTAGTAAAAAAAGGTAAACGTCACCCACATCATGCATATCCGTGTACTATATTTATTTTTTTTATTTACATTTACTTACAAATAATAATAGACATTAAATCAACGAACAAGCAAAATGTAACAAACATCAATTGTAAATTAATAATGTGAAAATAAAAAGTATTATATGAAAGAAAGAAAACAATAATATCATAAGGTACAATACTTCCGACATAATCTAAGGTTAGTTGAAATCGTAAGAAATTCATGCTTCGATAAAATATCCCACAAAAATCTAGTTGGTCAGGTAAACTTATTTCTCCCGTACTTTTGCAGTTTCATATCCGACGATCACTGACAGTTGTAACAGTTATAACTGTCAGGATCAACAATGTATACTTTAGAGCCAGCAGTCAGCCCAAAGGGACGTTTTCGGACTATCCAATCTAACTGTTCAGTTAATCCTTGAGGTATTTATGGATAATGTATATGGAGAGAGTATGGGGCGTTATGGTATCGTCTTAATATTTGTTGACCGTGAATTATTTTTAATATTGTCCATTAATCATTTCAAATTGTACCCAGTTTTAAAATTTACTACAAATTTTACACATTCTTTCGGTCATCAATTTTTGCAATGTAAACCTCACGCCATGAACTAGAGTGGGCGAAACTTCGACTGTTTTATAATAAAGGCATTAAAACTTCGGACGATATTGTTACAGATGCGTGGCCGTTATGTAGGGGCTATTGGATTATGTTCCCCCACGGGAACGGCTCGAATATATTCTTTATAAGATGTACTTTCAAATTAGCGTTCTTGTGGCGTTCAAAAACGATACTTCCCAGAAAATATTGATAGATCCCGAAAATATTTAAAGTCCCAAGTTGGTATTGAAATAATCCGTAATTTACGTAAATTATATGATAACTTGGGCGTTTCTTAAGATATCATCTCTCTTCAAAGACACTAGCTGGAAGGCAAACATGCTGAGCGCATGCGCCTACCAGTGTACCACGGCTTTTGCTGTCACAATAAGGAGAAAGGGTTAAGATCCTAATACTTTAAGAAAAAGTGGCTCCCTATGAGACGTTTATCTTTTCAGGTATCACAATGGCCTTTATGGCCACAGTGTGTTTCACCCAGACAACCCCTGCAAACTAACTTAATCTGGACGTTTGGTAATGTGATTAGATTATTTTCTGAATGGTGTTGTTTATACAGATATTCTAGATATTGATAAAAAAACTTGGAAGTACTCGAACACAATTTTCTTTCCACGTATTGTTAAAAAAATCAACAACAACACTTTCGTATCGTCCACTTACAATACTTGATTGTCAGTCATCACAAGTGACTGACGAGGCTTTCCTACCTATATTTTTCCTCCAACCACTCACCCCTTCACTATTTATAAACTGTACTGTGAATTCTTTTGTTTATTTTCTATATATGTATATATACAAAAATAAAATACAAACAACAACAAATTTTTTCTCTGTACTTAACATAAAATTCAATTCAAATTATCGTTATACTTTGTTTTCCATTCAATTCTGCTTGTGCTTCAACTTCTAAACAACAGAAAAAGTACATGCAAATGAGCAACAACAATATACGAGAAGATGTGGGATGGATGGATTGACTGTCGTTACAACGGGAGAACGGATAAAGGTGTAGAAAACTAGTTTGAAAAGTAAACAAAAAAATATGGAAAACTTCTTTTTCTGTACAGCACAATTCAATTTAATGCACAATTACTGTTAAAAATTGTACAGAAAAACGAGAAATATATTCACTTTTAATTTCTAACCTTTGTCAATGTGCAGTTGGTAGGGCAGGGACATAAATTTGTATTATTTTATGGCTTAGAACAGTCCATTCGGAATGTGCAAGGATGATTTTATTACTTTTAAGTATACATTCTGAATATATGTCCCTGTCCTACTAACTGTTCGTTGGCAGAGACTTTAAATTCGAAATTATTGTATATTTAACACCATTTTCCATACAACTTTTGATCAGTTATTGTACAGAATTCCACGTTTCTGTTTTTGTAGACAAGGATTTACATTCAATATTCTTTGTTGACATTCAATCCGATCCGACTGTTTTTGTCTTATAAAATTCTAGGTGGCTCTTAGGTTTCAAATCGAAATATAGTGGGTTGCCTAGTTCGGAGCTATTAAACTTAGAAATATTCAAAATGTGTTAACTACTGAGTTTTAATTTATTTCTTCCATATTTCTCTATTATTAGCTAATCTTACTTTTCTAAATATAAATCTGTCCATGCATTTATATTGTCTATCCATCTGATATTTTTGTTCCATCTCTTATCTTGCTACAATTCATTTTTCCCAGTCAGATTAATCTCTGTAGCTTGTAATTTTTTCCTCAAATTAAAAGCTTGAAATATGCCGCATGTCTCATTTTTATAGTTCTCATCAATGATCTTTGAACTACCAAGTTTATTTAGCAATTGTTTAATTTGTTATTCAGCAAAAATTTTGATAGTTTATAAAAAAATGGAATAGCTTGTCATCGGCGTACCTAATATTATTGAAAATGTGTCCATTGACTTGAATACGTGAATACGTTCGTTGATATTCTATGAACTTGAAATCAATGGCCTTAAAACGCTAGTAAAGTATACGACCTTCGTGTTTTTATTTTAAATGTTGGTACTGTCAAAACTTTAGTGTCATATATTACAAATACTTTTTAATTATTGATTAAAAATAAATATAATATTTTATTAGTTATTAAATAAAATGGCAAAAAAAATCAAATCGGAAGTGTTGTGTTGTGAAAATACACCAACTTTTTTATGTAAGCATTCAGAAAAGCATTTTGATAATAAGTAGTTGATATTTGTTTATTTCTTGTAGTTAATATTAGTTTTAATCCTATCTCAATTACAACATTATAATAATTAGTATTATTTTTTGAACTGTTTTGGTCTGGTGTTTCTCTTAATACTATACCAAAAATTCGCCGAGAATCATTAACATCAATCTCTTCATAGATATTAGAAACATGAAAACTAGTACATAATTTTGTATCTTTAGAACTTTACTTTTTTTTCTAAAAATATCTAATTGCACATCTTGGGAGCTGCTCATCAATTTTTTCACTGGCATTGTATGTAATTATTTCTTGATAGTTAAAATTAAAGTTGACTTTTTACATGTATATCCGTATGTTTACGAGTTTTGACAGAACCATAATTTAAAATAAAAAACCGAGACAGCGCAGGGTTTGCCCGCTAAAAAGTACTTTACTCGTGTATAAGTCAAAAAATTGTTGTCGAATTCGATTTTTTTCTAAATTTCGTTCTTACCTTCTTCTATCCTCCAAAACTAAAATATATTCTAAATACAAGATGTAAAATATTTTTAAAAGGTTTTTATTATTTCTTTTCTCTCCAATGCATTGTATATTATATATATATATATATATATATATATATATATATATATATATATATATATATATATATATATATATATATATATATATAAAATGAATTATAATTTACCCATTTCACTTGTCTGACTATTTTCCTATTTCTATTTATTCGCATTTTCATCATTTATCACTCCAATATCATGCATACATACATAACCATATAAAACATATATAACATTAAAGTAAGCATCTCTCTCATGAAACTTCTCTCATGAAATGGTAGTCTCAGTGTATAATACTACTAACAACTAACACCATTTTATAAAAATAAATGTTTGATTTATTACTTGTTACAACAGGTACGTTGTAGGTTGGTACGATGGTGGGTAAACAGATCCAGATATGTACAGCAGGCGAGAGAAGTAAATGATAATAGATTGTGTATTTTTCATTTACCTTTTTTATTTTATTTTATATTTTTTGTTACCTTATGATCTTCGTCGTCATCACTAGCGGACGAGAAATGATGGCCTTATTTTCCAAGGTTTTGTCTTCTCAAGCTTTTTATTTTTATATATTTTTTACAAATTTTTTTAGTATTATATACCATTTTTCGTTACACCTAATTTATTTTATATTTAAAAGAAATGAAGTGAAGTTCATTTATTATGTTATAATCTTGAATAATAATTTTTGTATGGAAACTTTGGGAAGTTCTTATAATATAATTAATCTTAACAGCGTTGTTGCTAATATTTCTTTTTGTAAATTTTGTGTGTCGGAATATTCATTCTATACGAAATACACTGACTGCATAGTTTTGCTGGAATATCATTTATTATGGTTTAATCTTGAATAATAATTTTCCAATGGAAGCGCTTTTACTTTTATGCTTCTTTTTGTAATAGTAGTAGCAGTTGTAGCGGAAGAGAGGTCGAAGAATCTCTATAGAACCCCTATGCCAATATTCATCTGGAGTTTGTGAAAGAAAACTGCAGAAAACCTTCACAAGCATAGTCGATTACTTTCGTTCTCGTTCATACGTCGACAGTTTAGTCAATTAACCATCCCAATAGTTTTTTGATGGGGCATGATGTTTCTTTTTGTAAATTTTGGGGAAGTGTCGTGCAATAGATTATATGCTTACTACCTTGTATTTCTGTTCCAAGTGTTGGAAAGTTTATTATATATTTAAGTGTACAAATTCTTCCACAATATTTTACTTTTAACCGTTTCAAAATACATTTCGAATTGCATATAATATGCTTAAAAGAATAATTTTTGTGGGAGCGCCGGGAAGTTCCTACAATATACTTGCGCTTCCACTCATTGTATCAGCACTTCCACTATTATGTTTTATTTATTTTTGTTGAAGTGCCGGGAAATTAACAATATTAATAATAATATGTTAAGGTGTCATTTGAGAAGGCTATTGGTATTTTAGCCGTGTCTATTAAAAGATTTTACTAAGATGTCCAGTAATATATATTATATTTTATTCAGAAACTAATTTGATTAGAAATTCCAGGTAAGAGAGTGTAGCGTTTAAAAAAAATCATTCGTGAATGTAAACAAACAAATTAAGCATATTTACTTGCATAATGTGCATTTTTCATTATAAAAATTGTTTATTTTATTTTATAATATCTGCAAATTGTTGTTTACCGAACTGTAAATCTTCAAAAAGAATAAATTATGACATTAGTTTCCATAAATTTTCAAAATGTTCAGAATAAGTAAAATTAAAAACTAATGATAAATATTAAACGAAAAATATAAATATTAAATAAAGAAAGATTAATAACTTCTTGAAATTATAACTACAAAATTTAAATGCGTCGTAAACTCTATTACTCAGCACGTTTAAATAATATTGATTACAATTGGGGAGGCTTTATAGTTTGAAACCGCGGTGCAGCGACGATCTTAACATAAAAACCCAATAACTAACTTCTTTTTTTTGTTTTCAGGTGAGTCTGTTGAAGTGATTGATTGATATGATAAATAATTATTATTTAAATAAATAATAAATAAGTGTTAAAGATATAATTGATCTTTATTAAATTGAATTATGACATATTATTTATTTATATGTAAATTATCAAAGTTGTTAACATTCAAAGCAACCGTGATAATAGAGAGAAGTTATAGTTGTTAAGCAACAGATAAAAATGATAAATAAAATTATAATAATAATTTAATGAAAATGCGATACCGCTACAAGTCAAACATCATTTTATTCGTAGTTTTTTTTAAAAATATTTTAGTATATATTTTTAGAAAATTTGCAAAATTCAACTGTTATCAAAGTTTTCTAACAATATGTTGAAAATATCTTTTTATTAAGTTTTTTATTAAGTCGATAGACATCGACAGTTTTCGTCGAAATCCGTACTAAAAAGAAGTTTATAGTTGAACTATTACAAGTTTTGACTTTTCATATTGTTAGAGAATGAATTTTTGTAGACAACCCGATAAAAAGGCCCATTTAATTTTGACCTGTGTTATAAACTCTAGACAATTTTATTCGTTATAAAGAATGATTTGAAATTATGACAGAGGAATTGTGGTAGCAAGAATATTTAAACGTAATTTCAAAGAAATAATATTTAGATATTATTCTTACATGTCAGACAATGTGTATTCGTCTTATTACGCTGTAAAATATATATATAAACAAAAATAATAGCTCATAGCTCATAAAAATTTATATTCTTAGACAGTTTTTATGACATTCATAATTTTGTTATTTTTATGATATTATCAATAATAACAACGTCTTTAGTCACTCAATTAAACTTTATATTTTTATTTAATTACCTCACACTCCCTCTATATGTAGACTTTAATAACAATTACTTTTTATAATGGAAAAAAGTATTCAAAAAATATTTTGTTAATTAGATAATTTGTTGAAAAAATTAATAAACAAATTACTCAATTGTCCAATAACTTCAAATATCATCGTTAGTTTTACAAGTTTATTGATTTTCAAGGACGCAGTTTTGATGGGCATTAATTACCAAGCAAACTAATTGACGACTTACAATTGCATCTTAACGTTTTATATAGGAAATTTTACAACTTTTAAAGTGATGTAAGAAAAACTATGAAAAGTTTTTAATAAAGTTGAAGTATATGTTTTTCCGATTTATTTAAGAACAAATATTCTTCAAGAGTGCTTTTAAATGCTTGAAGAACAAATATTCTTCAAGAGTGCTTTTAAATGCTATGTTCGATACCATTCTGAACTTATTGTGACAAATATTTACGTTAGATTTTTGTTGAATTCAAGATACTAGTTCCTTAATTGTTCTATAAAAAGAAATTGTCCTATAAATAGAAAATGTATAGATTAAAAATTTACAATTTGTAAGTTAAAAGCTTTATTAATAAAACTAACTGACGTAGTTGCTTAAATACTCAGTATATTGAGAGAAAAATTTGGGTAAAAATATTTAGTTTATGAAAAGAAGTTTCTCTTACGGCATCTCTTCAAGATCTCTTATGATATCAAATAAGGATATTTGCTCCCCTAGTGGAGAGATGCACGATTCGATCTTACCCATGCCTAACCTTTGCTCAGTTTTTAGCTCTAGAATATAGACTTAAAAATTTCAGCCCGTTATCTCTTAGAACCCCATAAATTCGTTGAAATCGGTTATCACATATAAAATGAGGATTATCCTCGATTTTCCGGGGATCCCCTCATCAGAATGTTATTTGGTGCCAATGGAACCAAAGGAAACAAAACCTTAAAACAAAACAAAAATTCAAAATCGGTTCATAAATGACGGAGTTCTGAGGTGACACATTAAAAAAAAAATACAGACGAATTGAGAACCATCCTCCTTTTTGAAGTCGGGTTAAAAATATAAAAAATAGTACTCATGACAAATATTTTTGTGTGTGCATATTAAAATTTAAATTAATAAATAAATATAAATACCTAATTCTATAATGAAAATTGTTTATGTGAAATGTTTGTGTGTTTGCAATTTGTGTGATATATTTATTTATTGACTTTTTGATATTATTCAATTAGCGTTTCATTTCATTTTATAAATGAAATGTGAAGTGTATTATATGTTTTGACAGCCTTATATTATAACATTTATTTATCCCTATGTTTGTTGAAATTAACACACAAAAGGATAAAAGGAATATATATATATATATATATATACTATACAGGCTGTAATCGTCAAGACTAGTCATAATGATACAAAATTTGCAACAGCGAAAATATGTATACGACCAACATACATTTATTAGCAAAAAAAAAAAAAAGAGACAGGTATAAAATTGACTTTGGCTACAATTTTTACTATAAATGCAGATATAGCAAATTTAGTATTATTTTGAAAATATTCTCCATGTACACACCCTGTTGTAATTTTACATTCCATGATAGTGAGTTTTATCATCGATAAGTCCGCCAGCTTTGAGTTTTGACGATAGACCTAATTATACTTTGAGTAGTTTACAAGTAATCAACTTTACTTGGATTTTATATAATCGAATCACCATCTATCAGAATATAACACTACTAATTCACCTAACATTTCATCATATCGATTACTTTTTATAAACAATTTTCCACAAAATTTTGAAATAACTTTAATAGATATTAAAATAAAGAAAAATACTATATATTATTTTAAAAAACAAAAAACCTAACTTATATTGCAGGAATTTACCATTTCTGACCTTTAAAACAAACTTTATTTTTCTCTATTTAAATAATGAATACAAAGTTTGTTGGATGTTACTAAATGTTACCTGGCGATATATATTAAGTACATTATTAAGTACAAGATCTAGTGCAAGCCTATTATCAGATCTATTTGTGCAATGACTTTTCAATCATGCATTACATAAAAATTTACATGTTTATACAAATTCATCAGTGAATTTGATTATTAATTCATAAAGGAATATAAAAGCCATGATATGAACCTCTGATTATGATGTAGGTAAAATAAAACACACACACATACACTCACAATATATTTAAATATATAGTTAATTTCAATTATTATTATTCTTATTATTATTATTAATATTATTCATACGTTAACTTTACGTTTCAATTTTCATCATATAGCTATATATTTATTTCGAAAATAAAATAAATAAATGCCATTTAATATTATTAACACAATTTTACACATGTCGAAAATTTATATTATTATATACAACATATATTATATTATTGTATTATATTATTAAATGTTTTCAGAAATAAAATAATGTTGGGAGGCTATAATATTTACTTAATGACAAATGTACTTTGAAGAAAAAGTAACTTACTCAAATATGTATCATATGGGTACAGGGTACCACATCTAAAGTGATACAGATCAAATGATCCGGATAAACTCATCTCTCTGATAAATTAAGAAACAAAATTGATATATCGTAATTAAACGAATCAACTGAATGATACTGATCTCGAATATGGCACTGCTACGATGGGATTTTTCTATAGAGGATCTGTTCTTGTAAGAGATCTAATTCTTATAAAAGAATTAGATCTTTTATAGGGATTTAATTCTCTAACAATCCCAGACAACATCTTTATATGTCGATGAGTATCGATTTTATTTTACTTATTGAGTTTTAATATAAAGTGTGTATGTGACTCTGTCCTTAGGTCATAAGTTCAGGGCATATTTAGATCAAAATTATTATCTGGTAGTTTTAACACATTCTTTAGACTTTTTTTGAAAAAATTAATAGTAATTTTCCGTATGCAAAATGTGTATGATTTTTCATATCAAGGATTTGTAAACGCTAGTCACCTCCGTTAGTATAATATAACCGAAAGGCAACCAATAAAAGGACTCTGTTTCTTGATATTTTAAACATTAGAATCTTATTGGCAAGCCGTGTAATATATTCGCTAGCTCCCAAAATCTATTGTGTATGTAAAAAATATATTAATGGGTATTTAGTTTAAAAAAAAAAATGGTGTTTAGTTTTTTTTTTAAAAAAAAACTAAACACTTTATAGAAAATAATTGAATTATCAATTATTTTCATAAATAATGAAGTTAAGTTAATTTAGTAATTTTAATTAAAAAGTTATTATGATGTATTTTAAAAAAAAAATAATGAAAACTAAATATACGGTACTTTAGAAAAAAAATCCAAAGCAGAGTATTGTATGTGGAATTATGAAAATTAGAAAACGATCGGTCCTAACGCCATACACGTAAATATAAAAAAAGATAACACGTTGAACCGAAAGTCTTTCAATAAAAGCTGGGCCCATTAAAAAAGATAATATTGAGGTAGTAAGATCTTTACTATCCAGTAAGTGTCTTAGTTATCGACAAGTGATTCGAATCTGAAAAAAAAATAAAAGGTACAAAAAAGGGAACAAAACAAATATATGTTAAGATAAAATATATTTGAAATAAATAATTTCTAATCTAATACACTGATAGTACAACTATCCTTAAAACACTAACATTGGTTGTACAAGTTATGAAAAAAGGGATTACATGAATATGTGCTAAATTGAACTGTAGTAAAAGAAAACTACAGTAAAAAAAAATATGTTCAAATATGTCTGATTTGCAAAAATATAAATATGGATTACAAATTTAATTCAGATACATAGTTGTATATAAAGAGACATTACGCTTCTGTAAAGAAAAAATACACGGCCAAAAAAAACCAAGCGTATACAAACAATATAGTTATAAATTGAAAACGTCAATGCATATTCACATAAAATATAAATTGTACACCAAAAGTGTGTATAGAATGTGTATTGAATTGTTACAAGTTTGAGAGACCACAAGTTTCGGAATAGTGAATTAAATAAATTATACAAAAAAAAATATACTTAGATACAATCAGATAGAAACCATTAATTCGCCCATTCGATATTTCAGCACAATCCATAAAAAAATATTCAACTTGTAAATTGAAGAAATAAAATTTTAAATACCATCTGATTAATTGATGTGAATCAACTAATTTTAGTAATTGTCTTCTTTTTGTAGCTATTTTTTTTGTGACTCTACTGAGCCAACTAATTTTTGTAACTACCTCGATGAGAGGACTATTGTAACTAACAGAGAGAAATACTCTTTTTAACTGAACTGAAAGAAGTATTTTTTGTAACTCCTTGATGAGACGATTTTTTGTAACTCAGTTCATGAGATTACTTTTGTAACTGATTTTAAATATGTGCTGAAATATTAAAGTAAGCTTGTATATACGCAAGTCATTTCTGATCTAAGCCAATGCCTGTTGAAACTATGCAAATTCTCAACTAGCATAAACCAATAATTATATAAATTCTTTGAATAATAAAAATATGAAAAAATATCAATAATAAATTTTTATACAGTGGAGTATTAAAAAAAATTATTCTCCACTCCAGGGGGCCAAAAAAATTAGCGACATGCTAATTGGAAAATATTAAAGCAAGAATGACATGAATAGATGAATAAAAAATCTTACAAATGTGGATTAGACGTGAAGATTTAAATATATTTAGATGTTTAATTAGGATGCAGTAACGTTACCATTCCCTTGATATCCTCTGAGATAGTATGGCCGAATGTTGTATATCGACATGCCGAAGGTTTTCTTATTAGATTTTGGAGCTTTTAGCCTAACTGAAGTTGGTGTAGTGAACTTTATTATCTTGTATGGTCCATTGAATTTTGAAGCGAATTTAGGTGCGATATTCTTGTTCATATTCGGGGCCAAGTTTTTAACCATGACCAATTGACCCACTTTATATTTAGACAGCGTTGGTTTATTTAAAGTTTGGTTGACTCGTTGTTGGTGAGCAATCTTTAACGCATCTTGTATATGTGCTTGTGATGGTTTAGCAGAACTCGTGATTAACTCAGTTAATTCGTTTATAATCACAAACGGCGTCATTAACTTTCTACCAAAATAAACTTCAGCTGGTGTTGAGTCGATTGTACTTTTGTAGGAGTTGTTGTAATTGAAAATTACAAAACTCAAAAATTTTGACCAATTTTTATGGTCTACAGAATATTCTTTGAGAATGCATCCTAAATTATATTTTATCTGTCGATTGAGGCACTCGCTCTTGTTCGAAGATGGTGTATAGCTCGAACAGTAGGCAGCTCTAATACCATTAATAAATAAGAAGGTTTTCCACTTGATCGACGCAAAGGCTGGTCCGTTGTCGGCTACAACAACCGTCGGATATCCGTTTTGCAGGAAAATCTTCTGTATCAGTGAAATGGCAACGTCACTGGTCTGCCTTTTACATGGAAAGGCGAAAGCAAATTTTGAAAATCCATCTACAACAGAAAAAATATATTTAAAACCTTCACTTGATCTAATAATAGGACCGATAAAATCGACGTACAAAGTATGTAGGGTATACTCCGGCACAGAACTACTCAACTGAACCTTATCGTTACGTGTATATGGCCTTATAGCCTGGCACACTTTACAGGTTCTGACATAGTCCCTTACTTTTGCATAGAGGTTTTTGTAGTAAAATATTTTACTAATTTCACGGAATGTTTTAATTACTGAATTATGCGCAGCATACTTGGAATCATGATAATATCGAAGAACGTAATCGAGTAAATTATCTGGTAAAAATATACGTTTTAGTCGATTCCTTCCGACGAACTTATAAATTAACCCATCCTTTATGCAAAAATTAGGGACATTCATCTGAGCCTTAAGGTTTTGATAAATGATTTTACATTCGGGAGAGTTACGTTGCTCGTTTTTAACAGAAAGGTAATCAAAATTTGTATTAGCTAAAACGTTAATAAAGTTCAGTTGCGCATTGTTCCTGATTTCTTCATTCATCAATTCTAAGTCAGTTTGATCCAAAGTATTGGTTATCTTTTTTAAAAGGTTTGCATAACCTGGATCATTGCTATGCAACTCTTTAACTTTAATGAAAATTTTGCCTGAATGTTGATTTGAATCAGAAAATTTGTTCACTATTAAATGGTCAGTTTCGTATAACCTAGATAGAAAATCGGCCATATTGTTCAATTTGCCCTTAATATGTTCCGGGGTAAAGTCATATCTCGAAATTTTAAGGATCCACCTAGATAATTTATTAAATTTATTGGGGGTATTAAAAATCCACAATAACGACCTGCAATCAGTCTGTAGAGTAAACTTGCGGTCGGTTAAAAAATCTTTAAATTTATCTAGGGCCGTCACTACTGCGAGAAGTTCTAATTCATGACTGTTATATTTTAATTCGGCTGGATTCAATTTTCGAGAACAGTACATTATGGGGTGCAAACCGTCATCATACTTTTGAAGTAATACCGCGCCCAGACCAGTAGCTGATCCGTCAGTTTGTAGCACAAAAGGTTTGTCAAAATTAGGATGTTTTAAGACAGGCGCACTTACTAAACATTTTTTTAAAGTAGAGATTGCATCAAGATGAACCTTAGTAATTTTGAACCTTACACCTTTCTTTTTTAAATCGTTTAACGGAGCTACAATCTGACTGAACATGGGAATATAGCGGGAGTAAAAAGCCGCAGCCCCAACTAGACGCATAACTTCTTTGACGTTTTTTGGAGTTGGCATGTCATTGATTGCTTGCACCTTAATAGGGTCTATAAAGCGTCCCTCAGCGGATATTACGCTACCCAACAAACGTACCCTCGACATACAAAATCGAGCCTTAGAAGGATTAATAGTGATACCGATAGACTTTATTTTAGTGAACAAGAGATTCAGGTGATTTAAATGTGATTCAATGTCGGGTGAATGTACAATTAAATCGTCATAATAAATAAGAAGAAATTTATGACGAAATTCTGCGAGACTGGAATTTAAAAAACGAGCTAATGATTGACTAGCCACCTTTAGCCCGAAAGGCATGGTATTGTACTCAAACAGACCATATTGTGTGACGATCGCGGTGACATGTTTCGAGTCATCTGATAATTTTATCTGATGAAAACTGGATTTCATGTCGAGGAGTGTAAATACTTTCGAATTACCTAAGCTAGCGAAAATATGAGCCATACTGGCTGAACTCATCGGATCAAACTCTATATGTTTGTTAACAAACCTATAGTCAGCGACTAACCGATAAGAATCGTCTTTCTTTTTAACAAAGAAGACGGGTGAGCTATAATTAGAGTTCGAAGGAGAAAGTACCCCCTGTGTAACAAGCTCTTGAACATGCTCGTCCAAAAGTTTGGCTTTATCGGGTGCCAGATAGTAAGGAGCTTTACAAACCGGAATGTTATCGATTAACTTAATTTTATATTCAAAACCCTTGGCAAGACCAGGAATGTCAGAAAAAATCGATTTAAAGTTTTGAAGAAGTGTTTGCAACACTTTGGTTTGTTTGCTATTAAGATTTACTTTCGCTTCGACAATGGTATTAATAATTCGATTATTATTACAAAAACCCGAAAACGGTATTTCAACATTAGGATGAAAATAAAATTTGATCGTCGACTTAAAGAAGTCCAAAATGATGTTGCAATTTTTAAGTGTGGCAACACCTAAAATTACCTCAAACGGTAATGAATCTACTATAAAAAAAGTTTGAGTCCACGAAAAATTAGCCAATTTAAAATGAAGTTTCGCAGTTAAATTACATTTTAAAAAATTATTTCCCGGCAAAGAAATAGTTTTATCAATTGATTCGGTGACGATGTTTCTATTGTTAGATTTTAACTTGTTAAAAGTCGCAGTTTTAATAGCATTAACAGTAGCACCGGAATCAAAAAGTGTTAATAAAGGATAACCTTGAATGAAAATGGTTTGTAGAGGTAAAATAGTATAATTTAAAATAACATCATTAATAAGAAACTTGGGGTCTATTGCGAGTTTTTTGGAACCGTAGTACTAACATTTATATTATCCTTCTTTCTTTTAAAACAATATTTAAAATTGTGATTAGTACCTTTACAGAAGGTACAAAAAAATTTAGAGTCATTATGCGTATTTTGAATTGAAGTAACATTTACACTGACGGGTGTTGTAGTTATTCGTGCTTGAATTTCCTCAATTTTAGTGATTAGATGATACAAATCTTTATAAGTATCGGGAATTTGATATAAACCAAGAATAGATAGTACAGAATTATTGGCATGAGCAAAAATAATTTGTATGATTTCAGATTCAGATGAATCATTAAGTAGGATGTTCGCGAATTTTATTATTGAAGGAACAAATGTCGAAAATTTTTCAGTGTCAGGTTGATTTCGCCGGACTAATCTATCAATTAATATCTGTTTAGTCAAAGGTGGAATATAAACTTGTAATAAATTATGTTTAATATTTTGCCAAGACAAAGAGTCAGCCAAACAAGTAGACCAAAATGTTTGTGCGTTCGAAGCACACCTATTGATTAAAGATTTCAAAAGAACGTCTATAGGTAAAAAATTAATATCAACTAAATGTTGAGTATCGACAATAAACTGTATAATATTTTCTGGAACCGAAATGTCCAGAATAGTGATTTTATTTATAAAGGAATCAATACTCGGTTTTGCAAAAAAACTAAAATTTGAAGTTAATTGATTTGAACAAGTGCTATTATTTGATAGAGTAGTTGTAATTGTTGCCAAGGCATCGGTAATGCTACTTATCTGTTTGCTTTGATGTTGTATTTGTTGCTGTACATCCGAAACGTGCAGCACTGACGCATGGAACTGTTGAGCTGTAGTCTGCATCTGCGTAGTTATAGCCGCTAAGTTAACCGCTGATACTTGATGAGGCGTGATGAATAAGTCATCTGGTGCAGCTGGAGGATCGTCATCTCCTGGGGTACCTGGTGTATTACGAGTTGTTCTCGGCATAATGAAAATTTAAACCACAAACAAAATAGAAGAAAGAGAAAAAAAATTAGTACTAAGTTAAATATAATTAAAGAATTAAAGAAAATGTAAAAGATATAAATGAATAAATATAAAGAAAAAATTATAATCATTTCAAATTTCAAAAAGAATTTCAGAATCACAAGTCGAGCTTTGTGAAAACTATCGAAAACAAAAGACACATATGGATATTTGCTCTGCTTCCATATGTGTATGTAAAAAAATTTAATTTTAAATTAGAGTTTAATTTAAAAAAAAATTCGGTGTTTAGTTTTTAAAAAGAAACTAAACACTTTATAGAAAATAATTGAATTATCAATTATTTTCATAAATATGAAATTAAATTAATTTAGGAATTTTAATTAAAAAGTTATTATGATGTATTTTAAAAAAAAAATAATGAAAACTAAATATACGGTACTTTAGAAAAAAAATCCAAAGCAGAGTATTGTATGTGGAATTATGAAAATTAGAAAACGATCGGTCCTAACGCCATACACGTAAATATAAAAAAAGATAACACGTTGAACCGAAAGTCTTTCAATAAAAGCTGGGCCCATTAAAAAAGATAATATTGAGGTAGTAAGATCTTTACTATCCAGTAAGTGTCTTAGTTATCGACAAGTGATTCGAATCTGAAAAAAAAATAAAAGGTACAAAAAAGGGAACAAAACAAATATATGTTAAGATAAAATATATTTGAAATAAATAATTTCTAATCTAATACACTGATAGTACAACTATCCTTAAAACACTAACATTGGTTGTACAAGTTATGAAAAAAGGGATTACATGAATATGTGCTAAATTGAACTGTAGTAAAAGAAAACTACAGTAAAAAAAAATATGTTCAAATATGTCTGATTTGCAAAAATATAAATATGGATTACAAATTTAATTCAGATACATAGTTGTATATAAAGAGACATTACGCTTCTGTAAAGAAAAAATACACGGCCAAAAAAAACCAAGCGTATACAAACAATATAGTTATAAATTGAAAACGTCAATGCATATTCACATAAAATATAAATTGTACACCAAAAGTGTGTATAGAATGTGTATTGAATTGTTACAAGTTTGAGAGACCACAAGTTTCGGAATAGTGAATTAAATAAATTATACAAAAAAAAATATACTTAGATACAATCAGATAGAAACCATTAATTCGCCCATTCGATATTTCAGCACAATCCATAAAAAAATATTCAACTTGTAAATTGAAGAAATAAAATTTTAAATACCATCTGATTAATTGATGTGAATCAACTAATTTTAGTAATTGTCTTCTTTTGGTAGCTATTTTTTTTGTGACTCTACTGAGCCAACTAATTTTTGTAACTACCTCGATGAGAGGACTATTGTAACTAACAGAGAAATACTCTTTTTAACTGAACTGAAAGAAGTATTTTTTGTAACTCCTTGATGAGACGATTTTTTGTAACTCAGTTCATGAGATTACTTTTGTAACTGATTTTAAATATGTGCTGAAATATTAAAGTAAGCTTGTATATACGCAAGTCATTTCTGATCTAAGCCAATGCCTGTTGAAACTATGCAAATTCTCAACTAGCATAAACCAATAATTATATAAATTCTTTGAATAATAAAAATATAAAAAAATATCAATAATAAATTTTTATACAGTGGAGTATTAAAAAAAATTATTCTCCACTATACAAATGGTACCATTTCTGCGGTGTGAAGTGTCTTTCTGAATTTTTTTGTGATTATAACGAATATGTTAACGCGGAAATCGAAATCGGTGGCTATATTATGGTATTTATCAAAATGAATTTTCATCAGGAAGGAGTTTTGAATAGAAATGAACTTAAAACTTATATTTTTTTGCCACCGCACAATATAATTTAATAAATACATTTATTATATCCTATCGATTCTAAAATAGAGTTTTGCAGTAAATTTTGTATCGAAAAATGTTTGAAACAAAAGTCATGAGTCGTTTAAGTCAATTCATTTCTGTAGGATACAAAAGGGAATGGTATGATAAAAAATTATGTAAAATGTTGTGTAAAGGTATAGAAAATTAATATTAAGAAGCTTACATTCTGCCAATGAATTAAATTTTATTTAAACAAACCAATTAATGAAAATAATATTTCATAAATATTATCGTTATGAATGAATTTTAGATTGAACATGATTTTGTTTGATTATGACAATGTGTGTAAATATGCCATACTAGATATTTATTATACCTATCTAGTATATATAAAATACATATATACATATAATATAAAATTCTATATTTAATCTTGCTTCAAGTAATGAAAATATTGAAACAAGAACATGTTACTTCAAACATAAACCAATTTTAATAAAATTACATTTATTCTAAAATCATTTTAGTAAAATAAATTCAAGTTCAAAAATAGGAAATTTGTTTTAATTGCCAAAAGGTAGTCTATTATTAAAACGCAAATACTATTCGACATACTATTCAAATCAGAGGGCATTGTTAATGTAATGTCAAGGTGCGTCCTTCAGAAAATCCTACATTGTTTGTGGTTTATTGTTGTATTATATTCATTCGGATTTATGCAGTGTTCATTCGGTTTTCGAAAAAAATGGTTCGGAAAAATGTGTTTCATTCTAGATATACTTACAACTTTTCTTCGAATAATTTTCTCCAAAATGGAATGAATAAGGCACAAATCAATCTGGATGACGAGTGAATTTTTTCATTTCAATATTTAATTAAAAATTTCAATGACATGTTTGTCCATATAGTATAGTTCTTTCATACTATGTAACCTTAATGGAATTTGACATAAGTATTGTATTTTGACGTTTAAGTAAATACTAATAATAATATAGAACTAATTTTGAAAAAAGAGCGCTACTTTTTAATTTAATTTGTTACTTTATATGTAAGTGCAGTCTTTGCGTTTGTATGATATTTCCTTTTATGTGATTGGTATACTTTGATCATGTGATTGATACGGTTGACAAAGAAACAAAAATTAAACAAAAAGAGAATTATAGCTCTTAAAAAACATGACATAAATGACTATCATAGGAATTTCATCTTGTGAACAGCAATGTAATTTTTGATATATCACCTGTTCTTAATGCGATTGTAAAAACCTTCACGTGTAAAAACATGTTTAAAGAAGAATAGCGCACTATTCTATAGAGTACACTTTGTTGAAATTGTAGGGGAGTCGCAACGAAAATATACTTTAGTTTATTACACACCTTTACATATTCAACTGCATTCACCCCTTGATACCACGGTAATGTTTTTGTTTCTTTTACTTGGTAACGAATAACAAATACATTACCGTGGTATCAAAGGGTGCATGTAGTTGAATACGTAAAGGTGTGTAATAAATTAAAGTATATTAATTGTATTGAGCTTTAACTTGTGGAATTCCATAATGATTAATAATAAAAACACAATTTTTATTTGCTAATTCCACTTGTAATTATTTATTTAAAATAATTGTTTACGATCGTTTCATCATCTTTGAGACATTTTCAAAACATATTGTTTTTAATGAAAGTATATTTTCGTTGTGACTCCGCTACAATATAATGAAGAAGAAGAAAATTGTTCTTAAACGCAAATAGCAAACTTATTTGTACCACATTTCCAAGGTTTTTAAAAAAAAAATGAATTCTGGCAATATTTGTGTATAAATTTATGTTTTATAAAATCATCCCTAAGGAGAAAGGAGTATTGAAGAATTTAAATAAATAAATAATTAAATGTTTGAAAAATATTATATAGGTTGGATATTATATTTCACAATGTTTTAATTTGACACACACATAACACCTAATTCTAATTTAATTGACCTTACTTATATATTTTATAAATAAATTACATTTTGTGTAAAAAAAGATGAATGAAATGAATATTATAAAATAAAATATGTTTTAGGTTAAAATAATTGAAATTTAATTTAATTTATATACAGTTAAACCCAAAAATAATATCATCTTTATACAATAATTATTTATTGTTTGTATATTTAATATTTACATTAATCTTTTGGAATATTTTAATTATTTATCGTTTTGTAAAAACCATCTTTTTTCTATTCACTGTTTCTGATGTACACTCGAGTACCTTAATTTGTCATCAATACGGCGTTAACTGGCTACAAAACAAATCAGATGTACATTCATGTATAATGTAGCCAGTTGATGCCATATTGATGACAAATTATGGTAATCGATTGTACATTGTTATTGAATTAAAATTCTAAGGTAGGCTATCTTAAGTATCTGGAATCTCTTTACAGGTTACAATTAAGATTGCAATTACATTTGGAATGCGACATTTTTTGGGTATTTCAAAGGCTTTGTTTGTGGCCAAAATAAATCATGGGGAACAGGACGTTTAGTAAACGGAGGGGGAAACAAAATTTAGCTGAGTAAAGTTGTTGGAAATTAGATTTATCTGAATTAAATAATAATGAGTTGTAAATTGTTGCCAAGAAAATTTTATTTCATATGAATTCTCAGATTCCCAAGCTTTAAAATTAACTATATAATTAGTTTTTCTACATTACCCACTAATAAAAGCTTGTATGTTATTTTTATACCCGGTATTTATATATAATATATAGCAGGATATATTTAGTTTGGTCAATCGGAAATGGGTAATCGTTGCAACCGTAATGCCGGCAGTACACACTGAACAAGGATCGGTGAGATGTTACGAGCGCTAAATTGTACTCGCAGCGCTCTATCTCTTCGTGTCGAGTTGTCTCTCTTCGGAAGCACTGAATTTCCAGTCGGTTTTGTGATCACTGAAGCGAGTGCGAGATCGCTGATTACACTCTCGTCTATGCTTGCAATATAGATTTTAACCAATCAGCTTCATGTTCAACTATCTCATGCGATGACTGAAGGAGAATAGGACTGCCGGTAGAGCACTCTCGATGAGACACGGCGAGAATATCTCGCCGGGACATTCGTCGAGAGCTCTCGCCGAGAGTGTACTGCCAGCAAAAGATAGATAGTTTTAACACAAAAAATGTTTTTTTTTTTTAGAAATAAACAACTTTTGTTTGAAACTTTTTTTCATAAACTAGATAGTTTTGGCACTGGTATTTATGCAATCAACAATTTATTATAAGTTTTTTGTCAATTATGAATCGAACAAATGAAACCAACATTTTGTAGCGTCCTTTCTATGCTATTTCAACATTCATCATACCCTTTGCTTCTTCGCTGCTGGTGTGTTCACTAGCTGTGCGTTGCTCGTTCTACTTGTGAAACAATTTTTACATGAATAATAAATTGTATTGTGAACAACACTGAGTTGTTGAATTGAGTCGAGTTGAGAGCCAAGTAACAGCCAACAAACACAACAGCATACTTATTCACAATAAGAAAGGCATTATTATATATTTTGTGACGACTTGTGTACAATAGACCATAAAAGTTGATGTTGGATTTTAAAATTTTATATTTGATTTGTGTCTTACTGATTCGTTTTTCGAAAAAAATGCTTCGGATAAAAGTTGTTCATTATAAATATAGTAACAACTTTTATTCGAAATTTTTTTTCGAAAACCGAATCAATAAGGCACAAATCAATTATAAAATTTTAAAAACTAACATCAACTTTTGACGCTTATTGTATGTACTGTTGTTATGTTGTGCCGTTTTCAAACGATGAATGAATAGTAGGAGCGAACAACGAATAACTTAACTAATGCGGGTAAGGTAGAACGAATCGGTTGGGTCGGGACGGGAACACGAAGATGGTGGAAGAAACTAGTACTACCACTACTAGTATATAGAACAAACCGTGAATAAATATAACTGGGGAAACGAGCAAACGACGGGGTACAGTGGGGTTAATAATTATACTGTTGTTCACTTATTTTCTTATGTCGTTGACATAAATATTGTTGAAATAATCATAAAATGGTTTTGTTCAAGAAAATTCATTTGTATATATTATGTGAGATATGTTGTATGTCTTTTTCATTTATTTTTCTTATCAATAAAATGAAGAAAAAAAATTATGTATTTTTGCTGAAAAATATTTTTATTTTTTTGTATGGAAAAATGTCTGATCACACGCTAGTGAAGATAAAAATGTTTTTGTTTATCACACGGGAAAATGTCAATTAAATTGTTTTATGAATTCTTCTTCATTATAAAAAACTGGAAAGTCTTGGCACATAGACCAGAGTTCCACAAAAAAGTCAGTTTCAAGAATGGATTAACAATCTTTTTAAAAGTATATCTAGAGCATCCCGATAGGAGTTTATGTAAAAAGTGTGTGTACTAATGTACGCACGTAATAAGTTATACTTCTTTTTCAATAATTTATTAAAATAATAATTAAATAAGGTCAACACTATTATTAAGGCACAAAAGTTAAATAAAATGATATAGATGTGAAAAGCTACAATCGAAAAATTATATATTGTATCTAAAACCAATGATTCTATATTTTATCATGATAGAACAGAACCAACGGCGCTTCTTCCGTTTAAAATTAGAGTTTGAAAGACTAGATCCATTATTCACGTTCGAATCAGAGTTAGTGAAATTTATCAACACTAGGCCATGTTTATCAATGTATACATTTAATATACAAAGTTTACGAGCTCCATAAAAATGATATTATTGATAATGTGGCTCGTAATTCTAATATATGTCTTTTATCAAAAACATGGAGTAATAATGATGAAGACATTACCTAATTTAACTGGGTAGTCAAATTTAAATGTTCTAATATAGGGCGGTTCAGATATTTACCAAAATAATAACTATCATTCATCTTTCTATACATACACACACAAACAAAATTATTTTCCACAGCAGAGTGTAATCACACTGCTTATGTGACACACAGACAGTCGTCTGTTTAAGCAGAAAATGTATGTATATATAACTTTTATTTATATATTGTAATACACACACAAATAAAATTATTTTCCACAACAGAGTGTAATCAAACTGCTTATGTGACACACAGACTGTCGTCTGTTTAAGCAGAAAATGTATGTATATATAACTTTTGTTTATATATTGTAATACACACACAAACAAAATTATTTTCCACAGCAGAGTGTAATCACACTGCTTATGTGACATACAGACTGTCGTCTGTTTAAGCAGAAAATGTATGTATATATAACTTTTGTTTATATATTGTAATACACACACAAACAAAATTATTTTCCACAGCAGAGTGTAATCAAACTGCTTATGTGACACACAGACAGTCGTCTGTTTAAGCATATAATGTATGTATATATAACTTTTGTTTATATATTGTAATACACACACAAACAAAATTATTTTCCACAGCAGAGTGTAATCACACTGCTTATGTGACACACAGACAGTCGTCTGTTTAAGCATATAATGTATGTATATATAACTTTTGTTTATATATTGTAATACACACACAAACAAAATTATTTTCCACAGCAGAGTGTAATGACACTGCTTATGTGACACACAGACAGTCGTCTGTTTAAGCATATAATGTACGTATATATAACTTTTGTTTATATACTGTATGACACACATTTTTTTAATGTCTCTCAAATACTATGCAATAGAGCAAAATAGAAATCAGTGTTACATCGATCGAAAGAGTGTTATATATCAGCGATTCGTGACGTTTTGAAAATACTACGCCAAAAGAAGTATAACTTTATTTCGACGGCGAATAAACAGCGGTTATATCTTCGAAAATAGTCTTTTTCAAAGGATATCCAGAATCTCTTTGAGTTTCTCTGTTTTTTGGTTCTATTATAGAGCATATTTTCTATTTCAACAGGATTTTATTCAATAGTTCTCGGTATGAGTAATAAATTTTATTATAGTGCATTTTATTATTTAGTATGTCTCAGGTCGTCAAGCGATTTAGGACAAAATTCGTATTACGGAAACACCTGACTAGTCACACAATTTATTTGTAAGATATGAATTTATTTTTAAATAATTTTTTGAGAAAATTTATTAAAATGTCATTAGTTTAATTAAAATTTATTTGTTAATAAAACACTATGTATATATTTATATATATATATATATATATATATATATATATATATATATATATATATATATATATATATATATATATATTCGTATTTGATTGTGTGGTAATGTTAAGATGTATATATAGGTTTTCTATGACGGGAAGTGAAAATTGTAAAATGAAAATGCACTTAATTTAATTATTTTCTAAGTATACAAAATATATTCATTTTCTTTTATACATTTTATTGTTTGTTTTTTTCGTATAATAAAAACTAATATTGCTAATGAAGAACAACCTCATTTGTCTATTTGAAAATTGAAGTCAAGTATCAAAATTGAAGACGAAATTGCCATACGTTTAACTGTTACAATCTTATATATACAGTAGACCCTCGGTAAGTCGAATTTCAAGAGTGGAGCAAAAACCTACGAGTTGTTTATAGGCACATGTTTGACCTCTAGGTACTTAAATTCCACATAATTTTGAGTTACAGTGTTCAAAGAAATACGAATTCATGTTAAAATTGGAAAAATGTATTAAATACTTTGGAGGTATACTTAAAGGTATTGGAGATTTTGACGCTTAAAGAGAACGATAATTTTTTGTAATATACACTATAATAAAAATTAATATATTTTCGAAATTTTATGATAAGGTTTTATTTTTGATATGAAAAATAAAACTAAACAGAAAATAGAGAAATATTTGATATTTTTTAAGTAAACAGAACATACAAATATATATATGCATATATATATATATATATATATATATATATATATATATATATATATATATATATATATATATATATATATATATATATATATATATTTATATATATATACGTATATTTATTCATATATGAATAACAAACATCTGTTATGTATTTCAATAAAAGTTATGAAAATTTTATGAATATATTTTATAGATTTCATTAATATACACCAACTTACAAAATTACATTTGTTCATCAAAATTATTATTTCTATTTTAAAATTAAAATATTATTTATTAATGTACCGGTGTGTCAATCATTAACAGGTTACCATTTTAAAAGTACTCTTAATACTCAACTGATATAAGTTTATTACAGGATATTTAAAAAATTTACTACACCTACAAAATATCGAACCCTGGACCTCTGGATTTCTAGCCCAGTGTGGTACCTTTACACCACGGATGATATAGATCGACGAGTTAATTTTTTCATATCATTACTTTTAAGTCAACATTATTATTCCACATATTATTTGTATATACATTTAAGCGTCACAATACAATACTAATGTTAATTTCCATTAAGGTTACGAAGACAAAGTATGAAAGAACTAGCATATACTATATAGACCATCATGTCAATGATTTTTTTAATTAATACTGTTTTTAATAATAATAATAATTTCAGAGGAAAAAACACAATGTAACTTCTACCTCCAAGGTGCGTATCTAGCAATTTGACTAAATAGGACGGGCACATTAATAACCAAAATTCAAATTGTAAACCTGGTATACATAAATGTAATATTGTAAATCTTACAATATGGATATTAACACAAATCTACCACATAGTTAGTTGTATGCCAAAATATCCTCGATTCTTCTTTCGACAGAAGTTAGAAGAGAAATCAACAAAACCAAATATAAGCCATATTCACCTTCATTTCTACTACCCCCCCACCAACCCAACCATCCTTTCTCTCACATCTTACAAAAACAACCTCCCTTATATTTCACTTTAATTTATTTCTTTAGTGTAATAATATTCGAACAATTCATTAATTTCCTTGGTTCGTTTCGTTTACGAAACGAACACAATATTCTCTTATATAAAACACATCATCTCTTTTAAAACCACATAAAGGCATATCCACACTGATACAAGATGTAACAGAATTTTGTATCAGGATTTTCTATCTATCTAGATATAGACCAAACTTGAGTTTTTTGTGTTCCGTGTTACGAAAAACAAATCACTTATAAAATCGTGCCTCAGTGTCCATCGATCACAGGAATTTTTCTAAGAGACTATTTCACGTAAACGATTAAAATTTGGCATAGTTGACGGACATGTTTAAAAATTGCTGTCTACCAACGTATCTCCAAAAGTATCGCTGAGAAAAATATGAATAAAATGAAGCACAGGTTGAAAGAAAATTATCGGAATTGAAAAATTCTAGCTCGAAACGTTGTTATAGGCAATTTTACGCTTTTTAGTTTAGTGTATTGTGAGTTACCTTTTTGATCAAAAGTTTCAAAATTTTAAAATCACCTTAAAGTTACCTAGATTACTTAATTTCACATGTAGTCTACGTAGCTCTGTAGTGCTTGTTTTTTATCATTCACAAATTTAAAGGATTTTTGGCTATGATAGATATATCTTATGGGTATAAAAAGATATCCACTTCGACCTTATGGCCCATTGTGTATCCGTTTTGTAAAAGTATTTTTCCCAGTTTTTGCTGCGGTATATTTTCCCAGTATTCACGGTGTTTAACTTAGGTTATAACGACCAGTTCAAGTGGTCGAGCGGTCTAAGGCGTTATTTCTGTGCAGTAAGCCTATACTTGGAAACTGGGAGGTTATGGCTTCGAATCCCGACATCGGCTGTTTGTCAATTATTAAGAAGAAAAAAAGGGGGTGGTTAATTGAGTAAACTGTCGGCTTATGGACAAGAACGAAATAACCGGCTATGCTTGAGAAGGTTTTTTGCAGTTTCCTTCACGAACTTCAGATGAATTTCGGCATAGTTCCTATCATAGTCGGCTGCAGCCGCATATTTTACCAATTCCTAGCCTATACACAAAATATTCCCTCCTCTCCACTCATATCGTCACATCCTTAGGCATCACAATGGATCTTATGGTCGAAATGTAGCCCGTCCAAGGCAGCCTCTACAATCTAACTATCTGTCTAGGTTATAAAAGTTGAGATAAAAGAATTGCCAGCGAAATCTTTTAACACTGCTATAAGTGGTGAACTAAATGATTGCTTGTATTCTAAAATTCTTAGAATTTTCCGTGAATGAACCATCCTGTATAATAATGAGGGTGAGATTTGTTCGAATATTCTTATTCCTATAAGTCTTCTGTACGTACGTGTGGTACCTTATTTATTTGTGTCCTATATATATATATATATATATTTAATTTAAATTCGACATCATCAAAATTGAAACAAATGTTTTACAAATTAAATGTTATATAACTTATGTCGTTTTAAATATGGTTTTTTTGTGTACGTTTGAGTTTGTGTTTTCTGTGTATATCCTCCTCATCCATTCTTAAAAGTGCGTGTGTTTGTGTGTGTTTGTTGTGTTTATTCTTGTATAAAAACAAATATTTGTAATATTATATTATTTATGCATATAATATTGTTACTTATTCAAAAAGCCCCCATTTAATATGGTGTACTATCATCGAAAGAAAATTATTTTCTTTTAACTTAAAAGTTATTAAGAATTTTTTACTATCTTGATACATGTTGAAAAATTCAACAGTACATTCAAATTTTTGTTTGGCTATTTGCCTAACCTGCTAAGCTCTACGCTTTTGGTGGTCATTAAAGAAATAATTTTTAAAAATTAGCATAGAAATTAGCGTTTTTTTTTTGTTGTTGCAAATTTTATAATTAAATGATGTTCCTGATCTTGTTCAGTGCCTTTGTGTTCATCCAATAAAGGAAGAACCCTGGAAATTTCTTTTTATTATTTTCCAAAGATAGATAAAGAAAACCATATTAATTGAAAATAAGTTGGGGTGTAACTCTCTAAAAAATAGATACAAAGCGTGGAAATTGAAATTGAAAATTGATAAGCTCTAAATTGATAATAAATTGATAATATTTTCTAAACTATTAATATTTACTAGCCAACCTAAAATATCGATATGGTATACAGCTGCAATTTAATACTTTTGGCCACAAAACTAAATATCAAAATTATTGAAATAATAGGGAATATGCATGGAAATTTTTTTTCACTTGAATTGAAGCATGTTTACTTGACAAATATCAAGGTAAAATTACTTTTTAAATAACTTTAAAAATAAGCGAGATATGAATGATTGAAATTCCCGATTAGACAAAGAGGGTGATAGCCCTCTTGATATGTTATGTGACGTCATATTACACTTTCACCATTTAAAATACACGTAAAACTCCGTTTTTAGTATTTTTGCAAGAAAGAGACAGATAATAATTTTTAAAAGCTTATAGCTTCCTTGATATTTGTCGGATTTTAATTTCGTTTTTAAATATTATTACAGTATTAACAGTATTTTCATATTCTGAAAATAAATGTGAAAAAAAATTTGCATGCATATTCCCTATTACAGTTCAGTAGTGCACATTGATATATGTCTATTGCCCTCTCTATTGAATACATTGCTTCGGTCTCTATGGTACCAACCAACGAAGAATATTTTTCGTCACAATTTATAGAAACAAATGCATAAAATAATAAATAAATGGTTTCAAAATATTATGAAACTATTCGTAATCAGTAGAAAATTAAACCAAAAAACTTTCGCTAGTGACATGATCCATTGTATTGGGTATATACAGTTATTAAACTATTATAGCAGGTAGTTTTGATCTATGGTGAAATAGAGAGTGCGTGCGAACATCATGTAACCAGAGTTAATACTGAAACTGAACTTTGTAGTTATCCCTCTATTGTCTTCGTGGTCCCGGTAGTTCTGCTACAACGTCACAAAATTTGTAGCGGCCACAAAATTCAAGGCGGTTTGAGTTTAGTGGACGTTAGAGGGCCAGTAATAAGTTCACTGAGCCTAGTAGCAGCCATTATTTGATGTGTATTAAAAGGTACTGGCAGCCAATAGAGGACCAGACTCTCCTTTCTCGTATTCTTCGTCAACCTTCTCCATGTTTTGACGTATTATCTGGCAATATTGCACTCACCTACTGTCTACCTACCTATTGTCCTGCAATTTTACTGACAGCCACTTCTAGCCATCATTACTGTTCCCGTGTGCAAGGGCCTTAGGATAATAAATGTGAATTAACACTTTCACAGAAAACAACACAGTTTATTGATTTCTGATGTCCATTTGTGAGTTAAAAAAACACAAAACGTACAAAAAAAACTAACACATTTTTAATGTATTTTCAAATTTTCCCGACACACATCAATAATACAAAAAACAAAAATAATCATTGATGTTTTGATGAAGGCAAAACGTAGAAACGAATGTGAATATACACCCGTTTTGTTTTTTTTTCCAATATGAATAATTAATTTACGTTTTGTGTTCCACTTTTTTTTTTTTTTGATACGTGAGGATTACTGATATACATAATCACAAAAGAGAGTGATGACATTTTTTTATGGAAAGAGTGTTATTTGACATTGGGAGGAAAGCCATAGGGAGGTTATGGATTGATATTGAAGGAATTATTTACATATACAAAAGTGTTAAAGTATATATTTATCGTATGTATGTTTGATATATTAATATTTCAAATATGCTTTTTGAGTATTGAAACAGGAGAGATACACAGTTGATTGACATTGAATAAAATATATATTTATATGCTGTAGTAATATTTTTCCAAAATATAAACCTACTCATCGGACCATTAACCCAATTGTTTGTTGTTGTTATTTTTGTTTTTGAATAAAAAGGCAGAAAATACGTTGAATGTGCAGTCAGTGTGTCACTCAATTCATTTATGAATTATTACAAAAGAGTTTTTAATTGTTTTTGCCACGTTAATAAAGGCTTCATCCCTCTCGTCAAGTCATTATGTATCGTAGGTATATATGTTACGTACCGATCTGTACAGGTCATTTTTTTAAATAAAACCGAAATAGTGTTTCGAAATGTGAAATTTTATGCATATTTTATCATGCGCTTAACGCAATTTCACATTTCGAAACACTATTTCGGTTTTATTTAAAAAGAAGCGTGTGTGTAATCTCAAACGAACGAATGGAGTTTACTCCTTAAGAACGATTGTCTTTGCTCCATATATATAGTCCATAACTAAATTAAATATTTAATTAAAGGTATAGCTCATACAAATTTAGGTAAACTACACTAATAATTAAATGTCCAATAAATAGAAAGCGCACATGTTCATATGTACTATACATATATATATATATATATATCATATTAATACATGAATTATAATCTACCTAGCACCCACGTGTTTATCGGATGTTCCGGCATTATTATCTACACCAGTTTCTTCCATAGTTTATATAATTTTCACTTCACTTTATGTGAATATAATATTTATATAAATAAACTACACTAATAATTAAATGTCTAATAAATAGAAAGCACATGTTATATTATGTACAATATATACCATATTAACTGATAGAGTATTAGAGTATCAGTATATAGAGGTCGTGTGAATGTATTTCATCAGATTTGTTTTTATCACGTGTTAAAAAATAATATTCACTAACAACCCAATTTATTTAAGATACCCACAAACACAAACAAAAAATGTTTGTGGTAACAATTTATTTTTTTCAATTTTTCTTCAAAATAATAAAATGTAATGAAACATAACAATTTCACATACATATTAATATGACAGATAATCTACCATACTGACTGATTTCTCCGGTATTCGGAGTAGAAGTATTTGGAACATATATATATATATATATATATACGAAATAAATAATAAACATCAGGAAACTCATAACAAATGTGTGTGTATATGTTTTGTATCTCTCATGGGATGTCAAAAACTTGGCTGGCATTCGTACCCTATTATTATTATTTGTGAAAGACGGGGAAACAATCAAACACCTATAAAATATGTAGATTATGTACACTCCCGTTCCATAAAATTGAACAGACCTGAAATGTTAATTTTCTTACATTTCATAAAACTCCTCACTTTTGTGACTCTCTGTATACTTATTCATTTATAAACAAAGATAAGTAGTATATATTTTAAATGTGAAAAAAGAAATGGAAGTATAGTAAAACACAGTTACTACAAGAATAATCAAAATTGTGAGAGATTGATTCGGTTCAGATCTGTTCAATTTTATTGAGCGAGAGTGTATATAGAATATATTTTTTTTTCTTCATATATTATCATATGTGTATAGTATACTTATGTAAATGGTTGTCTTAATGGAAACTTTATGCATTTGTAGCGGAGTCGCAAGTAAATTTCAATATAATTTAGTTTATTAGACATCTTTGCATTTTCAACTACATTCTCTCCAATTTACCACGGTAATTGTTATTGTTTGTTACTTTGGTAACTAACAACAAATAGAATTCTGACATTCATTTTTACGAATGACTTCAGATCAACATTATCATCAATGGTGATAAGTTGAATCAGAATTTTCGTGCTTCCAATTTACCAATGAATAATTTACGAATAAAGCGTGAATCAAGATTTAGACCACTTGATAGGGAATATCATTGAATTATTATATAACATGTTGACCGGTCGTCAACACGATAACTCAAAAATGGAAAGAGATAACGAGCTGAAATTTTGTTTATGTGATCTAAAGCTAAATGGTATCTTCCAGTTCGTGAATAGAAAAATATCCATTTTTAAAACCGTAAAAGATAGAGCAAATATATTTAAAGATAAAAAATGTTTCTTTTTTTTTTAAAAATAAACAACTTTTGTTTGAAACTTTTTTTGCATAAACTAAGTATATACCGTGTGTTTAAGCAATTAACTCAGTTAGTTGATATTTTCATATTTCACATTTTCATCATATTAATTCGTCTTGTATTTTTTTTATTTATATTTTTGATGTGTTGATAATAAAACTGATATTACATAATATTTTTTCTGTGCCATTATTAAATTTTCTATTAAGATATTAAATATTTCTATGTTCTCTAAATATGTTTCGAAATATGAACAAATATCTTTTCAAAAACGAAGAAAATTATTTTTAATGTGAATGGAATATATATGAAGATAATTTGATGATTGTTATTAAATTTTCTGGAAATATTTTATGTTTTTCGTTGAAAATATTAATATTTTACTTCCATAAATATAATATTATATATAAAAACTTTTATATTAAACATTTTTTCTTAAACGGAATAAATCAAGCTCAAATTAAGCTCAATAAATTATATTTTTCTTTCAAATCTAGTTTTGATGGTAAATAAATAAATACCATTATCTGTGTGTTTATAACAGTTGAATACAAAAAAACTTTGTATATACAGGTCTCGTGTGAGTGTTTTACGACAGATTTTTTAAAAATATATGAAAGCTATGCTTTTCTGTTTTATGTAAAATCATTTAAGGTGGTTCCAGCATGAAATCACTTTTCGACAGATTTTGCTCTTTTTTTTCACAGGCTAAAAATAATGTTTTCTAATAAATCCCGAAGTTTCACAATCTTTGACCGTTTAGAACCGTTAAAAAACCGTTTAGAGATAATTAAAATCAAAGTAATCATTTTCTCTTATTTGAAGCATGTAAAACCAACTATTATCTGTTGTATAGAAGAAAAAAAACTCGACGAAATTTAAAAAAAAAACTAGGATAGTTAAGATAAATATTTCTTAAATAAATTTTTTTTAAATCGCGTTTTACCGTTTTGTTTCCGAAATATGATAAAATTTTTTTTCTTCTTTCAAAATTACATTAATTTGTAATATGTATGTGTGTATTTGTTCTATAATAAAAACAAACCGGTTTTTTGTCGTGATTATCCAATACAATGCTGGAACTACCTTAATAAAGGATTGTGAACGTATAAAATATTATTAATATTTTTGTATTTTTTTGAACGTGGGTATAAATAGAAATATTTTACCTTAAGGGTAAAAAATATTTGCTTTAAATAAACAACTTGCAAACAATTTGCTTTATTATCAAAAATAAATGACAAAACAATATTATTATGCTATTTGATATAATTTGTGTGCGTACTCGTTGAAACCGATGACCTTGCGCGCTTCGTTGTTTCTAGGTAGGTATTATACGGGAAATTATTAAAGGATGTATTTCTATATATTTTTTGATACCTAAGCAGAAAGAAATATGTTTTTTATTATAATTATTTTTTTAATCATTTATTCATACACAATAAATGCGAGTAATTCCATATGTAAAAAAAAGGTGATTTTATTGAAAATTTCTCTTGGAATTAAACTTAAGATTAAGATTTATCTACGAAAAAGTATTCTTAAAATATTTTTAAATATGTATAAAAAATTTGAAGGATATACATATTTGGTGTGTCATTTATCCCCTTTAATGGTTTCTCTATATACCTACCTAAGTTGCAACCATTTGGAACTAAACTCCAGATAGCTATAAAGATTTTTTAGTAAATTTTGCTACAAAAACGCTTTTATTTTCCCATAGGTTGTAAATTATTTGGCGTCTTTGATATTGTCCTCATTTCTCCGGCAATGGGGTTCCTTTTGTGATTTATTTAAGGATTCAATTGTTTATTTTATTTGAGGTTTTAAAACGTTCACCAAAACTATTTTGCCTCAGTAACCATGAACATTTCCCGTACAAAAGGTCGTTAAAATGATTCATCTTCTACTTGTATACATTGGGACCAGAAGCAAACAACCAATCTTTCCTAATGAAAGAGCGAAAAAAATATCCCTGCAAACTACTACAAGAGTTTGGTAGTTCTTTGGTCTTTGGTAATTAAACCTAAGAATAAGGCAGTGCTAGAAAAATATGACAATTTTTCGGCTTTTATCGCTTCGGCACCATGTGATGAGTATGAGTTTTATACTTTCATAACGTTGTTTCCTTTGTCCCCAGACTCCTTTACTTTATACTGACCCAATTATACAAAATTAATAGAATCATCCATCACAAAAAACGATTTGAAAACAATGTTATTAACCATATAATTAATTAATTAAAACAAATGATGATTTAGAATTGTGTAAATATAACAACCATTTAATGTCTTGTGTGATAAAATATATATATATTTTAAATTGAACTAAGTATACTAAGCCAATGATATTAAAGGATCTGTAACAGATTTCGTAGGGTTTACTTTCTACTACCCACCCGACCGAAGAACAGTGTATAATGTATATGGTCTGATTCCAAATGATATTTATTATATGAACGTTATAAGGCGGAACAAACAAATGAGATAAACAAAGATGGTGATAGTGAATAAAATTGTTGTTATAAACTTTCAAGTTCGAGGGTTTTTGGTTGTTATGTAAGTCATGTATGAATTAATTCATTTCATTTATATATTGTCCGATTTTCCAGTGTGCCTGAGTTTTCTGAGATTTATCATAAATATGTAGAAATTTTCATATTTTAGAGAATTGAATTGTGTGTTTGATTATAAGCTGTCCACACAAGCTTCGCCCTGAAATTGTATCTAAACTATTTGTTGTATGAAAAAATGTTTCACGCAAAAGTTGTTTTGATTCGCATTAAAATTGTACCTAAACCAATTGTTATATGCAAATTTGTTTCATACAAATTTTATTTGTTTTTATTAGATAAATAATTTTTTTTATTTAAAGATTTTCTCTATCTGGAGTCGTTTAAACGTTAAGTTTTTAGGGTAGCTGACACGCAGCACAGATGCTTGAAATTCAAACTTTTTATATCTAATAACCTTCTTCAATAAATAGGCTATCTAAAGCAAAAAGAATATTTCAAATCGGACTTGTAGTTTTTGAGATTAGCGCCTTCAAACATAAAAACTCTCCAGGTTTGTCGATAACGATAATATATGTATAAACAAACTAAAACATTTTATTATTTTGTAGCAATTTTAGTCATTGACTTCAACAATTTTCATATTTAGTTTTATGGCCAAAAGTATTAAATTGCATTTGTATACAAATTCGACATTTAAGGTTAGTTATAGTAAACATTAATAATTTCGTTAATATTACTTTCATATATGTGGGAATGGGTTTATCAATTTTCAATTTCAATGTACACGCTTACAGCGAATATTTTGGAGATTAACACCCAAACTTATTTTCAATTAATATTTTTTCTTTTCGGAAAATAATTAAACGAAATTCTGGGGTACTTCTATTATTGGAGGAACACAAAGACACTGACACCAAACTTATTTTCAATTAATATTCTTTCTTTACCTAGCTTTAGAAAATAATTAAACGAAATTTCTGGGCTTCTTCTGTTATTGGAGGAACACAAAGATACGGAACAAGATCGAGACATTATTTAATTTGCTAAATAAACGCGTACATAATTAAATTTATATATTTCGTTTTTTTGATAGTTAATTTAGTTTTTATCATATGATCACTATTTATTATTTTACTTATTTGTTTAGAATCAATTTCAACAATAAATTAGTTCTCAAAATACATTGTTAACTTCTTGAATGAGAATGGATATTTGAAATTCGATTTATTGTCTCTTCCAATATTTGCACCAATAATTTATCTCCTTCTCTTTTCTGAGCATTACAAACAGCACATATATTACATCATTATTTGTATATACTTTTACGATTGTAACAAAATATTCATTCCCAGAAAATTTATTCAAACAAATTCTTGATAATCCTGTTATCAAATTTTCGGAAACATATTACAAAAATTTACTGTCAAAATATTGTTTATACAAAGAGAAATAGTAAATTGTGGAGAGGGAGGGTTAGAATAAACGAGTTAAACACTGTAACATTACAAAGAGATGTCATCAAATCAAATTATTTTTCGAAACAGTTTTTCATGTTCGATGACTACATATTCTCAAACACAAATAACATATAAATCTTTCTATCTCTCTTCAATCAGCCAACAATTTCAATAAACTGTATTTATTGTTTTTGAAAGAATAAATACAACAACAAAAACCCTTTCTAAAAACTGTCAAAGTTGATTTAAAGAAATATTGTAAAAGAAAAATTGAGAATATTCACATAACGTGTGTGTTGGCAAGCTTTTCCAATAGAGAATCAATGTGAAATACTATTTATTACTGGCTGTCCGTGTGGTTACTGTATGAAGTCAGTCAGTACACATTGTTGTAAAAAATTTACTTTACTTTTAATACTAAGAGATATACCAAATTGTGCGTTTCCACCCTCACGATAAACCACTTTCTATCCTTCCCCATTTTTGTCCAACATAGGCTTTCAAATACCAAAAGTACCTCGCATTAAAAATTTCAACCCGATCGGATGAAGGCTACAATCACACAAAAAGTTTATTTATATTCGACATCTACTATTGATGGACATTGAAACAAATTTACGCGAAATTTTGCCATCGGTACCAATACCAATAGATTACTTACCGGGCATTATCCCCTGCGGAAGCATCTACTTACAATGGAACTCCATAAGGGGTCCATTGTGTGGAGATTTTGTGCCGAGGAGGAAGAAACATCCAGCCACATAATCTTAGACTGCAAACCTCTGAGATTTTCGGTGCATCTCACCCCGAATATATGAACCTTGAGGAAAACCTGATAAACAAGCTTCTGACCATTGCCAACATATGGGAGAAGCAAATCTCGTTAGACTGAAGTAGAAAGGGGAGCACAATGGACCATAAGGTCGAAGTGCAATAGTTTGACTCCAAGATATACATGTCTATCTATCTATTGATGGACATTTAAACAAATTTAGGCGAAATTTTGTGATCGGTACTAATATCAATTCCCTTATAGACAAAAATTCGCTAAAAACTTTGTTATCTGTTGTTATTGTATTTATAAAAAAAATGCATAATTAAAAACTGAAAAATCAAAATAAAAAACAATATCCAGAAAAAAATATTTATCTTTTTTTATTAAAAAAATCAAAATCGTTTGATGTAATTTACATTATTTTTTTCTCTTATATTTTAATAGAAATATTACACACACAAGAAAAACAAATATTATTAAATAATATTAATTTTAATATATATATAAAAGATAAGAAGAATATATTATTAACAAACATCACCCATATCGGTTTTTTCTTCTTTTATAATAAAGAATTCTTCCATCTTTTTTATGGCTAAGTACGAAGAACGAATGATGTGAGTGAACATTTTAAAATATTTTTTATTTATTTTATTTATAAATATTTAATTATTTTTGTATTGTCGAATAGAAATCAATAAAGAGCTGTTGTATTCACAAAGAGCTTTTATTCGTTGCGTTGTTATAGAAGAACAACGTAGTGTAGTATCGCATTATTTTCAAAGTAATGGTTTGATTTGGTTTTGATATTATATTTATTAGGAAATATTTCCTTTTATCGATAATATTTAAGAGTTATTTTGCAATTTATGCCGATGCTTTTATGTAAATAATAATTTTTCAATAATTTAATTAAGCTGTATATTATACGGCTCCAAGAATGAAAACCTTTATTATAAAAATCGTGTATTTAACGTTTAATCTTACAATCAAAATTTTGTCTAGTTCTAATAGAGCTTTAAGAGCTATTTGTTGAATTAAAACGTTGGTGAAAGTGTTGATAAATATTGTGAAGTAGTGGAAGCGGTGGGAAATTCAAATATTTTTTTCTAAACAAGATTATATTTTCTGAACTTAAAAGTGCAAACTAAAACCAACATGTCGGTATAAATTAAAGCTTGAAGCGTTCATACTAGTTTGATTTATATATATATAACATTTAAAACCTCTGCCATCAAGCTTTTAAGCCCAAAAGCCTTGGAGTTCGTGCATGGAACAAACGGGGTATAAATTAATTCAATCCAGTTGCCATTCAAAAAGCAACGAAATATCCCAAATTTTCGAACTATATAACGCGAAGTCTATAGAAACAATTTTGCACAATTTTATTAACATTTACTAAACGGTTGTTGAGAAAAAAGTTATAAATTAGACTAAAAAAACTTATACGTATATGGTTTAGGAAGAAAAAGAATATATATTTGTGTTGATTTAAATTAAAGGTACATTCACTGCCAAAATTGTTTATATTATTTGTTATTTCTTATTTTATTTTATATTTCTTTTTTAACATTACTGGTAAACTTTCCTTTCCTGTTTTACTTTAAATTCAATATATTTCTTTTAGTATTGACACTATTTATTATGCTACAAAACGTATATATTTAAAAACTTCTAATTTATAGTACTTTTGCCTCCGATTGTCACGCCTGTCAAGCGGGAGACTGGGGTTCGATCCCTGCCGGAGAGCCAAAAATGTAAGATGATAGATGAATATAGATGGAATAATTAATAATAAAACATTTAATAAATGAAAAGACAAGTTGAAAGGTTTAAATTATCGTTATTAATTCAATTCGTAGAATATATGTCAGAATGTATTTGTTGTTTGTTCCCAAGGTAAATGAACATTAATATTACTGTGATATCAAAGGGTGTATGTAGTTGAATGTGCAAAGGTGTCTAATAAACTAGAGTATATTTTAGCAGCGACTCCGCTACATATCTCTCAAACATCCTTTAAATATCACTATTTTCAGAGACACGTATTAAAAATTTTTAAATCTAAATTTTGTATACAACAAATTTCCAATTTAAAAAATGGTATACAAATTTGTTTATTTTCTACCAAAAATATTATTATGAAAAGTTTTAATAATTAGTACGGAAAAAAAATGATGAGGTATGAGAAATTATAATTAAAATTACCTTTTCAAATATTTATTACGAAATTTATCAAATACAAATATGATATATTATATACAACACAGATAGATAAACCAGATATTTCATCAGTGTTGTCCCCACACCTCACCCAACCCTCTTTAAGAAATGAGGAATTATGTTTTTAATAAGTTGAACAAATAAGTAGAGATACCAAAAATAGTCTTTCTATTCATCGGAGTTTTTTTGTTTGTGATAAAATATAAACAAAAATCTTATTTTCGAAAAACTGTTTGAAAAGAAAAGGAATTCATTTTCTGTAAATTTTAATTAAGATGTTAAAAAACAAAAATTAATTATTTTCAATGTATTTTGAAAGAAAAAAAACATTTTTACCTGGAAACTAAGCGTTTATTATGGTATGCTTACAAAAATTATTAGGGTTCTGTATAAGAACTTTGTCTACAAACATTATATTATCGAATGATAATTAGTGAGAACTCTAGGTTTTTTTAATAAAATTTCAAATTCGCCCCCTTTACCTAGATAAGTTTTTTGTATTATAAATACGTATTTCGACTACAATGTAGTCATCATCAGTATAAATTAGCTAGTCGTAATTTACTCTTTGACAATTAGAAATAGATATAAAGTCGAGATCAATAGACAAAAATAAAAATAAATAGAAAATTAACTAGATTAAAATATACTAGATTTAAAATACAATAAATTTTAAAGTATATTGAAATTACTCTTGTTAAAATTTCCTTCATTAACATTAATTCCTGTCAATTTTACTCTTATTAAAATTACTCTTTTATTGTCGCAGGATATTGTTCACCAAATTAGTAACAAGTAATATATTAAAATACGGCATAAAATCTCAATGTTGATTACGAATACCTCAATCGGCCTCTGTTCCGCTTAAATCATCGGTAAATTTTGAAAAAGGAAAGTCACTTATGGAATCGATAGGTACAATGAAGTTGAGTCTTTTATTCAAAATTGTGTAATCATTTCGTGGCCTATTCATATGGTTTTTGGAAAAATGACTATATAATTTTCAAAATAGGACACAACTTCTGTGGCCCATAGTACAAATAAAGACTAACAATAAGAACAAATTATTGAATATTTTTGATTGTCTTATCTCAAAAACTATTTTTAAATACCTTTCAAATTAAGAATAATTTTCATGTATAAATATTATTATTATATACTTGTACAAAAATTTATAATTGAATAAATAAAATTTCAAAATATTTTCTCTAGATATAATTATTATTTATTATCCTGTAAAAAGGACACAAATACAAAGAACAAACAAAACGTTAAACAGACAAAAACAACAACACAAAATAATAATAATATTTATTTAATAGCGATAATTAAAAGAGAAAATGATCATATCATAATCATGGCTAGCCAGCTAAGCCAGCACACGAAACGATGAAATATAGGGAAACATAAGGAGTTATACAGAGCGGATGACTTATTCAGATCGTTCTGTTACACAAATATCCATCTTCATATACGTTATAGAACATACTATGAGCCACAGAAGTCTAGGTCATTTTTCAAAAGTTTATAATTGATTAGTGCCTTATAGATTCGATTTTAGAAAAAATGCTTCGAATAAAGCTTTTTCATTATAAATATAATAACTTTTATTCGAAAATTTTTTTCGAAAACCGAAAGGCAAAAATTTATTATAAAGTTTTGAATTTACAGCTCGACTTTTGAAGCTACGTGTACGTTCTATGTCGTGTCGAATACACAAATAAAATCCGTGCTTTTTCATTATTTCAAAAGTTAATTCGTGCGTAGATAAGGATAACTAATTAGTGTTAAAGTATCATGTATTTTAGTGTTATATTTATCTTTATTTTACATATATACAGAGTGTTTATTGTGTGTTTGAATACTTCATTAGGTCTCTACTTGACACTTGAAATGATTGAAATATATTTGAGGCAACCACACGGGACCAAACAATTAGCGCAACAACCGTGCTGTGTAACATCATGTTTGCACAAACATTGGTCTTGGGCAAACCTTTTTTCATTTGGGATGTTCTTGTGAGAAAATGATTTGCAGAGGCGGAAGTTGTGCCGCGATAATTTTGGTCACACTATACGTTTAAATCGCTTGCCAACCGATTTGATTGAAACTGTTGATGTATGCTATGGGTTGTGCAACAAATCTATTGATATCATACACCATTAAATTGTTTGCAAAAACACGGTTGTTGCACCTTTACAGTGTTTGTAAAGAGTTGATAAATTTTGCCAAAATATGCATTTTATCAAGGTCCAAAAAATATTTTTCATTTTTAGGCACCCATTTGCGGTACCCCTCTTACGTATTAGGTTTTTATGAACACACGTAACGGCTGTCCGGCCATGAAGGTTTAAGTCGTCACATCAATATTATAAAAAACATAGAATGTCATCGTTGTTTTGCATATTACTTAATTACATTGTCTGTGATTATGATATGCAAAACAATGATGAAAGTTAATAAATATATGGAATATAGAATAAACATGATGTATATATAAGAAATATTATAAACATAATCTTATTTTACGAAAATAATAATTTGTTTCTCCAATTAATAATAAATTAATTACGTATCATTTTTCCAGACTAATAAATAATGATACGGATATTAAGCTATCATAAAAGTTTATTTATTATTATTTTATTTAATTATAATATTTTCATCATAATTTTTCCGACCTTATTTTTCTTTTATTTATATGATCGAGATGCATAATCGAAAAATCGAGGACCTTTAAAACACTGTAGAATTCTTGAAGAATTCTTTTCAAATAAAAACTATTTCGTTTCATATCGATTTAAAGAGATCCTGGAAGTTAATATGTTATATTAGGTGACGTCACATCATTAGTCTGTCATTTATTACATGTGTGGGGTGAGGTATTTATTTCAACTCGTGCTATTAAAACTTTAATTTTAACACCGTCAGTATATATTATGCTTCTATGTCTAAGATTAATTCAATTTATTTGTTTAAATGGAGTATAAAACATGTATAGATAACTTTGACTTTCTTACTTACAAATACAAAGAGAGAAGTTTGTACAATTAAGGTTGTTCCAGCATTGACTTATATAATCAGGACAAAAAACCGGTTTTCTTTTATAATAGAACAAATACATACCTTAAGGATGTACCAGCAGTATGTTATGAAATCAGCACAACAAGCCGGTGCGATGCACAAATATATAAACACACATACACAATGTATAGACGAATACACAGTTCACATATACAAAATAATGTTGATTTAAAGAAAATAAATATATTTAAACTTTTGTATTTCAAAAACAAAACGGTGACACACGATTTAAAAAAAAAATTTATATAATAAATATTGAGCTTTACTCTCCTAGTTTTTTTTTTAAATTCTGTCGATTATTTTTTCTAATACAACAGATAATAGTTGGACGGACATGAAGTTTCACATGCTTCTAATGAGAGAGAGTGAGAGAGAATGATAACTTTGATATTAACTCGCGTTCTAAACGGTCAAAAATTCTGAAACTTCGGGATTTATTAGAAAACATTATTTTTAGCCTGTGAAAAAAAAATGAGCAAAATCTGTCGAAAAGTGGTAGTATGCTGGTACATCCTTAAACTCGGCCTTACGCACTTTCGTGCTCTAGATACACATATATACAAACATACGTATATTTATATACAAATTACTGTAATTTTGATAAAGACAAAACTTTTAAATTATTATATTTCGAAAACAAATAGGTAAAACGCGTTTTGAAAAAAAATTTATTTAAGAAATATTTATCTTTACTGTCCTAGTTTTTTAAAATTCTGTCGAGTATTTTTTTTAAATACAATAGATAGTTGGGCGCGCATGAATTTTCCATGCATCTAATCAGAGACAATGATTACTTTGTTATTAATTACCTCGCGTTCTAAACGGTCAAAAATTCTGAAACTTCGGGATTTATTCGAAAACGTTTTAGCCTGTGAAAAAAATGAGCAAAATCTGTCGAAAAGTGATTTCACCTGGAGCTACCTTAAATTGACACAAATGCATCAAACACGATAAATGAACATCTAATGAAGTGACATCATATGGCTTACCAATGATGTGAAACATTTTTTAAGCGTGATTTCAAATAATTTGGTTATTAAGTCATTAAATGAAAATACATAAACGAAACAAATTTTAGTCATCCTGTGTTGATAACTGCTTAGCAAATTTTTCAATCCCTAAAGGATAAACCAATTTTTGTTAAATGAAAAGAAAAAGGCTTATGAAAAATTTCTCATACAAGAATTTTCTTTAATGTTACAGAGAGGTAGCGACGAATTGTTATCACAATCAGCAGTATCAGTAATGGCGCCTGCAACACCACATCACGCTGACAATAATAATCAAGACAATGCCAAAAAAGTAAGTACCTACATATTTTTTGTTTGTTTCATTACATTTTTTTCCTGATAAAAATTGATTAAATTATGAAGTTTTTTTTTTTTTAAATAAGTATTAAGCTTTTTATATTATGTACGATGCAATGAAATTATTAAGTTCTACAATAGAATTCCCATACATAATTTTCTCTACCTGAGTTGTCTTATAAAATATTTGTAAGCTTATTTAGGCTGTGAGGGATTTATACAGAGCTTTTAAAAAGTATATTATGATATTTAGAGATATTCAAAATGCGGTTATTACGAAATTTGTAATATCAACCCGAACTGTAATTGCGTTTAAAATCCATAAAACTTATTGTAAGGTAATTTCAAGTTTTTATACAGTGTTAGATTTAATACAGATCCGCTTTATTGAAGATTTATTAGGGTCTATCTTGTCTGAAATTAGTGGTTCTAGTTAAACAGTCCAGTATTTTACCCATTCTCAAAAATATATTCGATAAATAGAACCCTCGTGAAGTTCATTCCTGAGAATACACAAGTTAGAATTTTCTTAGAACTGTATTTACTGAAGACGGTAATATAAAATTAAGACGGTCTTTTTCAACTCTTCTCTTTCGACTTCTGTGGTTTTAATTCCATGTGTCAAAAATATTTCGCAAGACACTCGCCAAAAAAAATACGCATTTTTTCTAAATTCTTAATGATAGCAAACGAAACAAAATTTTAGAATATTTCTTCTGAAGATGGTATCAAAAGATCGCGAAACGTTTGGAAATTAAAATTAAAATAAGCAAAAGAATCTAAAGATTGAT
The DNA here is from genome assembly GCA_963920215.1 of Nineta flava. Classification (NCBI taxonomy): domain Eukaryota; kingdom Metazoa; phylum Arthropoda; class Insecta; order Neuroptera; family Chrysopidae; genus Nineta; species Nineta flava. The sequence continues at coordinate 46,410,827 of OY986044.1, forward strand.
TCATTGATTCTAATCAAACCATTCATAAGAGAAGTAAAAAATTGTTTGTTATTGGTACAGTTACTCATGACATCATATTCCAAAATGGCGGGTTTAGTCAGGCTACAGTTTCATTAAGAAAATAATGATTTTTGTTTCTTTTATTAATGTAACCCTAATAACGCGTATGTAACTATCACAGTTGAGCCTCACTACTCTGTTTCTAATTAATGGCCACTATATATCATTGTCCTAAGGAACAAACACCAATAGTATTGACCTTTAGAGATTTTCTGGAGGGGTTGTCAAAATTTTGTAGTTGTCAAGTGTCAAATTTGTTTAAAATTATTGGGCAATGGAAACCGTATATCAAATTACATTTTAATCAAAAATATTTGATCAGTATAGCTGGGTTCATTAGATGTTTGGCAGACTACATGGCTGAGTACGTAACATAATTTTGAAACACACTGTTCAATATTATATATATTTTCACAGTATTTTCCCTACAACCACCAACCTCTATACAAAGTGAACAGTGAATTTTCATTTTCATAAATAATTGAAATAGAAAAAGTGGTTGCCATTTGTCTTTAACAAATATATTATTGATATTTGAAATTATATACACGGCATCACTTATTACAAAACGGGAGTATGGAATTTTGTTGAAAATTTGTTATTTGTAAGCAAGGGGAATGCTAATAATTTGATACATCATGTACCCTCCACCAGAATCCAATACTACTCTGCTCCTATTAGGTGTGTATATATATATATTTTATATAAAACGCCAATAACAGCTTTGGGCCGACACAGAAGAGAGTGGAGATGAAACAGCAACAACATATTTCCTAAATGCGAAAGTGTATTATAAACCGTTTATTTATTCATGTTACTAAAACGAAATATCTTGTACCATGTTTATCGATCTCCGCATTTTGTTATTTACAAAACTAAAAGTCTAAATTATTTGGTTTACTATCATGATATTTTTGTCATAATTTTATAACAAGTTTGGGTGTTTTTAATATTTAATGAAGATGGCCTAAAGCCAAAAATTGCTGTTTATGCAAGGTCAAAATACTTATTCAAACAAAACTATTTCTTGAAATCAGTCTGCTTTTTTGGGATAATATTAGGCTATGTTGTATAATGAGAACTTGAAAACTTAAGAATAATACGAAAACTACCTAAATTAGGGAAAGAGGATCTTTATGAATGGGAGCCATACTACCGTTTGTAAAAAGGAGGTGCTAATTTCCCATCGAATACCTAGCCTGAATCGTAAATTCCAGCATATAAAGACCACATAGAGTTTGAATTGGGAATACGAAAATTTTGAGCTGCCAGAAATTCTTCCGTTATTAGTAAATTGTATAAACAATTGTTCAATATCATTAGAGAACACATATTCCTGTCTCTCGGTTTCGTTTTGGGTGATAAATGTAGGAACAAGAAATTTTATTCGCAAATTTGTGTAATATTTAACAAGCCTATTGAAAATTCCAGCTAAGAGAAACTATCTAGCGTTAAAAAAGAACCGTATTTTATAATGTCTGCTAATTGTTGAACTGTAAATCTTCAAAAAGAATAAATTATGATATTTGTTTCCATAAATTTCCAAATGTTCAGAAATAGCCCAATTATAAACATTTTGGAGGACATATCTACTATTTAAGTAAAATATTAGATATGTCCTACTCATTAAACCAAAAATATAATTATATTAAATTAAAAAAGATTAATGACTGCTTGAAATTTTAACTGAAAAGTCTAGGAAGGTCGTAAACTCTCTCACGTTAAAATTATCCTGTTTACATCCGTGAAAGATTTCTAGTTTTACCACCGTCGGCGTTGCGATCTTAACATAAAAACCCAATTGTATTTGCAATATTAAATTTTTCGATTAAAGACTAGGGATCCTCTTCAAATGCTATACAAATGAATGCTTTTCTGCTCTGATAAGTACAAAGTTCGAATATGACTATTTTCATATTTATAGACATAAAGCTCGACTTTTGATAATTTCAGAAAAATAGATCCCTTCTAAATATAAGTATCTTTGTCTTATATCTTTGAAACTACAAGTGAAACATCACTGTTGCCGACGAAATAACAATTCACAACAACTCGCATATTCAGAGAAATCCAGGAAGTCGATTTTTGCTAGAATCAAAAACAAAACCTTTTGAACTTTTAAAATAATTCTATATTATGCCCTCGCTTTTATTTACAATGAAATATTAAAAATACGAAATTATTCCCAGAATTCCCAGACCAACTTTATTTATATATCAAAAAAATTACTTCCTAGAAGTTATAACAAAATATTGTGGGGAAACTTTCTGTATATATTTTTCAGAATATTCTAGTAGAAAAAAAAAGTTTTTTTGTAATTCGATAATTAAAATTATATCAACGCTTTGTTTTGTTTTGTTCTGTTTTTTTTTTCTTCAGGCTTGGGGGTTGGGTTTAGGTAGTCAAAAATATGAACAGGAGTTATACAGTGTTACGAAAGTTATAACATTATAAAATTATAATAATATATCTATTGATTGAATTTAATTTATATAATGTGTTTTTCTTTTAATATTTTTTATTATGTTAACGAGTCCTTTTTGTTTTCGATTTTCAACAGAATAAGTACCTTACAAGATTTCCCACCCTCGATGTTAAACTTTTTTATCAAATATATTTAATTTATTTTGATAAAATAAATATTTTATTATTGAGGCGGATTCAAAATGTATCAGTTCTGGATTGTAAGTGAAATGGTAGATTGCACTACAGTTTCCAAAATATTGCATATTTTTGGCTGTCAATAAGAAGTCTTCTCTCCAAAATTCATCTATCAAGTTCAATTTCCAAAGCACTGGTCCAGATAACTAGACTTGGCGATTCGAGCCCGGCTAGATGTTCATTTAAAGTTTTTATGGCTTAAATGTGTATATAAGAAACACATTAATTATTTCATAATTCATATTAATCGATAAACCTTGACTTAAATAATATGAATATTTAGTGTTCAAAATTCACACATGAAACCTCTGTACGTCAGTTGATAACTAGATAGTATAGGCCATAGAAATTATGTCTTTTTTTTCAAAATTATATTGTCGTACTCGTTTTGTACTTTAACCATTCGGTTTTTGAGAAAATAATTCGAAGAAATGTTGTTCGTTATAAATATACTAACAACTTTTATTCGTAACATTTTCCCAAAAATCCGAATGACTAAAGCACGAAATAACTATTCAATTTTGAAAAAGGGACAAAAGGCTGTGGCCCAAAGTACACCATTTGCTCAAAGTGGTTTTTTGTATTTTTGTTACTTGTCATTTGCAAGTTTGCATTTGAGCATTTGATCACTGTAGTCCTTGGAATTCCTGAAATAGGCTCTGAATCAGTGAAGGGTATTCCGACTTCTTTCTTTGCTAAGATATCTGCTTTTTCGTTTCCTACGAAACCACTGTGACCCGCACCCAGGTCAATTTAACATTGTTCCGTTTTGCCAGCTCTAGCAGTTCCTCCAGACAATCCTTGACTACCTTTAAGGTGACCTCAGTTCCAAACAAGGCTTTTGAGGCAGATTGTTCGAGAGAATACATACGTTCTGGTTTATGTAGCCTCTACGTAGGGTCTCACGGACGCAAGCCAATATGGCGTAGACTTCGGCTTGAAAGACCATGGCATATTTCCCCAACTTGAGGCTTATGTTTGCTTTAGGTCTCTCACCGCAGATTCCAGCCCCGATCCCTTCTTCAGTTTTGGATCCGTCTGTATACCAGACGATTCCTTTCTTGAGATAGGGTGGTTCTCCTGCCTTCCACATGGCCCTATCACTGACTACAGTGAAAGGTTTTGAGAAGGAGTGAACTACCTTAAATATGATATTTTTCCAATTATATTTTCAAAGTAACGATTCCTTGTGTAAGTTAATAAAACATAAATATTGTATACATATATATATATATATATAAATATAAATATATATATATATATATATATATATATATATATATATATATATATATATATATATATATATATATGTATATGTATATGTATATATATAGGAAATAATAAAATAAGAATATTGTCCAATTAACTGTTTTCTCTAAAGCGTGTAGAGAATATTATCCCTGATGGGCACACAACAGGAAAAAAAAGCCGCATACTACCTACTACCTAACAAGTTTATTTTATTAACAAGTCAAATAATAACAAAAACATAGAATATTGAAGTTTTATTATTTAATACAATATTTATGAAAAATTGTGGAGAGGAAATTTTCATTTTTTTTTTTTTTTAAAAGTTTATATTTTATGTTTAAAATGTATTTTATTAATTATAGCTAACGGCTATTTTTGTTAAAAAAATTTTCCTGTGCGGTTTTTCATATGTACATGGTTGTATATTTATTAAATATATATATAACGAACGTTATGTTATTATTACACTCGCTCTAACCAGGAAAACGAAATTATTTTCTAACTCTTTTGATTTCCCTCATGGTAGTTCACTCATAAAACCCACTTTTTTTTTCAAATTTTATTGAAATATGATATTAAACTAAATGTTTTGCATTTTTTTTGGTGATTGTGAAGCGTGATATTTGTAATCATTTGTAAGTTGAAATTTGCATGAAACATGCTTTACGTAAACGGTTCGCGCATCCTCCATTTGTTTTTTATAAAACAGGAATTATTTTCTATGCATTTCTGTTAAAAACAAATATCTTATAAAGTTGAACTTAATAATTAGTAATAATTAGCAAGTGCAACTCAAAATATATTGAATGACTGTCAAAACCATTCTTGGATGGTAATGCATACAGTAAGTTTTATCATAAATGTTAAAACACTATATATGTTATACTAGATATGTTCAATTGTCATAGAGGTCTACACCAACAACTAACCGATATACCCGAATAAGTTATATTATAGTACCCATCTGTGTTATCTTTGACTCGTCTTTAGCGCAATACATATGCCCCTAGGTTACATTGGCTAACCACCAATAAACTTGTATTTGATTGCTAAATATTGCGGCTAAAGTGTTGACCTCGAAACATAAAAATATGTTGGAAATTATGATTTCGATATTTGTCGTGTGAATGGTGGACCATCCTGTATATTTTGTTGTTTACAATATTAAATAATTATATATAAACTATTTTATATGATTGTAATTGTTATTATACTTTCTTCCCGTTCGACTTTTGATGTCCTTAAGGAATTTTATACGATACAAGGTATGCTATTAAAAACTGTTAACAATGTATAAATTGTTTTTCCTTTCATGATTTTTATGTAACAAATAATACACGATTCTCAAAACAATTTATTCAGATAAAATGATATAATTAGTAAAGATTTCTCATTTTGTAAATATGGCCCTCAAGACAAATGCAGACGAAACCTCAAAGGGCTGATTACCAATTATGGTTCATCATTATTACTGTACAAGTATATACCCGAGGCTTCGCTCGCATTTTATTATTGTATTTCCGGCTCCTGTTATTTCAAGAGTAAAACCCTCAGTATAATTCCTCATCGCTTCCACTACTTCAAATATTTATCGTTCCCACCGCTTCCACTTTAAATATTAATCGACACTTCCACCAAATTTCTCCTTCTGCGAATATTTTACAATTCTACCTCTCTTAGAGGAGGTCGATGTAAGTAGGCGTTTCTAGATCTTGTTCACCGACCCATAAACGACAAGAAATTTGTATGTAGACTTGGAATTAGTAGATGGTACAACTGCAGCCGACCTTGATAAGAACCGTGTTGTATTCATCTAAAGTTTGTGAAAGAAAACTGCCGAAAACATTTAGAAGCATAGCCGGTTAATTTCGATCTTGTCCATATACCCACTAACTGCCACCGTTGGGAATCGAGTCATTATCTTCCCAGTTCCGAGCAGAGCTTTTAACAGCTCAACCGCTGGTTAGCTCGGACTAATTAATGAGGCGCACTACTCTATAATAATTGAAGAACTGTATCTTTTACTCTTCTCTGGTGTAACATAAATGCCATTAGAGACAAATGGCAAATTTTTTGACCAAATATTTACTCAACATTCTAATTTGGTGACAGTTTCAAGACGTTTCTTGGTTGTGCCTTGCTTATATATGACTGACATTTAACTGCATTCTAAGATCGCTTTTGATTGGTGCTGAGTTATGCGTTGCGCAGTAAACGGGTTTTTATATTTTGACATCTTTAGAAAGAGACGGACATACCGACGATTAATTTTTCGGTAAAATTTTGATTAAATCTAAATTTAGAACCGGTCCATTGTCTAAATTCATAATATTTCTTTTGAATTTCTGTGCCATCAGAAACAAATCGAATAAATTTATTTAGCCAATTGTCTTGACCAAATATTTACTCAACATCATATTATGAAATCCACTGTAATCATATCGAAAGTTCATAAATGTTAAAGAAAGTTAAAAGTTTTTTTTCCTCTAGAATATAGCTAGAATAACATACAAACATATTAGAATGGGTAAACGTAAAAGAAGAGAAAGATAAGTCTATAGAAGAAGGATAGAAAATGGAGTGTAACAAACTGTATTAATATAAGCAGCCAACTAACAACATAATCCCCTTGAGCGTTTTGTGGGCTCCAACTTCGACATCACAAATAAATATACCACGAACCGAAGAACATTTTACTCTGTTAAATCTATATACTATAGAATATAGATATACCTACGACGATGTTCGACGTTCTTGTTCAATCTCTCCTCTAAATGTTTCGTAACGTATTTCATTTTCCCAATGTTGTTTTGTTTTTACTCTCACATTTTACTTAAAATATACTTTAATAAAAGTTAAATCAACAACAGAAAACATTCATAACTTTGATACATTGACTTGAGAAAATATCTTATTATATATATATATATATATATATATATATATATTTATATATATATATATATATATATATATATATATATATATATATATATATAGTAAAGCAGAAAATATGGTTTTTACTCTCAAAGTCTTAATAAATATCTATCATTAAAAGGTATCCCTTGGTTGTGGCTTATTTTTCTTGCTAATAGTTTTTATAGTCCAAAATGAAAGAAATCCTTATAACATCATTCTAGCATTCGTCCATCTACCTATCTTAAATAGTTCCTTTAGAAAACGACATGGTGTGGTTATTTATAATTTACTATAATCGGGGGGTAGTTGACTACTTATGGTAAATAATTAATTGTATATTTAATTCAAAAATAAGTAAACAAAAACATATGGACGCTGGAAATAGTAAATAAAGAAAAAACAGGCTTCCAAAGTTTATTCTCCGCCTCTTCCTTCAATGTATTATCAAACGGGAATTTAAATGTAATCATAATACCTTATAGTGACGTCATTGTACCTATGTCCTTTCCTTGTTTAATAATATACTGTAAAACTTTATATTTGCGTTAATAGCGAAGATATTTTTTTTTTAAATTCCCATCAATTTAAATAAAATAACATTTTTATATTGGAAAAAAAAAAATCACAGATCGTGGGTTCGATTCTCCAATCATCACGATTTACCAATCATATCGATGTATATGGCTTTTCATATCAAGCGTTTAATTTCATAGAATCTTATCAATAACCGACATATTACCTAAATGTTAAAATATGCTAGTCACTTACGTTAGTACAATATAACCGCAAAGCAACCATACTAACAAGCGATATAAATAAACGCTAGTTTACAAAAAACAATTAATAAGATTATAAAATTGAGATGGAGTTTAATGACAAGAAATCAGTTTAGATGGTTATAAAAAACTATGAGATTTGTCACAAATGTTGTAAATACTAAAACTAAAGGAAATCAAATTTTGTATAAAAATGGTATCTTATATTATTTGGTTTCGGACATATGGGAATGACTTCATTTAACTTATCACACAATTCCTTCGACGACCAAAGATATAAAGTTATAAAGCGTATAAAGTTTTAAAGTATATTCTTAGGGTAAAGTGAAATTTCAATTAGTAAATAAAATTCAGGTGAAATGCTCAATTTTTCGATACAATTTTATCAGAAATTGTAATTCATTTTACACAAAATACCATTAATCAATCCAAAATCAATCGCTTATCGTGAGAAATGTTTCTATTCCTCATTGATCCCCATGTTTAATTGTCCAAAAATGTAAGAAATTGGTTCAACTGATTCTGGAGACGCTCTTTTATTTTTGTTTTAATGAAAAAAATTACATTTTTAAGTTATTTTCAAATAAAACGTTGACAAATTTTCCCAACTTTATATTTTTGAATAAAAGAAAATTCAAACAATTTTAAAAATATTTCATTCATAATAATAATCGAAAATTTATACAAAATAATATTTACGATAATTTCACAAACAGAATATCAAATAAATTATAATTAAATTGAAAATTATTTACACAGTTTTGTGGATCACAAATAATAAAAAATTTAGAGAGAAAAAAAAAACTACAAATGAAATTGTAATGAAAAAATATAATTTAAAAAATTTTTCAATAAAATAAATGAGTTTCAAAAAAAAAAAACCCATATGCATATGCAATATTGAATATGGGTAAACGTAAAAGAAGAGAAAGATAAGTCTATAGAAGAAGGATAGAAAATGGAGTGTAACAAACTGTATTAATATAAGCAGCCAACTAACAACATAATCCCCTTGAGCGTTTTGTGGGCTCCAACTTCGACATCACAAATAAATATACCACGAACCGAAGAACATTTTACTCTGTTAAATCTATATACTATAGAATATAGATATACCTACGACGATGTTCGACGTTCTTGTTCAATCTCTCCTCTAAATGTTTCGTAACGTATTTCATTTTCCCAATGTTGTTTTGTTTTTACTCTCACATTTTACTTAAAATATACTTTAATAAAAGTTAAATCAACAACAGAAAACATTCATAACTTTGATACATTGACTTGAGAAAATATCTTATTATATATATATATATATATATATATATATATATATATATATATATATATATATTTATATATATATATATATATATATATAGTAAAGCAGAAAATATGGTTTTTACTCTCAAAGTCTTAATAAATATCTATCATTAAAAGGTATCCCTTGGTTGTGGCTTATTTTTCTTGCTAATAGTTTTTATAGTCCAAAATGAAAGAAATCCTTATAACATCATTCTAGCATTCGTCCATCTACCTATCTTAAATAGTTCCTTTAGAAAACGACATGGTGTGGTTATTTATAATTTACTATAATCGGGGGGTAGTTGACTACTTATGGTAAATAATTAATTGTATATTTAATTCAAAAATAAGTAAACAAAAACATATGGACGCTGGAAATAGTAAATAAAGAAAAAACAGGCTTCCAAAGTTTATTCTCCGCCTCTTCCTTCAATGTATTATCAAACGGGAATTTAAATGTAATCATAATACCTTATAGTGACGTCATTGTACCTATGTCCTTTCCTTGTTTAATAATATACTGTAAAACTTTATATTTGCGTTAATAGCGAAGATATTTTTTTTTTAAATTCCCATCAATTTAAATAAAATAACATTTTTATATTGGAAAAAAAAAAATCACAGATCGTGGGTTCGATTCTCCAATCATCACGATTTACCAATCATATCGATGTATATGGCTTTTCATATCAAGCGTTTAATTTCATAGAATCTTATCAATAACCGACATATTACCTAAATGTTAAAATATGCTAGTCACTTACGTTAGTACAATATAACCGCAAAGCAACCATACTAACAAGCGATATAAATAAACGCTAGTTTACAAAAAACAATTAATAAGATTATAAAATTGAGATGGAGTTTAATGACAAGAAATCAGTTTAGATGGTTATAAAAAACTATGAGATTTGTCACAAATGTTGTAAATACTAAAACTAAAGGAAATCAAATTTTGTATAAAAATGGTATCTTATATTATTTGGTTTCGGACATATGGGAATGACTTCATTTAACTTATCACACAATTCCTTCGACGACCAAAGATATAAAGTTATAAAGCGTATAAAGTTTTAAAGTATATTCTTAGGGTAAAGTGAAATTTCAATTAGTAAATAAAATTCAGGTGAAATGCTCAATTTTTCGATACAATTTTATCAGAAATTGTAATTCATTTTACACAAAATACCATTAATCAATCCAAAATCAATCGCTTATCGTGAGAAATGTTTCTATTCCTCATTGATCCCCATGTTTAATTGTCCAAAAATGTAAGAAATTGGTTCAACTGATTCTGGAGACGCTCTTTTATTTTTGTTTTAATGAAAAAAATTACATTTTTAAGTTATTTTCAAATAAAACGTTGACAAATTTTCCCAACTTTATATTTTTGAATAAAAGAAAATTCAAACAATTTTAAAAATATTTCATTCATAATAATAATCGAAAATTTATACAAAATAATATTTACGATAATTTCACAAACAGAATATCAAATAAATTATAATTAAATTGAAAATTATTTACACAGTTTTGTGGATCACAAATAATAAAAAATTTAGAGAGAAAAAAAAAACTACAAATGAAATTGTAATGAAAAAATATAATTTAAAAAATTTTTCAATAAAATAAATGAGTTTCAAAAAAAAAAACCCATATGCATATGCAATATTGAATATAGCATTCAGTCAGTCATTGTATGTTTATAATATAAATTGCATTTGAAAAAATTGTATTTTATTGGTACAACATACCAACATTATAATCATTTGACTAGGGAAATATGGAAAAAAAAACTGTGGTGTAAAAGATTCAAATGATCTCTATATGCATTTATTATCAACTAACTTATACCCGCAGCTTCTCTCGCATTTATTGTTATATCACCTGCTCCCCTTATCGTAGCGAGTTAAAATACATATCAGTTTTATACGAGTACCAGTTCAAGTGACCGAGCGGTCTAAGGCGTTATGTCAGCGCAGTATGCCTATTTAGAAACTGTGGGTTAAAGGTTCGAATCCCGACATCGGTAGTTTGTCAATTATTATGAAAAATTTAAGGGGGCGGTTTATTGACTAAACTGTCGGCGAATGATCAAGAACGAAGTAACCGGCTATGATTGAGAAGGATTTCTGCAGTTTCCTTCACGAACTCCAGATGAATATCGGCATAGTTCCTATCATAGTCGGCTGCAGCCGCAGATCCTACCAATTCCTAGTCTATACATAAAAATTCCTTCCACTCCACTCACATTCTCAGGCATCACAATGGACCTTATGGTCGAAGTGTAGCCCGCCCAGGGCAGCCTCTACATTCTATCTATCTATCTAGTATACCAGTAAGTTCGAATGTTAAGATTCTAAACTAAAAAAGTTTCATCAAAATCGGTCCAGTATTTTTTTCGTGACGCTCGAGCAAACAGACAATTACATTTTTATACTAGTAGAGATAACTTGCTAGGATTCTTGCCTGAAGATTACGGTTATTCTGCAAAAATTTGAAGAAAAAAATGAATGAAAATACATAAGTTCTTAGGAAGATATATTTTTATTAAGAATTTTTTTAAAAAAAGCGTTCCACGATAATTCATTAAGAAAACAAAATGATGTTGCTTACAGGATTAAAAAAAAATTTTCTTAATTTGAAAGCGAACCTGTCATTCAAATATTTTAATAAAATATGGTGAAATTGTTACCAAACTGGGAGCACTTAAGACGGGCGTTTGTATCTCTACCCTTAAAAGCGTAAGAGAAAAACCAGTTAGGTTGTGCCTAAACTAAATAGTTTTGCCACAAATTCAGCTCAAAGTTTAATTCAGTAATTACGGTAGATACAAAAGCATGCGTATAAATATATTCCTCTTTACATGTATAAAAGTATTATAAACAGTTCACGCATTGATAATAAACTCACACTATACAGGGAATTTAAACGATTTACTGAGTTACTTATTTTTTTCACTTGTTTCATTCATGTTTGGTTGGATTAATAGGGAATATGCATGAAAATTTTTTTCCACTTGAATTGAAGCATGTTTACTTGACAAATATCAAGGTAAAATTACTTTTTAAATAACTTTAAAAATAAGCGAGATATGAATGATTGAAATTCCCGATTAGACAAAGAGGGTGATAGCCCTTTTGATATGTTATGTGACGTCATATTACACTTTCACCATTTAAAATACACGTAAAACTCCGTTTTTAGTATTTTTGCTAGAAAGAGACAGATAATAATCTTTAAAAGCTCATAGCTTCCTTGATATTTGTCGGATTTTAATTTCGTTTTTAAATATTATTACAGAATTAACAGTATTATCATATTCTGAAAATAAATGTGAAAAAAAATTTTCATGCATATTCCCTATTACGGTAGATACAAAAGCATGCGTATAAATATATTCCTCTTTACATGTATAAAGGTATTATAAACAGTTCACACATTAATAATACATTGATAATACTCACATTAAACAGAGAATTTAAACGATTTACTGAGTTAATTATTTTTTTCACTTGTTTCAATCATGTTTGGTTGATTAATTTCTTAAATTTTGAAGATTTTCCCACTGTTTGAGCCGTCATTGGAGTTCACGGCATGTGCTAACTCCCATGTTCTTGGTACGGTATTTTATGCTAACAATTTTTTTCAGTATTAGAAGCATAGATTTTGAATAGATATTCGTATTCGGGTCATGTCGATTATTTCAATTACCATATATATAGATGTAAACAAAACTATACATATTTAGTACATACATATATGGGTTATATTTATAGTCACATACACGGTTCAATGGAGTAACTTCATTGATTTTTTTTGTTGAAATATTCTGTATGTACATTTTACAATTTGGTTGTGATATATCGAAGTAAAATTATATGCATCAAAAATAATATACAAAAGACAAAGTTAATTTGTGTATGAAATATAACATAACAGTCATTTGGTCGTGTCGTTAACTACCCTTCACCCCGCCTTCCTTCTATCCATGCTAAAATGCTCCATCATGCTTTAAAAGCTCATATTATGGTTGTTGATGATGACCATTCTATATATATATATATATATATATATATATATATATATATACTGTATGTGTTGGAGAGCATTGCTAATAGAGAATCAATGTTAAATATTATTTACTATAATCACTATTCACAATATGCTTAATAAAGAAATAAAAATAGTGGGGTACTCTTTAGTGTGTTTGTTGTGCATGCTTGCTGGACTGTCTTGTACTCAGTACTGCATTAATATGTAATGAGAGTGGGTTAAATATGTTCATTGTTTTCTTTAGTTTAGCATTACTTCTAACTATTGAAAATTCTTTTTAAAATATCTCTTATTATTTGTATGTGAAAATAAATGATAGAATTCTATTAACGGTATAACATAAAACAACAATCCACTTTAAAAGAAAAATAAAACCCCAAAAAGATTAAAAAAATAGAATTCCGACAAAATTCAAAAAAAGTTAAACCAACGGTTCGAATTTCATTATTTGCTAAACAATATCCGAGTCGATTGTAGAAATCTACCCGGGTATTTTCTAGCACTTGAGGAGAAATATTCGCGCAATAGTCAACAATTCTTTGCCCTAATTATTGCAAATTTTCAGGCCTTTTCCGCGAATAGATCTGTGTTTTGAGAAAACCCCACAAAAAAAAGTCGTTAGGAGATAGATCTGGCGATCTGGCTGGCCACTTGAAGGTTCCAAAACCACTCATAAGTCGTTCCTGGAAAGTTTGTTCCAGGAACAGCCTTACTATCATGGCATTGTGTGCAGGGCAACTATCTTGTTAGAAGCATACAGATTCCAGGTTTAAATTAGGAAGAGCTTTAACAGTTGGCGAAATATAATTTCGTAACAAACTCAAATATTTATATATAATGAAGAATGGTCCTATAATATGGTCATCCAGTATTCCAGTCCAGACATTCAGTTTCAGTATGTATGTGTATGTATGGTTTTATAGTAAATATTTTATTTATTTATTTAACATTGATTCTCTATTAAAAATGCTTTTGAAAACGGTCTATATATGTGTATATATATATATATATATATAATATGTATAGGTTCGTTGAGATATTTTCGACATCTATACATAGTATTAGTTGTAGTCATCATAATATGCATTAAAAGCTTACTGTCATGTCCTACACAATTTTACGTGGTGCTTCAAGCTCACATCTCATTCATATAAATGTTAGGGGAGCTTATATACTCGATTATATATTGAACAGAGACCGACCAACTGGTTGTTGTTGGTCAGACAAATGAGTTGTATAACACCACCTTATAGAGTGAAATAGTTACTATAACTCTACTAAACAATCCAAAATTCTAATAAGCATTTTGTAATGTGAAAGTTTTCGACAAAAAAAATAAACAAAACGTTTTTCATAACATTATGTGAAGCGAAACATGATTTTAAAAACTATTATTAAAACTTTACTTTAGAAAGATGCTGGAAAAGCAACAGTGCAATCAACCATTTTATGACTAAATATAACGGATAGTTTAATTTAAGTTATTATTTTAATATTGTTGTTTAAACTAATGTTCTATACATTATTGGCTACAGTTTAACGGCATACAGCTTTGCTACGAATTGAACATTTTAACAACGTATATAGAAGTATATTAATTTGTAAAGAAGCCTCGAATATCGTCACAGTTTGAGTGGATCAGTCTATTTTCAAAATGAAGGGGAGGAAACATATATTTAATACTAAATATTAAACATATGATTAAAATATGGTTTAAATAAAAAAAATTCAACTCTATCAGTGAAGCGCCTGAGCTTTGAAAGATATACCGTTCACATTGCCATTTTGAAGCTATGTCTCTCACAGTCTTGTTCGATTCCTGTCACGTTCGATTTGGTCTTATTCCCAAGTTCGACCACGATATATATATATATATATATATATATATATATATATATATATATATATATATATATATATATATATATGAGTCTCTTAGTCAAAATATGATTTCGCATTTGACAAACGAAAGTTGATCTTCAAGTATCCTTGAACACCAAGGTCAAGGCAAAATCATGATCATCGTAATATGTTTCCCTTCAAACAAAACAACCTTTGTTTTGGTCATTTTTTCCATAAAACGTTTGCTTGAAGTAATTTTCTGGAGTATTGTTTCAAATAACTGTCCACCCTGTATATGCGCTATACCATTTTCGTTTACCATTCTGATTAACTCCGCTCAAGGTGCGCTTACACGTGCAGAGTTTGAAGGAATTGAAATGAATTTTTTTTTTCATAAAGCACATCAGATATTGCTATGTTTCCAAAGTTATCTCGTACAATTTTTCGTGTTAAAAACACTTTTAAACCTATTTCGGTATTTATACTTTTGTTTTGTAGTGTACACTAATATTTAACATGGACAATATAACCTAACATTAACAATTTTATATCACTCTAAAATATTATTGAGGGCCAATAATTATTATTGATCATAAAAACAGTATATTTTAACTCTCATTCTCTAGAATTTTAATGATAACTCAAATTAGTATTCTATATTTTATGAGAGATATTTATTTATGATCAAGAAAAGCTATTATTTGTAATTAGTATGAATGATTATAGTTTACGATTAATCGATCATAAAAAGAATAATGTTAATAGGTATTAATTTTTTCTTGGCATACAAAATAACATTATTTACCATCAGAGCGTTTGGGAGAACTAATTATTTGTATTGCATTTGTAGCTAGAAATTTTGATACTTACCAGATTGTACACAAAAGAAAAATTGTTTTTATCGTTAAAAATGTAACAGAAAAAATGATAAGAAACAAAATTACAGTATTTTTCTACAACTTTACTTCTTATATATTTTCTATTTTTACAATATTAAGGGAAATATACCAAATTTCGTGTTTTCCCCTCCCTCTAAACCCTCCTTATATACGTTTATCTGTCTCTGTACTCTCTAGCAGTCACATTTTTTTATCCGATTGAAATTCAATTTGGTATTTGGGGCGCTTTTGGTATTTCAAACGTCAAGTTCGTTAATCGGTAAAATCGGACAAAGAGAAAGCGGGTTTAAAGGGAAGGGGAAACACAAAATTTGGTATATTTCCCTTAATATTGAAAAAATAGAAAAATATATAAGAAGTAATATACACTAATATTATTTACAGAAATAGTTACAATTAAATATCTCTGTAAATATTAGAGTTTGAGAAAAATGATCACGTAAAGAACTATAGCAAACATGATTTTCTACGACTTTACTCCTTATACATTTATCGATTGTTCTAATATTATGAGAGATATTTTATATTTTGTGTTTTCTTCTTTCTTTATGCCCCCATTTCCTCTTTGACCTACGCCATTTATTCCAAAAATTCCAAAACGCAAATTCCAAAATCATATCAGAGACGACATTTCTTTTGATCAGACTGAAATTGTGACCGCTAGAGAGTGATTTATGTATTTCAAGTTAATTCGCTAAGTTGACGCAGCTCCTTCTGCGTAACGAATTTTTTTACGTCATAACTGTAACAACACCTTGATGATTACGAATATTCTATAACGTTGATGTGATAATCGAATCAAAACTTCGACTATGTACATTAAAATAATTGCCACATAGTTTTGTTTTATTTAATTCTTGCTGCATCAAGCGTACTCACTATACGTAAACAATGTGAGGTAAACGTTTACTATCGATATTTGATTATGGCATGGAGTTAAATAATTTATGAACTAAAGTTATTAGTTGTTCAGCTTCAATGGAATAATCTCTATTTTAAATAATCCCAACAACAACAAAAAAGTTTATCAAAACCAAAACAATAAATCAAAGCCGAATAAAAAAAAAATAGATAAATAGTTTATGAATATAGTTTTAAATATAGAATATGAAGTGATGAATATAAAATAGAAAAATAAAAACTGAATAAACCTAAACTGTTCTAGATAATTCTAAACTACACAGAACAATAATAACACAATAACAAAAACATATTTTCTATTCATAGTATTATTATACACAAATAGATACTAGATGTTGCAAGATTGCAGATATAAATTTCTTGGATATATCTTCCGATTCATAGGAAGGGGAAGGTAGCAGGAAACAAATGATAGCAGGTACAATGGCGTGAGATGAGCCCGGCTTATTGACAAAAACCGGAAAGAGATATAATTTCTGGTTAGGGTGCTTACTGATCACTCGCATGAGGTTGGAGAATTCTGTTACAGGAAATGATTATTTGCCCTTCCATTTTCTGGGCACGGAGCAGGTGTAATACTTGGCTAGAACGAACTAGGAACGGAACAAGAGGTTGAGGAGATGAGCTGTTTAATGGTCGGTAAAAAATGCCTAGAAAGGCCCACTTCCAGGCTGCACCCTTCCCTTATTACATCTGTCCACATAACATAGTTCTGACCTATCAAAGCAAAGCCGAAACTGGTGAAGCTTAAAATGTGATTTTTGGACGGATTTTCTAATCTCACTCTTTAACAAAATGGCAAAGGGAGCGTCAACTGATTATTATACCTATTTAAAGATGTCAAATAATCGATGTGAAATTTGATGAATGTAGACAGACACGTGTTTAGGGATTTTTGGACAAGCCAACCCAATCCTTCGAAGTGTGAAAAACGGGGTCAAATTTATATTTCTCCTGTCAATCTGTGAAATATGACGAATATTTTCAGTTTTTTCAGGTTTTATATAAAGCAAAAAAACATTATGTTCTCGAACCTTTCATACAGGGTATAAAAAAAATTGCATACTTTAAAATCTTTTTTATGCTAGATAACAGTACATTAATAAAATTTTACAAAATCTATAACTGTATAACTGTATTTTAGCGGGAGAAAAAATAATTTCAATTACTTATGTTGATTAAAATAATTAATTATTACGTTCGATAATATTTTTTTTTAAATAAACTATATAATTCAAAGAATATTTTAAAACAATATTTATCACAGTGTCTAATTTATTTACATAGTTGTTTGCTTATCAGATTTTTCTGAAGGTTCATATATTCAGGGTGAGATGCCCCAAATGTCTTGTATCACCTGTAACCAAGAGATTCGCAGTTAAAGATGATGTGGCTGGATCTTTCTTTCTCCTGTCTGCGCATAATAAATTCATTGTAGAGTCCTAATAATTGTGTGTAGGTGCTTGCAATTATGAATAAAACCTTCTAAACTTTGATGTTTTTTCTTGTGAGGAATATACCTAATTCATAGTGTCATACATTCCAAATAAAAAGACGTAAAGACAAACAAATGAAATATCGTAGCCACGATTTGTCTACCGAAGCACCTAAACGGAAGCATTTGAAATTCTTACATTGTGTAAACAAAACAAAAAACAATATGTTTTCGAACCTTCAATATATGGTATAAAAAATCACTATACCGTCTGTTTTGGACAGCTTTGCCAATAGAGAATCAATGTTAAATATTATTTACTATATAACTACACAATGATTCATAAAGAAATAAAAATAGTGGGGGTACTACAGAGTAAATTAAGTGGACATCACTAAATCCCCACTCTTATATGACATCAAACAAACATCATAACACAAGCAGCCCAGATGTTTGTAAGTATGTGGATGGATGTATGGTTTATAGTAAATATTTTATTTATTTATTTAACATTGATTCCCTATTAGAAATGCTTTTGAAAACAGACTGTATAAAAAAAAATTTATAAAAAAAATAAGTATTTGGTATTACGCAAAACATTCTTAAAATAGTGTCGGACAATTCGTAAACATTCTGTACATTGAAAAGCAACATGTAAATTCAACTTGACATCATTCGTGTTTTACATGAACGAACGAGAACGTATATATATATATATATATATATATATATATATATTCTGTATATGTAGATATAGTTCCTCTATTCAGTAATACCAACCTACATCATTTACTTACTACACATGTATATAAAGCAATGGTTGCCAGTAGTACCAACATTGTGTAGTGATCATATCACAAAACTCCACTACATGAATGAAATAGAAGACTATTTTATTATACACTAGAACCATATTTGTGTGACCTGTAGAATGTTTGAATGCGGTTACTAACTCTCGTTTGAGAGAAGAAGAGTATTTTGTATTTTATGTTTAGACCGGCAGCTGAATGTTTTGTGTGTACTAAAAATTTTATCTGTAAGTATTCGTATATACTTCTACATTGCACTAGATTCGATTTGTTCGATGATCCATTAGAATTCAATTAGACAAAGGCCGAGAACATTCTCGACGAAGGACAAGATCTGTGTCTTTTAGGTGGTGTAAGATCTGGGGCAAGAATATTGGTTCCGCAGGGACACATGTGTTGCACATTTGTTATTTGAATTTTCAATCATTCACCTAGGGAAACCCATTAGGAGCCATAGTTTACTATTGTCCAGATATTTTTGAGAACAATTATGACTTACTTCAGTTTCGGAAAAGATCTACAGTGCGATACCCTTTTGGTTATTTCTTCATTACTGAGGAATTCTCTGTAGATATAATCTCCACACTCTAGTGATGTAGGAGATTTCGATACTCATTTCCTTCTTAGATTATCCACTCTCTACGTGATTGAATTATCTCCACTTCTGCATGTCCGGGCACATAGAAGGTGATGAATTTATTATCTTTAACCTTCGTAAGACATTTCCAGACTATTTTGGTCCTGATCTTTTGTGTATAAAATCCGGAATTTCCGTTATTTTTTGGAACGCATGTTTTTGGCAAAATCAAGTGCATTACTTCTGCGCAAAGTTCCGATTTTTCTAGATGTTTCCATTTAACAATATTATCAAATCAAATTCGGTGTCAAAATTGGCGTGCCGCAGTTTTCATCAATTGGACCTTGTGCGAACTTATACTTATAGTTTTCCACGTATCCGCTACCGGTCTATATATGTATATATATGTATGTATATGTAGTATAACCATTTGTATTCGTTATCTTTCTTCAATAGTTGCCTGTACTTTGCCTGTTGAATATTACCAACAAGTGAAATAGAAAGAGAGATGAAATGAATTATATTATTATTATACACTCTTGGAGTAGAACATTTAGTAGAGTTTTCCTATGAATAGTTTAGTTGTTTAGTAAATCATGATTGATATAATTCATACAGAATGGACCTTTTTTTTGAGGCTTCCCTCAGAGTATTACACGATGAGTGAGACATTATAAGACCTTGAAGGTGCTATTATAAGGCACGCCAAGCCTTGATGAAAGCCATTATTGAGAGTAATCGCTATTAATAGTGCCTTGAACACAGAAAGATTCGAATACATATTTTTTGAAACTGTGGCGCTTTTAAACATATACAAAAGTAAATGAAACATCATTGGATTTGTCGAAAAAGACCAAAGAGTGATCATAACAGATACGCCTATGTAGCAATCCTTAGTTCGCAACAATTTCAGAAACAAAAAAACCTATTACTTTAGGGGATAGTAGGGTACTTTGCTTACTCTCAAATTCTTACCGGTAAAATCTAAATTTTGAGCATAATAAAATCCGAAAAATTTGACACAAAATCTTGAGTGCTTTACGATATGGAATGATTCTAATTAACTTATTCTCAAAACTGAAATTGTTGTGGCAACAAAAACATGATGAAAAACATGACTTCTTCTTTACGATTTCTTGAGATACCTTATCTTAAAGATGCACTGGAAACTACTTTAATCAAAGAATGATTGCAGAATATATATTATTTTAAAACAACCTTAAGCAGTATTTAGAAATAGTGATGATTGAAGATAGTCTGCGTAGTATTTTTTAAAAAGACTTCGTTTAACTTTAGAGATAATTTGGAAGCATGATAAATGTGTATTGTAATTTGTTAGAAGCAAATAAGATTTTTTTCTTTAACTTCCACCAAAACCAAAATGAAGTTTGTTAATTTTATAGCACCAAACAAGTCATAGAGAACCTTTTAGAGATGATTAAGGGTCTATCCACACTATAGTGCCGATCACGGTTCGTTCTCGGTCCGATCTCGGTCTGGTAAAATATTATCAAGGTCATGTTCACATTATAATGCCGATCCCGGTACGTTCTCAGTCCGATCTCGGTCTGATAATATTAAGCGGTAACATACGCTTCATCGGGTAATAGCTGACTGAACTGGGAACAGAGAACATTCCCACTATTATTCACATGCCATTTCAAGTTCAATCTCACTCAAAAATATGTTTATTCTTCGTGACTGGAGTGGGATTAGACCGTAACTTGACTGTTACCGACAGTATGGATGCACATGTTATTTCTTACTTGATAATATTTTACCAAACCGAGATCGGACCGAGAACGAACCGTGATCGGCACTATAGTGTGGATAGACCCTAACTCTCAAATACAATTTTTTCTTGTCTTTTAAACTATTGCCCTCAAACATACCCATAATAAATAATATTTACAAAAACTATGCCAGTGAAATTTTGTATTATTTTCTGAACATTTTCGGAACTAAAATCTATATAATCGATGTTTACATTTAATTTGCAAGAACATAAAAATAACCCTTCTGTATCGTTTGTAATTCATGAACCAGAATAAAAATATTTACTATACACGTTACGTTAAGTTATCCCTTTTCTTCATAGAGTGGAAAGATATTCATTGTAATATTTTTCTCAGTCATTTATTTTAATATTTTCTTTTATACAAGCGACTAAGAGAGTATCTTTCTTTTTTGTGTGTGTCTATCTATGTATGTGTTTCGATAAAAGGGTTTTTCTTCTTCTGTGTGTAAAAAACACCCCTTTAAAAAGTCTCTCGTGACAATTCATATTTCACGCAACACAGATTTTATGAAAACATTTATCATATAGACATGTGATGTTTCACCTTTTTAACAGAACACAAATGGTGTG
This sequence comes from Nineta flava, assembly GCA_963920215.1. Taxonomy (NCBI): domain Eukaryota; kingdom Metazoa; phylum Arthropoda; class Insecta; order Neuroptera; family Chrysopidae; genus Nineta; species Nineta flava. Next base: position 46,432,706 of record OY986044.1, read on the forward strand.
CGTGCAATGGATGTGTTTTTTTTTTTGTATGAATATTTTATTATTTATTTTCCTTTTTCTCAGAAAATGATCATTCACTAAATTTGTCTTAAGGGGTCACATTATAATATACACTTAGAAGTTGGCTGTCGTAAAAGATTAATTTCCATCAAATAGAAATCTTTTTGAAATTTTTGATAACTAATGGATACATACAACGCACAAAGTTTATATATTTTTACTTGGGTTGGTTTATCCAAGTGGTCGTGCAGTATAAGGCGCTCTGCTTGGAGCCGAGAGGTTGGTTGTAGTCTCAATGGTAGCAGTTTGGCAATTAAATAGAAAATTACTGGAGCGGTTAATTGGCGAAACTGTCGGCGAATGGACAAGAACAAAAGTGGCTGGGGCTATGCTTCTGAAGGTCTTCTGCAGTTTCCTTTCACGATCTCTAGAAGAATATCGGCATTACTATCAAAGTCGTTTGCAGTTGCTCAACTTTCCAATTCCTAGTTTGTATAAAAATTCCTTGCAATGTATCACTGTAAATATTACGTTTTAAGTGTGTCCCGCCCGGAAAAGCCGCAACATCCTAATCTAACCTAGCCATTACTATTGGAAATTGATAAAATGTAAAACTCTAGGAAATAATATTGAAACTTTTCATCTATCTTTTGACTTGGGAGTTATACTGTTGGCGAAACTTTTCAGTCTAAAAGAGTATATTTTATGTTCTTTTTGAAAGTGCAGGTCATATCAATCATTTTGTTATTTGATACTCTGCAATGCTCTTGCCGGTACGGCATTTCTATTACAGATAACACTATATCGATTTTAATTTGAATTGCGGTTTGTGACGATTGAAAAAAATGCCTACTTTTTAAACAAAATAAATTTTATCTAACTTTCAGAAACAATAATAATTTTTGGATTACCAACATTTGATAGATCATAGAAACAGAAGAAAATAATTCTTTGTGTAAATCGGTCACAGAGGGTTATAAAACTAATTTAGATAAAATAATTTTTTGTTATAAACTAATTTAGAAATGAAATGAAATACTAACAAACAAACAAACACAGGCAACAGCCATCAGCCAACCAGTATTGAATTAGTAGCCTGACAACGGTTTTAATTAGAAATACAAAATTACAAACAAAGAGATTAACACAGATAAATTGTTTTATGAGTGAACTAGTAAATATTAAGGTGTTTTGAATTCATTTTGATGTGGTTTTATGTTATATACATACCTATTTATTTATTTTGTACAGTCACATTCATTCAAAAATGTTCCAATATTAATTATACTGACACAATTATTTCGACGATTTATATATATATGTACACTTGGCCACAAAAGTCTATGACATTTTTCAAATTTCATAGTTGATTTGTAACCTTATTCATTGGTTTTTGAAAAAAGTTGTCTAATAAAATTTTTTACTATCATTCTAATGAACAACTTTTATCCGAAGTGTTTTTTTTGAAAAATCTATAAGGCACAAATCAATTATAAAATTTTAAAAAATGACATCAACTTTTGTGGTCCATCAACCAGCCAAGTAGTCGCGCTTGTAAAGACGTTGTATGTACTTGGAACTGGGAGGTTATGGGTCGAATCCCGACATCGGCAGTTTGTCAATTATTTAAAAAAAAGTGGGCGGTTAATTGAGTAAACTGTCGCCGTATGGGCAAGAACGAAGTAATTGGTTATGCTTGTAAAGGTTTTAAGCAATTTATGAAAATTTATTTCAAAATATTACGAAGAATATTTGTGAGTTTTGCTGCCAGGTTAAATTATTTTTTCTAATCCTTTCTGTATGAGTTAAATTCGTATTGTGCCCATTTTTTCATAGAATTGTATTGGAAATAGTGGAAATATTGTTCTGTCCAGTGATTGTATTTACCTTTGCATATATACAAATAATACTTTAAATATTGATCGAACGAATTTCCCCCTACAAACACGTATAATAAAATGGTTTTTCGAAATCTAATTATATATTCATATATGAGCAAGTTTTCACATATATATGAATATGGAATATATATACCAATGGTTTTTCGTGCATAATATCACATCTAATAATTGGCTCAATTTATCATCTTTATGATCAAAAGTTGGGAGATTTTAGAAAAATCTATCACTTGTAAGTATGTGAAAAACATGATATTTCTCAAAATCGGTTAATTTGTTGTTGAGAATAATGGGCATCATAGATATACAACCAGGGAAATTTTTGGTGAAAATGTCCGGAAAAAAAACTTTTTTACGAGGAATAATGTAATATAAATAATGGGGTTTTACATCCGTTTCTGAGATTCCACAGCCTGTAACAGAAATTGTGAATTTGATTGGCGTGGTATCAAAGACACACTGACGTCAAGTACACCTACTCCTCTATTTGTATCGGAGGTAAAAAGAAAACCTCGAGAATTTTATTTGAAAAACGAATTTTAGATTATTCTTTATAACTTTAGGATTATATTCGTTGAACAATACTGAACAGTCTTTACTAGATTGAACTTTAACACTTTTTGGAAATTGACAGGCCTTCTGCAAGGCGTCACACTTCAAATCCTCGACAATCGCAAGGAAGTCAATGTCTAATCTTCTGATCATAAAGACTTTTGTTCAGAAGAGTTGAAAGTTCATTTTTTCAAAGTTTTATAACAATTGACTTGGTCTAGTTTTTAAATAGAGAAGTTTTTTTTCACCCTGTAAAGTTAAGGACGTTTGAAAGAGTCAATTTGGTAATTAATAATACTCGTGAGTTGTGACTCGTATTGTTTCTTTTATTTTAAATAAAAAAGTAAAATCTTGTGTTTTGCTTCTCTAAAATGATAAAATTACTTATAATGATATTTCATTATTACTTTCCAAAATGCATTTGAACATACCTTCATCTTCGGCTCAAATAACTCCTTGTTTATTTAACAACAATTTGCATAGTTTTACATAAACTTCTCTGCATTTTAAACTATGTTTTATTCGATTATAAAGATTAAGTTTCTCCATAAGACCCAATGTTAAAAGTATGATTTTCAATATCAGAAAAAACGAAAAAATGCATTTAAACTAACATTTTGAATAATACCGATGAATTCGTATTGACTTTTTGAACATATTTAATTTACAGGAACTTAACCGCCTACATTACGTTAATTCTATACACACTTTTTTTTTATTCGGTAATATTTAGGACAAATTAAAAATACATTTAAAAGCTATTAACATTTAAAAGTTTGTTTCGAAGTGTTGACATATTTAATAATGACCAAATAAATTTCCAAAATACAAATACAAAATTGTGATTTGAAAAAAAAAAGAATAATTATTGTGAAGTAATAAATATATTATCACATATTCATAAAAAATTCTAATTTCTTTATTATTTTTAAAAGTGTTGAAAGGTTTATTTCAATTTTATCTACCTTGTGTTTTCCTAAGAACGGGACTTCTTGTTTTCTTTCTACAGTAATTAAAAGTTTGTTTAATATAATTAAACAAATTAATTTATAAAAGTTTAGTAATGTAGTAAATTAATGAAATTTAATTACTCAAATTGTTAGAAGTAAGAATAAAAATATAAAAACTTTGAGAAACTTGATATCAGTCTGGATATGGGAGATATTTTCCAAACGTATTCGATGAATATTTAAAAGACTAGTGTTGGACTTATAAAACCAAGTAAGATAAGGTAATATTTCCACGAAATTTTAACATAAAAGGCATTAACCAAAATAGGATCGAAATGATACAACTTCCACAAAATAGCATCCTTGAAGGGTGCTTTCGTACTCATCAAATCGTTTAAATCATAAACAAATACCCCAAAATAGAACACTATTCCGAGTTTTTCATAAATGAAAGCAAATCTATGTAAATATCGATATAAATTTATTCATTGAAACTTTTGGAACATGAAATTTCTTATAAAAAAACAAATTTTCGAATCGTCATCGTTAGTTAATAGAGCGCGTTTATTTTACGCCCGATAAAAGTCGATAACTGAATTTTGTTAACTATATCGAAGTAATTTCTTAAATAATTTTTTCAACAAATCGTCTATTAAACAAAAATATTAAAAAATATTTTTTACGAATAAACGATTTCAATTATCAAATACATGGTATGTTCCCCCTTATGGTCGTATCCTCGTCTGTCATGCGAGAGACCGGGGTTCGATCCTCGTCGGAGACCTAAAAATGTAGGAACCAAGATATCCTGAAATTACGCTATACAACCAGACATGTATTTTGCCTGGATATCAAAACCATGTATATATGAGTTTATTGGTAGTTACCAGGTAACTCAGGGAAACATGTACTGTACTCAAAGGTGCTTAAATATTGAAGAAATCTAAGATTTATAAAAGAGTACATTACATGTAAATGGCCACAAAAGTGTCGTTCTTTTGCTATATTGTATAATTGATTTGTGCCTTGTTCAATTGGTTGTTGAAAAAATGTTTCTGATAAAATAAATATACTAACTTTTATCCGAAACATTTTTCCGAAAATCGAATGAATAAAACCCAAATTATGAAATTTTGAAAAAGAACGAAACTTTTGTGGCCATGTGTACTTGGTATCGAAAAAAAAATGGCTCACTTGTGTATAATTAATTAATATTAATTAATAATGTATTTTTAACCCTTCATAATTGTATGTTTTTCTGCTCCAGAAAAGATAAATCGTTTACAATAAACAATTTAAAAATATATTTTTCTAACGCAGCGCCATTATTCTATAACGCGTGTACGCGTTAGGGGAAGATTATAATTTTATTGCAAAATTGCCGGAGAGCATTTGTATGGTAGCTATAAACAGCCAATCGGGTTTTAAATCTTTTTTTTTTTTATAAATCAAATCGAAAAAGAAACAATTTTTTTCAATAAATTATTCGCATTAATAAGTATATCAAGATTATTGTTTTTTTTTTAACTTCCGTTATTTTAATATTTAAAAAATTGTAGGAGCTACGTTAACCAAACAAATTTTCTCCATCCGATGTATTCCAGATTTCCTCTATCCTCTAAACCCCTCTTTCAACTTGCCCATTTATGAAATTAGTCTTTCAAATACCAGAAGAACGTGTAGCATAACAAATTATATTCCGATCTGACTGAAATTGTGACGTGTAGAGCGAATACAGTCACAATAGTATATAAAGCTGATGCTTTGAATTATACTATCCTCACCATAAATACGTTTTAAATGGGTTGCAAGATTTAAAAAAAAAATAGCGCAATAATAAAAATAATCGAAAAAACGATCCTAATAAATATTTATTCAAGTAAAAGCAACGGCAGAACGGCAGTATTTAAGAAAAAATATTGATAAAATATAAAATTGGATGTGTGTAAATAATTTAATTCATTTTCGATGTAAAACGCTCTATATATTTTCTAAATAAAAAATCTCGAATATAAGTTAATAACTCTTAGCTAGAATCATAAATGCGTGTTAAATGAAAATACAATGAATTAATGGATAATAAATCAATTTATGGAAGTTAAATGTGATGTAATTAGATATCTATATATACTTAAACACATTATTATATAATTTAAAGGTATATCATGTTATATAATAGACATATTATCCCTGATCCACTTTCGTAAATATTCGATGATGCGTAAAATTGCTCCAGATTTAAACGATTCAATGAGTATTATAATACGAGGTATCCATTCTCTCTACTCTTACGTATTATTGACTGTATCGTTTTCAAAATATATTTTATACTTTATACAGTTAAATAATGATATTACTACCATTTTTTTTAATGATGACATGCATTCAAGTTTGCTAGAAAAATAACCCGAGAAAAAATATTTATCCATATGTAATTATCACTAAAGTATTATCCTCATCCTACATTGAACCCAATCTTAGATAAGTGGGTATGTGAAATGTTTATGGCATACGAGTGAACAATAGGGAATATGCATGAAAATTTTTTTTCACTTGAATGGAAGCATATTTACTTGACAAATATCAAGGTAAAATTACTTTTTAAATAACTTTAAAAATAAGCGAGATATGAATGATTGAAATTCCCGATTAGACAAAGAGAGTGATAGCCCTCTTCATATTTTATGTGACGTCATATTACACTTTCACCATTTGAAATACACGTAAAACTCCGTTTTTAGTATTTTTGCAAGAAAGAGACAGATAATAATCTTTAAAAGCTTATAGCTTTCTTGATATTTGTCGGATTTTAATTTCGTTTTTAAATATTAATACAGTATTAACAGTATTTTCATATTCTGAAAATAAATGTGAAAAAAAATTTTCATGCCTATTCCCTATTGCATTCTTTATTTTTATGGTCCAGAACTCAAACGGCTAAGCGGATCGTAATGAAATTTGACAAGAAGATAGATTATATCCTGAGGAAGGATATAATAGGCTATCTTTTGTCTCAAAAAATAATCTTGAAGGGGGTGAATATTAAAACAAATACATACAAGTGAAGAAAATTTTTCTTCTCCATTTTAATAATAATCATTTTCTAGACTAATTTTGACCCAAACAGTACGAAAATCAGGTTCATTTTAACGTCCAACCAACACATTTCAAAATTTTGCCTATTTAGCTTTCATAAAATATGAACAAACGTAAGATGATTTTTTAACTGTACAATAAATAATTTCATATATTTATGTAGGTTCAATTATTTTGAATGAAACTTTTTTGCTGACGGGTATACGATTTCAAAGCTCTCTGACGCAAAATAGATGATACTACTCAAAATTTTGTTGAAAGTGCAGACATAATGAATATAATATGTTACGTTTGTACCCCACATCCATGTACGGATATAAGTGTACGCATATAGCATGGATATACACATTTATATACATCATAAACACACAGATGGATGATGAAAGGACGACCGGAAAGGACACACAATACATATAAACACATACACACACACACACACACACACACACACACACACACACACACACACACACACACACACACACACACACACACACACACACACACACACACACACACACACACACACACACACACACACACACACACACACACACACACACACACACACACACACACACACACACACACACACACACACACACACACACACACACACACACACACACACACACACACACACACACACACACACACACACACACACACACACACACACACACACACACACACACACACACACACACACACACACACACACACATAAAGTTCGTTCTCTCTGTGAACTTTATTATAATTCTATTTATTATCCAGATTTTGTTTGAAGAGAATTTTCGAAAATCTATTATTTCACCATCGACCATCATTTTATTATTTGAATCATATAATAATAATGATACATACTTTTGAAATACACTGTATTAAGGTTTTACGTGCAAGGCAACGTTTTTCCAGAGAGATTCAGTTTTCTAAGAATTAGTTTACGATAATAGGAACGTAACACGTAGTAGATATAAAATTTCAAATTCGCCCCAATACCTAGATAAGTTTTTGTATTATAAATACGTATTTCGACTACAATGTAGTCATCATCAGTATAAATTAGCTAGTCGTAATTTACTTTTTGGCAATTAAAAATAAATAGAAAATCGAAATTAATAGAGAAAAACAAAATAAATTTCAATATGATAAATTTTATTGAAATTACTTGTTAAAATTACTTTCATTCAATTTACTCTTGTTAACATCACTCTTATTCAGATTACTCTTATATTGTCTCAGGATATGTTATTCGTTGCTAATTTGGTGACAGTTTCACCCCGAAATTTATTATATTTTAATTTTTTTTTTTAATTTTTTTTTTTAATTTTTTTTTGTCTATTGATTTTGATTTTCTATCTATTTCTAATTGTCAAAGAGTAAATTACTGACTAGCTAATTTATACTGATGAAGACCACTTTGTAGTCGAAATACGTATTTATAATATAAAAACTGATGTAGTTATTGGGGCGAATTTGAAATTTTATTTCAAAAACCTAGAGTTCTCATTAATTATCACGTAGTAGATAGACAATATCTGAAACTATAACTCCCTAAAGACAAAAATTCAAAACACTTAAAATTAAGTAGTAAAATTAAACTATCTGAGATTATGTTAGAAATATAAACAAAATCTTCTGACGCATAGTTTAGAACATATTTTGATGTACACAAAAAACGAAAAATGGCCAGAGGATGCATGAGCCGATTTTGTCCATTCACGAACTAAATTGTAGTTCAATAAGACGTCCAAGAAATTAAAACCCATAATATCCTCTTGTTTTAGAATTTTAGCGTTGACAGGCAGACGGACAAACCTCCGGGAATGAAATGGTTAGAACACTTTATGAATCCTTGTATCCTTGTGTTTTTTTCTCCTATCAATATTTCTAACCGATTCAAATTTGTAAAACCCTTATATTTATGACAAATATTCAGAATATAAAAAATGCATACACTTTCAGTAAAATTTAATGTAGCATATTTTTTGGAGTATAATAAATTTTCCAACAACAAAAAATTAATAACTATGATCTATGGCTCTACTAATTATGCACGCATTTAAAATATAAAATATTATTAAAATTGAAACCTTTAAACTGCGTGTATTTTATATTATATTCTCTATACCCATTATACTGATACCAGTCTCCATATTATATGTTACATATACTCGTATATATTATGACGTTACAATCCATTGGGTCGGGTAGTAACTTTTTTTCCCATATTTAAAACAATGCAAAAAAAATGGGATTTGTGTTGTTGGTGGTATTCATCTGAATTACATAGAAGTGGCCTTAATTCCGTCCGTATATAGTTAGTTTTATGTGCAAAGGTACACTACAATATTGTATTTAATTCACAAAGCATATTATTATATAAATTTTAAATTAGGCTTATTATTCATTCTAGGCTATATGATATAAATAAATTTTATTATATGTTGTAATACCGAGTGTCACGGTCATCAATTCTAAAAGACACAACGTTTCCAGGAAACGTTTAAAAGCCGAAAAGATAGTAGCCAGCAGACTTTACAGGGTTCATATTGAGTTGAACTTTTTTCTATTCGATGAATCTCATTGAATAGGAAGTTTATATAGCTCCATGACATGGATATTCTGGCAGAATGGCAGACTTAAAATCTTATAGATTTTGTAATTTCTTATTGACATAGAAAGTTTAAAATCATTAAATGTTCACTTTAAATCAAAAAATAACCTACCGGGTTTCATTTTATCAATATTAAGATAGATCTTCCAAATTTCGCGTATACCTTTCTCTCCCAATCCGCCCACCTTTTCCCTTGGCCGATTTTAACCATTAACGAACTGTTAAATATCAAAAGAAATGCGACATTATTTCCATTCTTTGACATCTTCTTGGTACGTTCGATGGACATTTCACGAAATTTGGCCAAAATTTGAAACAATAGCTAAATTTTCTTCGAAGATTCGTTAACCAGCTTTTACAAAAAATTAGAGCAAAACCAATTGGCCAGTTTACTTACAGTTACTTTGACTTGACCTATACGAATTATGGAAGTCTTTTCAGTTTCCAAATTTACTGTCAAATTGCAACTTATTTCTTATAATCAGATTGAACTTGATTTTTCTAAATGGTCTAAGATCCGGCATTAGAAAACCTTCCCTCATCTATTAATTGATTGAAATATTATTGAAAACGCTTATTGCAATATAAACAATTTGGCAATGTAATGCCTGCCAAGGTAGTTCTGCTGCAATTAACATTAATTAATTAATTAAAAATTGATTTTTTTTATAATTAAATCCCTCACGTGTTAATTGAATTTTGCTTGTTAATTAACAAAGTATATGATACGACAAATCTTGTAATAGCAGGCAGCGCTGCTTATTACTGCTACGGTTACCTGCAGCCAGGTTTTCAAACTTAAAGTAAACTTAGCTTACTTCCCTCATATATTAATTGAAAAATATTTAGCTAATTTAAAAGTTAAGAATAATTAGAATGCATCCATAACTGGCAGTCATCTTTAAATCCATTAAAATCAATTGCAGCCTATATAAAAAAAATTTTAAAAAATAGAAAAAAAACCTTGTAGTGACAGAGAGAGACTATTGCATTATTCAACGTAACAAACAAGGAAAGTATATGATTCATGCATTTGTAGAGCCTACTCCATTTTTTAGTACGTACAAAAATTGAACCTTGTTTTTCTCTCGTAAATTGTTTACAAATAATTTTTCATACTTCTGTTTACTTTTTAAGTTGCTATACTTATGAATGAAATGAACAGATTTTATACTGTTCGGAAAATATTTGATACTATTCTACAATAATACGATTCTTTCGGTACCGTATGGTATCCCAAATTATCCTTACATATATTACCTACAGTATAATGGAATTCATACCGCCAAAACAATGTGTCCTTCTAATTTTAAACAATAAATTCAAATTAATAATGTTATGTATTTAAGAAAATAAACTTTCTTACTTCTATATGAAACATGTTCCGTCTAACGATATTTGTTACCAACAGCCAATATACATATCCCAACTTTCTTTAGGAAATCATTTAATACGGTCTGGAGGACTTAAAATGGATATTAAAATGAAAATGGTTATTTATTAAAGTCAAAGTTTAAATTAGGACTTATTAACGAAAAAGCAGGGGTGTTTTTCATACTTCATAACAAATTATTATGAAATATCAAATGTAGTATACGAGTATATAGGTTATGGCGCTCACGCTTTCATATACCAAATTGCATGCCGATAAAATGAAAACAGTGACCGCTAGAGTGATTACAGACACATATATATGTATATGTTACGGTAAATGTACACTCTTGGGAAATGTACACTTTTACCGTAAAATGTGTACATTTCCCAAAAAGTTAGGTATATGTGAACTGAATATAATGTACATGTACATTTCCCGGCAAATGAGTACTCTTGCCTTCACGTTTTGGTAAATGTATACCCTTACCTTTATGTTTTAAGAAAAGTTGGTAAATTTTGGCACGATTACGATAAAAATATGCAAAATTCCAACAGAGAGCTAAAACATGATGAAATTGTATGATGAAACATGATGAAACCCAACCAGGAATAACCCAACTCGACTCAACCCAACTCGACAAAACCCAACACGACAAAACCCGACCAGGCCCAACCTAACCAGACCCAACCCAACTCGACCAAACCCAACCCAACTCGACCCATATCGATATCTCTATTTCGTATTTTGCGATTTCGTATTTTGTATGCTCACATTTACCAAAACGACATGGTCATTGTGAATTCAATGTACATTTCCCTTCTTTGAAATTGTAAATGTTAGTTGAATGCACATTACCCAAACGAGGAGGCAAATGTGCACATTTACCGGAAAATGTGTACATTTGCCGCAATATCTACTTTTACCGTAACATATATATATATATATATATATATGTATATATATATATATATATATATATATATATATATATATATATATATAAATTTTACAGATGGTGATTATAAAGATATCAATCTACTAGGTACGATGGACATTTGAGGAAATTTTTGCGAAATTTTGACTTCGGTACGGGACCAATAGCTCTATTTCCTTTCAGGAAATTCGCTAAAACTAAACAAAAGATTTTCGGTCAGTTCAGTGGATTTAGCAGAAATGGAATTAAAAATATTATTAACAAAAGTAATAACAGGCGATTTTCCTGTATTTTGGACCAATTAGAATCTTCGGGAACCAATTAGAATCTACAATTCCCCAAAAACATGGTATCCAGTATTTCCCTCCGCTTTGGAAATATAATCAATTTGAAATTTGTGAAAATAACTTTAGAAATGTCCCAAATTGGCACTCGTAACTACCGTATATCGAAAGCCAAATGAATTATTGTATAAATGTTTCGTATATGTTCATTAAATTTGTTTCCATTAAAAATTTTGGGGTCTTAAAAAAAACATTAACTTTGTTGTATGTAATCACAGTTTTCTAATAGTTAATAGCCATGTCATTTTTCTTTTTGAAATATTTCTAAAAAAACATTTCCAGCCAGCGAATTTACAATTTAAATTGAACATGGTTAAACGAAAAACGAAAATTTAATCAACGCTCACAAATAAAATATATATAAAAAATGTTACTTACAAAATAAAAGCCTCTATATAATTTTATTTTTGATTTCATTACGGCAAAATAATATTTGTTATGAGAAAAAAAAAACGAATTTTTTATTTTATTTTTTTAAAGAAAATCACTTGAAAAATAAAAAAAACACTCACTTTTTTAAAAACGTTGTGAAAAAGAGGAAAATTTAGACAGAGAGCGTACGAGCGGAATGGGAACGAAATGAGAAAAATTCTTTGATGTCTCTAGAGACTTAATGTTGTTTTAGAGATAGATAAGATGAAAACGACACAACAATCTAGCCAGTAAACATAAGGGCATAATAATAACACGACTTGGAGGGAAGTATGGCATATGTATATACGAGTTTAGTGTCATCAAATATAGGTATGTAACTATACTTTGTTCAAGGTATATAGTCCAAGAAAAGGTTTAGATTTTCCAATTATTAAATTGAAATTTAAAAAAAAATTTTTTTTTTTACTATAGATTTGAAAACACAGTTCCTTCATTAGAAATAATACCATTTTTACTGATGATGGAACTGTGTTTCCGAAACTCTAGACAAAACGAGTTTTTACCTGCGCCTTCGGCACGCTTTATTGATGTATCTCCGGCCCCCGTACTTATAAGACTAAAAATAAAAACCTCAATGTAATTTCTCACCACTTCCACTACTTTAAATATATATAGTTCCCACCGCTTCAAATTTTAAAAAAGTTCTAGTGTATTGCTTCTTCTAAGTTCTTTATCATTTCCAAACTTTTTTATTTGACTTCCAACACATGCAAAGATAAGATAAAACGTGTGTGCTTTTGCAATCTAGGAGTTAAAGATGTCTCAGGTAATATTGTGGCAAAACTATATGGAAAAAGTTTGAACACCATATATTTTTGATTTTAAAACAGGAAAGTTGTTTGTGTTTGTGCTCGTTTTTTTTCTCTTATGATCTAAATCGAAAAATCTTTGTTGACTTAACACAATCCAGACAGGTTGACGAGCTACTGAAAAGTGTATTAAAATTAGAACATTTTGTGAACAGCTTTTTTCCACGAGCAAAATTTACAATCGCTACAAACTTATAATATCCTCAAATATATATTGTATGAATACAGGATATCATCTATAAAAATTTAAAAAAAAATCGATAAGGTGATCTCAAAAACGTATTTATTCAAGTAAATACAACGAAAGTATATGAACAAATTTTTTTTAGAAAATGTGAAATTAACGGTGGCATACAACGATTTAAATTCCTTTTGCGATGTGAACAAAACAATATCTGGATAAAGTATCTCGAATAGAATTTCCGAATATAATTTTACAAAAATAACTGTACGTAACACACTTAAGAGATTTTCTACGTTGTAAATAACAATATTTAATAGATATGTTTATATTACAATGATGCGTCTCATACTTTTACTCAGTATAACAATTTAATGGGGTATGCATTCATTTTTTATAATATACATTTATAGTATCATCGTTAACTGCTCACATGCTAGTACCCTTCTCAATCATATCACGTGAATTATGTTTCATAGTTCATACTCATAATTCGAAGAAAAAAACAACTATTTTGGCAGTATGAAATGCACTATGCAATCGTGAGGCAATCACTCGTAAAAGGATTGCATTTATAGCTGGAGCTTTATTCTTACTAAATGAAGAAAAGCAACTTAATCCACGTAAAATCGTCGGTTTGATCAAGGACTTGAACCTGGGAATCCTACTAAATAGGAATATCACATGTATTGTGATATTCCGTTGATTAAGTTGCAGTCTAAAAAAATGTATAGAATACAATATGATTAATTTACTTATTCTATCAATGATTAATAATTGGACATATGTTGTACTAAGCAAGAAATATTTTTGAAGGTGATTATTCAATATTTTTAGGGTCGCAGTTTCAAATTATTTTCCATTAAATATCGAATAGATTTTTTTTTAAATCGCCAAGATATGTTTTTTTTTTTAAAATTAGTTTATGTTCAACTATATATTTGTTCTGAAAGAAATGTAGAGAAAACTTTTCCAGTTTTATAAAAAAAAGGAGTATGCGCGAATCGTTTACGCATACCATCCATGTTAAAAATTTCAACTTAGATTGCAAATATATCACTTCACCATCGGTGAAAAAAAAATTTATTTTAATAAATGCAAAACAGTAAGATTAAAATTTTATTTATGTTTTAATCAAAAAATAGGTTTAAGATTTAACTACCTTAAACATTAGAGGGTCGATACTATTCTTCAAAGTAGGATAAAAAAAGCTATGTGAACTATCATCCAGTAATGTTTTCTTCAAACATAATTCTTTCGTTTCCATACTTTACTTATTTGAGATAAACAGATAACATTCAATTTATATAATAATTTTGATTAAAATATCTATAAAAACAATCTTTCGCGTGAGTGTAACAACTATAGCGTGTGACAAAACGTTAAATTATAGATATATGGTGGTAACATTTTAATAAATAATAAATCATTCTACGTAATAAACGAAGTAGTGTTCTATACAGTCAGTAGTTAACCAACATGTGAAAACGGCACCGTGAAAACGACACCCTAAAGTATTTACAAAATTTTAGCGTGTCGTATTTATACACACATACACACACACACACACACACACTCACATCGTAAAAACTTAATCAAGTAAACGTGATTGCTTGCTGCTACCCCCATACCAAAATAATATATCCTTAAAAAATATTATATATATACTACGATTAAAAGGATTTTGAAATAATTAATGTGTAATTAAGTTGAAATTCGTTTTTAATTAATTATTTAATCTTGTTTTTTTTTTGTTTGCGTCTCTCTTCTTATTACGACCGACATGCAGTCGATCGTTAATGTCTTGTATGACGATAATGTATAAGGTGGAAAAACTACGGTATTGCTTTTTAATTGAAACTAATTTGACAAAGATAAATGATTTACCTTTTTTTTTTTTGTCTTTTTAAAGTAATGTTATATTGAGATCATTGGATTGTCTTTGGATTTCGATTTACAGCATACTGAATGGGTTATAAAGCCCCACTTGGACTGTAGAAAATACATATGTTGGTCAATTATTACTCGTATTTTAGTAAACCCTAATTAGCTAACTGTGGCACTTTAAAGCGGAATAATTGGATCTTTGCATTGAAAAAGTGCACATGATATACTCCAAATACTCTTAGACCAACTAAACAATACCGTACACAAAGGGATATTCGATAAAAGTAAAAAGTAAAAAAAAGTAATTCTCCCCGCAACTTTACATGTAGAGAAGGTATTATAGGCCCAAAAAGTATCGCCGAGTTTTCACAACCTAGGATGTAATTTGTGCCTTATTCATTCGGTTTTCGAGATAATGCATCGAATGTTGTTCATTATAAATAAACCAACAACTTTTATTAGAAACACTTTCCCAAAAGCCGAATGAAAAAGGCACAAATCAACTATAAAATTTTGAAAAAAGACGACTGCTTTTGTGGCCCATAATAGATAGAAAGATAGATAGATAAAAGTACTGCACTTCGACCTTATGGCCCATTGTGATCTCTCTCCTATTTCAGTCTGACGAGGTTCGCTCCTTTGCTTGCTTATCATGTTTTCCTGTGGCTTCATGTTTTTCTAGGCTTCTGAAAAGTAACTCTCCTTTCTTTGCTAAGATATTTGCTTTTTTTAAATCTGTTTCTCCAGCTCCTAGTAGTTCCTCTAGAGTCTAGGCAATCTCTGACTACCCCTGAGGTGATTTCAGTCGCCGACAATGTGGCTCATAGTATCCTGAAATAGCCATTTTTAAGATTTTATGTCAAAATATTATTCACTTCATCAATATGTAAAACCATCTCATAGTTTAGTTTGACTACAGAGCCCTAAAAGTGATATTTTCGAACGCAACGAACACAAAAGCAAGTCAATGAACGTGTTTCTGCGATTCCGCATTTTTTCTGCGAAATACATTCAAAAATGTTTGTAAGTTTTCAAATAAGCTTTCTGTTACATAGATATCACTGTATGGCAATATTGATGTATCGAAAGGTGATGTTTGATCGAACAAAAAAACTTTTCAACGAAAAATTTAATTAAATACTTTTGTCTACATTATTAATTAGATCTTATTAATATTGAAAAGTAAGTATGTATACAACAAATTCTTACTTTCCCCACCCTTTTCACCTCTGTAGAATAAATTCTTAACTTATTGTATATATTTTTTCTCGTTAAATAATTGTAATTTTTTGTACCGATACTCTTAATTAAATATTCTAGACGGAAAATAAACGAGAAATAAGTGGAATAGAATTATTTTGTACGATAAATATTTTAAATTATTCTATAAGTACATTATTGAATCATGTTGGTGTTTTTAAACAAACATTTTCGATTTCGAATTTCTCCGAAATATATATTTCAGCAAATCGTTCCTTTTTCTTAAGAATTTTAAAAGAAACTTTTTGAAATTCCATTCAAAAATGTTGTATGTCAAAAAATTGTATTTTAGCAAACTAAATATATTTGGAAAAGATAATAGAACTGGAATAAGAAAGATTTTCGATTGAAATTTTTCTGGTACTGAAAAAGTAGGTTTTCTTTGAAATATTAATACTTATTTAATAAAATCGTTTCAAATCACCATCGAGATTACCTTAAATTCGATTCAAACCATTTTAAATTGATATTTTATGTTAGATTATAGTTGAAGTGAATTTATTAAGCAGCCTCTATTGAGCTAAAAGTTAAGCTAACCAGTCGCCAATTATTTTGGAGAACAAATGCAAATCAAATATAGCTTTTTTGATTCCCCATAAATAAGTTATTTTAGGGACCATCATTGAATTTCTGTATGTATGAAAATTAGTTTTCTTCACCGATTTTTTTGTTTTCGCTAGGCAAAGACGTCGTCATGTGATTATATTCTTAAATTTCATTGCGTTCAATTAATTTTAATTTTTTTTTCTGCTAAAAAATGTTTATAATGTTTCCATATCAGGACACCTTTTCATCTGGATTTAATTTGGTGCATTGGAGTGTAAGAATGTCAGAGAAAAGGCAAGGTATCCAGGTCCAAACCTAAAATATATATTTATTCTTGTCCATACGCCGACAGTTTAATAAATTAACCGCCACATTAAATTTAAGTTAATTTAATTGACAAGCTGCCAGTGTCGAGAATCGAACCAGCAACGTCCCAGTTCCGAGTAAAGCGACTTTAACAACTGGACCACGCGGACTGGTAATAATATTACTTTGAAGTCAACTTTTAACTTATTATTCTAACATATTATTTGTGTATTACATATAATATAATATTTATAATTTATTCATAATACGTTATATAACCGCTCCAAAAAAACAATCCAAATAACATCCAATTCTGGTTCATGCATCCCGTTTGTCGTCTCTTAAACTCTCTTAAAATCATTATAAAACTATTATTCTAGTTCTAGAACTAGAACGAACATACAATAAATTTAGTATTCGTTCTAGAAATGTATCCATAGAAAAGAATGATTGTGTATACTACATGTAACACAAAAAATATATAATAAAATAAAATAATCGTATGTTATTGTTGTTGTTGGGTTACATAAATGACAGTAAATAGTATTGTAGAAATACTAGTAACTCACACAAATACACAAACCAGTCAGTCCTACCAACAACAGTAGTCGTTGTGTATCTACCAACCTCCTCATATAACAAATGGCATAAATATAATATTATATAAAACATTTTACACATCACATAATGTTTTATAAAAATAAATTTTTTTTTTGTTTGTAAATAAATCGGTTGATCTATTTAATATATTACCAAATTTATTTTTAACATCTGTGTTAGTTTATATAAACTCGGCCTTGCGCACTACCGTGCTCTAGATTAAAAATGTGGAAGCGCAGTGAAGTAGAAAAAAAAATCATCTAAACATCTTTCAGTCCATATTAAAAAGGTGGAGGCTGTGTGAAGTTTGTTAAGGATACTATAAGTAAAATGGTATTGGCTTTGAGAAGTCTTGTACAAACAACTTTTATTCGAAACATTTTTGTGGGACATCAAATGAAAAAGGCATAAATTAATTTTGAAATATGAACGCTACTTTTGTAGTCCAATGCGTTTAAGTTATTCAAAACCTCTTTTGAATATTAGCTAGTCAATATTCTAAAGAGATGTAGCTATATTTAATTTTGCTTATCTGGTATAGAGATACACTGCACTGCAAGTATAGTGGCACACTTTGAAAAATTTATTTAAACTATTTTTATTTTTTTGCATCTGAACTTAATTTTTATCAATTTGTATATGTTTTTGTGAATATGGGGGTAAAATTTAAAAAAAAAAAAAAAAACCTTAGAAATTGCGGTAAATAAATTTATTAAAAAAATATATAAAAATTTGAAAAAGTATTAGTATTAAAAGTAATTTTGAAAAAGTATTTTATTTTGACTTTCTTAGGAGGTAACAGATGCTACCACCTCCTTTTGCTCTAATAACTGCCTAAAGACTTCTAGAGATACTTTTAATTCACTTCGCCTATCTTTCCATTCCTGCATTAAACCTATTATGAGCTCCTGTGAGCTATAAGAGGATTAATTCATCTACCTACACATCGGGCATATTCATCCCAGAAATGTTCTATTAGATTTCACTCTGGATTATGTAGTGGCCATCTCAAAATCTGAATTTAGGTAATTTCATTTTAATGTACACCGTTCGGAATTGCTTTCTACTGCTTCTGAGACTGCCCAATGGATTCTTATATTAGATATAGTGCAAAAACTCTTATAGAACGACTTGCATAAACGAACTTACGACCTAGAAGGCCAGCCGTAGCACTGTAAATCATCAAAACTTTCGTCAAAAATAAAAATATTGTTAAAACGTTTGAAAATATTTAAAAATATTTGTTAAATTGAATAATAAATAGATTTTCGTCAAATAACGATTAATTGAATTCAAAATGTCTAAGACTATAAACTTCCCTACGCTTCCACAATAAATTGAATGTTTCGTATATTAAAACAAGACGACACATAAATAACTTGACATTTTTATAATATTTTATGTTCCAATATACAAATATATATATATATATATATATATATATATATATATATATACATAATATAAAATAAAATGAATCATTCGATAAATAAATGGGAAAAATATTTTATCTATTTTAATAACATGTAGTTTTGTTTTGTTAGTTAAAGTGAAGTTACTAGTAGTCCTGTTGAATGATGTCCTGTTTTCTATATATTATTGTGTTGTTGTTGTTGTTGTTAGTGTCCTTTCATCCCGTTGTTGTTACGTATACAATCATACATTCATACATGACTACTATGTTTTAGTGTGGTATTTATTTATGTTTGAACACATCACACAAAAAAATACAACATTTTGAGATACACAAATAATAATAACAACATTGTTTTCATATTGTTTTATGGTTTTAGTCATATATGAAAATCACATCGTATTAACTATTTTACAGTTTTAAGTGGCTTTGTTTGTTTTTTTTTTGTTTTGTTTTTTTTCTTTTTTTTTAAATTCAATTTCCCATGTATACTTTAACTAAATTATCTAAACTCGTGTTGGAATCAAATGAGCAGTCAAAAAACTATGACATTTTGAATGTCAACAAATTACCTTTATTAAGCATAGTTATTTCCTAATTCAATCATCATTTGCCATTTCGATTGTAAACGTCACATGTAATCCGATGTCAAAAAACCATCGAAATTATTTAAAAACTTGTGAAAATAACAACTAACTGAGTTAATTGCTGAAATACCCGGTGCATACTGAATTTATGTAAAATAGTTTATTACAAAAGTTGTTATTTTTATAAAAGGAACATTTTTTAGTCTATATATCTAACATTTTTGTTCTATCTTTACTCGGGATTAAACTTAATATACCCTGGTATATATTATATACCGGGAATTTTATCTACTAAGTTTTATCTACTTGATTGTTTATCAATCTTTTCATTTAAATTAATATTTTAATATTTTAATTTCTTAATTATATTTATTTTAAAATAATTTTAATCTTAATTAAATGCATTTAATCTTACCTAAGTAAACATTGGCCATATTTCGATTACCCAGCAAGTTTTTTGATCTAGTCGTCGTAAGCTTCAAAACAATTTTTTTTTAAAATCATTTTAACCAAGGTTCAAAATCTTTTTGTGCAGTGCTCTTTGTTTGCTTTGAAATGGATCAGATTACTTATATAAACTGTATTTTTTTAATGTCCAATTTTGAATTGAATTTTCTCATTATAGAAATAATTAATTTCAAATCCTATAATCTCTCATAGTTATTTTCGAATAATATAATCTTTGTCTAAACTCGTCAGTTAGTGGATGAATCTTTAAATAAAGGGAAGCTTAGTTCACAACATATACCCTAAAATGAGTTCATAATTTTATAAATGTTTTATGACCTTTTATTGCCTCACTGAATATGTAAGTTTATATGAAACTTTTTATTAATAAATATTTTTCGTTTTGTTTCAGGTGAGTTTATTTAAAATATTTATCAATTATTTGATGTACGATATGTGAGTATTAAGTTTGTATTGGAAATAAATTTTGACACTATTAAACAGTGGTAATCATAGTCGATATATTTTAGTTCATTTATATTGAAGGTTTAAGAAAACATTATTTTAAAAATTTTATGCGCTCTCTGATGATGTTCTTTCTCACAGTCTTTAGAGAACTAACTGAGCTCAACTTCCAATTGTTTGCTGTTTTTATTAAATGCTAATTCTTCCTTTTTTTAAATATTTTCAAATAGCAAAATTTTTTATACAAAATTATTTTTCATATAAAACAAATATAAAATATGCAATAAATATATGAAGTATAGTTATTTTTAAGGTGACAAAAAACCACTGAGTCCATTTTTTCCTTTGATTTCTTTGGTCATTTGGTTAACCGGTATCATCTTTTGCCGGGAAATTTCCATTAATTATTTTCAAGATATCGTATAAATTAAAAAAATATCTATATTTGTTAACACAAACGCATTAAATTACGAAAACCATTAACAAATATCTCACAATTGTACATAGATAAACTCGAAATGTTTTAAAGTTTCGACGAAAATATATTGATTAAAAACCTTAGAGAATAAAACAGCAAATCGTGAAATAAACACATAAAAAATAATAAAAAGGAAATAAGGTAACCGTCAACGTTTGGTTTCGAATACCAATCTGGACGACCCATAGAAAATATATGTATATCAAAACCTTTGTGATTTTGTATACTTAAGTCCGGCTATAATCCCCATCTATAATTTTACACGTGTATTGGGCTTATATACTATAGTAGTTACATACATGAATGTACACATATGAACCCATTGTGGTTTTATTTATCAAAGCCGAAAAATAAATAAATTTTTTATATAACAAAAAAAAAAATATATATATAGATATATATATATAGATATGTATATATATATATATATATATATATATATATATATATATATATATATATATATATATATATATATATATATATATATATATATATTATAACCGTAAAAACATAACCCGTATGGTTTTGTGTTTTGTACTGGTTTTAAACACATAGTAATTTTATAAAAATAAATATTATATACTGTATAACGAACGTATTAAAAATATTACGTAAATATTGAGTCTGTGAAAAACAATTTAAACTTTTTTTTTTGCTATTTTGTTTTAGATAATACCGTATACAAATTATTTTGTTGGTATTATATTGTCTGATTTTTCATGGATTTCTACATCAATTTTTATTTCTTCACTTATTTTTTTAGTCCCATAACCTAATCTCAAAATATTTCGTATGTCGAAAATCGGAGAACAGGAAACTTCTTTGTTTTTAATAATTTTTAAACCGGAGAAGAATACCTTAAACCTGAAACCAAAGAAGTATTCTTAGCTTTTAATTTTGGTTTATTATTTGTTTTAAGGAATCGAAAGGATTTTCCATGTTTCCGTTATTGTTTAAGACTAGCAAAAAATCCGACCTTGTCCGGACTTCAAAAGAATTCTTATAGAGAGTGCATAGGAAATTTATGTCAAATAATTATTTTAAATTTTCACAGTTCAAAACGCTATTTTTTATATGCAAATAATTGATTTCCAAAATTTTGTAATTGCAAGTATTTCTGTAGAAAATATTACACTATATTAGAGATTTAGCCGTCAGTTAATGGAAAGATCTTTGGAACGGTTCAGAATTTTGAACTTGACAGTTTTTCTTACAATAATTGATACTTGTTATCATACTTGTTAAATTGTCAACCTTTCTATAGCACTGAACAGACTATTATCCAATTTTCCATTCATTTTCGCCTTTATTTCCCCAAATTGCTTGGAATCTTCCAAATAATCCAAATTTCTAGTGAACATAGTCCGATTATTTTCAACAGATTATTGAAAAAAGTTATTCAGAATCGATAAGATCCCAGCGCCAAAAAGATGTTTTTTAGAACTCGCTTCTGTAGTAAATAGCCTCATTACCATTTTTAAAATCTTGCGGATTATTTGTCAAATCTTGATCAGATGGAGGTTATCTGAAAAAAATCGTAAAAAGTTGTTAAAGTTTATTTTGATATTTTGAAAATGTTATCGAAACTTCATAAGAAACCTATTTAACTTTTTTCTTGTTTATTTATTACTAATGCAAATTTCAAACTTGTCACAATTCTGCATATTTCTGAGTATCCTTCTGAAATCTCTTGGAAAAAATATTATACAGAACCTTAGAAAATGTAGTTAGGCATTAAAGATTCATACTTAATAAATTTATATTTTTCAATTTTTTATTTTTTCTCCCATATTGTTTGCTGTATGTATGTTTAGTTATATGTTTATTTATTTAGTTATTTTTATGTTGTGTTGTTTATGTTGGTATAGTTTTTAGTGAGTAGAAAAAAATTGTATCTTTTTTACGTCTCTACACCCTTTGTCAGCTTCATTCCAGAGCGCTGTAGGTACTAGCTCGCTGTTCTCACATGTTTGAAAAAATTATAATAATGCTTTTATGATATAAAAATATACAACGAACTTTGTATATTTTTATATTTTTTTAAAACAAAGAGATTATTTACAAAAATACAAACTAAAATATTATATATATATATATATATATATATATATATATATATATATATATATATATATATATATATATATATATATATATATATATATATATAATATTTTAATATTTCAAAACAAACATACACAACTTGCAACAACGGCAGTTTGTTCATTTATGTTTACATTTGTTTTTGAAAATGCATATAATGTAATGTTTACATAACACCCGCAGATTTCTCACTGAATCATATATATATATACATATATATATATATATATATATATATATATATATATATATATATATATATATATATGTACTTTTATGTGACTGTGGACTCTCTAGTGGTCACAGTTTTATTCCGATTGGAATTAAATTGGTTATTTGAGGCGCTTTTGGTATACTGTAGGTCAAGTTCGTTAAGGGATGAAATCGGACAAGGGGAAAAGGGGATTTAGAGGTAGGGGGAAAGACAACATTTTGTATATCTCTCTTAATAGTTGAAAAATCGAGAAATTTATCAGGAGTTAAGTTGTAGGTACTAAGTTTTACTATAATTTTGTTTCTTATCATTTTTTCTGTTACTCTAATATTTACAGAAATATTTACAATTAAAGATTGAAAGTTAAAATTCTAAATATCTCTGTTCACATTAGAGTTTGAGAAAAATGATCATGTAGTGAATAGTAGCAAACTTAATTTTCTACAACTTTACTCGTTATACATTTTTCGATTGTTCCAATATTAAGAGAGGTATTTTATATTTTGTGTTTTCTTCTATCTCTATGCCCCCTTTCCCCTTGGTGTATGCCATTTATTAATAAAATTGGCCTTGAAAATACTAAAATGATATCATATACGACATTTCATTTTGATAAGACTTGTGATTAGAGATATTTACAGCTCCTGCGTATCGAATTTTTTTGTAATTGTTCAGAATATATTATTCTTCAATATACTAGTTTTTCATCGAAACGAAAACATTCTTTCACGTAGAAAAATTAAAAAATCTGTCATTTTCCCACGTGCAAAAAATGTCTTTTTAATTGCAATTATCTCAGGTTAGCAAAGGTCAATTGTCTTCAAATTTCAACAGCGTGTGTATTATGCCATTAATGACTTTTTAAGTTTGGAAAATTTCTTAACATTTTGCTTGCGTGACTGAACAACCTTCAGGATGAAGATGAAAATTAGAATGTTACATACAATTCCTTTGCCAAACTAAATTGACTTTGACTATTTAATACAATCACTAGTAAATCTTTGCAAAGGTAAAACTCATAAAGTTTGTTTTATAATGTTGTTACCAAACACTAAGAGATATATTTTACATTTCCAGTGTGATATTTTCGTAAAATAGGGTAATGTTTTAGAGTAAGTTTGCTTATAAAACGTAATCATATCTCCAAAGTTATATATGAATGTTTGTTAAAATAATACTTTATGTAGTGAAATTCAGATTGAATTTAAATCCTCTATTGATATCAATTTATTGTGTAGATTAGAATTAAAACCATTTAGAAATGATTTTAAAAGTTTAAAATACGATTGATGTGATTTTAGAACTGATATCGCGTCTCAGGACACCATGGTAAATAATAACTCCATAATAATTATTTTCCAAAATTTTCTACTCATGCCAAACCCATTCGGTATTCGAATCAATTCCAAAAAAAACAAAAGTTATTTTAAATATTTTCTTATTTTATTCGGAATCGACTGCAAAAAGGAACTTGAATAGAAATTGGAAAAAAGAACTCACATATGCCCTTACAAGGTAAATGTTTTCGTTGAATCCCACAGTTTATGAGATATTTGTAAAGATCGATAATTTTTAACAGCTACAAAGTTTTCGACGTTAAAAATTTATTCACTTCAATTTAGTTTTGGTCTTTTCCGAAATAGCGGAAAATTGTGCTACACAATATTAGTGCTTGTAGACTTTCGACCTGATTTTTCACTCTCCTAAGAGTTAAATTTCGAAAAACTCTATTCAGTTAACGTAAACTACTTTATACAGGGAAGATAAATGATGGAAAGAAAACTCCACAAACATTAGTGAATCAAAATTAGTAAACATTAGTGAGTTTGAACCCGCATACCCCCCTTCTCTCAACCCCACACACACAGCTTCAAGCTTAGTGCCTTTGAACACACAGCCACTAGGATCTGGCATCCGTATAAACCGATAAAGATGATTTAATCTACTTTAAAATAAATCTCTACAGGTCTCTTACGAATATTGTTTCTCAATGTCTACTCACCTAAAAGGTAAAAACATAGACATAACTAGCTCCGGTATGTAATTCCGGATATACGTATAAGTTTATATATATATATATATATATATATATATATATATATACATATATATATATATATATATATATATATATATATATATATATATATATATATATATATATATATATATATATATATATATATACGTACCTTCCTTAATAAACAGATCTTGAACTCAACAGAGAAAGTCAAGTTGAGAATAATTTAAAATTGCCTAAAGGTGAATATGTTGAACCGGTGACGGGGTAAGGAAATACATTTATATGTATACATTTCATTTTAAAACCAAATAGAGAAAACTCTTGATGATGGTTTTGTGAATATTCTTTGTGAAAAAAACATATACATATACACATATATATGTTGATAAGGTTCATTTTCAAATTTTAATCTTCTTATACAAGTTAATTTTCAGAGAAAAATAATTAATTATACATGTGTATGTTTATAACATTTGAGGAAAATTGTTTTTCTATTACCTTTAGGGTGTTTTAAACGAAAACCGTGTTTTATTTCCCTTTGATTCTCTATCAAAATAAACAAATCAACAGAAATAGAATATGTTTTAATTTGGTATTATTTCCGTACAACATATTTTAATTACCGTAGCATATATTTGAACTGTCAAGAAATCCAAAGTTGAAAGTCCAATGGATATCTGCTCTGGTTATATAATTCGATATCTCTATTATTATAAAATTGTAATTGTCTGTTTATTTGTTTGTTCGAGTATCACGCAGATATTACTGGACCGATTTTGATGAAACTTGTTTTTATTTATCACGCTATTTTTATTTATTTTATCACGCTACGAGAGATAATATTCGAAAATATTCGCTGAAATAGATATTTGGTAGAAGGGTCGATAAATATTTGAAGTAGTGGTAGCGGTGGGAAATTACTTTGAAGTTTCTAGTTTCATCGCACTATAAGTAACAAGTTATAAATACTGGGACTCTCAATTTGTACAGCTAGCTAAACAGGAACAGATTCTGTACACCCAAATAGATAAAACAAACTGTTTAAAAAGCTACAACCCATCTGTGAAAACATGGTAAGCCTTCAAATTCATGCTTTCATTTAAGGATTTTTCATTAACGGATGTCTCAAAATTTTGTTTGATAATGGACAAGGTTCCATAGAAAAATGGTTATATGGAGTTTATATGTATTACAAAATATCTGACATATGAGCACCTTATCGAATTTATTGTTTGAGACTCTCAATTGTTTATGGTTTATGTATACTTAAATAAATAAAAGCTTGTATTTTAGTTTTTTTTATAAAAAAATAATTTTTTTAAATTCAGTTCAATTGTATTTCTATTTCGATAAGGAATCTATAATTTATTAACTACAAAATATCATTTACGTATAAAAAAGTTAATTATTTGATGTATCATATGTCCGAACCCAACAACATTAGGGACAAAATACTACCCTTGTCACTTAAATATTAAAAATAAATCACCCTTAAAAGCATCGAATAAAATAGTAATTAGATAACATTGTCACGCCTATATTTCTGTGTAAAAAAAAAAACAAAATATAGGCAATGTATAATACCAAAGTACTGATCTGTATATCTACCGATTTACAAAAAATATTATTACACATATGAGATGAAGAATATGTTTTTCATTACACTCTTTTCTTGATCTTTGATCAGTTGAAATGATGATGTTAATCTTTGTCTGAAAATTATTAAAGGGCATTTTTATAACTAAAAATTTTTAGCCTAACGTTTATACAATAGGGAATATGCATGAAAATTTTTTTTTTCATTTATTTTCAGAATATGAAAATACTGTTAATACTGTAATAATATTTAAAAACGAAATTAAAATCCGACAAATATCAAGGAAGCTATAAGCTTTTAAAGATTATTATCTGTCTCTTTCTTGCAAAAATACTAAAAACCGAGTTTTACGTGTATTTTAAATGGTGAAAGTGTAATATGACGTCACATATCATATCAAGAGGGCTATCACCCTCTTTGTCTAATCGGGAGTTTCAATCATTCATATCTCGCTTATTTTTAATGTTATTTAAAAAGTAATTTTACCTTGATATTTGTCAAGTAAGCATGCTTCAATTCAAGTGAAAAAAATTTTCATGCATATTCCCTATTATTTAGAATTTAGAAATTAAACATACCATTTCAGGGAAATGTTTAAGCAGCTAACTGACAGCTAATAATAAATATCAAATGTATGTTATACTTACTTTTTTTAAACACTATACGTAATATTTATTTTATTTCTTTAATTTTTTCCAAATTTACTGTTCATTCAACGGTTATAGAGCATTATTTAATGCGGTCTTCAGATGTCTTTTTCGTCGCGTACCCTATGTATAGTTTTCGAGAGTATATTAAGTCTATCTAGTTTTTGTATGACTTTAAATAATCACAACTAATTAATTATCTGATGCGATAATTTTTTTTTATACTACATGTATTGTTATAAAAACTAGGGTTATACTAACTCGGTATTACAGCTTTTTTCCCAATGATAACAACAAAAACCTACTACATATGTACGACATAGGTAGGCACACTACTAACTATATATTTTACAAAAGCCTAATAAATATTATCAACCTTTTATTTTCAATAATGGTTATTCGTTGGTAATGTTATGTGTTTTAAAAGTAGTAGGTATACCTATGCTATATGTATGTATGTATATTGTAGGTAGGTAACTAACTACTTATGTTCATAAATATATAATACCGACTGTACTCTGAATGTAAGCTTTTATCTAACCTAACATATTATCATTAAAATGTATCTACAACATTATATATTGTATGTAGTTGTGTATGTAAAATATTATTTATCTATATTACAGATATATATGATATTGGTTGATCGATTTTATTTCATATATAATATTTAATAATCAGCTATAGTTAATGCAAAAACCACTAAATACTTTAGCATTAAATATTTGTTTATTTGTGTATACTTAAGCGTCAACATAACGATGTTTGTTCAAATTCCTTTCGGTTACGTATGACAAACTGTAGAAGACTTTAGCGTATACTCCGACAAATTTCATTGTCATTGAATTTTTTAATTAAATTAAAAAAATTAGCATTAATGATAATGCATTTCACAACAGTAAGATAAAATAAATTAGTTATGTAGCTTATACACTGATCATTTGTTCTGTTACACTAACATTTACCAGAATAATTGCCGATTTTAATGTTCTAATACTTATGCTTACTAATATCGCCATGGTAACTTGGTTTCTCCAATCACTTTACGATAACAAACTTCCCTACAAGAGTAAAAATTGGCTTATACGCACATAATTTAGAATATCTTAACATTTTAATAAGATAAAAAAAATTTATCAAGTTAATAAATTTTACTATTCTAATCGTGTTCTGTAAATTCTAATATTTACATTAAATATTACTGATTTTAATATCCTACATGACGAATTCTTTTGTTTAAACCAAACTACTGCAAAAAATTATATTTTACCTTTCAGGTATTTCAATCGCTCGCTAACTTATCAATATTTTATGCAATTTTTATTAAATATAACCTCATATTTTTTATTAATAGTAAAAAAATAGTAATAAAACAATAATATTGAATATATTGACTTCTCGTTTTTTTTCGCTTTCTTCTACGGAAAACTTTCAAACATAAAGATATCATAATAATTTCAATTTCGATTTCTAAACTAATAATTTTCTTATCCTAAAGGTTAAAAAAAATAGTTTTAAATTTATAGCATTTTGTGTAACTTTGCTTGAATATTATCAAAATATAAAAGACACACCTTCTATAATACGATTATAATAACAGATTGATAGAAATAAAATTAATTTTTAAATTGCGCGAGGAGGTTTGTCGGATTGACCTCATTAATGGCACACTCAGAGTCAAACCCACCCAACCATTTATATGAACTTTAATATTGACAAAGTAAGTTTTGTTCCAATGTCATATTTATTTAATATGTTTTTAATAAGTTCAAGTAAATCATTCTATGTTTAATGTTTAAAGACTAACTTTAGTTAATACATAATATATATATTCTGTATATATATTAGAACCGAGTGAATGAGTGAGTATATCTACTACCGTATATGATGTATGTAACATTTTAAGCTCAAACAAGCACCAACAAATACATACACTGACATATTATAATCACCATTATCATCATATCACATCGTCATCATCAATGCAACCTGCTTATATACCTATATTTTCATACAATATACAATATTACAATATATATGTATACACATACCTTACTTTATATATACATGAATTGATACTAAATGTACATTACGTAATAATTATTATAATATAAATATATATTGATTATATGGAATTTATGAATACTTTTATCATTATTACTTATGCTTTATAAAAAAATGTGTTATTAGTAATTATGATGCCTTTTTTTACAATGAATTTTATATATTTACAATTTGATTGAGATCTTTAATTGACTAAGTTATTCAATTTTAAAATGTGCATACTAATTCAATTACGCCTTTTTCGAATTTTTCTTTAGTTTTGGAGTCTAAATATATTTATAGACAAACTACTTATTAATAATCTTGTTTTTTTCTGAACCTATTACATCAGAATTCTAAATACAAGTCAAATCTAATATTAAAAATTTTATTTGAAACAACGAGATGTCCACTACATAGAATTTATGTTATAAATTAAAAATGTGGAAAATCAAATTTTATTGTTTTTCTTATGGAAATCTTATTATGGAACACAAATATCATGATAATATATATTAAGATATTAAATATATTAAGATTACAATTTAGAAATTTTAGTATTTTTAAAATTTTTTAGTGGATAGTTAAAGGCCAATAATTATAACTGCTATTATTTATTGTATTATATTTAATTAGCGTTTAGTATTAAACAACTATCTCAAACGTCCTTAATTTAATTTTACTAATACAAATAATAATACAAACTAATAGTTTTCCCAACAGTCTATTTCGAATTTTCTTTCAATACATACGAATTGTTGTGGAATGGATAAAAAATATACATTTCTTTATAAATTAAATAATAATAAAAAAAAAAAAAAAATATATATATATATATATATATATAGAGAGAGAGAGAGAGAGAGGGAGATAGATATAGATACAGGATGCTCACATTTAAATCCGGAAAATTGAAAAGCCAATAGATCTCTCAAAACTAAGAAGAAACGTTTATATGAACTTGGATGTTTTTATGATGCTTCGATTTCGAGGTACAGGTTGTTAAAATTAATTTAAAAAACGTTTTTTTTCAAATGTCTCAAAACTACTTGGCTGATTTCGATTACACTGCACACTGTTTTAGAAATAAGTAAGTGGGTTTTAATTTGATGTAATTATATTTAATTTCGTAATTACAGAGGCGACTCTGGGGCATCCTAACTCGATATTTTAAAGAAAAATTTGAGTACGCCACTGATTTTTTCTGAAGTTTCATATTATTTTTAGATTGAATACATAAAAATACAATTTTTTCCACTCTTACATTTTCAAATCAGCCAAGTAGTTTGAGAGACATTTGAAAAAAAATTGTATTTTTTTTTCACTACTTGTATCTCGAAAACGAAGCTTGAAAACATCCAAGCTCATATGAACTTTTCTTCCTATTTTTGAAAAATCTATCGCCTATTCAATTTTCCGGGCTTAAAACTAGGACACCTGTATATAAACTACTTATTAAATTACATAAACACAAAAAAAAAAACGAGAAACAAATAGTATTATTGAAATTCAATGGTATTAACTTTCTGTGCAAAACGTACGTTCGGTTGTTGCTTGTTGCTTGCGTACGTTTGTGTCTAGTCTGGTTACACAAACAAAAACATTAAACAGACTTTAATATTGTCTGATACTAACAGAACAGACAGAGAGAGAGAGAGAGGAGCGTTGTTGTAAGAGTGCATATATTTATTATTATTTGTAATGCAGTAAATGTAGCCACAGATAAAACTTTATATTTATGCTATGTGATTTTTATTACATTACTAAAATAATAATAAACTTAATATAGAAACTAGTATTCTTAGAGCTTATCGTAGGCAGTCTTAGGGCAATTCAACAATATGGTACACAATTAGAAAGAAGCTCCTCACATGGAATAGGAAGGCTGTGAATCTCGACTGGAGATTATCTTAGGGACTCACTGGTTTTGTAATTTCTTAGTGACGTCTGCATGGAACATTTTAAAAAGTCTTTATAAACGAAAATCTTAAATGACGATTTCGAAAATAATAAGATGTGAGGAGCCGTAGCGCAATCGGTCAGAAAGCTATAGCTCGATTCTACCTTAAAGCAATACGAT
Organism: Nineta flava; assembly: GCA_963920215.1. Taxonomy (NCBI): domain Eukaryota; kingdom Metazoa; phylum Arthropoda; class Insecta; order Neuroptera; family Chrysopidae; genus Nineta; species Nineta flava. The sequence continues at coordinate 46,464,597 of OY986044.1, forward strand.
GCGTATTTTTCGATTTCATTATAATTATGTAACTCTTTATTTTTTTCGAACAGATAAAAGAACTTACCAGAAAAATGTCTCTCTGTCTGTCTATCTGTGGACACGATAACCCAAAAACGAAAACAGAGAACAATCCAAGTGGCCGAGCGGTCTAAGGCGTTCTGTCAGTGCACTATGCCTACTTGGAAACTGGAAAGTTATGGGTTCGAATCCCGACATCGGCAGTTGGTCAATGATTAAGAAAAAAAAGCGGCGGTTAATTGACTAAACTCAATTATTGTCAATTATTAAGGGAAAAAAGAGGGGGGGGGGGGTTAATTGACTAAACTGTCAGCGTATGGACAAGAACGAAGTAACCGGCTATGCTTGAGAAGGTTTTCTGCAGTTTCCTTCAGGAACTCCAGATGAATATCGGCACAGTTCCTATCACAGGCATCACAATGGACCTTATGGTTGAAGTGTAGCCCGTCCAGGGCAGCCTCTACAATCTATCTAACATTAAATTCGTGAATATGCAAAATCGGACCGTGCTTCCCCACCAGAGGGTGAATATTCGTGTTTGAAACCGTAATAGATAGAAAAAAATGTGACTTTTGTTTGAAACTTTTTTCATAAACTCAGCATATACCGTTTATTTAAGCAATTAACTCAGTTAGTTGGTATTTTTACTTGTTAAATATCCTTTGAATGTACTATACCGACTACTATAGTGGAAACCCCTTTTTCCGCGAATTTTTTTCGCGAAAAATTTGAACAGCAAATCAACTGCAAGATTTTTTGTGTCACTAAATCCAAAAACCATTACGATCACTTTTAATGTATTTAGTAGTTGTAGCGGTGGGGAGATCGAAGCCTTCTAAGTAGGCCTTTCTAAGTCTTTTTTACTGACCCCTAAAGGACAAGGAATTTGTATGCATACTAGGAATTGTTAGGTTGTGCGATTGCAGTCAAGTTTGATAGGAACTATGCCGCACAGTTTAGTGAATTAACCGCCTCATTAATTTAACTGACAAACTGTTATTGTTACGAATCGAACCAGCATCCTCCCAGTTCCGAGCAGAACGGCTTTAACAAATAGACCACACGAACTTTGTGATGTATTTATTTATAAAACAAAATTATCGTTCGCATATTTTCGTTTATCCTCTTTAATGTTACCTTGAAACTAGATTTGTTCGTATTCACACACAAAATATAAAATTAAAACCCGTAAATTTTCTAGTCTAACAAACTAATAACACACATTTTCACAGAGAATTTTCCCGAAAAAGTTTTCTTCTTAAAACAAAAGAAGAACAATACATAAATAAATGTGTAATGTGTTGTTGGTTAATTGATGTTGTGTGATATTGTCTCGTGACATAATCTCCCACATTGCAATATAAAATAAGGTATCGGTATGATTCGTTATTCGTGTTAATAAGAGCCCTTATTACCTATTATACAGTTGGTTGAATTTTCTATGAAACACATACTTAGAAAATCTGCTAAGAACACCACTAGGCATCTATATACAGTGTGTTTTTTAAACTACACCCAATCTGGAAACAGTATATGTATATCTATCGCAGTCTATGTGCAATGCCCTATGATATGTTTTGCTGTGTTACACATTAAAATCGGAGGTGGATCTGATACGTTCTCCAACACTATAATACAGAGTGTTAGTTATCAGATGTGGGCGCAGACGGCTCGCCGGAGTCGAACGACTCTCCATAAGCTGGGTGAGAGTAAGTAAAGAAGGTGTGTTTTGAAGTAAGACAGAACGATGTTTCAATACAGGTTGCCTACCGATTATTGCCCGATAATTTATTCAATCAATTTAGCATTAGTTTTATAAAATATTTATTGTTTAAGAAATATTTTTTACAATATGGAGAGATACACCAAAAAACATAATAATAATAATAATAATAACAATAACAATAATAATAACAACAATAATGATGATAGTAATAACAATAATTACAACGACAACAACAACAACAACTATATGTATTCCCACTTTATGTAAAATTTAACCATTTAAAAATTAGTAACAAATTGCCAAACCAACACCCCCCCCCCCACCCGGCTTTATCATTGGCATCTTTATTGTATCCAGTGTCATCAAATTCCCATGACACTATAACCCCTACTAAGAAAAAAATAATTAAATCAGGTAAATAATTGTTTATTAGTTCTCCAATATGAATAGTTTAGGCAAATTATTTGGAATTTCCAAAAATCTAATTCTAAAATATAAACTAAAGCTAAGCCATCAAAAAATTTACAAGTGGTTTACAATTGTCAAGCGGTATACAAAAAAGGTCAAAAGATTTATCTTTTATTATTTATATAACATTTATATTTTATATTCATACACAAATATATTAAAAAGGTACATTTTATGCCCCAAATTACCAACCAAAAATTCCAGAGTATGTATTCAACGTATTGTATTCTTTGTATAATAGTGACCATAAAAAAGAGTTGGTACCATTATATTTTTTTCAGAAAATGTTTTAATTAAAAAAAGAAAATAATAATAATTGGTAGGATACCCTATATTTACTCTATCTCTCTTCCTACCTCTCACTCAGAGCTGAGTGCAGTCAAGGTCTGCCCACATATGAGTTATGCTATAAACTGTCTTAGATCAGTTTTTGGTGGGTAGACGTACACAGCTGTGTGCTGTTCACGTGTAACAAAGAACGTTATATCATGGCATATTGTACATAGACAGTGATAGAGGCACTACACAATGTTGCTATTGGGTCTATGTTAATTTACATAGTGTGTACACAATACACTTACATATTTGAAAAAGCACTTTGGAAATTTTACCCGTTACACCAACAAGCTTCACGGATATTCATTGTTATGTCAAAAGATAGATAGATAAATCTTGGGGTATGAAAAACATTTCACTTGACCTTATTACCTATTGTGCTCACCCTTCTACTTCAGCCTGACAAGGTTCACTTCTCGCATGAACCTTTATCTCCGAAACAAAGTGATATGCTGAGATAATCTGACTATTTCTATTTCAAGAAATTAGTGTATAAATTGATTTAAATTATTAGAGCTGATTCATAGTGTTTGTTGAAAAATCACTTGAAACAAATTCTAGTGGGGCTTTTTGGCAAAAAAGTGCCAAAGTGGGGCAATAATCCAATCAGTCCAAAACGAATGTATTCAAAATTTATTTTTGTCCTCGAACAAATAACCTCTTTATTACATAATTTATTGTAGTCTGTATATAGAGGTGATAAGGACACGTTAAACGTGAGACGGTGGAGCATACACACACTCATACGACACACAGACACAAGACACAAGGCACAAATAAGTAGGTAGGAATTAAATTTAAGGATGAAATCTGTTCTTATATCGTAACAAAATAATGAACATTAAATGTGTATCATCTACTTACAATGGTTGGTTGCATTATATTTTATAAGAAAATCTTTCGGTTTTTTTAAGGACCCGTACCATATATTTACACCCATGTTTTGCCAAAATATACTCAAGTGGAATCCGGTGTAAATGTATACGGTATACCGCGACTTACGCGAACCCGGAGCTACGCGATTTTCAAATCTCCTACCTAATAGATGTTAAAAATGACCATCGTTAAAAAGTAATACCCCGACTTTCGTGAATTCGACTTGCGCAGTTATCGCTCAGTCCCACCTATCACATAATTTGGGGTTAAAATTACTGTATTATTTAAAGTTAATAATCACTTCAGCAAACGACGAGTTAGTGTGGACTAAAATGTTTAAACACGGAGTAAAATATTGAGGTTGGCCTTCTTTTCAAAATAAGTAATGTAATAAATAAGAGAATATATTGTCGTAATATTTGACTTTGACTTACCTATGAAAATGATGTAAATAATTATCTGGAACCATATTTTGTTTATTCCACGATTTTCCGAACGTATCTGTCACCGTTTCTTTACGATCCAGTTTGTTATTCTAGATTTTATCCATATATTTTGCTCAAGAACTCATCGGGCTTCTTCTGTTTTCAATATTCATCTCTGTTGGCAAACATTCTGGATACAATTTTTTTATATTCCAATTTAAATCTATGAGAATTGATATTTCATTATATTTGAAATTCTATAGATTAGAACTTCTCACCTGGTCTTTGTAAAAATTTGCAAAAATACTATTGAAAATTTGTTCTCCAGTTTTAGTACTAACTGGAGAACGAAAAAACTGTCACCTAAGTAAAAATTTCGCTAGTCTTCTAACTAACGCTTCTTTCTAACCCGTCGAAAACAATTACTTAATATATCGCCTGATTTAGCTAGATAAAGCCAATCATCATGATGGTCCAAAAAGTTAGATATGATTCTCTTCTAATATATATTCGAATTATCTATCAATAATACGACTTTATTTATGCTTTAATGCGCGGCTTTGTTTATGCTTAAATATACTTTGTTTATGCTTTGTATACTGGTGCAGAGCATACTTTTATTTCCAGATCCTCAAAGCATTTTTTTTAAAACCATTTACTGCATTAACTATGCTCATACTTCGCATCGATTTCAGTGATAATGTTTAGAAACTCGAAAGAATAGAGAGAAAACTGTTGCTATATACCATTGGAGAAGACAATAGAGTAGGTATATACTTCTTGTATGCGATAATCATTTGTCGCGTGTGTTTAAATGTGAAAAAGTAAATTTCTAACTCACTTTAACATTCTACTATACTACGGTATTCTAGGTATTGTTGTAGTAACTCTTCTTTTATGTATGTGGTAGTTATGTAACTTGGGGCCATTTAGTTTCGCTTACGTCACTTCTTCTTTTTTACCTTTGCTGTGTATGTATGTATGTATGTATGTATGTATGTATGTAACTAACATTACTGTGAAACATTGTGATAATAAAAATTTATTATAGAACATAATGACTAGTTTAAATGACTCAGTTTTGTGTTTGGAATTTGCTAAGAATTGAACATTTATAGAGAGTCGTAAGAATTAACAGTAATCGATCCTGACTAGTAGACAATTTGCTCTACCGAAGTTTTTAGTAATTTGCTGAATTTATAAAAACTTGTTTCATTGAGAGTGTATTTCTTAGAGAATGGAGTGTTAAAAAATCAGAATGATATTTTTCCAATTACCATACTGGACATTGGGATAATATGTAAGAAAATTTTCTTATTTAAAAATTTCAACTTTTAATGTCCATCGATCCTCATTTTAATTCAACTTGGATCCGATCAGAATGAAATTTGGAATTTGCTTGCTGTAAAACGAAGTTTGTTTGTCGGTAAACTAGTTCAGAGGAAAAGAGTCTCAGAAGTGGAGGAAATATATTTTCTGGAAAGTTTAATAATTATGATTGTATTGGTGGTAACTAAAGTTTGCTTAGTCTATGCGAATATTCTGGTGGAAACGTAATTTCATTTGCATATTATTCCATAGGAATCAATTATAATCAGAAGTTTATCTGTTCTTAAATAAAAGAGCTCATGTTCACTATGACGTGTTAAGGAACCAGCCTAATTACTTTCTAGGGGCTCTTGTTATTGAGGTTTGAGAAATATGTGTTTACTTCCTGTAAGTTGATTTAATCGACTCAATTAGAATGCAATAAAACTAAGAATTTACATTGGATTAAGATGTTTCAGGTTCAAACTATAGACTTCCTCAAGAATAGGGAATATGCATGAAAATTTTTTTTCACTTGAATTGAAGCATGTATACTTGACAAATGTCAAAGTAAAATTACTTTTTAAATAACTTCAAAAATAAGCGAGATATGAATTATTGAAATTCCCGATTAGACAAAGAGGTTGATAGCCCTCTTGATATGTTATGTGACGTCATATTACACTTTCACCATTTAAAATACACGTAAAACTCCGTTTTTAGTATTTTTGCAAGAAAGAGACAGATAATAATCTTTAAAAGCTTCCTGGATATTTGTCGGATTTTAATTTCGTTTTTAAATATTACAGTATTAACAGTATTTTCATATTCTGAAAATAAATGTGAAAAAATATTTTCATGCATATTCCCTATTGCAATTTTTGTTTGTCCATTACGCAGTAGATATCATTATTGGCTTTACTACCTAGAAACATGACAGAGGTTTGATTACGAAAAACAAATCTTTGATGAAATCTTCGCGTGCCTTAGTGCTGGAGTATATGTTGTCAATTCAGAACTTTCAAATATAGGGCTACAGTAGTGTTTAGTTAGCCGCTTTGATATTTTTTTGGCACTGTGTTTACCGCAACACGTCCATTTTCAGACAAGGACTTAAAAGTTAAAACAGAAGATTTTTTACTAGTTCTTTTTTTTTTAATATCGCTTTTGATCATAAACGAAAAACTGGTTCATATAAATTGAACATAATATCAAATATTTTCTCCACTTTAGTTAAAAACTTTTCATGTAGAATATAATAACACTTTACTTACTGAAGATGATGCTCTTCTCCTATATACTTACCATCTATATCGTACATATCATCTCCTTAGTAGATATGATGTTCGTTGCGTGTGAATTGCACACAAGAAAACTTCTTTAACTAACTCCTTACGATTTACTAACAATTCCTCTTTTACCGTCTTCTTATTTTTTTACACTTACTTGGTTACCAATATACTTACTCTTCTCCAGGTGAATGTGTACTGTATGTCCTCTATTAGTGTGTATGTTGGAATTAACGAACTACAGAACGACAACGGTATTTTTAGAGTACTTCTTATGTGGGAGACTCTTTTCGTACAGAAGAGAATCTTGTCACAGAACCTCTATATACATAAATAGGTAGAAAAAAATTTTAATTTTTCACAAAGTAAAATAGAAATTAAACGCTAGGAATTCATTTTTGAATCTTCTCACCTTTTGCAAAATGGAATCAGGACACAAAACTGAACCAAATAACAGTTTATCACCTTTACTAGTTAAAAATATACTTTTATAAGTAACTCACTAAAAAGTACAAAATAATAGGGAATATGCATGAAAATTTTTTTTCAATTGAATTAAAGCATGTTTACTTCAAATATCAAGGTAAAATTACTTTTTAAATTACTTTAAAAATAAGCGAGATATGAATGATTGAAATTCCCGATTAGACAAAGAGGGTGATAGCCCTCTTGATATGTTATGTGACGTCATATTACACTTTCACCATTTAAAATACACGTAAAACTCCGTTTTTAGTATTTTTGCAAGAAAGAGACAGATAATAATCTTTAAAAGCTTATAGCTTCCTTGATATTTGTCGGATTTTAATTTCGTTTTTAAATATTATTACAGTATTAACAGTATTTTCATATTTTGAAAATAAATGTGAAAAAAAATTTTCATGCATATTCCCTATTATATCACTGGTTTGGAAAGCGTAGTAGCACTTCGTGTTGAAATAGAAACATTATACTATTTCCAAAGAACAATTGGCTAAAAAAAAACTGATTTTTGTGTGTCTTGTACATTTCTAATATAAGCGTGTTCTAAGACCTTTTTACTGTAAATTATGTTTAAGACTAAAAAGCTTCACTGTTATGGGTTATACTTAAAATCCATTCTTGCCAAGTGTGAATTTCTTTGTCGAATTTTATCAAAAAATCGGTTCAATTTTATTGATTTTAAAAAGTTTGAAATCGATACAATGTGAATAAAAGCGCACAAAAATTAACTTCCTAGGGTTTTTTACCACACAATCTAATTGCATATTAAAAACTCCTGCAGCATGCCGTTTTCATTTGACTAGAGATAGTAGTTTACATGCACAAAAAATAATAGTTTTGGTACATCAAGCACTCTCAAACTGTTTAATCCTTAATACCTCCATAATATGTATATATAAAGGTATATTAACCAGAAAGTTTATCATTAAACAATATTTACCTTTTTCCACTTTGTTCCCAATGGATTTTGTATTAATATTTTGTAACATCAAAGTTCATTCCGCTTTGAACCTGTTTAATAACTTCTATAAGATCTCATTTGTAAAAACACTATCAAGGTCAATCTTACGAACAATTAAAGTGATAGTCTAACAGTTGGTCTTTCGTCATTTCAATAAGGTTCATATTGAGTATAATTTTTTATTCGGAATCTTGGCCGGTGGTTTTTTTCCATGTTTTGCAATTTCTTTTGGGCGTTGAAAATTTTTTTTCACATTTATTTTCAGAATATGAAAATACTGTTAATACTGTAATAATATGTAAAAACCAAATTAAAATCCGACAAATATCAAGGAAACTATAAGCTTTTAAAGATTATTATCTGTCTCTTTCTTGCAAAAATACTAAAAACGGAGTTTTACGTGTATTTTAAATGGTGAAAGTGTAATATGACGTCACATAACATATCAAGAGGGCTATCACCCTCTTTGTCTAATCGGGAATTTCAATCATTCATATCTCGCTTATTTTTAAAGTTATTTAAAAAGTAATTTTACCTTGATATTTGTCAAGTAAACATGCTTCAATTCAAGTGATAAAAAATTGTCATGCATATTCCCTGTTGGTCAATGTATTGAAACACAAATCTAAATACAAACTTATACTTTTTCAAGGTTATTTTACATGACTTCAAATAAATGACTATGCGGCACTACTTGTATGAACACTGGTTAAACTAATAAAAATATTTTTTGATTGATACAAAATCATTTTACACTTGATTGAGACCATTTCAATTTTGATATTTGAACTGAATAGGGAATAGTTTTTTTATTATATGTCAACGAATTGATTTCGGATATAACTAGACAACAACAAACATAGTACAGGGAAATTGAATTCGAATACCAATTTTCAATTAATAATTAGAAAAAAATAGAATACAGTAGTAGTAGTAAAATGAAAAACAATTTTTTTTGTCGTAATTTCCGTTTATCATTCATTTCCTGGTTACATCGATGTATTACTACAACTAGTAAATAGGAAAACAACTATATAATTCTTTTTTCCCGTATTGTTTTTGTTTGAATATTGTTTTATTGTCAATATTATTTGTTTTACTTTTGAGTAGTGTTGTTGTTGTCATGTTGGGCTCTACCCCGGAACAATAGAAAGAATAGAATAGAATTTTTTCTAAAATAAGTATTGAACTGATAAAAGTTTAACTATTGAACTTTTACAAGTCAATACAATACAAGCGACATGCAACTCTCATCTCGTTTCGTCTCGCATCATCACTAACTTTGTTTAGTTTTCAAAAAAATATTTCGAATTAAAAAAAATCCGTTATATAAATGAATGAATGATAATGGGAGTGGGGCACTGCGACCTTTAAAATATATTGAGCTCTCCCATATATTTCCTAGCGAGGAGTGGTCGGGAGTGGTCTCGTTTAGAGCACCTCGCCCTGCCCTGTTTCTTTCAGAGTAGATAGATAGATAGATACATCTTGGGGTCTAAAAAGTACAGCACTTCGATCTTATGGTCCATTGTGCTCCCCTTATACTTTAGTCCGACCAGATTCGCTTCTACCATATGTTGGCAATGGCCAGGAGCTTGCTTATCAGGTGTTTCTAAAGGTTCATATATTCGGGGTGAGATGCACCGAATATCCTGTATCTACTGGCTGGATGTTTCTTCCTCCTCGCCACACAATCTGCACATAAAGGACCCGTTAAAGGGTCCATTTAGGGTCCCTTCAGGAAGTACAGGATCTGAATCGAGTTTAGTGACGGTAGCTCCCCTGAACGTATCTGGTAGACTCCCAGACATTTTTTTATTTTGTGTATGAGAGCATCACAGTCTGTTAGGAGGTGCCTCCATTTTTCCACAAAACCTGCAGATGTCCTTATTTCCCAAGTCTAGCTCTGAGGTGTTCCTTGACTCTATAATTTCACGTAAAAAACCTTGTCAGAAGCCGCAGTTTTTTTTCTCAAGCCAATGCAGATTTTGTAACTTTTGCGGTTAAAACTCCCATGAAAATTCTTGGCGTACCTGAGCCCAAGAAGGAAGATTCCCACACTTTGTATCTTCCTCCTTTCTGATCTCGTATCGATAGAAGTGATCACCCAGTCCACAGGATTGTTCCCGCCCTAAGTGATGTCGATGCTCCCTTCCACTCCTTATCATCCGCTTTATCATTCCTCTCTCTATCCCCACATGCTATATTCGTTATATACATATAAACAACTTTTATTTGAAAAGTTTTTACCACTTACGACTTTACCCTAGAAATGAAACTATTTCATAGATTTATGAGCTGTTTAGGGCCTCTTGATTGATACCTACTGTTCACGATCAAAAACTCTGCATATGTAATCTATCGAAAATTTCGACTGTATCATGACATCCAACATGTGACATCACTTTTACCTTACATCTGCTGCCATATACATTTGAATGTTTCAATGTTGTAATCTGCTAAATTAACAGAATGTGTACGTACACAAGGATAATAATTCATTTATTCTTATCAAAAATAAAATATTAATATTAAGGATAATATACAAATATTAATGCACACATTATTATCATTATTGTTATTATGATCACTAAATTTTCGTAAGGATATTTATATAAATTATATATGATATTACTTAACGAAAATAAACACAGGACATTAATAATATTCAACGCATCTATATATATATATATATATATATATATATAAACCATTCTTTCCATCTGATGAAAAACAAAATATCCTTTCTTTATTAAAATAAATCGCATGTGCTGATACGTTGTACGTTGTCCTTTTAATGGTGGGCTCATTTACTCACCTTACAATATATTTTATCCTACTTTTACCATATACATATAATCAACACCTTCATGTCCTGAATCGGTTTGTTATTGTATTGTAAGGACAAAAAGGACATATAGGACGCAAACAAACAAACAAACACACAGTGAAGATTTGATCTATAATGTCAAGTTGATCCTTAATAAAGTAAAATAATAGATGTCACAGGACATATTTCTAATAATATCTCATCTTTTTGTTTCCAAATGAACGTAAAGAATGCTGTCGTGTGTGTATGATGATGGGTTGCCTACTTTTTTGTTAGACACAAAAGACTATATCTCTTCCTATTTAGGGTTTTTGTGTTTGGGTGTTGATTATTCTCTTAGTATATTGGTAACACTTCATCGTTCATGTGCGGCCTCCTTCTTCTCGTTTACCTCTCTATTTTTGTCATCATTTTATTTCAACATAATGTTATTTTATATATCATTTTTAGACGTTTATTACATTTGGATTAATAATTATTAAACTATTGTGTCTCTTTTCACTTTGTGGTGTCGAGTCGGTCGGTCGGTCGTATCATTCATCCACATTCAAAGAAAAGTTGGGAGGGGATTGGGAAAACTATGATGAAGAGTATATGTCAACAGATTATATGTGTGAAATATTTATATGGGAAGAAAAATCTAACATGGAAAACGTGACAACAACTGTTGTGTTCGTTTTTTGAATATAAATCAAATGAAATGTTATATGGAAACAGGAATTTTGGTATGAAAAAAAGGAAATATCTTTCCTGATGATGTTAGTAAATGTGACCACAAAAATGACGATTATTTTTCCAAATTTTTGATATCTGCCCTTCTTTCGATTTATTCGGTTTTCGAAAAAATTATTATTATGCTTCAGATAAAAAATTATTCATTATAAAACTAACAAATTTTATTCGAAACATTTCCCCAAATCCAGAATCAATAAAGTACAAATCAACTTAAAAAATTTTGTACCACGAGCGCTACTTTTGAGACATACTATTTTTCATTTTTATCATACCTTTGGTTCCGTTAGACTCCCCAAAGACCTACAAATTAATGAGACTCAAAAATAGGATTTAAAAATTCTTTAAATGTTGTCCATCGAGGATATCGGCGGTAATTTTGGAACAAAGTTTTTAAATTTATCCCTTAAAATCTCCTATTATTGGCTTCAACAAAAAGTTAGATGGTACCATTGTTGGTCAAAATAAAGTTCTTAAATTTAGTTTCTTATAATGTTTGCGATAAATCTCATTAGTTTCAAAATAAACAGAAGCAAATTCATTACTAGTACTTTTTTGCGTCAAATATATTAATATATATTTATTTGAAAGTGGTCATATGAGGTTTTTATGTCGTACATAATAGCTCGAAAAATGAATGCCGTATCTAGCAGCATCTTAAACAATCAGTGATCAAAAGTGATGCACATTCTGCAAATGTTCTTAGTTGATTTGTACTGAATCCATTATGTTTTTGAAAAAAATTATTCGGATAAAAGTTATGCCTTATAAAACTGGAAACAACTATATTGTTATAATTTTGTCAAAAACCAAAAGGTTTCGGCATAAATCGACTGAAAACATTTGTAGAATGTATACAACTTTTGTTGACAATAACACTAATAAATCACAAATAAATTAAGACTTCTAATTATAACATTTTATTGAAAATTTGCCAATCTAATTAGATAGATAGATTGTAGGGGCTCCCCTGGACGGGCTACACTTCGGCCATAAGATCCATTGTGATGCCTAAGGATGTGAGGATGTGAGTGGATGCGACTATGATATGAACTAAGCCGATATTCATCTGGAGTTCGTGAAAGAAACTGCAGAAAACCTTCTCAAGCATAGTTGGTTACTTCGTTCTTGCCCATACGCCGACAGTTTAGTTAATTAACCGCCCCTTTTTTTTTCTTAATCATTGACAAACTGCCGATATCGGGATTCGAACCCATAACCTCACAGTTTCCAAGTAGACATACTGCGCAGACATAACGCTTTAGACCGCTCGGCCACTTGGACTGGTTGCCAATCTAATTTGTCAGATATCTGTTTTCAAATAATGCAAAAATATAATAATCAAATAAAAATACGTATTATTTAAAAATTAAAATATTCAATCCATTTTTCTTGCACGATATTTTCCCTTTCACAAATTTACAAAACAAACAAAACTTCATACGCAGCAAAGACTACCTACCTGCTCCCTTTTAAACAAAATACTTAACTTCAAAAACAGATGAATTTTTTCTTGAATATTTGTGTTAGATATTTTAAAATTAAAAAAAAAATGTGAGAAATGTTATTTTAATATTAATCAAACGAAAAACGAACGAACGCCATACCAAAATGGAGCAAGCAACAACAGTCATCTGAAAATATATAATAATATAAAATTTATTATTATCACCTGTACTTAACTTATTAATAATAAATTTTAATATTATTTAAATATTCTGTTTGTTAAATATAATATTATGAGATGCGAAAACCTGTTGAAAAAATAAACAGTACGCGTCTTTTGTTTTTTGTATACAATCATTCTGCACTTTGTGTTTCCAAAAAGAACAAACCCAAACGATTTGTTTTAGACAAGAACAAACATATTGTTTGTTCTGAAAGGCAGTAGTCAGAATAGCGGAGTACGAAATTTCATAAAGTTTATTACTTTTGGAGCACTTTGCGTCATTTCGTTTGCAGAGCACGTCAAGAGTGACAGTTGAAGTTTATTAACAATTGAAATAATTTTGTTAACTAGTTTTTCCAAGAAATCTCCTTATAAACAAAAAAATTTTGTCCACTAATTTTAAACTTGAAAAAAACAGTGTTTCCACTTAATCGCTTTAACTCCTTCGGTGTACCTTGGATACGATAACAAGTAGCTAAATTTACCAAAAGTACCCATTGCTAGCACGGTTGCCTGTACGGTTATTTTGTATTAACGGAAATGACTAGCATTTATTTAATTTGACATTTAAGTAATATGTGTGATCTTTGTTAACATTCCTTGACACCAGTGCTTGGTATGAACATACAATTTATTGGATAGACGCTTAATTTACAAAAAGAATTAAAATATGTTAATTGTCAAAAACAAAAACGAGAGACCAGTAGTAATACTTATATATCAAGATAGTGAAGGGTATTTATATACTAGGGTATATAAAGTTTAGTCCCGACTTAGTTACGGTTGAAAATATTGATCGCAGAAAAAACATTTTGTGAAAGTGTTAATAAATTGATCTAATTAGTCCATTTAAGCAAAGTTGTCCGTCTGTCCGTCCATCTATAAACACGATCACTCAAAAACGAAAACAGATAGCGAGCTGAAATTGTATATGAATGTTTTAGAGCTAAAGTAAAGTCAAGTTCCTGTATGGGGCAATTCGCACCATGTTTGAACAAAATAGTAAAAACTCTGTATCTTTGAAATCGTAAGAGATAGATCGTAAGAGACAACAAAAAATTATAAAAAATTGTTCGTTTTTTATAAAAAAAAAAAACATTTTGTCTGAAATTTTTTTCGTAAATTCAGTATTTATACTGAGTATTTAAACAGTTAACTCAGTTAGTTGTTATTTTCACTTGTATACCCGCATGAGCATAATGAATAATTTTTAAGGTACTTTTAGGCTTACTTCATCGGACATTCAAGACAATTATTTATACATATATGATTATTATTTCTATTTGTGTTGCATTGCTAAAATATGAATACTTTAATGTTTGATGGTTGTCCTTTTTCAACATAAAATATATTATGTTATGTTGGTAGGATAGGAAGCTCTTCTTCTATATGTTTTAAATTAAAATGTTATGTTGGGAATTAAATGCTTACATTTTCATGTGCACTTTATATTAATTTGAGTTGAATTTTATGTTTAAAATTCAAATATACGTAACTTTATATTTTCTGTATTGTTGCTGCATCACTGATAAATAATTTATAGTTTTATAAAAAGAAGAATGCTTTAAACACTCGCTTTTATTAGTAATACACTAAAAATACTGTAATACAAGTGTGAGACATAATATTTAGCTACTTTGAGAAACATTGTAAATATGTAATAGTACAGTAACATTATTTTTTTTTATTGTTGACATATGTTTCAGTCTGTATGACCATTTTCAAAACACTGTGTTTTGAAACAACAATAAAAACTTATATAGTCAATTAAAACCTATAAAAATGTTGATATTTACATAATTAAGACTTTGTGAAAATTTATCGTTACCACGTTTTTAGAAGAAGAATTCCTTAATTATAAATTCTATATAGTTCTATATACAGACTGTGTTGGAATAATTTTCCAATAGAGAATCAATATTAGTACACATGTAATGAGTACACACTCTTAAATGAGTCAGTACACACAGTACACACAGCTAATGAGTCAGTACACACTCTTAAATGACACAAACTACCATACGCATATGAGATGACTCTCATTACATGTGTACTGACTGACTCCGGACAGTAACCACACGGCCTGCCAGTAATAAATAATGTATAACATTGATCCTCTATTGGAAAAGCATTCCAACACAGTCTGTATACTTAATTTGTTCACACGAATTTTTTAATTTAATTTTTCATACGATGGTTAGTTAATACCTGGAAAATTTCTTTTATATAAATATTTAAATAGTTTTGTTTCAAGGAAACTTTTATAAAACAAATTGTCCTTTGTGTATGTTATATATGACAGAGAGACCACAACAAAGCCCGGAAAAACTTTCAAAATTTTCAATGAACTGTAATGTATTTTAATTAATAAAATATTCAACAAACATTAATTAACATTTTTCTTTAGATACACATAAAAAAGCACACAGTTTACATAAAGCTGTGTGTTAAATGTTTTAAAACACACAACCAACACAAGCTTTAAGCAACAATAGTGTTAAAAATTAACAACTATGAATCATGTCTGTTTTTTTTTTAGTTACGATACAAAAAAAAGGTCGTAATAGTTTTGTGAGGTAAACTTTCAACACAAAGGTTTTATAATGCTTCTTTGATAGAAGATGATTTGTTTTTACTATGGTTTAAGTGTTTTGGAATAGATGGACTGTTTAAAGTAGCTCGTTAATTTAAGATTGTTATTATTTCTTTTATCGCATATATCAATCCATATGAAAGTTTGTTTGCATATTTTAGTCATTGTGCTTATAGCAGCTTTCGGAAAAGATGGTACATATAGTGAATCACGTGCCTAGGCCACCCTGCAATCCATCCTCAAATCTTCTATTGCGCATTACTTTTTTTCTATAATTACGAGAAAAATTTATCATTACTTTTTTTTATTAAATTTTCATTCCAACTACTTTTGTATGAAACTAGGTTCAAATGTATTACAATAAAAGCGCGATAACGGTACCCATTTAATTAGGGGATGAAATTATAGAAAATACAGTATTTATAATGACTTCAATCATTTTCCTAAGCTGTCCTGCGAGAACTTGATCTGACAGGAGGCTGCCTCACCCTCAAATCTTCTATTTTCTTTCTTTCACTCAAATATTTCTCTTATATGTATCCGCTGTGGAATCATTTTCCCTATAACGTCACATAAATATCCAACAAATACCATGCTACAGAAGTTTCACTTCAAAATTTGTAAAAGTATAAAAATTATTACAAAAATAATTAAAAGGTTCATTTTTAAAAGGATTAAGCCATAGTACATCACTTAAATTATACGGTTTTTGAAAAAGCACTTTTTTGTGATGATATAGGCAACCAATAATTTCACATAATTATGTTATCCTAATACAAATGTAAAATGTAAGGTTTGTCTCTTATTTCCCCTCCATTGAGTCATTTCCCCTTTATTATAACAAAAATTTCAAACAGATACATCGGTAATGAATTTAGAATATTTGGCTATTTGTGCAAAAAGTGCGACATATTTCACAACAATGATGTATTGTGCAAAAAATGTAAACTCAGGTTAATTTTCTAACCGTTTAGGATATTGGATAAAATACATTTTTCTGCTGTTGATGATGTTATAAACACTGTCTTTTTCATTTTCTTCAAAAACAATATAACCATAATTAAAATAAAGCTTTCACAAAGCTTTGTGATAGTTATACACAACATCTTAAAGCAGCACAATAAACTATCTAACTAATAAAGATCGTAAACAATAATGCCTTGTGATACAAGCAATTATGTTATATAAAAATAAATGATATCTTTTTAACACAAACTCTTTTTTTTTTGTTGCCTCCTTTAGTGTTATGTAACAATAATTTTCTTTTACCCCATTAACTTCATTTCCTGTCCGTTTCAACACCTCCCATCGCATTTATTTGTCGCCCCGTTTTAATCGACTATGTAATAAATATTAGGTTGGGGATGAGAAGACGGCAGAAAAAAAAAGGAAAGTTTTCATCTGTTCTCTGGCATAAATGTGATGACATTGGCTTTTGTTTATAAGATATTAATTTTATTAAGAAAAGAAAAGTTTTTTTTTTGTTTGTTTATATAAAAAGAAAATTTACCTCGTCGTGTGTTTCTTTGATAAAATGTTTGATTTAAGATTTTCCCCTGTTTGAAAATAGTAGTTGGGTTTTTTTATTCCTCTTGTTATGAAAAGTTTGGTGGAAATTTGTTAGCATTTAGGTACAGTAAAAGTTTCTTAATAATTGGATATTTAGAATGGTTTTTTTTTTGGCAGTGGTTTGAGGGTTGTATTCAAAGTCATTTATTCATGAAAATAATAGTTTTATAACCTGACCCTTTTTTAATTAAGGTATAAGGTATCTTAAACTTTACCTGACCGTCAAAAATACAATATTAATGGCGGTTGCGAAGATATATGAAAGAACTGGCGCATACTATCTAGACAAACATATCATTGAATTGTTAATTAAATATTGATATGCAAAAATCATCCACCAGGTATCGAACCCCGAACATCTGGATTTCTGTGTGCTACAATTACACCATGGATGCTACTGATGATTGAATCAAATTTTTCATATCATTGACAGTATTAACTTGAAGTCAATATTTTTTACTTTTATTCTAACACATTATTATTTGTGTATACTTAAGCGTCACAATACAAAACTAATGACTCATTCATAAGTATCATCCGTGGTGTAACAGATAGCACACTCGGCTATATATCCATTTATCGAGGGCTCAATATCTGGGAATGAGTAAATTTTTTCATATCAATAATGAATAAAAATCTGAATCACATGTTTGTCTAAATAGTATACGCTAGTTCTTTCATACTATGTCTTCGCAACCTTAATGAAAATTAACATTAGTACTGTATTGTTCTGTATTATACACAAATAATAATTTGTTAGAATAAGTTGTATGTTGACTTCAAATTACTTGGGAAACTTTCTGATTCAGTTTGGTGCAATTTTATTGCAGGGAAGTGTACTAAGTTGGAAATAATGGATTGTAGAAAATTCACGACTACTTTAGGTTAAAAAAACCGAATAAAATAAAACTAACTCTACGAAACTTTCAATGAAATTTGTAACTTGGAATGAAATTTGGAAGATCCAAAAAAACATGTTATTTATATAGGGTGGCGCATAAGTAACGTTATGATTTATTTAATGAATGCGTATTTGTGCATCATTTGGTTTTAACTCGTGAACCAATTGAATCTTCTATGGGAAAGGTGTAACGTATGTAAAATTATTTGCAAAGACCGCTTAAATATCGTCGCTTTGTGTAAGTTTCGGGGTTTTCCTCAACACTTACTTGCACCCGAGCAATGTTCACAGTATTTCGAACTGCACGAGATCTTCCAGCACGCGGAAATCACAGACAGCCCTATGTTGCCAAAAACGCTGACCCAATCGGTAAATTGTCGAAACATAACAAAGAAATTTCGATATGATCTTTGTGTCTGAATAGTTACTATGGTTACTAATACTTTGGTGAGTCTTTCCATCATAAATTTCCCAAGTTTTTCAAAGTTAATTCTGAAAAAAAAAAAGAAAAAAAACGTAAACTAAAAATTTATTCACTAATTAAATCATAACGTTACTGATGCGCCATCATATATAAATAAATTTTGACACTGAATTAAAATAGATAACATCATAAAATAATTACCAACAATAAAATCCAAGCTAATAAATTTTATTAAAAAAAACGCTTAATTTAAAATGAAATATTCATAAAATGAAATATTCGACCTCGAAATAAATTTAGAACAATTACAAATATCTTTTTGTCGATTTTAAATATCACAAAGGTATTTATATTTTCCCAAACAGAATCAGGATAATATATATTCAGGACTATCATAATTCTTTCCAAAAAGTACACAAGGAGGATAAGAGAGTTAATATCAAAAATTTATGTGTACTAATCTATATGGGCCACAAAAGTTAATGCCATTGTTTTGTCAAATTTTATAATTGATTTGTGCCGTATTGATTTGATTTTCGAAAGAATTCTTCAGATAAAAGTTGTTCATTATAAATGTAGAAAACACTTTCATTCGAACATTCTTTTCGAAAACCGAATGAATGTGGCACAAATGACCAGCCAAAAGAAGGCCGAGCGGTCTAAGGCGTTATGTCACTGGGACGTTATGGGTTCGAATCCCAACATTGACAGTTTGTCCATTATTAAAAAAAAAGGGGCGGTTAATTGACTAAACTGTCGGCGAATGGACAAGAACGAAGTAACCGACTATGCTTGTGAAGGTTTTCGCTGAAGGTCAGTCGCTGCAATCTAGAGCAGAAATGAACTATAAAATTTTAAAAAAAATTGGCATCAGCTTTGGTGGCCAAGTATACATGAACAAAATGGATAAATTTAGTAGTCCTTTTGAATAAATAATAAATATAAACTGTATATATAAATATTTCCACTTAATCAAATAGTTTTTATACCTATGTGAGAAAACATTTGTCTGGTTAATCATTACCAATTGTAAAACCGAAGAACCCTTATCAAATAAAAACAATTATTTCACTTGTAATAACAATATGAATGCTTTTCTTTTTGTGTAACAAAACGCGGGGGTTTTATATAATGAATAATTTGCATGTGTGTGTGTGTATGTATGTATATCTTTTATTCTATTAGTGGGTGAGTATTCGTATTATTTGTTATTTATGACATTTATTTTAGTTTTTTGATGATGGTTTTGTTACTCTAGTCAAACCGATGTATAATATCACTTTGATGTAAATGATATTCTTATCTGTGAATATATATTTCATTATCTTTTAAAACATTAAAAGCATTTGGTATAGAACAAACTATTATTTTAGTTTTAGTTAGAATTTATTAATTTTTTTGCTCTTTTCGGCATTTATTTTCACCCCCTTTTTTCAAGATAATCATTGTAAAAATTTAGTGGTCACTTTTTTGTTCAATCTTATAACGGAAATAGATCAGGCACCGAAGATAGAAAAGAAAGATTTTTGAAACAAAAGGTAAGGTAGGAGAATGTCAGAAATTTCTTATTTTTTTTAATTTCGTCACGTTTGGGCCCTAGGTAGGATAAGCGAATTTTCTCAGAGGAAGGGATTTTAATGAAATTGGATAACTAACTGATTATAAAGAATTAAAATTTGTAAATATTCTGATACAAATGTGTCAGTGGGGTTTTCTATCGATCTTAGAAACCATACGGCTTTTCTCAAATATAAATAGCCCCAATACCAACTTCCATGTTTCTTACTTCAAAAGTGACGCACTTTTCATACAAACTTTTGTATCTTATTTTGAATTTCTAAAAATGCATGTGACTTTTCTTTATCATCAGAAACCTTAATAGTAATTTCCATTTTCTAACTTCATAATTGACGAATTTCCATACAAACTTTCATCCCCTATTTAACTCTCTTAGGAGATGAATTTTCAAAATAGAAGAATTTACACCCATAATCAATTAAAGTAAAAATATTAAATTTCCCAAAACAGAAATATCCAATTAATTTTAATCGAATTATATTTAAAAACCATGAATAGTACTGCAAAAATGAACAGCAAAGCTAAAGCCATTATTATTTTCTAGTAATTAAAAACAATTTGCATTTTTTTTATTATTTATTGTTTCGATTCATCATCATTTTCTTAGAATTGCAGTAGAAATATAAATAGAATGTTTTCTATGTATTGAAATGAAAATACTATGAAAAGCTATATGTATATAGTAATTGTAAATAAAAGTAAACGAATATATATATATATATATATATATATATATATATATATATATATATATATATTTAATCAAGAAATTTCTCTTTTCAAATATTATTAAAAGGCACATTCAACTTTATAATATGACATTGAGCACTATATATCATGTAGTTTACACTTGATCACAAAAGTAGGGCTCATTTTTCAAAATTTTATAATATATTTGTGCTTTATTCGTTCAGTTTTCCTAAGCAAATGCTTCAAAATTTTATTCAAAAACCGAATAAATAAGATACTATAGATAGGTATTATAAAATTTTGAGAAATGAGCGTTACTTTTGTTACCCATAGTACTTGTCTCTTTTGTCATTGAAGCATAATGGAAAATGTGACGTGTCGTATACACAACGATTCACAGTCATACACCATAAATAAACATCGTTTGCTCTTCTTAGTCTAGTGGTTTTCTTAAAAATTTTGATCCGTAAATTTTCTACAAACGTATAGGGAATTTGAAATTATTTCGTCTTCATTCAAGGAAAAAAACGCTTCTAAAAGAGAGCATCTTGCAGTTAAGAGAGCTCAATTCGAAAACTCGTTAAATTTATTTATGTTTAACTTTTTTTTTTGTAATATTTGGGAAAAATAAAATGTTTCAGATTTAAGGACGTTCATCCATGAAGCTTGATAGTAGATAAAAAATTTTTCTTTAGTGAATTGAATAGCTCAATTCAGTAGTTATCCTCCCTCAAAAATTTAACACCTGTTGACGATCATTTCAAAGAGTAATTATCGATTAAAAATCAAACTTTTAACACAGCGTCTTATGGAGAACAGAATTTTTTTGAACTTAAAATTATAATAACTATATTATTAAAGTAGACAGGATGATAAATAATGTTTATAAATATTCTTTAAAATATGCAGTTTATATAATTGCATTAAAAAAATGGTGTTGCCGAACATTTGAATTAATTATTTAATAAAATTAAAACTTTTTTGTTCGGTTTGTTTTTGCCACCATATTTTGAAAACTGGCGACCACACACACTAGAATAATATACACATACACACAAATATAAAACATAGTTTACTGTCATATCTGTCACATTAAGTCAAATTAATTTCTAATTTACAATTTTCTGGTATTTTCCAATAAATACTTTTAAAATATTTAGGACAAATAAAAAGGTTATAAATCGTTGTAAGATTATTGACATACTTTACACCTTTTTTAAAATCCTAAATAAATTTTATTAAAGATAGTACTCATTTGACTTTAGCGTAGCAACTGAACGTCCTTAAGAATGATTTAAATAAAATAAAGTGAAGTGGTTAGAAACACTTTGTAGAGACACAAAACAATTGTATAGATGTTCATAAAATGTTAAAATTATTTTATTTCTGAATATGGGACCTTTCGCCAACAACACAACCATTCAAAAACGAAAAGATATACCGAACTGAAATTTTTTTAGCGTGCTTTAGAACTTAAAAGTGGTTTCGGGTTTATGGATCGAAAAAATTATCACAAGCATCGCCACGCTAGGGCAGAGAATATAAATAATTTTTGCTTGAAATTTTTTTCAGAGATTTATCACAAACTCAGCTCAAACATCTGCAATTACTGTAGATTACAGAAGCATGTCTAAGAATATTTAAATGTATATATTACATCGGTACACAACAAGTCCATTATTTTTATACAACTATAAGTATGTAGAAGTGAAATTAACAGTTTAAGTACTGATAAAGAAATCATTATATACAGAGTTTTTATACAATTAACACTTCATAGTTACATTTATTGTATGTTTAGTAGATAAGACGTGTCAAAATTTATTGAACAATTTGCGTATAAGGTTTTTTTTATATTTGAATGGTGGAGGTGTAAGGAAGTGAGTAGATATATCTAAAACTGTATTAAATTCAATACAAATTATTACTTCCCTCCGCTTCCACTAAAAACAATTTTATTTTTTACTTAAATAAATTTTATTAAAGATAGTACTCATTTGACTTTAGCGTAGCAACTGAACGTCCTTAAGAATGATTTAAATAAAATAAAGTGAAGTGGTTAGAAACACTTTGTAGAGACACAAAACAATTGTATAGATGTTCATAAAATGTTAAAATTATTTTATTTCTGAATATGGGACCTTTCGCCAACAACACAACCATTCAAAAACGAAAAGATATACCGAACTGAAATTTTTTTAGCGTGCTTTAGAACTTAAAAGTGGTTTCGGGTTTATGGATCGAAAAAATTATCACAAGCATCGCCACGCTAGGGCAGAGAATATAAATAATTTTTGCTTGAAATTTTTTTCAGAGATTTATCACAAACTCAGCTCAAACATCTGCAATTACTGTAGATTACAGAAGCATGTCTAAGAATATTTAAATGTATATATTACATCGGTACACAACAAGTCCATTATTTTTATACAACTATAAGTATGTAGAAGTGAAATTAACAGTTTAAGTACTGATAAAGAAATCATTATATACAGAGTTTTTATACAATTAACACTTCATAGTTACATTTATTGTATGTTTAGTAGATAAGACGTGTCAAAATTTATTGAACAATTTGCGTATAAGGTTTTTTTTATATTTGAATGGTGGAGGTGTAAGGAAGTGAGTAGATATATCTAAAACTGTATTAAATTCAATACAAATTATTACTTCCCTCCGCTTCCACTAAAAACAATTTTATTTTTTACTTAAATAAATTTTGATAAGTCAAAAATTTTTTGAACGCATTATTTTGTGTCTACTTTTAAATAAAATTTGCAGACATTTTTATGAAAATTGGGGAATTTAAATGACCCATATTCTGTAAATAACTTCTTTTTTTTAATTTTAGTTAAATATTTTTTTTTAATATCCGTCTATATATGTAGAGTAATAAAAGTAACAATTTGTACAAATGAGTGGTGCTATAATTATAACACAGAACCCATGTAACCATTGAGTGAATCACATTATATTTCTCTCTCTATTGTATAGACAGTGAATGTAATGATTTCATAGGGTACATTCTACCGAGCAAGAAGAAAAAAATGAAATCATCCATTGCTTCCATTGCGCGCGTAATGAATTGATGTGAATAAAAAACTCTCACACATACATACATAGACGTATGTGGTCATGAGAGAAAGAAAATGAAAAGAGTAGAATTATAGTGATGAAGTTTCATTCTATTATTTTTTATTACATATAACAAACTAGTTGAAACCTGTTGAAAGATTCATGTATACAATAAAACAAGGTGGAAATAAATTACTTACCGTGCTAAATATGTTTTAGGCCATGAAACTTAAACACAAAAGTAGCGTTCTTTTTTCAAAATTTGTGTATTAAGCATTCGGGTTTCGAAAAATTGCTACGGATAAATATACTAACATGCTTATTTTAAATATATTAACAATGTTTATTTGAAACAATTTTCCAAAAGCGAAATGAATAAGGCACAAATCAAAGTACTTTTGTTATAGGTGTTCATAAAATAATCTGATTAGTCCATTTCCGCAAAGTTGTCCATCCGTCCGTAAACACGATAACGTGTTTTAGAGCTAAAAAGTAAGGTTGAATGGGCAAAATTGGACTATTTTCGGACAAAATGGGCAAAACAATTTTATTTTTGAAACCGTAAATGATAGAACAAAAAAATGTAAATACAAAAAAATGTTCCTTTTTTAAAAATAAACAACTAAATTATATTGTTCGAAACTTTTTTTCATAAGTTCAGTATTTAACGGATATTGGAGCAATTTACAAAATTTTATATTTTCACTTGTTTTATTTTTACTACTAAATCAATCACTCGTTATCGGACGCAATTTGATTGATGCCTTCCACTAAGCAAAATCAATGTTTTTTATCAGGCGTACATCAGAGAACATACACGCGACAATTACATAATATACAGATATGTTTTTATTAACAAAAGTATATATATATATATATATATATATATATATATATATATATATATATATATATATATATATATATATATATATATATATATATATATATATATATATATATATATATATTATACGCTGTGTATACTTTTCCTAGAGAAAATAGTTTCTCAATGTTCTATTTATAATAGAAATTGTAGTTCGAACTTTCTATGCTAAAAAATATTCTATGATGTAAAATTTTTATATTATAGAAACTAGTGATTTTGTTCGAAACTCGTGTGTTCATTATTATTGTTATAGAAAATCATACATAGATGTGAATAATTCAAATTGAAACGTTATTTTAATTTAACTTGCTATATATACATAAAACAATATTTTAAAAATAATTAATGACGTAATGACTTATGATTTATGATGTAATAGTTTCCAATTTGTGCAAACTTTTCAAAGTTAATAATTAGTAACATAAATTTATATGTTATTATGCCGACTATGTTAGTTCCTATCATAGTCGGCAGCAGTCGCATATCCTACCAATTCTTAGTCTATATACAAAAATTCCTTCCACTCACATCTTCATGATTGTGACCCTTAAGCATCACAATGGACCTTATGGTCAAAGTGTAGCCCGTCCAGGGCAGCCTCTACAATCTATCTTTCTATCTACTTTACTGGTAACTAAAAATATCTACACGTGAAGTGAGAATAGCACACAGATTACCCAACAAAAAACTATATTGATCTGTGTCCGAACCGGTAAACCGTATGCAAGAGATGCAGATTTCGATATCATCGAAGTCTCGTGTCATTCGTGCAATGAATAGTAAAACGTCATTTTCATTATAACTGACTGACATTATTATCAATATACATTTTTAAATAAAAAATTAATGATGTAATGTGATATATGATATTGTAATATTCAATTCAATTTGTGCAAAAAACTTTTTTGAAAATAATTATAATTCGATCAAAGATAACAGTAATGTGATAATAATATTATTGCACTGTGAAATAATAATATCGTTATTCTCTCACATTCAATTCATATATATATATATATATATATATATATATATATATATATATATATATATATATATATATATATATATATATATATTTGACCAGTAATGGGTGTATAAACTGTCATTAGATATGATAACCCAATCGACAAGATAACAACATTGCTATTAAAATAATTGATGAATAATATTTTGTATCAATTTTCTGTATAATAATAATAGTCATTAATTATTTAATTTTTTTTTTTTGTGTTTTGTGTTTCAATTATTTATGGGTTTGGTATGACTACCTTTTTGTTTATTTTTATTTTTGTTTTGGTAAATGTTTTCATAATTAAAATCGAATAATTGGAAATTGGTTAGTTATGTCTGTGTACAGACTGCAGTATATTATGTTATAATGAGGTTTTGTGTCAAAATCGATGTGGAATTCTGATCTCAGTTGTAACTTTAATGGAAATAGAGTTAATTTTTTCATATTAATATTTAATTAAAAATTCAATGATATTTTTTTCTATACAGGAAGTTCTGAAATTCATTCAAGAAAACTATACCACGGTGACGCTTATTTTTTAAGATAATTAAACATTGATAAATTCAACCAATCACAGACCGCATAGTGTAAAGAGATGGGGAAGGCTATCGGATATCTAGCATTACGTTAAAACATTTAGTTAGCCTTAAATATTGATATTTGTGAAGTAGGTAGGAAGAAGAAATATATTCAAAATAGATATAGATATACTAGGTCGCTGGTTCAAATCCGGCTGGAGGAAGAATTTTTTTTTAAATAATTTATTTTTATTTATTTATTTTTTTAATTTATTTAATTTAATTTATTTTAATTTGTAAAGTAACTTGAAAGAAAAAATATATTGTATTCATATATCATATAACGTGATTATTATTATTATTATTTTCAATACATATATACTTAGCTTTCATATAAATACGGACGATATAAAGTCGCGGGGGATAGCTAGTCTTCTATAAAATTGAAATATATTTTTACCCGGCTGATTCTAATAATGATTGTAACAAAATCGGAAGTTGATTTATATCTGAATGTTTAATATAATTAATTAATTGTTTTAATTTTATGTTTTAGAAGAAAAAAAATGTAAATAATGTTGAACTCTGTAATCCAATAAATTTATAAATAATTTAAATATTGTTAATATCATCCGATTATAAAAGTTTTTGACTCGTTTTAAGGATGTACGAGCACTGAAGCTTCAAAAATATTAAGGCTTGATTTTTTGTTTACATGTGGTTGAAGTACATATAAATCAATTTTAAAGTTTCAGGGGGGGGGGGGGTTACGAGGGTCTTGAATTAGTTGATTAATGTTAAAGTTCGAGTTTTAATTCATTGCTCTTCTGGAGAAACCCATATTTTTACACATATTTTAACATATTTTGATAATTTTCACTTGGAATAATTTCACTTGGAATAATTTTCACGAGTTTTGATTTCGGGTAAATTTTATTTATATCGGCGGTATCTTAATTAACGGAAATCGCATGTTTTTTTCTTAAATATCTTTTTTTAAGGCTCGGTTTGACGGGCCTAAATTAAATTTTAATATTAACTTACGGCAAAAAAGAATATAAACATTATTGTGAAGTTGTATGTATGTACTATATAAGATTTTGAAGAATTTTATAAATGGGCTATACATCAGTGTTCGTACATCCTTAAATGAAACTCTAATACTATGTATGCGAATATATAAATAAATAATATTGCACTAATTATAATTAGTGAAAAAAAAACAAGGTAGAAACCTGAGTTTGTATCCAGATTTGATATCAACTTTGTTACAGATCTACTTATCTCTTTTCCATTATACAACAAAAGTTCTTATTATTTTTATCAAATATTTATATATTACGTCTGTATAAAAAGCACTAGGTTTTATTAATAGACTGCATATATTAATTAAGTATTTTAGAAATAAATGTTCTTAATTAAGCTCTCTAGCTAGAATATGTACCGTAAAATAGTACTCTTTATTATCTACAATATAATTAAATGATTTAAAAAATTAAATTATTTTATTATATTTATTCAAGGAGATTCAATTATAGTTTCTGAAATACAAGATGATACACAATATTTTTCTAGTCAAGCTTTTTCCAATAAATTTTGTGCCATGGTTATTTTAATACCATGGAAACGTTCGTCTGTGAATCACATTCTTTTATTATATATATATATATATATATTAATATATAAAAGAATGTGGTTCAAAGACGAATGTTTCCATGGTATTAAAATAACCATGGCACAAAATTTATTGGAAAAACCTTGACTAAAAAAACCTATATATATATATATATATATATATATATATATATATATATATATATATATATATATATATATATATATATATATATATATATATGTATATATATATTTATATATATATATATATATATATATATATATGTATGTATATATATATATATGTATGTATATATATATATATATATATGTATATATATATATATATAGCTGAATTAATTTGTTTTGACTATTAAATGCGCATAAGGGGAACTTATTTAAAAGTAGAAGTGCAACTTTTTTAAACCATATTTTAATCATATATTTAATACTTAGTATTAAATATATGTTTCCTCCCCGTCATTTTGAAAATAGACTGATCCACTCAAACTGTGACGTTATTCGAGGTTCTTTACAAATTAATATACTTCTAGGTTGGATTGAGTACTTCCTTCTTTCGTCGGTAAAAAAGATATAATATGCTACTGATTAAATCAAAATATGTATATATTATACAATTAAAATTTTCTTTAAAACCATTCCATTAAATTTATTGGGCATTCATATTATCAAAATTGTAGTGTATCTCAATTTACGTTCATATTTGCATACACACTTCCCGTTCCCTGAGTTGGTACGGTAACTACTAACAAACTGATATTCATTCATTATTAATTAGACAAAATAAACATTCTGTTTCAATTCCAAACAAATTGTCATTTCATTATGATAAGAATAGGTTTCTGATTAATTGGGATCTTCTCGCTCCCAACATTTGGTGCCCGAGTAGGGACTTGAACCCTCTTCTTTTAGTACTTTCAAAATATAAAAAATTTATTTTATTTTATTTAAATAAATTTTATTTAATGGCTGATTTGGCTATATACTCAAAGGACCGTCGACTACCTTAATGAAATTATCTTTTTTATAAATCTAATTACAAATTTTGTAGGTACTTATTTTCTAATTAAAACACTATATTCTAATTAAACTAGTGTTAGTATAATCTCAATTCAAGCTCTTAATACTAAAATATTAAAACTAAATCTTACACACACATTATTTCTAATTTAAAATGGTAGGAGCGAAAAAGAATAGAAGAAAAAAATACAAACACCACGTGAGGCTTTATAAAATCAGAACGAATTTATAATACAATAACATACTACTACTTGTATAAAAGAGCATATACATATATGTACGAATGGCGTCAAAAGTCGAGCTATCATTTCAAAATTGTATAATTTATTTGTGCCTTATTTACTCAGCTTTCGGAAAAATGTTTCGAATACAAGTTGTTGGTATAGTTATAATGAATAACTTTTATCCGAAGTATTTTTTCGAAACCCGAATAAATAAGGCACAAATCAATTATCACATTTTCGAAATAATAGCCGACTTTTGACGTCATTTGTACATACGTTGTACACGCTCTAGTCGTAACTATTGCACAATATTATTATGAAAACAGCATGAGATGGTTTTTGATTTCATTAGTAAGATTTCAGTTTCTCTCATATCATTAACTAATATCTTATACCTATATAATATGTATAAGCTTTATATAATAATAATACAAATTACATGTATATTCAAAATAAACCTTATATAGTATATATAATTGTATAGAACTATATACCGTCTGTTTAGTTTACATCTTCGTATCATAGATCCCACGAGTATGAGAGAGTACATATGTACATATACATTAAGCAATGTGTATGAGAAGGAGGTCTTGTAGGTTTGATATACAAGCATATTTTTCAAAATAGTGAATAATATTCATAACGAGTATGAGCGAGTACATATGTATACATTAAGCAATGTGTATGAGAAGGAGGTCTTATAGGTTTGAGTGGTTGGTGACCACTCAAACCTTACTCAAAGAGTACAAAATGTTTTGATAAAAAGTTGAAGATCTAAAGTTTTCAAAAAAAAACTCTTTAAACACTTTTTATTCGCATTGTACATTGCTTAGTAGACAATATATACGATCGAAAAAATTCATAGTGATCCTGGAGTGATTTTTTAACAATTGTAATTTCCATTGACTATTTTTTACGCAGTTATGGATTTTTTCGACTACAAATTTGGTATACTTTTTACTAAGCAGATCATTCGAATATTCGAAAACTGAGTAGCTATTTTGCTGTATGGTATATCTGACAGCATTCTAGACATATTTTGACTGATGTGCCTATCGATCAAAAATCTGTGGAAATCCTGTTGCTAGTTCCTTTTATAGCATGTAGTATAATTAATCTCTTGAATATGATTATTTAAAATATCTTAAGCATCATAAATAATCTGAAAATTAAGATACGATTTTCAATATTTTGTAACAACTCACTATACAACGTATTCCTCTATTTCACTGTACAAGATCTAAAGCTATCCCCACTTTAAACCCCACTCTACATTCTACATGCACACCTGCCCCACCTATATTAGTTTCATCAATGTATATTATATGTACATATCAAACCTCATTTAGTTCTAATAGTAATATGGTATTATGTGGAGTTTAACATTTGTTTTATATAATATCTCGACTGTATAGTAACTAAATAATATATATGTGTATGTATATTATATATATATATGAGTATATATATATATGTATATATATATATATATATATATATATATATATATATATATATATACACGACAAGCGTTTATCGTTCGTTTTACATTGGTAGAGAATTTTATGTCTGTTACTACAATTTTACTTCAATATTATTTCTATATTAATATTCGTTTAAATAAGTAAATGTTGATTCATTAGTCGATAACTATGTTTTGTAGAATAACTTCCACCTGAAATTTTATGAAAATAACAACCAACTGAGTTAATTGCTTAAACATCCAGTTTATACTGAGTTTATAAAAAAAAAAGTTCAAAAGTAAACAAAAGTTGTGTATTTTTTAAAAAGGAACATTTTTTATTCTATCTCTTAAGGTTTCAAAGATTTGCAGACAGTTTTGCCCTAACATGGTCCGATTTTTCCAGTTGTCCATTTGTCCAGCTATAACAGAAATTTATAGGTGTTATTAATGACAAAAAGTTATGCGCGATAAAAGATTTGCGGATGAGAGTCCCGCTATCGACTCAAGCTCTCGCACGGTAGAAGTCAATTTATATACTATATACTATCTTTTCTGAAAGTTTCACCCTCTAATAAATTGGGCACTGTTTTTTTACAGACGCCGCTTCTACTACAAGGACGTCCTCATTGTTGCGACGATCGATTTATTTTCTTTAATCCATATACATATATCTCAAAAGTATAGCCTTCCAGAAGTATTTTACTTTATCAAAAATTATAGTAAAATCTATTTGTAAATTTGTAAATATATATTTCGATCAAATCGTAGATAAAGTCAAATAGAAACCATATAAAATAAAACTACCCTATATAAATAAATAACAAAAACCCCGATTCAAAAACATACAATTACTATGTATATACATATATATACATATATATACATATATATATATATATATATATACATATATATATATATATGTATATATATATATATATATATATATATATATATATATATATATATATATATATATATATATATATATTTTATATACACACATACAGTTATAATACTTATTATATTGTAATAACTTTGTAACTAATCTGTAACAAATTATTACTAAAATTGTAATAATAATAATAAAGTAGATATTATTTTTAGTTTATTGTATATACATGAGTTCCATTCATCTGCATCCATATACGAACGAGTATGTATGCAAAGTATTATACAGACTTCAATCATATTAATATTTAAAAAATAAACTATTATGTGGTCTTTAATAAAATTTAAATAGTCATGTTAAATAATTTAGATTCAATTCAATTCAGTTTTTTATCGGTTTGTATTATTTTACATAATTGCGTACTTGTATATTTATTAATTTCATGTATAACTTAATCCCTGTTTGATAAAAGCTTTGACAAATTTGTATAACCTTTAAAAGCCTATATTTATACATTTTTTTTGTAAAACATATCAAATCCTCTTAAAACTATTTTTATTGCATAATATGTTTTGGTTTTTTTTCTTCAAATTATTAAAAACATATTTTTACATATTTATTTCTGATCAAAGGGCAAGTTTGTTGATTACTTTTAGGGGATAATCTCTGAATTCAGAGATCAAAGATAAAAATTGCATTTAATTTATTTTATTTACTACTGTTATTATTATTTAGCGCTTTGGACGTAATTAATATGTCATCAGCAAAATATATATCACGTATTTTTAACAAATATATATTCATGGCAATTTATTATCTTCCTTCGTTTTTTTAATGTCCCACGCTTAATCCAAGCGAATCCTGCAGTCGAAGTGTCTGACATGAGTTAAAGAGAAAAAAGCATTAATTTAATGTTTGGACAAAATTTAATGTTTGGACAATATAGTATTCTGATATGCAAGTAGCAGTTTTTTGATATGTTTCTGAATATCTGAATCTCCTATTCAAGATTTGTGAAATTTGCAGTCCACGCCCTTGCTACCCTATGCAGAATCTACCATTTTGTTGATGCAAACTTGAGTAAAATTTCTAATTTTGCTTATTTTGGATTTTACAAGTTCACATAACGCTAGAAGTAGTGAGTGTACCCCATAATCTTCGTTCATAAATGTGATTTCAGACTTTGGAATTTCTCTCATTCCACTCTAGTAGGATTCGCAGACCACGCCCTATAATTGAAAATCTCTTCTTATTTTGCTAATCTAAATAAAACTCCTAATTATCCGCACCGATAATCGTACTTTAAACTTTTGGAAAAGTCTTTGCATTAGACTTTCTATGAGAGTCTATTATTTGAAAACTTGCTTTCAGATGAGACTCCCGCAAATATATGCTTAAAAATTGATCACATAAGAGATCAAATGAAGTTTACGATGTGATTGTTAATATCGGACTTAAGAAAATATGATCTTTTATTGTTTTAAAGATTCCATTAACGAACCTGGTCTTTCAAATAATGTAAACACGTTACCTACCACATTTCCATCCAATAGGACATAAAATTATAGCCTCTAGAGCGTATACACATAGCAATCCAACTGTAATAGCTTAAATTTCTTAAGAACGAAAATTCACTATAAACCATGCCATTTAATAAATTTGCCGGGTTTCTCTTTTATTTATTTTTTATTATCTGTCAAAACATCTTTCTCCCATGGTTTGAAAAGAAAGATATATAACAATTAATTCTCGAGGTCGTCGTTCGTTGTCTAACATTCTTTAAATTCAAATAAGAAAAAATTTAATATATAGTTCAACAGAATTTAAGGAAGTGCGAGTACTGAATCTTCAAACAGATTAAGGCTTGATTTTTTGTTTACATGTAGTTGAAGTGCATATAAATCAATTATAAAGGTTTCAGAGGGGTTACAGGGGTCTTGAATTAATTATTTAATGATAAAGTTCGAGTTTTTATACATTGGTCTTATGGAGAAACCCATATTTTAACATATTTTATAATTTTCTAATAGAATATAGAAATATTAATAAAGAGATTGATCCAATAAAATTCCGTTATGACGGGCCTAACAAAAGATATTTAGGAAAACAACTGAGATTTCGGGTTAATTTTATTTATGTCGGCGGCAGCTCAATTACCTGAAATCTTTTAAATACCTTTTTTTGTTAGGCCCGGTATGACTGGCGTAAATTAAATTATAATTTTAACTTACGATAATAAATCAGAAACATTATTGTGGATGAATGTACTACTTTTATGAATGTACTATATAAGATTTTGAAGAATTTTAAAAATGGACTATACTTTAGTTAGTGCTCGTACATCCTTAACTCACAGCAAGTGAGCGTGCAAGCAAGCTAGAAGCATACACAAAGCAAAAAAGAAAAAAATTAATTTTTAGTAACATTTAATTCAAACGCATTTTGAATAACGGAAAAGAAAAATATAGAACATACAAAGATAGATAGATACACACTAACGACGTCAGGTTAGAGCGACGCCGGGGGATCGGGTAAAGAGGGAGTGGAATATATAGCACATCACAGACACACACACATATATCGGGAAGATATATCATGAAATGAATGAAAATGATAAAAAAATACTTGTTACACTTTTTCCCTTGACTACAACAATCCTCGTGTCTACTTCTTCTAGGCCATCATCCACCCTCTCTCATGATCATCATGATTCCTCTGTATGTTATTCATAATACTTGTTAGAGGATTTCTTTTCATAAGTATTTTATTCACATGTATATACCCCTCTCCTTGTCCGCGTCTCTTCCTCACCCTTCTCCGACGCTTCTCATGCTTGTTTGTATGTCTGTCCATCATACAGCGCATCGTTAGTTCGTACAATAAACGTCGTTCATTTACTCTTCTCTCGTAACGTGTCATTGAGTTGTGTATGTGTTAAGCTTTCTTCCCACCTTTTCTATGGTACTGTAATACCGACAGTACACTCGCGGCGAGCACTCTTGGTGAAGAGTTCTAAAATTCTCGAACATGAAGAGCCGCGATTTGAGCTGTGTAAACTCTCGACGTATCTCGCCGAGAGTGTTCTGCCCCGGCAATACAGTTCTCGTTCAGTCAACGAGATAGTTGTAAACGTTGCTGATTGATTAATATCCTCGTTATGTTGCGAGCGTAGACGAGAGCGTGCTCTTCTTCGCCACTCGCTATCTTTTGACTTATGGTCAATAAACCAACTTGAAATGGAGCGCTCCTGAGATACGAAACGAGTCGGCACGAGAAAGACCTACATACGAATTTGTTTGCATATATTGTAGATGTTGCTGATTGGTTAATATCCTCGTTATGTCGCGAGCGTAGACAAGAGCGTCCTCTCCTTCGCCGCTCACTTTCTTTTGACTTATGGTCAAAAAAGCGACTTGAAATGGAGCGCTCCTGAGATGCGAATCGAGTCGGCACGAGACAGACCTACATACGAATTTTTTTTTGCATATATTCTAATCTTGGCTACTAATATTTAACAAAATCTGTTCATTAGGAAAATAAATATGAAATCAAAAATAACTAATTATTTGGATTTTTCTTAGATTAAGGTACGTTCTCCTGTATTGATCGTGCAACAATCATCGGTGACTATTTCTTGATATTTCCTACGAAGTTGTCCTCTGCGAGCCGTTGTCGCTAGAATCGTTATCAAAAAACGTCTTGAATAGTCGTTCAGGAGAACTGTGAATATAGTTGTAAATCGCTAAGGAAATTTTTTTGTGAGAAGTTGTGCATGATAGCTGCTTTGTTTTCTGACTTGGATGATGAAATTCCTCTCGAGAAGGTTGTGAATTATTCCTCAGCTGCCACATGCTATCTACAACGATGAAATGGGCAATGGGCTGAGATGGACAATCTTTCTCTAGAACGGTGTTAGAATAAAAAAAACACTCGACTAGAGCAAAATCAGCAAATCACAGACGATTCGAAAATGATAACCAACTCCAATGGTAATCAACCTTCAGATACTACGCCTACCTTAAGATACTTCATTTTAAGTGACGGTAAACCTTCCAATTTTTGTTCAGATACCGGAAATCGAATCCAAGCCTCTATTGTAATCATAATTCCAATTATGTATAGGCTTACTGGTTGACTGATTTTGAAGAGGTACAAGTATATCAGAGATGTTAATAAGATGCAACGTGTGTACTGAATCCCCCTTAACTATTTTATAATAATATAATAGGACCATCATATTCTACATACAACAAATCTCTTATATAATATAATAGCCGAAGAACAAGCAAGCCAACCAACCACAGTAACAATTTTATTCTTTTGGTGCTACATTCTCTTAACTGTTTTGTATTACAGTCAGTTAACATTGTATAACAACATGTTATAAAACCCAAAAGCATGAATGCTGGAGCTTTTATTATTCTTATACAAAGTACGATTTAGATTTACTTACTTTCTTCGCTACATGTATAATACATACATACATACACACAATATACTTGTAGAATTATTTTAAATTACCATTGTATACAGTGTATGTACAGAATGGGCCACTAACTGTTGGTTTTTAGGTAGTTGTCTTGCAGTAATCGTGTTAAAAAGTTTCAGTTCAGAACACACATCAATATTAAATGAATTAACTGAGATTGTATACTTTTTTTTACTTGAATGTACCTCGTATACAGCCAAGAGGCGTATTATTGGGAGTTATCTCGCAGCAATCATGTTAAAAAGTCACAACTCATAAAACACATCAATTATATGAATAGACTGAGACTGTAGACTATCCTTTTTTGATTTGAATGTACCTCGTATACAGCCAAGAGTCGTATTGCTGGGTAGTTTTTTTGCAACAAGCATATTTTAGCTCAAAACACACATCAATTATATGAATAGATAAAACCTATTTTGACAAAATGGAAACCCGACTTCAAAAATCAAATATTCTATAACAAAAAATGCACTAAAAAGTAAAAAAATAATTGCATATTCTTGTGCCAATTTTAGTTCACCTAAGCAAAAATTTTTAAATATATGTACAATTATGTACAAAGTATGTACAATTAATGTTATTTTTGGAGGCGGTGACAGCATAGAGAAATTTACATAATTTTTGGACTATAATTTCTATATTTATGTATTTTATGTTTAATTGCTCAGTATGGTATAATTACCGTTATAAAAGGTCGGATATTCGTTCGAAAACCATGATTTCCAATTCGGAAAACCTCAGCTGAATTTTTTCCGGTCTAAAAACCTAATTTTTTGTACTCTTAATAAAATATCTAACAGTATTGGCTTGTTTTAATGGTTTTATAGTTATTATCGATTTTAAAGAAGGTAAAATGTTCAATCAATTTTATTATTACAATTTTTCTCTAAATCTAATAACAAAAACGCTGTCTTTTCTAAAACCCATATGACTGCGATTGGAATGAAATTTTAATGGATCACTCTGTATATATGTTAGTTAAAGAATTTTATGATATATGTAATAATTTTATATTTGCTTGTTACTTTTGTTTGATACGACACTAATGGTTGATATATATATATATATATATATATATATATATATATTCGAATTTTTTTAATACATTTTTATTTAAGTAGACTTCTTTTGATGTGTATACGTGTATACTCTTAAAAAACAAATCATCATGTCTGTACTGAATTGATTGAAGCCAAATTGTTATCGCTTACAAAGAAATATAAAACATATTTAAATAATGGAGTTTTTTCTAAAAAGAAAAATTTTCATTACAGATTGTGTTACGCTATAATTGAATTAATTCGAACCAATTATCAACCTATTTCACTTGAATGAATTTTAAAGTATCTAAATATATATACAATATTATGTTTCAAACGTTAGAAGCTGAATTAATTCACCAAACTGAGATAATAACCAACCTGTCATCATTAGCCGAGACTTTGTTTTCGAAAGATTGCCACGGGATATACAAGTGATAAACTAGCACCCTTAAACCCTAGTTTTTCTTTTTGTCTCTAAAATACTGACAAATATATAAATTTCAAATATTAAGGTTCCAATTTGTTGAGTAATATTATTAAAATGAGTGTTAAATAATCTATAATGAAATATATGTTCCCAAAAAGTTACGTGTTAAATATTGAGTTTTAAAAGCACAATTATTTAAAATTAAATTCGGTACCTTAAGATAAATATTATCTCTAGTTAGATCGTGTTTTAATTTAGAATTTCCATCAATTATTCGATAAATAAATAATTTTAATCGATATAAATAACTTTTATTTCTTTGTTTGTGTGTCTCTTAAACAAAATACCCCATAAATATTCTAGAATGTAATAAAAGTCCATTTAATGTATTTTAATGTTCAACGGTTAATTTAATGCACTATTTATATCTGACTAATGCAATGATAATTTGCCCTGATATACATTTATAGAAAAACATTAAGTACAAAAACCTAATGAGACGACCTTAATAGAATAGAGAAAAGAAATAAAAATGCTTCTACATTAACATATATATTTAATTTGAACTGTTTTTTTTTTTTGCCGATAAAAAATACCTGTTGAAAAATTAATCACACACCAAAACATAACTATTTAATTATTGTTATTTTTGGAAATATTCAATTTCATTTCTTATATTTATCAACGCAACATGTACCAACACTTCATCAAAGAACACCGCACATTAACATTGGTTTTTGGCCCTTGGTTAAAATGATTCTCTTTTATTCATATTTTTAGCTAACGATGGCCCCATCGAAAGTGTTGCTGGCCACAAAGATTTTCTTTTTATTTTTAAATGCCTGTGAATTTGCAAATATTGAAAATAATCCAAGATTGTTTAGTGCTTTATCTGCAATCTCTAGATACTTAATTTTTTATTAGGCTTTTAATTAGGACTAATCTTTTAATTTCTAAAAAATATATTGTGACATTTCCCTTCTCTTAGTTCATCAATACAGACTCAGGGACGGATTCAGACAATTTCCTATCATAGGCAGCTGAAAAATTTCCACCCACTCCTTCTAAAGTTCATTTTCAGTGATTGAAGGATGTACCAGGCTTGTACGTGTAGCGGTGTCGCTTCATCATTAAATTATTATTATAATTTTGTTCAATTTGTAAAGGTAGATGTTTGTTATATTAAAAATTATTATTTAAATAAATAATAAATATATAAAAGATATAATTGATCTTTATTGAATTGATTTATGAAATGTTATTATTTTAATATGTAAATTACCAAGGTTGTTAACATTCAAAGCAACCGTGATAATAGAGGGTAGTTATAGTTGTTATGCAACAGATAAAAATGATGAACAAAATTATAATAATAATTTAATGATGAAGCGACACCGCTACATACGCTTTCAAATGATAATTCTATTTCTGATCACCCAAGTTATAGCTTGTGTAAACGATCTAAATTTGCCACCTCAAAAAGCATTGGCGGCTTTATCTTGCTTGTCCGATAAATCCGTTACTGTATACAGTATCACATTAGTGTATTTATCAAAATTGTATACAATATTTCAGGTCGATCAAATTTGATTGGGCACAAATCGATTGCGAAAACTTGCAAAAAAGAACGCCACTTAATGAGTCGATAATAAAAGCTTCTAAAAAAGAAATAATTTAGTTACGCCAATGAATATAATATCTCTGCTCTTTTTACACTGTATATTACGTATGAAAATGGAAGTAGGTTATTTCTATTTCCTTCTTGACATAGTTCCATTTTGAGAGATTTAATTTTTATTAAAAAAAAAATTCATATGGAAACATATAACAGTAATAGGATTAAACCTTGCTTAGACTAAAAATATTTTTACCTCTATAGATAATTGAAATATAGTAGGCAAGGAGCCATAATTGGCGACGAGATGAAATTCTTAGATAATGAATTAAAGATGAATAAAAATGTATCTAAGAAGTTTCGAATCGCAACATTAGCAAGTTATACAAATTCAAAGGAATATTCAAAATTTACAATTGGAATTTCATGTAACATGTTCCGTATCGAATGAAAGGCATTTTTATGTCTTCAAGATGCCAAATGTCAAAAACACGATGACTGTTCAAAACTGTTGTGTCTTCGGTATTCTATTTATTTTGTTCTACAATTAACGCAACGTTTCGTTTTAAATTTCTTTACTTCCACTTTGAATTGAGTTAGTAACTAAGCCCAAAAAATTTACAGTTAGTAAATAAGCCAAAAATTGACACGAAGAATTACAACTTTTGCTACTTGTCAGATTAATAAATAGACAAATTCGCACACCCCTTTCCCAAAATCAGAATTATTTTATGGGATATTATTAATTTATTTTTTTGTTTTGTTACAGCCTAAAATGGAGACAAACGTAGGGAAACCATCGCGTGTCATTCATATTCGTAACATTCCAAATGATGTGACTGAAGTGGAAATTATCCATTTAGGTATTCCATTCGGTCGTGTCACAAACGTACTTGTCCTTAAAGGCAAGAATCAGGTAAGTGTTTAACTCTTTTTTCTTTAAATCTATTACCAAGGTACAAAAACAAGAAAGCGAAAATTCTTCTTAATAATTACAAATAAAATATCTTCATTTTCGAATAGCGATCGTAACAATGCCTTATTTGGGCTGCACCTTTGAATTAATATTCTGAATTAACTTTTTAACATCAGCTGAATTTTTTTTTAATAATTCAGAAACCTTGAACTCAATAAATGTGGTAGAATATTTTGGGTTAGGTTTTAAAGCACGAAGGTCAAAAACCCTTTAAACTCGCCCTGTCGCACTACCGTGCTCTAGATAAAAGTAAACAAACTAACGCATCGATATTACTATTTATTTAATTGATAATAATTTGTCAGTTTAATTAACCAATATTGTGTTTTGGTGATGAAGTCCAAATACAGAGAAGGAAACGTTGCTGAATTAGTCTGTGTTATTAAATGTCTAATTTCCTGTAAAGTTGTTGTAAATTATAAATTATGTATGCGAATACGTCCTTAAAATCAAAATATCTTCTGAATTATTTTGCTGGACAAATGAAAATCCAATCAGTCATGTTGTGATAAGGTTTGACGTTCTCTGACGAAACTAAAATACTTTTTAAACCTTAAAATTGCAATGAAAACCAACTGCACAAAAGCTACTAAAATATTAAGATGTATTTTATTCACAAAGTGACAATTTATCACGAATCAATTTGAGAGTATAGATCTGAGCGATTTTTTGAAATATTTATTTTTAAACTTTGAATTTTAATTCATCTCTATTTTATCGAGTACTCAAAAGGGACGAAAAACCACAATATGTGACAATGGACACATAATTTAAAATACTCGTATCGCAATGTGTGTGAGGGATCGTATCCATAAATAAAATCGTTTCGTTGTGTTGAAGCTAAAAAGCTTTCTAACTTTTTTTTAGTAGGTACTAAATATTTCACTACATTAATATTAAAATGATTTAGTGATTGTGACACCTTCAAAATAGTTACAATTTCGTAACTACCACTAGGTATATATTGACCTTCAATGTAAACAAACCTATTAAATATTTAATATTACATATATATATATATATATATATATATATATATATATATATATATATATATATATATATATATATATATATATATATTATGTTTATGTTACATAAATAATTCACTCGTGAAAATGGGAAAATTTAAATTTTCATACCATTTATATACTTGCATACATATATACATATACATAATACGATGTACATTTATAACATAACATAAATAAAAATAGTTTATGCTTATTTTAACATCATCTATCCATAGTATTAAAAGTTATAAAACTGTACTCCCATACAACACACAGGATGTTCGGACAGAAAAAGGCTACACAAAATAACCTACACAAAAATTTTATAATCAAATTCCCGCAAATGAATACGCCCTATGAACTCCCTGCCTGTAAACTATTTACCCTCTTTTTCCACCACTTAAAAAAAATAAATAAATAAATAAAATAAATAAATAAATTAGATAATTAGAAAATTAGATAATTAAAATAAATTAGATAATTAGAAAATTTTTTGCTGTCCGTCTGTAAACACAATAACTCAAAAACGAAAAGCGATAGCGAGCTGAAAAAATTTGACCATATTTGGGCAAAATTGGTAAAACTGTTTATCTTTGAAACCGTAAGAGATAGAACAAAAATTTAGAGACCAAAAACGATCCTTTTTTATAAATAAACAACCTTTGTTTGAAACTTTTTTTCATAAATTCAGTATATTTAAGCAATTAACCCATTTAGTTGTTTTTCACTTGTTTTTTTATTAAACTACACTTAGTGCATTAATTTTCTCTTGGCAGCCATCTCTTACAGAAATACACCGTTAACAAAACTTATATTTAAAAAAATACACTTAATTCTTTTAAATAGCCAACCTGTAGACATTTTCATGACTTTGTACAATTTTCATATACTAAAATTTAAAAGCGCATAAAGAAGTATAACTTATAAGTTTTCCAAAAAAAAAGAAAACTTTGTGTCTTAAAAAATCAATTATATTCTTCGACTTGAAACATCCTGTACTCATGTTATACTATGTGTAATACGTTGTGTTACGTATTTAAATACTACGTTTAACACACAATATTACGATGGACGACTACATATATATATATATATATATATTAAATACGTTAAAAAAATTATTATACATTTTTACAGTTGTATACAAATAATAATTTTACTACGGAGAGACTATACACTATGTTACTATAAAAATCTAGTAACTATCAACTCCACACACGAAACAGAACACACAAAAACTGCTACATATTTTAAAACAATTTTTTATTACTTGTTTATATATTACTATAAAATTGTCCTTGCAACATGGAATACATAAATAGAGAAGCATTAATAATGTCCTTCCAAATATATAGCATATAGAAGAATTACAAGTAAATTTCGTGTGCTCTTTTGGTGGAGAATATGTTTGGATTAATTAATCAGAGCAAACTCAAATATCGAGAATTAACGTTACTGAATGTTTTTAACAGTTAATTGGAGGGACGAAGAAAGTTTCATTTGTCCTGATTCTCTAAAAGATTAATGTGCTTCATCTTCAAAAAAACATTGAATGTATTCGAACGTATGAGAATTCGAATTGGATTCATTTCATGATTCGTATTTACCCACCAAAACAAGATTACTATTAAAATCATATTTTAATCATTCAAATTAATGAAATCGCTGACCGATCATGTATTAAGATAGTTCCCGCATTTTATTGTATAATCAGGACAAAAAGCCGGTTTGCTTTACAAATTAATGTAATTTTGAAAGAAGAAAAAAATTTTAATTATCATATTTTGAAAATAAAACGGTAAAACGATTTTTTTTTTTAAATTTAAGAAAAATTTATCTTTACTGTACTAGTTTTTTTTTTTTACTTATGTTGAGTTTTTTTTTATAACAGGTAATAGTTGGACGGGCATGAAGTTTTATATGCTTCTAATGAGAGAGAATGATTACTTTGTTATTAATTATCTCGCGTTCAAAACGGTCAAAAATTCTGAAACTTCGGGATTTATTAGAACACGTTTTTTTTTGCCTGTGAAAAAAAACTGAGCAAAATCTGTCGAAAAGTGATTTTATACTGGAGTTACCTTAAGTGAGATTTGACTTTCACTTGAAAACAAAATATAGATTATT
This sequence comes from Nineta flava, assembly GCA_963920215.1. Classification (NCBI taxonomy): domain Eukaryota; kingdom Metazoa; phylum Arthropoda; class Insecta; order Neuroptera; family Chrysopidae; genus Nineta; species Nineta flava. Next base: position 46,507,905 of record OY986044.1, read on the forward strand.
AAATTGAAAAGAAAAAATTTCACTTGATTGTATTAATCATCTATTTATTTCATCCCTCGTGCCAAATTACGAACAAATTCCCTATCACAATGGGTTGTGAATTGAAATAAACCACAGTTCCGTTTCAGTATAATGTTCTCACATTCACTCACTTCATATACTTACGTCGCGTCGCGTTGTTGGTTCAACAAAATCGGTTACATTACTTCAATATTTCGGTATTTAACGTCGGCATGTGCTGTTCATTTGCCTGTAGATAGTATCGGCTAACTACCTGGCGCAGTTGAGTCCACTATTTTATTTTTTAATATAAATATACTTAGGTTATGTGCAAAACAACGATGACATTTGATGTTTATTATGACAGTGACATTAACAATAATGACAGTACAATATTTATTATTATGATAGTATTTCTAATCTTAACTAACGTTTGTGACATCATCGAATCGAAAAAATCAGTTTGTGAGTCTAAAAGACGCTCAAACTAACTCGAGTTTAATAATTAAGGATCAAGATAGATTGATCTGAATGGAATAACCGTTATTTTCTCGAAAAACCGTTATTTTCCCATAGAGACAGGATCATTTCGCTTGTTTTGTGCGATTTATGTAAATTAGTATCATTTTTTCAAAATTAGGAAACTAACAAGAGAAAGAACCCTATAGAGAATATAATAAATATTAGTTTAGGCGTAGGGTTCACGGATATTTTCAATTTTCTTAGTTTTTTAGAATCTGAAATAAAATTAATTCCACTGAAAATTTGTTATCGACTTTTTCCTTCGATTGCGATAAATTCTTCGAGTTCTATTTGTCACTTGAAAGCAACAACGCTAACTTTAAACGCATAATAATTTATGAAGTACGATGGAAAACTGTACCGTGTTTACTGTGTAAAAGATAAAACCATTGAAGAAAAAGTTTCTTATAAAAGAAAATCAGGACGATATATATATATATTTATATGTAAATCTACTATAGTTACCATATTACTGCATACATTGAGGAAAAACTATTTTTAGTTTGTGAAAATTTATGTAAATATGAGAAAATTGTTACAAACATAAAAATGTTTAAATAATAATAATAATAATATATATTTTCGATTCATATAACACTACACAGTAACGTTTTCGAGTTTTTCAACCATGTTTTTTTATGATGTTTTTTTCAACTTTCAACTATGTCAAATATTAAGTGGCACTTGAGCACTTGACGTCAGACTCAGTTTACCAACTCGCTATAGTTGGTAAATAGCCATAAAATCTCGTTGGTTCATGTAGGCAACAAATTCAGTTGAAACATACATATACACACACACACACACACACACACACACACGATCGTTAAAAATATATTTATTTTCAAATTCGTTTGTTTTTTTAATGGCAACTATAACGTCATTTACTTCTATCGCTTAGCATAGGTATATTTAAAGTTTTGTACACTTGGCCACAAAAGTTGATGTCATTATATCCGGTATACAGACTGTGTTGGAATGCTTTTCCAATAGAGAATCAATGTTAAATATTATTTAACATTGTCAGTCAGTACACATGTAATGAGTACACACTCACTCTTAAATGAGTCAGTACACACAGTCAATGAGTCAGTACTAGAGTAATTTCTCAAAAAATCACCCTATTTTGTAACAGGTAGGAATATTTTCGGACGCACATCAACGTACTCTGCCACGCAAACTTGTTGACGAATCAAAAAGTGTTTCGGGAGTATTTTTAACCCGACTTCAAAAAGGAGGATGGTTCTCAATTCGTCTGTATTTTTTTTATTTTTTTTTTTTGTACGAAATTTTTTATACATTTTTTCGAAAATTTGAATATATTTGGAGTTATTTATGAAAATTCTAGAAAGCTCTTCCATTTTGACGTTTTTAAAAGGAATACTCTCTAGTGCTTTCTATCTCACATTATTTTGGATCCGTTTTGACATATGTAGAAATCTCGATGCTAGTCCCTTTCTTGTTCTAGACCAATAGTCTTTACGTTATTTCAAACACTTTTGATACCAAATAATAATGGTTTTACCTTTTTACCTCCGTTTCTCAGACTCTACGGTCTATAACAGAGGCCACCCACATCAATACTTTTTAACATTTTATTAATTTTATAACTATACATTTTTTAATGATTTGAATGGAGAAAAGGGAATTTGTATGCGACTAGGAATTGATAGGGTGTGCGGCTGCATCCTTGATAGGACCTATGTCGATATTCATCTGGAGTTCGTGAAGGGAAACTACAGAAAACTTTCACAAGCGGTTACTTTGTTATTGTCCATACGCCGACAGTTTAGTCAATTATCCGTCCAATTAAATATAATTGACAAACTCTCACCGCCGGGATTTGAACTCGCCAACTGCCAGCCCAAGTAAAAAGACTTAACAAGTGCGGTTACAAATTTTGTTTGTTCGAATGTAGAAACATTTACATATCTTCCTTCCCTTTTATTATACAAGAAGTAAAAACTAGAAAATGCACCAACGATGTCATTTGGGAATATAATTTTTATACTTGAATAACAAGTGATAATAAATAGTAATTTTTAAAGTATATGCGAATAAGTTTGTGTACAGTTTTTACATACCTATATATATATAGTTGCATATTTTCTGAATATAGCCTAGAAAATACGATGTTTCCCTCGATGTTATAATAATATAGTTTGTTTATGAGATTCATATGTGTCTACAAGGAAAACTTAAATCAATTTAAGTTCTAACACTTTTTTCGGTTGGTGGTGTTTGCATACATAAATTTTATTTTTTATTTTTCCCTAAATACAAATTATTTTCATATTAATTTTAATATTTTTCACAAAAATCAATGACACTCAAAAGGGTGTCTCAAATGCTTTCATTTTTGAGGTTAAAAATGGAGTTAAAAAATCTAAAATGGAGATCTTAAGGTTAAAGTGAGGGGGTGGGGTCTTAAGGTTAAAGTGTAGGCTTTCGAAAAATTGCTTGGGATAAAAGTTGTTACTTTACTAATAAAGTTTATTCGAAACATCTTCTCAAAACCCGAATAAATAAGGCACAAACCAACCAAAAAAGTTTGAAAAATGAGCGTTACTTTTATGGCCCATAGTATATTATGAAACTGCAAACAATAGGGAATATGCATGAAATTTTTTTTCACATTTATTTTCAGAATATGAAAATACTGTTAATACTGTAATAATATTTAAAAACGAAATTAAAATCCGACAAATATCAAGGATGCTATAAGCTTTTAAAGATTAATATCTGTCTCTTTCTTGCAAAAATACTAAAAACGGAGTTTTACGTGTATTTTAAATGGTGAAAGTGTAATATGACGTCACATAACATATCAAGAGGGCTATCACCCTCTTTGTCTAATCGGGAATTTCATTCATATCTCGCTTATTTTTAAAGTTATTTAAAAAGTAATTTTACCTTGATATTTGTCAGGTAAACATGCTTCAATTCAAGTGAAAAAAAATTTTCATGCATATTCCCTATTGGCGCCAAGATTTTAATCTTATCAGCGAAGATTTAATTCGATCGGGTTAATCAGGTGCTCCGCTTTCATTTATGTCGGATTTTGTGTCATTTTAAATGGGATAATTTCAGCATTCAATTTTACGTGACTGTACTAAATGTTTGAGAAACTCTGCTACAAATAATCAATTGAAAATTCACAAAGGTATTACCCACATACGTCTCATGGTTTATATAGACAAGGACACAAAGATATATATCTATAATCTCAACAGACAGGAAGTATACGGTAAGGACTTATCGGTATGAAATGTTACAGTCTGTGTTGGTAAGGTACGTATATACAGGATGTAATATAAGTATCTGGCTAATCATTTTTTGTCTTCACTATCAAAGCCAACAAAAAAATGTATAATGATCGTATGCCTGAGAAAGACCGTCAGTTTATTTATATACGAAATAATTTCCGTTTCCAGAACAGATTTACCAGTTTTACTGGAACTTTGCACAAATATTTATTAAGTAATCGATCTCTAATTTGAGAACTATAAAGAACATGAACGAATGTTCCTTTCAAAATGACGGCCTTTTGAAATTGATAAATTAACCTTAAAAATGAAAAACATCCGAGATTCATTTTTTTGTAGCCTTTTTAGTGCTCTACTAATTGTCAAAGTTGTCAGACAAAGGTTAACAGTAAAACAATGTCAAAGAATTGTTTTAGCACGAAATCTATGGAAGTATAATCATAGGCATTACGCGGCTATCCAAAATACACTACCAATAGCAATCTTAGTATATTACAAACTCAGCCATTTTCGCACTTTCGTGTTTATATGATTTAATAAAATAGAACTTAACAAAATTCATTTATTTTTTCATGCTCAAACAACTTTTGAAAGTTCTTTTACCGTCCTTTATCCGATAATTTTGGCAGTCATACAATTCAATAGGAAATTTGGACAAAAAATGGCTTTTGATGAAGCGCGCACTTTTGGGAAGTATGTAGCGGTATCGCTTCTTCATTAAATTATTATTATAATTTTGTTCATCATTTTTATCTGTTGCATAACAACTATAACTTCCCTCTATTATCACAGTTGCTTTGAATGTTAACAACCATGGTAATTTACATATTAAAATAATAACATTTCATAAATAAAATCAATTATATCTTTCACATATATTTATTATTTATTTAAATAATAATTATTTAATATAATTATCATCTACCTTTACAACTGAATAAAACTTTGTGGAAATTTTCAATTCTATCGATAATGCCGATTTGGAGATAAATTATTTTGTATAAAAAATGCTGAATATCTGGTAAAATATCAATCCCCCGGGCATAAGGACGTTTGACATTTTTTGTTTGTGTGTCTATATAAAATCCAGTAACATCTTATGTTACACCCTGTATATATCTGTACCATCTGTGTAGAGTATGTTTACAATCGCAAATCATTCTCTTATAAAACCTGGTTTCCTTCATACAGATTCAGGTTCCTATAGAAACGGGAATGTTATAAAACGTTATCATCTCTCCTAGTTTATATATGTAAAACTTAAAATATTATTGTTATAAAGATTATATCTATCGTTCGAAGTGCTTTTAAAGCTACATTACATCTCGAAGCTTTATGTGTATGAATTATTATTGTGTATTTCTTCGTATTTCGAATATATCGAAAATAACATCGATATTATTTCTAGGTACTGTTATGTTAAAAGTAAATTTTACGTGGAATCTTATTTTCTAATTTTCTAATTAAATGTTTGAATTTAAAGTTTATCTCAAATAACTTTACTTTCTCCTCACTTCGCATATTATTAGACTTTCATTTCATTTCCGTTTATAGGAGAAGTTATATTTTCTAGTTTGTACACCAGTGGTACTTAATATTTTAGTTTAGTCCAGGTATCCCAAAGAAATAATGAGTTTATCCAAAACCATATATCCATCCACTATTTTGTAGCGCTCTGGTATTTTAGTTTGCGCTGTCGAAATGCGCTGTATTCTTCATGGCCGAATTAAAATTTAATATTCGAAAGCCTCAATTTTTGAAAATCTGTCCGAAGGCGAAACACCCACTATGCAGGCTAAGTATCCAGGGGGAATTTTACCATAGGCGAAGTGTAGATTGGTATTGCCAAGGTTTGTTCCTGTTATTTGCTGTTAAACTAGAATGAGTATTAATGAGAATGAGAATTAAGCTTTTGAGATACAGCCATAACAAACAAAGGCGAAAATTATTTGGATAACCTGTACAGATTTTGATTTTATCTTACGAATATGTTGGCGATAAGCTCAACGATATCTCACATGCACGGTCATTTGTTTGTCACTTTTTCCCAAGAATGCTAACCTTTTGTGCAAAAGTACTACAGAATTGAGAATGTCAAATAATTTTTACCAAATTTTGACAGGTTGAATTGTCAATTTTTTATATTTTAAACTTCTAAAATTTTGTTAATACAGTTATTTCTATAGAAACTATAAACTATATGAGATATTTTGGCCGGCTATAACTTATACTACACAGTACATACTATAACTGGTTTCTGTTTTGATCACCAGACGTCGTGTCCAGGTCTTTATAAATATAAAGAATACCTGCCTGTCATTGGAACAGGTAAATACTCTAGAAGTACCAATTTGGCGTCTCCACTGACTGATAGTAGCAGATTTTTATTTAAATAATAAGTCATTTAAAGCTTATTCTTCATTTTTAATTAAAGTATTTTTAATATATTTACAATTTTCTCTACTATAAATTCTAAATTATTCATTTACTTGCAAATTTTCTAAAAATGTTCACGTTTTTTCTTCATATTTCTTTCTTCTAATGCATTTTATACGCCCGTTCAAGTGTTTTAAACGCGTTCAGTTGAAAACTAAGGATTTTATTTTAGTTTCTAGTTTTTCTCATTTCACAATTGATTTTTCACATTGAAAAACCAGTCATTTTCTAGAATTAAAACAGATACAGAAAAGTTTAATTGAATTAGTTTGTATTAAGGAAAATCTCAACACTTTTTATTTTATTCATAAATTTACAAAATGGCTAATAACTAACTGTTTACCCGGTGTTTCAAAATTAATATCTCAAAAGAAAGGATATCTGTAGTTTACTGGCCAGATATCCAAACATGATCAAACACAATGCATGGCTGGGGATCTTAAACACCTGGGCTGGGGATTCATCCCAAGACTTCTGGCATTCCAGATCAGTGCTCTGTCAACTGACCTATCTAGATACTATGGTCAAACGTGTATAATTTCTCACGTTCTACCATATATATAAACCTTGATTAAAATTAAAGGTTTCAATTTTTTGGCGATAGTTTCAGGGATAGAATTGGTAGATGGATCTATTAACTAAACTAATTTTCCCAAGCCCAATATTTTGAACATGATGATTTCCTCTTCTGCGTAATTTTCGAGATATTTGGAAAAAACGATATTCTCTTTATCACTTTGCGGAATATTACTATGAACAAGTTTTGAAAATGATTGCATGAACAATCGAAACATATGTCACATTTTGAAAATACAAATAACAAGTGAAAATAACAACTATATGAGTGTATCGCCTACATACTCGGTATATACTGTGTTTATAAAAGGAAGTTTCAACCAAAAGTTTATTTTTAAAAAAGGTACATTTTTTGTCTTTAAATTTGTTTTCTATCTCCCGCTTCAAAGGTGAATATTTTGTGCCCTATTGGGGGAAGTCCCAACCGATGTTGCTAATTCACGAATTGGACCCTAAGCTCTTGAACACACTCTCAAAATCTCAGCACGTTATCCCTTTTTGATTTTGAGTAGGAAAGACTGATAAACGGACAGAAGAGGACGAATTACGTTATTTTATGAACACCTATACCAAAATTGTTTTTCTGCGATGAGTATTTTCAACCGTTATAAAGTTGAAACTAAACTTGATATTACCCTTGCATACATTAATTTACTGGGTATAAAAATCTTGGAGGAATTAGAAGCTATAAGTTGTATACAATTTTGTATTGAATGGGTCGTTAGATAGATAGATAGATTGTAGAGGCTGCCCTGAACGGGCTTCACTTCGACCATAAGGTCCAATGTGATGCCTAAGGATGTGCGGATGTGAGTGGAGTGGAAGGAATTTGTGAGTAGACTAGGAATCGGTAGGATATGCGGCAGCAGCCGACATTGATAGGAACTATGCCGATATTCACCTGGAGTTCGTGTAGGAAACTGCAGAAAACCTTCTCAAGCATAGCCGGTTACTTCGTTCGTGTCCATACGCTGACAGTTTAATCAATTAACCGTTCTTTTTTTTTCTTATTAATTGACCAACTGCCGATGTCGGGATTCGAACCCATACCCTCTAAGTTTCCAAGTAGGCATACTGCGCAGACATAACGCTTTAGACCGCTCGGCTAGTTGAACTTGTTAATGGGTTGTTACTTAACGAAAATCCATTATAAGTAAAACAAACATTTGCGATTTTCCTAACAATGTGTACTATTTCTTTAAAGCACCCGACGACAATCCTTGCATTTATTATGCAGAAATTAAAATACAAAGATTTTATTACCCATTCATCAAACTAGTCACTTTAGAGCAGCAATAACGATCATAATTAAAAAAATCACCTCAACAACGTTTCATTATGGTATCATCATGTATGTAAAAATATGATTTTTGATACATTGTGAAGTGAAAATATTTTTATTACAAAACTTTTTTACTATACAAAGTTAGTTTTTAGTATTATTCGGTTTAGTTAATTTATTTGAGTACCTGTGCAGCAAGCAGCAAGTAAGCAATTTTGCTAGGTACTATATACTTGTGCTAACTACTCGAAAAAAAAAATAGTGTGCATAATAGTAATATTCTCGAAGTGATGAAGTTAAATAATTTTTACTTACGGGTAATAACCAGTTATAAGAGAGAGAGAGAGAGAGAGAGAGGGAGTGGTGCTACTACCATTTAGTTGCATAAACTGTAAAAAAAAGTTGCATAAAATTATTTATTACATTTATTATGGTTTGCTTGTGTACAAATATTAAAATTACTTTACTTTTTGTTGCTGTTGTTAATGTGTAACTTTTTATTATTGATACCGGGATGATTCGGTTTTGTTCACCCACGATAAAAGTAAACATAAAATCATTCAACAAGAAAATTAAAAAATTATACTATTAGTTCTGTCACCAATCCAAGTGGTCGAGAGGTCTAAGGCGCATTATGTCTGCGCAATATGCCTACTTGGAAACTGGGAGGTTGTGGGTTCGAAACGACGTCGGTAGTTTGTCAATTATTAAGAAAAAAAGGGGCGGTTAATTGACTAAACTGTCGGCGTATGGACAAGAACGAAGTAACCGGCTATGCTTGAGATGGTTTTCTGCAGTTTCCTTCACGAACTCCAGATGAATATCGGCATAGTTCCTATCATAGTCGGGTGCAGCCGCATATCCTACCAATTCCTAGTCTATACACAAAAATTCCTTCCACTCCACTCACATCCTCACATCATTTTTCCGTCGATTTTTATTATAAGTCAGGCAGGAAGGTCAAAAAAAGGGATGTGTTTTCAGAAATTCCTTGCGAAAAGGCATTCGTTAAATAGTTCAGGTAATATTCCATATATTAGGTTAATAAGAATTAGTAATGAGTTAATAAGAATGAATAATAGACAATTTGTGAACAATTTAATATTTTCATTCAAAATTCAATGACATTTTTGTTTATGTTCTATACACTAGTTCTATCATACTATGTCTTTAGAATTTTATGAATGTATTATATTGGATTTTGTAGTTTTATGTATGTTCTATATCTAGTAGAGCCTGTACGTCCTTAAACACAATGAAGTGATAATGATGGATTTAAAAGTGGAATCGTTGTGTAAGGGATTTTATGTAGTATTTTAACACCATCTTACACTTCCCAGCTCTTAAAGATTCCTAAACTATCTTAAGTTAAGAGCATACCTGTAAACGGCTTAATAGATTTTCATCAAACTATTGCTAAACACCATTTATATTAAACATGGAAATCGGTCCATTCGTTTGAGAGTTATGACGTCACAAACAGAAATACAGGCAGACCGGTAGATGACGGCTTCAAATTTATAACACCATTCTTTTTACGTCGGGTGTTAAAAAATGCCTCCTTTGGATAGCGTTTCTTTGTAAAGAAGTCGCTAAAATTATAAACAAATACACCAAAATGGAAACGGTTTCGAGTTTTTCATAAATAACTCGAGATGTATTGGAATTTCAAAAAAATAATTGAATTAAAAGTTATGTAGAGTTTAAAATTTCCTTCGATAAACTCTAGCAACGATAAACTCTAGTTTCCTTAGTGGAGTGCGAAAAATGTTCTGCCCAATTATCGAAAATAAATTAATAAAAATTTCCCATACGGAAAGATCAACTACAAAAATAGTATTTTCAAGAGTTTACAGTTTAGTTGTTCGGATTACATTCACTAGAAGAAAAAATATTTAGAAACATATTTTCGGCACACATCGTCTGCATAAATTAGAAAAAGAAACGCTACTTTTTAAGAGTAACAAAGAATAAAGAATAAAAATTTATTTTATGTACTTAATTCAATTTATATTTAAAAAAATTTGTTAATATATCATTTAATGAGAAAAAAAATTAAATTAAATAAATTATTTTTATTTTTTTATTACATCTAATTATGAAGTTCAAATTGATGTAAAAATATAAAAATTATTTCATATATTTAAAAAAATAAAAAAGCTCAACATTCATCTACATTTACTACTGAAGTAGTACGTTTAACGCTTTCACAAAGCTCATGTTACGAATGCAATCAACACACACACACGATGGTGTTATAAAAAGCTTACCATAGCTTCGTATAATACAGTAGAAATATGCTATGAATAGTACTAACCTGGACTGACTACTATATAATACTTCTATTAGTTGGTTCATCGTTGAGATTAAACTTTCGAATATTGCATACAAATATAGATGTGGTCATTCATACCACTGCTGCATCATCTTGACAAAGAAAATTGTTGGCAAAAACTTCCGAGTAAATGGGAAATCTTATCTGTATCTTGAAAGAAATGGGTATGATTTTGTATTTTAATTGTTTACAATTTGACACCTGAAATTTGAAACCTATTTTCAAGGTCATGTTTTTGTATTGAAATTCGACACTTTTCTTAATATTGTCTTAACAAGCTTCACCCAATTTTTTTTAGTGCTAGAATTAGACATTTTTGTACTGAACAGACCCTTGACTTTGAGGGATTGATTTAATTCACCAAAAAGAATTGATTTAATCGATTTTTTTATTATCTTTAATTCAGTTTCCGACGTTATAAATATATCACATTAGTTGTCATATAAACCAGTATTTTTTTCATTTTCATGGACAGTCAATCTATTTTGGTCCATCAAATCAAATTAGTGACAATCAGGAAGTATCTAGAATCTAATCAAATTGATCTAGATTTAAAATCTACCTGGTGTCGAGGTTATCAATCTTAAATAGACGAAGAACTTATCTTAAATCCCAAACAGGTGGAGAACGAGCGGTTATTTGAAACAGAGCAATTACTGTGCAAATACCTTTGAGAATACTGTTTTGAAACTTATCCAAGAGGCTTCTTTTAGAAGCACCTCAATCTGGATAGAACACATGATGACTACAGCACTTCAGACCGAGATGGGCCTTGGCTACCCTCTCAATACTTTTCCACATGCTTCTATCTTTAACTTTGCGGCTCCACACACATACACTCAAGGGCTTTTGAATCCTTCTCCACGTCCTGGAGCCGTCTTGATTTTGGAGGACCTCTTCTCTTCACCCTATCTATTGCGTCATTTTTTTTCCTGCTCCATTCTTTCGATGTGACGAAAGAATTCAATCTTATACCATCTTTAATTATGATTCTAACATACCTTGAACTTATACCTTCAACATAGATAGATAGATAGATATATCTTGGGGTATATAAAGTATTGCACGTCGACCTTATGGCCTTTTTTGCTCCCACTTCTACTTCAGTTGGAAGCGAATCTGATGGAGATTCGCTTCTCCCATATTTTGGTAATGTTCAGGAGCTTGTTTATTAGGTTTTATCTTGTATTTGCTTTAACCGAGAGATTCGCAGTAAAAGATGTTATGGCTGGATGTTTCCTCCTCCTTGGCGCACAGTCTACGCATAATTGATCCAATCTGGAGTCCTATTATGCGCAGGTGCTTTCGCAGGTGATAATGTCCGGTGATGAATCCGGTAACCTTTCAAAGTTGTATCCTGTTGAGGTTGAGTACTTTGAGGAATAGCCAACTTGTCAACAAACCCTTATAAGAAACCTTCTGACCCGGGTACTTCGGCTAGTTAGTTCTACGTTTGAACTATCCATACTCTAACGAGAGACAAGTGAATGAATGTATATTATAAAATACAACTCGTAGTATTTTATATTTTAAACGAAATACCACAAATTTTATTACCCTCTATGGACCAGTTAATTGCTTGCTTATATATTCCACATTGCACAACCATAGTCGAGTTGTTGGTTGGAGGTGGCCTTGCTTATGCTTGCTTGTGTTATTATTTTCCAACCAAGGGAGGTATAAAATGAAATTATGATGGCAAAAAAAAAGTAAAATGTATAAAATAATAATATTGCACTCACGTAGTTAAAAAATAGTCACGAGTTATGTGTGTTTATGTCTCATTCTTGTACGTCGGACTACGATGACTGGTTTGCTAATGCCAATACTATGTCAAATGACCTTTTTTGTATTTGTTTTTTAACCAGCAAACTAAAATTTAATAGTGTTTAAATAATTTACTAGAAAAAATGTTCACATAAACTGAAAAATAGTATAAACATTTTTTTTGTTTTTTGAATTATTTTTGACAGTAGTTATTTCAACTGTTAGCAGAGGATTTTTCACAAAAATTTTTCTATAAAGTTTATTTGACATACTGTTGACGTATAACCGTCATAAAAAATTGATAGAAAATTTTTCGCACAAATACTCTATAATAAATCAAGGACTGTCTTAAAATGAGCGTTAATATTTTAGTAACACACTTTTTTTTTATAGTGGAAATTAATAATATTTTTACTTTTAGACAATTGAGAACTGATCTGAGGGCTGGGCTTAAAAAACATGACCTTTTATTGTGTGCAACCGAAAGAGTAATCCATTTTGTGTGTTTTTATTTATGTCAAATTATTATTTTATTATTATTATTTTTTTCCAAATTTTGACAGTTTGAAATGTCAATTATATTTGTAATGTATTGACAAGTAATTTATTTCCAAAATTTTGTTAATGTAGGTATTTCTATAGAAACTCAATTATATTACAGATCTGGGTCGTAATTAAGTAAGTCTTTCAATAGTTTTTTTGGAGTTGCATAGAAAATTTACTTTGGGTTTTCTCTTATCATTATTTCGCTATCTCCTATAGTTTTCTCGATACAATTCGACATTTTCTCTTTTATACGTAAAGAAGATTATACTGCACACTAAATTTGGTTTCTTTTTTGACGTCTTGATCAAAATGGTAGAAATCTTCCTCTAAAAGATAATACCATTTTTTTTTTTAAATATTTATTATGATTTGAAATCGTTTTTAAATAAAAAACGGCATGCATCTCCGTTCATTGGTACATATATTACGCTACAGTTCGTAATTCTGGACCGATTTTGATTATTCTATTTTATCGATTCCATATCTATCAGAATAGTACCCTAATGACTTTCATGAAACTTGCCGCATTACTTAGATATATAAAATATTAAGTATTAAAATAATATTAACAAAATAAAAAATAAACTTTCGATTTATCCAAAAATCTTTTAAAACTATTAGCATTAAATTAAATTTGTAAGACTCCATATTGGAATGTATTAAAAGTACTATAATAATAATTATTAAATAAATATGAAAAAAAAAACCAAAATAAATTAATAACATTAAAGGATCATATTATCTCTACCACATACTGCTTTTAACTAATGAGTTGATATGTCGGTAAGGTAGGATCATATTTTACCATCACAATGAATGTAGTAGTAAAAACACCTACACGTACAGTAATAATTTTATTGTTAATAATATTTTCCCGTATATATAAAATGTTAATTCACACAAAAATACAGCAAATAATAATTAGTGTTATTATAATAATCATCATCATACTCATAATAATATAACCGTATTTTCCACCCTCCGGTATTTTTCCGCTTGCATAATAATGTTTTAAAAACATTGTTAAAAGATAATATAATGTCTATAGCATGTTGTTGGTAAATGCGAACACTCTACCGCTCCCCATCATGTAACTTTTCTCCATTTTGAACTGAATTCTGTACGTCTATCATCATACGTGTCTGAAATACAGGTTGATTCAGTTTAGATGGTCACAGTTCTAGACCCCTTTATAAATAAGTTAAAATAGTATGACGAATAAGAGTGTAACGAAAAAGATTTCTTTTTGAAGTAGGATTAGTTATGAGTTCTATATGGACCAAAGAAACAACCAATAGTGTTATAGAAAAAGTAAATAAAATGGACATAGCCAATATAAAAATCTCTCACCAACATATATATTGAAAACTTTGATAATTAATAAAATTCCCATCGTTTTATCAGGGAAAAAATATTCAACCAATTTGGAAGAAAATTTATATAATCATATAAAAAGCCATTCAGAGGAGTAACGTAAGCTTTAAAATTGGGTTAAATCCCAATATTTTCTTTCTCAAATTATACATATCCTGACTGACTGATTCATCATCGCCAAGCTGAAACTATTGAAGTTAGAAACATGAAATTTGGACGATATCTTTCTTAAGGATTGTAGACTAAGCAAGGATTTTTCGAAAATCAAACGCTAAGAAGATGAAATAGGCGATGAAATATTTGTATTGGGATCTCATTTTTTTAAGTTAGAGATATAAAAAATATGTATTTAGGCAAATAGTAATAAATACAAAAAATACGTGTTTCAATGTTTTTAGAAAATCAGCCCATATGGGAATGAAAGTTTGTACGGATTATATTTAACTGTCAATCCTTAACGGGGAGAAATGTTGCTTAGTTATCAGGCCTTTACAATTATAAATTTCGCAAGCGAAGCCGTAACGGGTAATGCTTGTATCTTATATACAACTAAATATTGTTTATATGTAAGTGTATTTGTATTTAAATTCATGAATCACCCGGTAAATTTAAAAGGTATCTAAAACAATTGAATAAGCACAGTGAGAGAAAAAGGGTGTAAAACTGTAATGAGCTAAATAAGCAACCTATAGCTCTGCATAGCAACATTACGCCACATAATTTATATAAACTGTTTAAACGATATATATGGATAATTATTTATAAAATAATAAGCTTTCAAGCACATCGGATGAAAAATTACCTACTCTACAAATCTATATTTATATTTTCCTGTTTTAAGTAGTTTTTCCCTGACGGCCAAAGCAACAAAATGTTTAAAAAAATCATTTAATGTACATAGTGTAATATATAATGACTGGATATATAATGGCAACTTTTGGTCGAAAAATTTTTCGAAAATAAAATGGATTTGGCAAAAATCGGTTAAAAACCTTTGCAGTAATGAATAGTTACGGTCACCGACTGTACATTCGATTAGGTTACAGCTGCAAAATTGTCAACTTCAAAAATGCCATTCTTTTTTCAAAATTGAATTTTTGCCGACTGAATTTGGATTTGGAAAAAAAGTTTTTGCTAGTATTTTCATAACAAACAACTTTTACTGGAATCGTTTTTTCGAAAAATAATTTTATTCGGCACAAATCCACTTATAATACTCGACCGTTAATCTCGCACCGCTCGTTTCTCAGCCCCCATTCAAATGACACAGAATACTGTTGAAATTCGATAATAACGACTCCAAAGATGTGTATGTGGATAAAATGTACAAATTTCTTGCATATCAAAACTAATTTATTAAAACATATAAACCCATTATTTTAACGATTTTAAAACATACACACAAGTGTGAAAATAAGTTTTTATGGAAATTGTATGAACCATTCTCGTTTAAAACACATTGACTTGATGGTTTTTTTTTCTTCTTCACACAAAAGGGTTTGAGCTGTTTGAAAGAGTAAATGCAGGGGGGAATTTGTTCAAAGTGATAGAACAATAACAAAGTTGTTAAAATAAATATCGTTTACTACCAATGTGAGATGCTTTTAAGAAGAGATATTCTAAAGAGATACATATCTATAAAGTTTACAGAATGTTCTAAAGTTTTCAAATATTATTGCTATTGATGTTAGAAAATGTTTTAAGTCTTTCCATTATCACGGTTAAAAATTGATAGTTGGCAAAAACGCGCGATTAAGTTCCTGTATAAATATCATCAAATTGATTTGTGCCTTATTTATTCGGATTTCGGAAAAATGTTTCGAATAAAAGTTGTTAGTATAGTTGTAATGAGCAACTTTTATCCGAAGCATCTTTTCGAAAACTGAATAAAAATGGCACAAATCAATTATAGAATTTTGAAATGATAACTCAACTATTGACGCTCTTTGCACATACGGCAAACAATAAAAAATAACCAAGCAATATTTAGTCCTTCGAGCTGGATAATACTCATGAAAAACGCTGCACATAAAAAAATAATAAGAATAATCAAATAACATTTGGTCCTTCGAACCGGATAATACTCATCAAACACGTTTAATTTTAAAGTCACACGTAAATTTTTCGCCCAGTTGTCATAGATGGACAACTTCTAACTATAGCAATCAATGTAACGATTAACTGAGTTAATTGTATGAATACTCTGTATGTACTGAGTTCATTATCACTGTGTGAATATTTTCTTTCTATATTCACACAAATGTATGAAAATATGATTTGTGTTTATGTGTCTACATACATATGTAGTATACCGATACGCATGATTCTGTATTTGAAAAAATTTTATATATAATACACAAAAAGAATATCACTTTTGTTTGATACATTTTGTACAATGAAGAGTACAAACACCTTAAAGAGAAAAAGTAATATAAATAACATGTTTCTATATAAAATGAAACAATTTTCACGAGTAACAAAACGATACCGATAAACTAACAATTTCATTTCATTTTAACAATTTTTAACTATTTACCCGTTAATTATATGATCATTTGTGTAGATTTTATGTGCTCAATTGAGTAATTTCATTTATGGTTGTTAAAATATCATCTATAACAACACCCATGCATTTTCTACATTTTATGTTTATCTCTTTTTAATACTTTTGAATTTAGAGCATATTGTCTTGCTTCCATTTAACTACAATTCGGCTCATTAAAACAATGTAATCGTTAAAATATACAATTACATAACTATTTAAACATATTTTATACATGTCGTTAGAATTTTAAAAGCGTTGTTTAATTTTTATTGGTGAGTAAAATAGCACTCATAAGTCAGCGCTTAAAAGTATTTATATCAAAGAAATATTCGTCTTAAATTTGAATTTCCTTCCGAAGCTTACAAGTAATAATATAAAAATTCAAAGAAATTAATTTGTAAACTAAATCAAAATATTTTCATAAATTTTTAAATAAGTTTTTATTATTTTTGCACCCATATGAAATTTTTTTGCATAGATAGTCCCCTTGAAAGTTTAAAAGAGACAATGATGATGACTGTGAGAAAAAATTACTTTTACCCTAACGATGAAAAAAGAGTTAATCGAGTTAATGAACTTAACATTTTAGGCTAAAATATTTTTACTTTTTACTATAATGTAAAATTCGAGCACAATTCAAAATTTGTACTCAAAATTTTAACTAGCCTCCAATGATCCAACCGAACTGAAGTTTTTCAAATAAAAGCAATTTTGAGGACAGTACAATAATATATGGTATTTATGAAGAAATCCAAAATTATAACCTGTTATAGAAATTTGATAATGATTTAATTTAAACACAAAAGGGAACAAGCTTTAACAACTAACTTTTTATGTTTTTTTCGTTTTTAGTGCTTTACCACTAATAGATGCTTGTATTGTAATTCTTTGACAATGTAAATTTGTTTTCATTCTTATACAGATTAATCTATAGAACAGTCAAGCTAGAGGTCCACCCATATAAACAAAAGAAATCGCGTGATCATAGTACATTTTTGATAACTTGGTCCTTTAAATCTGGATTAATACAAGTCTCAATTCATTCGTATGCGAATTATTGTTTATTGCTATCACTTTTGTGATCCATGATTTCGATTGTTTGTTTGATGTTTTTAAATATGTATTTTTAGTTTTTATTATTATATTTGTTCTTGTTATTATTTCTGTTCTTTTCATTGGTTGTATTCATATTTATAACAAAATAATATGACTGAAATGTGAAAACGGTACGATCGAATCCTGTCTGTTATGACATATGTTCACGTGTTCAGTGCATGTATTTATTGATATCGATGGACTGTGAAGCTTGAGTTTAGTTTAGATCGATTTCTTTTACATTTTGAAACGGAATACTAAAAATATCCAAACTAATTCGTATTTTTTGATTATTTTATGTTTCGTAATGTTGTTAATATACAAGGTAAAAAAATACATTTTCTTTGCAAATATTAAAATACTTAGATAACCTCAAACGGTGAAAATTACGATGAAAATTATATTTTTTTTTAGTCTTCATTAAAAATCATAGATAAAATATTCATATGTTTACTAAAAGCATTCTTAAAAAATATTATTAAAAAAAAATTCCAATTGCGATAAAAAAATACAACCTCGAAAATAAAAAAACAACCAGTTAGAAAACCCTAGTTTTTTAACAACCACAGATTAAAATATAGAAAAATCGGATTGTCTTTCGAAATAGAAAAAATAGCACATGAAGTGAGTAAGAGAGAAATAAAACGATGTATGTAATATAATATCTTCTTTACCAGAATAGTTGTTAGAAAATTACTAATCGAGTAAAATTGTTGTATTCGAATTACCTTCATTCGATGGAGGTACTGTAAGGTATATAAATTGTAAATACATTGTTTGGTTGGATATATAATAATGGTATATTTAATTCGAGATTAAAATACAGAAAATTTCATAATCATCGAAATCGGATTTTAAAGACTATTTCAATATTATTGAAAGTTAGCGAGTCGTTAATTTGTGACTGCTTTCCTGAGAAACATATATTATAATTTCGAATATTGTGCACCTACTTGTGCGATGGGCAAATACTAAAGACTACAGCAGTTTTTCCAAGTTAATTGAGCTTTTTGTGTGCTAACGAAGTTTAACATTTCATACCTGGTAGCTATTGAAATACAAAATCTGTTCTCAACCTATGTTGAGTTCAGATAGCTTAAAAATATTTCCACAAGCTCCTTTAAAACTCCCTCTTGCAATAGTCTTGATTAATCACCAGAAACTCGGGGCTATATCTAAAAAGTACTCTTTGCATAGCCCCGAAAATACTTTTGTATTTGGTAAATACAAGTACATTAATCTCTAGAATACTATTCATCAAAATAAGCGAAAAATTTTTAAATGTATAAACAAATACAATGAGAAATGGTAAAATTTTTCTCTTTTCTCCTCGGAGCTTCTTTTAAGCCTGTAGACACGTCGCGTAAGATGATTCTGCCACTCAGCGGACCAGATATTAAATTCATTTCCGAACTTCTGTCTGGATACTGCCCACTGAGGTATCATCTATTAGGCGCATAGCAATACTTGTTACTTATGTGATAATGCGGATAAAACTGTGGACCAGCGGGTGGAAAAGGCTTTCCCCTTACCAAGTGAAGTGTTGCTCCATAATCTTGCGAATTAAATTCTGCGTTTGATTAAGGACCTGGACCTGGTCTTGGAATCCTAATACAATAGGAGAATATCACAATTTATATTCTAGGTTTCAGAGACGGCAGATCTTGCCTCGTACTCTCACCAATATAATCTTGCCTAATATAAGCCCTCAGTATCCTGACCGTACTAATATAGCTGGAACCATAACAGCTTGTACTGACTACCCATCAGTCCGCAGCGTTCGAACAAATAAGAGTTAAAACTGACTTTGTTTTATGGTTCCGTTTCAAGACATATTTCTTCGCTCATACCAAATGGAATACTTTGTAAAAATTATATAAATGGCGTAAACATTGAGTGTCGTATGTCGTACATACACATTGGTCGTTATTGGTCATATAACCGTATTTATATATTGTATATAATGTACCTATCTCATTCTCTCTCATTCATATAAAATGTATGTAGTGCTAGCCAGCACTGAGCACACCATACGAATCTAGTTAGCTGCAAAACAATTGTTAAACCACAATGTTACCTAACCACTTAACTATCTCTGTAAATTAGCTAGTCCATTATCTAACCATATAGAATATGCGATAATATATATATGTATGTGTATTTGTGTCTGGTTATATTATTTGCTGTTTATAGCTTTGCCTTCGAGGTCTGCTGTTCTCTTGCCGTTGTTATTACACACTTTTATTTACCTAATCATTATATACATGATGTTAGGCAACTGTGTGTACACGTACGTACCAGCTATCATATATGGATGGCGAGGTTTTTATTTAATTTTCAAAAGATTACTCTATAAAAAAAAACCTTTAATTTTATTTTAACAAGTTGTTCTTTTTTGTTTTGATACTTCAAATACTTTTATGGCTGTTGATACAAAGATAAAGTAAACAGTTTCATGCATTATCTTTTAGAGAAAAAAGTGTGGTTTTGATGGTGTAAACATAGTCCATATTTGTCTTTTTATACAGGATCTGTAAATGTAATGGAGAATAGAATGGATATCTATTTGTGCCTAATCATTAAGTAAATATTTTTTTACCGTTTGATTTACCTTCACTTGCCTGCCTATAATCGATTCTTGTAGGTTAAATTACTATTCATATTAACATCTAGGTTAACTAATGATACAATCCGTAAATACACCACGAAATACGGTTTTTTTTTATTCGAAAATATACCACAAAAGTTTTATTTATTTATTTAGTTTTAAAATAAACATTAAGATTTGTTTTTATTTATAGATAACGCACTGAAAATATAAAAATCGTTCGTATAACCATACGCCTCGCTTGTTGGTTCTTTTATGAGTATTATTATTCCTACCGTCTACACCATTCTAATATTAAATCGAAATTTTGTAGAAAATTGTATATACAAATTTATTTGAAGACTCATTTTGAAAATAGAGCCCTGTTCTGGTAGATAACGACTGGATAAAACAATATCACCAAATTGGCCAAGAATTGTAACTGGTAATGTGACCTCATATATGAATTCATACAAACGTATTCTGACCAATGGACAAAGATGTATGTGATTTTTCAAAAGACGAATTCAAATCATAATCAATATTTTAAACTTTTAGAGGAAGATGCCCTCTTTCCAAAACTCTATATTAAAATTTGGTTACTTGTAAAATTACCCGAGTGTAATTACTTCTATCGTGAAAGCTTGAGATTGAGGCACTAATCGATCATAAAACACATTTCATTGGGATATGCTATAATTACCTATTTAATTTTTCAAAAGCTTCGACGGGTTTGTTATTTGAAATTAAACTATCTTAGTTTTTTCAAAGAAAAACGACCCCCATTTATATAATTAACTATTTATTTCATTTTTTGCACTAAATTCTCGAACATCCTGTACATAATATACACACTTACATGTGTATATTATGTACTTCAAATGTACTAATTTTCCTTGACGTTGTGTTATAAATGCTGACACAATTTTCTCACAATGTTAGTTAACACACAAAGGGAAATTATTTCATTTTATAATGTGGTTAATTTGAATATTTACTAAGTAAATAATATTACATACACGTGTAGTAATGTAAGACGTGTTACAACACGTATGTTAGTAATTACACGGTGACACATTTGATGTCGTCACATCTAAGTCTCTAAATGCAATACCTTAAGGTGGTAGGAACCATAGAGAACATGCACTGGAAATATTAATTAATGATTTTCTTCAAGTGCAGAAAATATCAGAATTTGAACCAATTTTTACGTATAGTTTCTGAGATATTTATTTTTTAAATGCAAGGCTATACACCAAAGAGACCAAAAAACCACAATGTATCGAATCACAAAATAGGTTCTATTAATGTTTAAACTATAAAAAAGCTCATTTCAAGATAATTTAACTCTTTTGAAACATTTAAAAAATTAAATTCAAAAAGTATGACGTATACTATTTAAATTATTGAATTTTTTATAAAAAATTGGGTTAAATGAATGAAATTTCATTGTGAATTATGTAATACTAAAGCCTCATAACGCCACAAACTACCTTAAAATCGCAATACCTTCGCGATAAACAGCGATAACATTACAGCATAAACTTATCTAGAAAGTTTTCTAAACATTATAAAAAAAACTTTACTCGGTGTAATCATAGTCATATTTGTGTATTATTACAGTGTCTTCAATCGATATTAAACAATAAATTGGAAAACAATAAACAATATGATATTTTTCATTTATACACAATTTCAAAATTAGTATTGTTAGGATAAAATCATTTATCGAATTCGAGGAAAATGCTTTCGAGAATATTTCACTAAATCATATAAACTCAACACGTTTATATACACCCCCAAAAAGGGGTTTATCGAAACATAATGATAATAATGTTTAAGATGTAAATGAAATGAGAACGTGTTTAACACAAAGCTTCTAAGTATGAATAGAAATTATATACATCAATATATTTTCTATGAAGCAGTAATATCAACTGTTATTAGAAATCACATCGAGTCTAAAATATATAATCATAATATTATTATTGAAATGTGAAATATATAGTGGGTAAAGATGGTATTTTGAGCCTCACACAGGCAAAATATCCCCAGAACCATAAACCCAATGTTACTACATAAGAATACTAGCTTAGTCTTTGCTATTACTATGTTTCTCTAAACTAATTAACCACCGCGCTTCAGTGGCACGAAAATTGGACATATTTGTGGATTTTGTTACTACTTTATATATGAAGTTTATATTTTTAGTGGCAATTTCTCGGGCTTAGAAAACAAAATTTCTGCTTCACTGTCTTGACGCATGAAACAGAATATTTGGAATATGAGGCGGTTAATTGACTAAACTGTCAGCAATGGATAAGAACGGAAGTAACCGGCTGTGCTTGTGAAGGTTTTCTTCCACAAACTCCAGATGAATATCGATATAGTTCCTATCAAAGTCAACTGCAATCGCTCAATCTACCAATTCCTAATCTACATACAAATTCTTTGTCCTTTAGGGGTTGGTAAAAAATTCCTAGAATAGTCTACTAGCCAGGTTTCAACCACCTCTCCGCTACTACCACTACTAGTCCCTTTAAAGTTGATAATAACTTTCAAAGCTGTGGAACAAACCAAGCTAGTTTTTATGCCATAGAAAATTTTTCCGACATCTTTGGTAACAATGATTTTTTTTGCTTAGCATATACAAGTAGAAGAAAATCGTATATATGACCTTTTGCGCGGTAAGGCGGTGAGCTTTGAAAATGTTTGGGCTCACAGTATCACTTTTACCCTACACACCTATTAGCTTAGTTTGGTTTTACAACTAACAAGTAAAAGCACAAGCCACTAGCAGCAACAAGCATAAGCCATTATCAATAACAACTAGATAGATATATAGAACGGTTTAGTTGAACATAACCTATAATAATATTACCTAGAACTTGTATTATACACGTTTTGTCTACATGATACATGGGTAATACGTGTTGTGGCTATCCAATGTAGATACTCCAATGCAGAAGAGAGTGCTTTAGCAAGCTAGCTAGCTACCCTTCTATTTATTGACAATATTATAATCATTTTCCTTATAATATTCTCGGTATTCTATATTATTATTAGTATTGTTGTTGTTGATGTTATTGTTGAATACGAAACAAGGTTGATACCTGTTGTTGTTGGTATAGAAATGTGTAACATGCAATCGATCGATCTCGAATACAAAGTGTTTCATTTTCATTCCCATTATAACAATATTTGTACTATCTGAAATAAAGTATATATATGAAACAGCAGGTCATATTCTAAGCATACGTATTACTGTGCAAAATTTTTTACATCCTATCATCAGCATGTGGGTAGCTTAGTTGACAGAGCAACGATCTACAAGGCCAAAGAGTGAGGGTTCGATTTCCATCCAAGATCTGCAAGATTTTCCATATCAAACATTGATGTCAAAATAGTGTTACTAATGTTCAGACATATTACTTAAATGTTAAAATAAAGTAAACCCTAGTCACCTTCGTTAGTATAACATAACCGAAAGGCAACCATCCTAACAATGGATGAATAGACATAAAGATTACAAAAACAATTAAATGGATGTAAATATTGGAAAGCAATAACAAACAGAAAATAACAACTGACTGATTCAATTGCTTAAATACACGGTATATACTGAATTTATGGAAAAAAGTATAAAACAAAAGTTGTTTATTTTTAAAAATAGAACAGCTTTTTAGTAAAATTTCAAAAATTGATATTTTTCCCCTAGCGGGAAGAGGACGGTCTGGTTTTGCCCATTCATGAACTTGACCTTACTTTTTAGCTCTAAATCACACACACGTTATCTCTTTTCATTTTTGGGTTATCGTGTTTACAGACAGACAAAGCTTACTTGGAAGCGAAACTTACCCATCAAATTACTGTCAAATTAATGTTACTTAAGGTGTAATAATCATAAAAGTCCCTAAACTTTTTCAAAGAAATCGTAAGAAAATTTAGCTATTGACAGTGAACGGATAAAACTATTTCGCAAAAATTACTTCAAATGAACAACGTCATTTGGGCATTTCGGTTAGTTCGTTTGGGGGGAAAAGGAGGCTTAGCCAGAAGGACAAACTATGGAAGGACTAATTGTCAAAGAGTAAATTACGACTAGCTAATTTATACTGATGATGACTACTTTGTCGTCGAAATACGTATTTATAATACACAAAAACTGATCTAGGTAAAGAGGGCGAATTTGAAATTTTATTTCAAAAACCTAGAGTTCTCATTAATTATCATTTGATAATATAATATTTAATGGTTTTAATGTTTCAATACTTATAATAATGAGTTTTACTTATAAAAATGGAGTTGACATAAAATAAAGCTATGTTCATAAAAAATAATCAGTCTCTAATATACTTTTAAAACCTTGTATTGAAATATGACTATGATTACACCAATAATATTTAATTACTTATAGTCAACCACAGACATTATAATTTCCTGTTCCTGCTTACTTCGAACTACAACTTTTAAAGATACAAAATGGGGAGAGAATTCTATATCCTTTCTTAATTTGTATGTACACTCCCGTTAAAAAAAATGAACAGTCCTGAAATGTTAATTTTCTTACATTTCATAAAATTCCTCACTTTTGTAACTCTCTATACAATGTATAATTTTATTTATTTATAAACAAAGATAAGTAGTATATTTTTTAAGTGTGTAAAAAAGAAATGGAAGTATAAACTGAATTTATATTTTGCATTTGTATATACGGTGTCAGTGACAGAGTGAGAATTTAGAAAATATATGTAATGTTAATACATGTTAAGTGTTATATCTAACTCATACGTATAAAAATAAAATAAAATGTTGTATCTGCTACTACAAGAATAATAAAAACTGTGAGATACTGATTCGGTTCAGGTCTGTTCATTTTTTTTGAACGGCAGTGTATGTCAATATTATGCATGGCATAATATTGAGTAAACAATCTGTATATTTTCTAGTTTTATTGACAGTGTAAGTACGTGTATATATTTCTCGATTACGTTGCTAGAATATCAAGAAGATAAATATTAGGCATAGAAAGCAGGGTTTTAGAATAGAATTTTATATTATTATAAAATAGTTTATTGTTAACAAAGTCCATTTTTCTGAAAAGAGCATAATAATATACTCGATTGACGTATATGGAACTGTTGCATTTAATATATTTTATAGTTAATACAAATTCAACTGAGAAAAATATTGAAAAGTAAAATAAATCGAGGATCTTTTCGATGTTAAGTGGCGTTCGTTTTTCAAAATCTTACAGTTGATTTATGCCGAATCGATCCAGATTTCGAAAAAATTTTTAAAACATAAGATGCTAGTACTTTGTTTTACCCGATATATAAAGAAAGGTATTATCAACATTATATTATCGAATGATAATTAGTGAGAACTCTAGGTTTTATAAAAATGTATGACTACATTGTAGTCGAAATACGTATATATAATACAAAAAAACTGATCTAGGTAAAGGGGGCGAATTTGTAATTTTATTTTAAAGGTATTATCAGTTTAATCCCGACTTTGTAACGGTTGAAACCAAAGATCGCAGAAAAAAATTTTTGTTATAGGTGTTTATAAAATTAACTATATTGTACATTTCCGCATCTGTCCGTCTGTCCGCTGTCCGATTTTCTGTCTGTCTGTCTGTCTATATATATATTTGTTATACAGTAATAATCATAAGTATACGACTGTAAGCTTTATTGGCTTAATAATTTAGACTGTTGACGCCGGAATCGTTTGCGAAACATAACATCGATTACTATTCACGTTTGTTTTATAAAATCAAGAGTATACTATCCAAAAACATCTGAGAGACTTCTGACAGACTAAAATGTCTGACTTCTAACAGGTTGTTTTCATGTGGCCATTTTCCTCGCAGTGAAGAGTATATGTTGTATAATAGGGAATATGCATGAAAATTTTTTTTCACTTAAATTGAAGCATGTTTACTTGACAAATATCAATGATTGAAATTCCCGATTAGACAAAGAGGGTGATAGTCGTCTTGATATGTTATGTGACGTCATATTACACTTTCACCATTCAAAATACACGTAAAACTCCGTTTTTAGTATTTTTGCAAGAAAGAGAGATAATAATCTTTAAAAGCTTATAGCTTCCTTGATATTAGTCGGATATTAATTTCGTTTTTAAATATTATTACAGTATTAACAGTATTTTCATATTCTGAAAATAAATGTGAAAAAAAATTTTCATACATATTCCCTATTATGTTAAACATAGTTCAATGATAGTAAACCAAAAAAATGTATCATTATACTTCGGTGTAATATAATATTTAAATCAATTATTCATTGAATATAATTGATATTATTCGAACGAAATATCAAAAACACACTATTACAACCTCTGAAAATATCTAAAAATGGATTCATACAAACAAACACAAAGTTACATTAGATAAATATTGTTAAATAATTTGTTGATTTATTTGTGTCAAGATAGAAAAAATTTATAGAATATTATGTTAACAGCAACAAGTTGGTTGATCACAATGAATATCGTCATGATCAGATAATGGAAACTATATGAACATCAACACAATACCAATGATCATCGAATTGACAGACAGACACACATATAGAGTAGAAAACGGACGGACAGATACAATAAATACATAACATTGTTTTATAAAGTAACATTTTGGGATTCGAATACTTTTAGAATTCAGTGTGTGTTCTTCCTATTTATTAAAGTGGTATACAAACGGTTTATTTGCCAGATCATTTTAACTACAAAATATCAAGAATATGTCTTTCAATACAGAAGCTCGAAATTTGTGAAGTATCGCGGTCATGTTGTTGAAGTGATATCTGTCAAATTTGTTGTTAATTGTTTAGTAGTGTATGGCAAATCACCATAGAAGGTTATAGCGTTGAACAATGTGTGCAAATTATCAAATATTATTATCAAAATCAGTACTCCGTTCGATTATTATCTTTAGCGACGAGGCCCTTCATTGGTTGAATGAATGTGTGCCCAAAAAAAACTGTCGGTTACACTAGATACACCTACACCAAATGCATCACGAGAATGTTACTGTTTGATGCGGAGTCTGTCGAAATCATCATCTAAAATGGAAACTGGCATTGCCATAACCGTCAACGGCAAGCGCTACAGATCAATGGTAAGCACTTTCTTGTGACCTAAACTGGATGATATGGATACCAATAACAAGTGGTTCCAATAGGACAGCGACGCGCCACATAGCGTATGCTACGAATATTCTGCACGAACGGTTTGAGGGCATGGTTATCTCGTGCGGCAGCGACGTGAACTGACCACCGAGATCGTGCGATTTAACGCCTTTAGACTTCATCCTTAAGAGCTATCTTAAATTGCAGGTCTTAACCGGAAACAATTGATGCCTTCAAAGTTAACATAACGAACGATATCCAACAAATTCAGCCAGATTTATGTGACAAAGTCATCGAAAATTGAACCTTCCGAATATGTGCCACCAAGCAAAGCTGCGGCGGACATTTGGACGACGTTAACTTTAGTGGATATCTCACACACAACTTATTTTATTTACATTTAAAAATCGAGCGTCCTTATTGAAAGACCCTATATATACTAAAAGCAACAATAAAAGTATAAACTTTGTTTGAAGATTCTGTATAAAAACGACAAATATGACTATGATTACACCAAAGACGATGAGATGATAGATGTTCATTCACAAAAAAGAGAAATAGGAAATCTTTTCTCTCTCTCTGAATATTATCAAGTACTCACATTTATATATTATGAACTTAATAAAAATAATACAGAAAAAAAAAAAAAAGAAAAATTGAAATATATGACAATAGAACTAAAATGAATAGAATAATGACGCATTGTATGAAGAGAGACACAACATACCATATTAGTGGAAGTGGGATACAAATATGTTGATAGTAGATGATAGCAAGCAAGTACGTAAATTATACACACAAGACTGGAAAAAAATGATAATAATATGATACCGTGCATATACAAAAAAAAATCAATATAGAAAAAATATATGTAGAAATATACAGGGTAGTCCCACCAAACCACCAAAAATGTAACGCAACTGTCGGGAAGTTTGTACTCTCGTCATGATATGTAGCATTCTTTATTCAAAATTTGATACAGTTGATTGTCCGGAATCTATTTGCAAACTTGTAATATGGCCAGTAATAGTAGCGTTCTTTTATCAAAATTTTATAATTGATTTGTACTTTTTTATCCATTCGGTTTTCTTTAAAATACTTCGAATAAAACTTATTTATTAGAAATAGACTAACAACTATCATACGAAACATTTATTTCGAGAACCTAATGGATTCGACGCAAAATCATCCGCAAAATTTTGGGAAAAGAACATCACATGGCAAAAGTATAGGTAGCGACTCAAATTTACATTATCGTTTTCGTTGGTGGGTTTCTAGGTTGGTTAGTCTCCTGCTAAAATTCGAAAATATGCCATGAAATCGAAAATTTGTAAAAAATGTAAAAAAATGTAACCTAAAAATTTGACATATTTTTTGACATATTTTTTTGTATGCTTTAATTAATCTGTTATTTTCCTATCAAAGAAATGTAAGAAACAGAAAGAGTGCCATCCTGTATATACTTTTTTCTACATTAGGAAAACTACACGTATGAGCTTATACCTCGTATCGTATGCTTGTTGTAACATATTACATAATGAGTGCATTAAATGATATGTTTATTGTTCGAATAAAATCCATATGTTTATTGATGATAATTCTCGAGTAAAAAAACCATATATATTCGATTTATTTACCAGGAAAAGTTCAAATAATCATCAATTATCGATTTCGAAGTTTTGAAAAAGTTTGTTTACACTATGAAGGAGTTTCTTATCCATTTTCAAAAGTTTTATATAGCATCACAACATAATTTTTACCTACGTCTAATTAATCTAGTCTCAGCTAGAAACTTTACACTCCTCATGATCTTACAATATTGTTTCATCGAGATGATTTTATTCCGGATTTCGAAAATATGGAATGAAACAAAGATTCAAAATTGTGGTGTAAGCGCCGTGAAGAATTACAGGAACTTTTTAGTCTTCAAAAAGATTCGCTAAAAGTACTTTCTAAGTTTGTATAATCGATGATGTACTTTAAAACCATGAAATAAAACCGTGAGGATTATCACAATATTACTATGAATGTTAAGGACAAAGGAGACAGCCAAAAGCTATATAGCATTTCCAACAAAAGATAATTTTATGCTAAATATGTCATGATTTTATTTTAATTTCAGTCTCAAATCTACCCCTAATATTATTTTCTAGCAATAATTCCGATCGTAGGAAGTTGGAAAGTAACGGAAATGAGGTAAATTAAATGAACTAAACGCTTCATTATTTATTTACAACTTCATCAGCAACTATAAAAAAATAAATACAATGATAGACATATAGACAATTACAGAATATTTTTAGAAAATTAGGTTAAGTGTGATGAAGCTGTAATTGAGTCGCAAATAAATGACAAAACGTTCAATTTATTTAATTGAACTCGTTTCCGATACTTTCCAACTTTAGTAAAATCTTGATTTTAGTACATCAACGAAAGTTTAACTTAAAAAGTATCGTTACTGCAAGTTTTTGTTGGAGTTTCCCTACATAATTTCGTTTCTTTGTTGCTGTTTCGAAAATGGCATAGCTATTAACCAAGACACACAAGAAATAAAAATATTATTTTATACAAAACATTTTAGAGATTAAATACGATCAACTTTTGGTACTTTAATAATATATTTAATCATCGAAACTGTTAAGGACTATATGATTTATTTTACTAGGACTATATTTGTACGTCAATTTAGATCCAGATAATCTGAAATCCTTGTAAATTTAACAAACCACCATCCATTACGTTTGTAACTTCTAAAATATAAATGGCTAACAAATAATCACATACGAGTGTACACTAAATGCAACAGTTTATAATACTACGACTCTACCATCAACAATAATTTTTAATGGATTCATATTCTAAATCCCTTTATAAATGTTCGTATGACATTTTGAGTGTGTGACACAACATTGTGATATTAAACGTGACGGAAAACCCGTTGAAAAATCTACGACACACTTGTCTTGAATTAAATTTTTTGCCCTATCGTTTACAAACCCTGTAATTTTTACAATATTTTATTGAACTTAACATTCTGTCTGTTTGCGAGGGAAAATGTTTGTTTGTGAGTGACTCAAGTAGTACTTTTAGCTCTTAAAAAATGTTTAATTCTTAAAATGCAGATTTTCCAACAGAATTATCTTCATTTTGGCATTTTAAAAACGTATCCAAAAATCCATAACGAAATCGCGCTTGCAAAAAAAGTTATTGAAAGTCAGAGGTCGCGAAAATTAGTAGATATTTCTCAAATATCTCGTAAACTATTAGTTTTATGTTAACAGAGGTCATTATTAAATATATTTATTAGCTAATAGGGAATATGCATGAAAATTTTTTTTTACTTGAATTGAAGCATGTTTACTTGACAAATATCAAGGTAAAATTACTTTTTAAATAACTTTAAAATTAAGGAGATATGAATGATTGAAATTCCCGATTAGACAAAGAGGATGATAGCCCTCTTGATATGTTATGTGACGTCATATTACACTTTCACCATTTGAAATACACGTAAAACTCCGTTTTTAGTATTTTTGCAAGAAAGAGACAGATAATAATCTTTAAAAGCTTATAGCTTCCTTGATATTTGTCAAGGAAGATTTTCGGATTTTCAATAAATGTGAAAAAAAATTTTCATACATATTCCCTATTCTACACAAAAAGATCATTATAAAGTTCACTTAAGACCAATTGCTCTCGAGATACGAGTATATACTATATATTGAAGTTGGGCGTAACGATGAATGCAGTCAGTTTAAGATTTTAGTAAGATTACAGTTTATTACAAAAAATTTCTTCTCGGCTAGTGTTCATTTACGTTAAAAGAGGTCATTCGAAAATTTACTCCTTATTTAATTTTGGAAAATACAAGTGAAGATTTTCCGTTGAAAAACGTCCACTTGCATTTTCAAAAGGTAAACTCATTTTCTGCACTATTTCACTGAGCTAGAGGTAAAAATCTTGTAACCAAAATTTCGACTAGTTGTCAATTTTGAAGGAAACTACTCTGCGAGAATAATAATTTTTCTACTATGATTTAAAATTAAATATTTACTAAATAAAATTAATATTCATGTGTTATTTTTCAAAATAAACAAGGAATTCCATTAAAGTTCGAAGATTCTCAAATTGTTCCATCAGAGGCAAAGTTTGAAAAACCCTGGTTAAACTTTTATCTGCATGCGATTGCACATGGGACTAACAATGAAATTATATATATGATAGCAAAGAACACAATATACAATATAACACCCACCCCTCCACCATTCTTCCCACCCCATTACCTCAATCTCCAATATATATGTTTAAATGTATGAATATGTGAAACATAACAATAGAATTAGAGAAGTAAGACCTATGATTAACTATAGATTAAATTGTTCAAATGTTAAATTAAAAACAAATTTTATGTAGCATGGCATATACCTTTGTGGACTTTGTGTGGACATCATGTCCAAAACAAATAAGGGCTTTAGTTGGTTTGTAATGTTGATTACAATTAAATATATGTCAAATATTTTTCATACTATTTTGTACCAAAAATTTTAACAGTAGGTGGGGATAAATTTCGTTCGTTTTTACCTTCTATGTTTGATAAAGATAGCGATTTTTGATATGGTCCATTGTGCTACCCCTTCTAATTCAGTCCGACGAGATTCGCTTCACCCATATGTTGGTAATAGCCAGGAGCTTGCTGATCAGGTCTTCCTTCAAGGTTCATATATTCGGGGTGAGATGCACCGAATATCCTGTATCTGCTGTAACCTAGAGGTTCGCAGTCAAAGATAATATGGCTGGATGTTTCTTCCTCCTCGCCACACAATCTGCACATAATGGACCCGTTATGAAGTCCCCTTGTGTGCAGATGGTATGAATCCGGTAACCCCCCGCAGTTGCATCCTGTTCAGCCTCAGTGCATCGAGAGATAGCCTCTTGATTGCACTCTGAAGCAGTACCTTCCCGAGCTCCTGCCGTAGTACTTTTTCCCAGTGATCACGGTGTTTAGATATACAATAATAATATTTTTCTACAATAAGGAATATGCATGAAAATTTTTTTTCACATTTATTTTCAGAATATGAAAATACTGTTAATACTGTAATAATATTTAAAAACGAAATTAAAATCCGACAAATATCAAGGAAGCTATAAGCTTTTAAAGATTATTATCTGTCTCTTTCTTGCAAAAATACTAAAAACGGAGTATTACGTTTATTTTAAACGGTGAAAGTGTAATATGACGTCACATAACATATCAAGAGGGCTATCAACCTCTTTGTCTCATCGGGAATTTCAATCATTCATATCTCGCTTATTTTTAAAGTTATTTAAAAAGTAATTTTACCTTGATATTATTTGTCAAGTAAACATGCTTCAATTCAAGTGAAAAAAAATTTTCATGCATATTCCCTATTCTAGCTAGTCTACTTTGCCTCGACTAATAATTTTGTGATTTACTTAAAAGCTTTACTTTTCCCTATATTTACAACTCTGTGCGCCATTATAGCGAGAAAAGAATTGAAACGTAAAACAGTATACGTTTGTCAAGTATGCACTTGAAACCTCGTAGCTATTTAAAAACATTTTTTTTTATTCCAAGCTTTCAACAATAATTAAGTAATTAATTATATTGAATCGGTATTTGATATATATAGCGCCTATATATTGAATATCGATACTAATTATTGTCTTATTACATGAAATTCAATTTCATAATTAAGCATATAATATGGTATTAGATAGCTGTCTGTCTGTCTGTATACAGGCTGATATTAAAAACAAATACACTTTCTAATATTAAATATCACTGCTTGCAAAAGGCACACTTGGCCACAAAAATAGGGCACTATTATAATTTTAATATTGATTTGTGCTTAGATAGATAGATTGTAGAGGCTGCCCTGAACGGGGGCTACACTTCGACCATAAGGTCCATTGTGATGCCTAAGGATATGAGGATGTGAGTGGAGTGGAAGGAATTTTTGTATATAGACTAGGAATTGGTAGGATATGCGGCTGCAGCCGAGTATGATAGGAACTATGCCGATATTCATCTGAAGTTCATGAAGGAAACTGCAGAAATCCTTCTCAAGCATAGCCGGTTACTTTGTTCTTGTCCATACGCCGACAGTTTAGTCAATTAACCGCCCGTTTTTTTTTCTTAATAATTGACAAACTGCCGATGTCGGGATTCGAACCAATAACATCCCAGTTTCCAAGTAGGCATACTGTAGACATAACGCCTTAGACCGCTCGGCCACTTGGACTGGTTGTGCTTTATGCATTCTCTTATCGAAAAAAAAAACGCTTCAAATAAAAGTTGTTCTTTATAAATAAACTAACAACTTTTATGCGAAACGTTTTTTTTTTCAAAAATCAAATGAATAAAACAAAAATCAACTATATAACTTTAAAAAAAGAAGGCTACTTTTGTGGCCTATAAGGAAAATATACCCAAATGAATTCTTCTTAAGGACGTTCATACATGAGGCTTAATAGTAGATTTAAAAAATTTTGTTTTAGCGAATTGAATAGCTCAATTCAGTAGTTATCCTCCCTCAAAAACTTAACACCTGTTGACAATCATTTCGAATTATCGATTAAAAATCAAACTTTTAGCACAGCGTCTTATGGAGAACATAATTTTTTTGTACTTAAAATTAAAATAACTATATTATTAAAGTAGACACCATAATAAATAATGTTTATAAATATTCTTTGAAATATGCAGTTTATATAATTGCATTAACGAAAATGGTGTTGACGGACATTTGAATTAATTATTTAATAAAATTAAAACTTTTTTGTTAGGTTTGTTTTTGTCATCGTATTTTGATAACTAGCGACCACGTTCACTAAAATAATATACACATACACATAAACATAAACATACAACATACAACATAGTTTACTGTCAAATCTGTCACATCAAGTCAATTCCGTTGTAATTTACATTGCCTGATATTTTACAACTTTTTTCAAATTCTAAATAAATTTTATAAAAGATAGTTTGACTCATTTGATTTTAACGAAGAACGTCCTTAACACGCTGTTGTTAGTAAATTAAATTTTGACTGGTTGACGAGTTAATTTTTCTAATCAATATTCAATTGTATAATTAGATAATTAATTGACAACGCGGGGTGCTTTACATTAAAAAATTCTTTGAGATATTAAAGCGCCTCATACTTTCATAAGTAACTATTAAATATTTTTTTGCTTTTTAGTGATTTACTAGTAGTATTCAAATATGTAGTCGGACAATTTTTTTATTTTATCGGAGTCGAGGTTTTTCTGTAATTTAATATTGTTTTCTTAGGTCATTTGTTTCGTAAACTTCGAAAATGTCTGAAAACTGGCGAGAACAAACATCCTCTCCACTTCAATCGCTTTTTTCTACAAGTTAAAAAGAAAAATGCCAAGCGAAATGATCTTCCCTTTAATCCCTGGATCAGCGCATGGATTCACTCTGTATATATATATATATACATATAATACAAAATGTATTTCGATATTGTTCGAATGTGTATTTAACAGTATAATTCGATGTATAGTTCTATTTAATCATGTACATATATATATATATATATATATATATATATATATATATATATATATATATATATATATATATATATATATATATATATGTATATATATATATATATATATATATATATATATATATATATATATAATAGCAATCATATTAATTAACACACAAACCGATTCTAAATTAAACAATCTATTTAATTGATTACATTCAGAGTCGTCTGTATGTCTGACGTATGTTCTCCGTTCGTGTAATATCTAAATTTATAGAACGATATAGAAAAAATATTATAATTATCTATGTTTATTCAGAATTATTAAAATATTAGAATAGCTTCAAAGACATTTCAAAACATCCTTTACATTATTACTTCAGGAAAAAAGCAAAAAATATATGTAAATAGATAATTGTCAAACATATTTCCCTGCTCCACCACCATACTTTTATTTCTTGGTGTTTTCTGTAACTCTATCATCCAACTCGATGGCATACACTTCTAAAATTTTTAAATCGATGCGACAATTGGTAGTGGTTAAATATCGGTTGCTTAAATTTGTTTACAAACCAAGTTACAACACATAAATCAAACTTATAAAAGCTCTAAATACGTTTTGTTTAATTAATTTCAGAAAAACTGAGATGTTTTGAAGATTTGGAATGTTTTGAAGAGCGAACATTTAATTCAAAAATACAAGAAACATCCAAACACGAAAATAGCCTAGTGAAATTTAATGACAGAAACAGTTTTTGAGTACGACATTTCCTACATGATTTGATAATGAGCTTAAAGAGCTGAACTATTCTTTTAAAAATCGCTAGAAGTTTGTTTAGTCTATAAATCTCGTTAACCAAAAAAACCAGCAATAGTTAATAAAAACAAGAGATCCAACAATATGGCAGCGTTTAGGAGTGTGCCAAATTGTTTTTGTACCAAATTTACAACTTTAACTAGCCCTCACAGATTTCTATACAAATATTGCTTTGCATGGAAACTTATGCGAAACTTAAGAACTTTCCATATCCTTTCCAAATCGAGCCTAAAGAGTCACCTAGTGTTTTTTTTCTCTAGGATATTTTAACTAACGAAATCTTATGTATTTCGTATCTGAGAAAACTTCCCTTAAACATTTGGTCTTCATATAGACAGTTTATATGATAGACGATGATGACCTTATGACCTATAAGTTTTACCAATTCCACAATAAACAATTGGTCGGTACCAAAAAAAACACCTAAGAACGCGAAGAAGAAGAAAAATTTGAAATTAGGTCATAAATTTAACTGTAAGAGAAAATTATGTAGTACAAAATCCAATAAACAAAGAAACAAGAATTTACTTATCAAAGCACATAAAAACTTCACCGACCATAAAATATTTCGTTTGGTTTTTTTTATTTTAGGGTATAATATCCTTATACACAGAGAAACGGAAGGGGGATTGAATCATTGAGGTTGTGTGTTTGAGATATATATATATATATATATATATATATATATATATATATATATATATATATATATATATATATATATATATATATATGTATATATATATATATGGAGTATGAAAAACAAAGTAAATTTTCAATAATGAAATAAATAAGCTTATTTAGGATTTACTATTGTGGTTTTTCTATATAAATGTACAGTTGACATATCAAAATAAATTCCAATTCACATAAATATATTTTTCCGATCAAATGTTCAGATCAGGAGAGCTCCAACCATAAACCTGCGTACACCGACCATTTGATGTGTTTCCGCAACTTGATTTGTGTCGAATCTATTGGGTTTTCGAAAAAAATGCTTAGAACAAAAGTATTGTTAAGATAAACAACATTTATTCGAAACATTTTTTTCGAAAATCAAAAGTATTCCACACAAATTAGCTTTTAATAAAATGATTAACAATCGATAAGTTATTTGTTTTCTTTTAATATTAAATATTTAATTTTTATATTTTAAAATAGTTTTTCTCGAAATATAAATACAAAATGGTTGGGAACACGTGTTATAGATCGATAGCTGGAGACATGAATTTTTTATGTATAGCTTCAAAAATCAACCAATTGTTTACGGGTTATGAGTTTTTTCAGTCACAAATTCGAAAATTGTTCCAAAATTACGAAAGTGTATGCGCTCTAAAAGTGGTAAAACTACTATTAGAATCATGTTATAAGGGATTTTTTAACGCCCTATATATTATCTCGAAAGCTAAATATGAGAACAGGACTGATCTTATTGTTTCGAACATAAAAATATCGAATAAAATAAAACACATAAATAAATAAATAAATTTCTCAAATCCTTCTCAAAAATATTTTCATTTATTTCCTAACAAAAATAAATTACGAATCAAAAATAATACCCCTGACTCAAATTAAACTATAACCATTACTCTACAGATTCACATATATATATTGGGTAGCATATACAAAAAGTATTTAAAACATTGAAGGTGGAATTCTTTTGAGAATTTACCAATTATACTAAGGGTGCTCAACATAGATTATAAAGAGATTCGTCACAGAAATAAATACATTTATCAAAAGAATTATCAGAATCTGTCAAGATTGATTCTTCCCGAAATATAACTACATTCAAATGTGCTACACATAGAGGTAGATTCTAAAGGCTGCCCTGGACAGGCTACACTTCGACCATAAGGTCCATTGTGATGCCTTAGGATGTGAGGATGTGAGTGGAGTGGAAGGAATTTGTGAGTAGACTAGGAATTGGTAGGATATGCGGCTACAGCCGACTATGATAGGAACTATGCCGATATTCATCTGGAGTTCGTGAACGAAACTGTAGAAAACTTACAATTTCATTTCAATACTTCGTTCTTGTCCATACGCGGACAGTTTAGTCAATTAACCGCCCCCCTTTTTTTTTTACCCCAATATTAATCAATCAATCAATTAAGGGTATTATTTATTATATAGTCACACTTAAAATTTGTAATCGATAACTAACATGGGGTACAATGGAGACGTCCCATTTTAAGCAGTATTTCTACCAGTTTTTTATTTTTAATAAAAAAAACGACACTTATGGTCTAAGATCCGGCAGTGAAAACCTTCCCTCATCCGTTAATTGATTGAAATATTATTGAAAACGCTTATTGCAATATAAACAATTTGGCAATGTAATTTCTGCCAGGGTAGTTCTGCTGCAATTAACATTAATTAATTAATTAAAAAGTGATTTTTTCATAATTAAATCCCTCACGTGTTAATTGAATTTTGCTTGTTAAATAACATAGTATACGATACGACAAATCTTGTAATAGCAGGCAGCGCTGCTTATTACTGCTACGGTTACCTGCAGCCAGGTGTTCAAACTTAAAGTAAACTTAGGTTACTTCCCTCATATGTTAATTGAAAATTGTTTAGCTAATTTAAAAGTTCAGAATAATTAGAATACATCCATAACTGGCAGCCGTCTTAAAATCCATTCCAATCAAGTGCAGCCTATATAAGAAAATTAAAAAAAAATAGAAATTATAAAAAAATACCTTGTAGAGAGAGAGACACTATTGCATTATTCAACGTAATAAACAAGGAAAGTATATGATCATGCGAATGTGAATCATGAATGTGAATTATGTATTCCGTTTATCATGAACTCTACACAATCCACTATTAGTCATAGATAAAATATAGTAGTGGGTACTATTTGTATAAATACACTTAGAAATGGAGTAGGCTTTACAAATGCATGATCATATACTTTCCTTGTTTATTACGTTGAATAATGCAATAGTCTCTCTCTCTATATAAATCTCTCTATATCTTTCTATAGTCTCTCTCTAGTTTTTAGTACCTACATTTTAAATAGATAGAAGCTCTATCTATTCCTATATAGCTCCATCTTAAATATTTTATAAACTCTCATTACTTTATAAAACCACTAACACCCCCACTCAAACCCCTTCCACTAAAATCTGATGATGAAAAGTATTAAAGATACATATAGATATGTATACGTGTATATACAGTAAAAGAGTAATAGAAAGGAAAAGGTAAAATATATTCTATCTTGTATGGCAGTAGGTGGCTTATTTCGTCTTTTGCTCCTTGCTCCTACTAACAGGTAATCCATTTATACATGAAATGTGCTTACTATCAGTAGCAAGCAACAGCGATATATACACGGTGTTCCATTTGATTAACATTCGGAATTAAATCTCTGAAAAACGTAAATGTTTTTCGAAACAATGTTTTAAACAATAATTAATACAATTTAAGGTAGTTGAGATTTATAGACACGCCTGAGATGTGATACGAGACGCCTGACGTAAATGTGATGAATGTCATGTGCAGTACATATTTTATAAACAATGTTGCATATGATTAAATTATAATGGCTGCGGCCACCCACCAATATGATTGTGTATATTCATATATTTAAATATTAATTTTAAAAATAACTGTATACGTCATTTTGATGGGGCTTAGCACATGTCACCAATAACGTTACGTTTATATTTAAGTATGCACAATTGTGTTTAAACTCTGCACGTGTATAACTAAAGTGTTTATTTCCATCATATATTTTTTTCGAAATTTTCTGATCTTAAACGAATTACTCCCATGAGAATTATGGTGGACTTTCATTTGACCTGGAAATTAATGTTGGAAGTTGTTTGAAGGTCAACTTAATTTTCTTAATTAAAATCCCTCATTTTTTATTGCTATTTCTGAAAATAGGAGTACTTTTTATTTGAAATAGCAGCTCAGTTGATTGATCACTGGTTCATGAAACCAGTGGTCTTGAGTTCGATTCCCGTCCAAGATGCGTATGATTTTTCATACACATGTATAACATTGATGTTAAAATAATTTAGCACTAGTAAAAAGTGTTTCGATCAAAATTCTTAAATGCCTTAGTTTCTCGAAGATTACTCAGATTTCATGATATAAAATCATGATATAAAATCAGATTTCATGATATGAAATTTAAAATGAGACACCATGTATAAAGTTCATTCCAGATGGGTGGGGTGGTGTATTACTTTTTTTTTTATTATTAAGCTTATCTCAAATTTTAATTTAATATTTTTTTTAAAGGGATAATACATCCAGGTTTGTGCTTGTATGTATGCGAAGCTTATAAAATCCTTACCTTAGAAACATATGTTAGTACGGTATGGAAGCCTTAATTAGAAAATAAATTGTATATTGGGAAAAAAATTTATATATATATATATATATATATATATATATATATATAAATTTAAATGTATATATATAATTTTTGAAGTAATTAATTTTGAATTTTTTTTTTCACGCTAATCATTTTTAAATAGCATCCAGATTAGGGGTTGGATTTATAGTAAATTAAAATGATTATTAAGGGTTGTTTAAACTTTTTTTAAAGGTTTGTAATTGTGAAAAAATGATTTTACAGTTATCCACCTGTAGAAAATATATGCAAAATCTGGACAAACCTTCTAAACTAGAATTCTTTGTTGGGTAAATGTGAGTGTTAAGGAATTTTAGAGAAGATCCAACCAGAATGAGCTGTACGAATCATGCATAGGAAACATTATAGAAAGTTTTGTTTTGGAACAACGTCAAAAAATCTACCTAGCACATGCTACAAAGAGTACTGCAAATGTTTTCCGCATTGACACGCCACTTCTAGACAATGTTTTTTTTTGAAATAGTGTCTCATTCAAAATGGAATGTAGGTACTGTCATTGCGAAACCTTACGTAGACTTCTGTCAAAATAAGACATAAACCTTCGGATAGAATCAATCTGTCCGAAGGACAACAGATCGTCTTCATCACCAAAAAATAATCTTTGACTTTATCAAAGTTTTAAATATGTTGAGGCAGAAATCTTAAATATCTTAAAGGGTCTTACTATGATAATTTAAATCCCTGGAAAGAGAGATAAGTAAATTCTAGGAAATCGTCGCACCACTCCTCCAACTCCTCGGTACGACATGTGATAGAGGAAGACATGTTAACTTTTTTCGTATAAATAATTCTAAGAATGTTTATAAAAACGTTGTAAATAAGGAACTTTTCAACAAATTGTTTTCTTGTTTTTTTTTTATTAATTGTTTATAAAATGTTTTTTTGATTAGCAACAAGAGAAAAAATAAGCAGTTGTTGTAGTATTCTTTGGTGACGTCCACATTATGTGGCAAAAGGCTATATTAAGAAAAAAATATACAAGAAAAGTATAGTATGTCAATTTCAAGTATGCAAAATCTAATATCTTTGACATCTTCTTGAAAACCTTTTTGCTTGGCATATGAACCAGTCCAACGTGGAGTTTATCTCGCCACGATTGTAAAGTATTATAAGTTTAATCCCAAGTTTGTAACGATTGAAACTATTGATCGTAGGAAAAAATTTTGGTACAGATGTTTTTAAAATGTTCAATTTACTCCATTTCCGGATGTCCGTCTATCTGACTGTCTGTCTGCCCATCAACACGAATACTTAAAAACGAAAAGAGACGAAGTGAGCGTGACTTCGAGTTCGTGAATTCGGTCTATACAGCATTCTACAAAAATATATCTTTTAAACCTTCAAAGATAGAAAAAAGTTCAAATACAAAAAAAACTAGTTTTAAACACAAACAACTTTTGTTTGAAATACTTTTTTCATAAACTCAATGAGACATAAAATCTTTTTTTATAAAAATATATAACTAATTGTTGAAATATAGCCTGACTACAATCGCCATTTTTGAATATGACGTCATGAGTAACTTAACCAATAAATAACAGTTTTGGCTTGATTACTTGAACAACATGTTTATTTTATTCGATTGAATTAATGCAAAGTACAATATGAAATTTTGATTCAAAAATTTCCATTGATTGCGTGAATTTCAATTCATTTTCATTAAAATTTTCCGATATTAAATTTTATAGATAAAAGCCAAACTGAAGGGTACACTGAGAATGAGAATTTTAATGGTTCCGATATTGATTGACATTTGGTATATGTTTATATTGAAAATATACACACTACAAACATATATAAGTTCTTTCACATATCTCATATATTCAAGAGTATATATGCATTTCTAGGTAGAATCTACCTCGAATAGTATAGATATATTGTATATCCTATAACAGATCCCAATCGATATCATATTATCAAAGGGATTATCCATCGTCTCAACGACGACATAGACATATATCCCCTAGGTGCTCACCTGACAGAAGGTATCCCGACCCAACAATATATATAGCAGATACGTAAACACACTTACTTGGTTTTATACCAGACATTCCATCCGTCTAAAATAACCAAACTACTTACTTCTATGTTTAGTAAAAGCAGCAACAACATATGTATATATATATATATGCGAGTTTATTTTTATAGAAAAAAAGGTGGAAAAACCTTCGAACATGATGTGTGTAAGAACTCTCCCTAATACAAACCAATAATAGTATTTACTACCTTGACTGTGATATAAATTTTTCATGTTCGTCAGCAGTAGTTTCTAGAATATTAGTGTTTTTCGATAATGGATTATTTTTACTAAGGTAGTTCACTCGTAAACCCAATTTTTTTCAGAATTTGTTAATATTGAAAAATGATATTAATGTAAATGTTTTGTTCTAAAGCTAGATATTTGGAATCAAAGAACCTAAATTTGAACTTAACAAACTAATTTTAAAAATAAAAAACATATATTGCGGATTTCTTTAAAATATATTGATATTTAATTTGCAACGGCAACCCAAAAAATATTGAATAATCACTGTCAAAATAGTTCTTGCATCGTACAACATATAATAAATTGTATCATAAATGTTAAAACACTATATATGTTATATTAGGTATGTTCAATTGGCATAGTTGTATTAAGTAAATTACTTATATTGTATTTTATACATTTTTCTTTGACTATAACGAGTGAACTACCTTAAGTAACCTTTAATATATATATAGACCCATTTTCTCTCTAAAAGTCTTTAGCAGTCGACGCTTTTTCGCCATTCAAACAAATTATATACAATTGTTCATATTACTTTCCATTGGATGGTGAAAATGTTTGGAATCTTTCAAAAGAAGGACGATCAAAAATTCCACATACGTATTGGAATTTCTTTTAAATTTTTGCCTTGATGTATAATTTTAAGTCTAATCGCTGTAGACTTCGAAATTCTATAACATTTTGGAGGTTAGGGATATTAAACACCTTTATAGTTTTAACAAACAAAAGATTTATAAAAATCGAATCCCAAATATTATTGCACGGGAAGTGTATATACCGTGTGTTCATTTGAAAAATTACCACCTAAATATTTTTTTAAATATACATTTTAGAAAAAAAAGTTTTTATCAAAAGTTATTTGTTTTTATGAGATAAACATTTTTGTATTCAAAGATTTTTCCTTTATTGCACCGTCTAAAAAGATAAGATATGTCACGCGGCACAGATGCAATGAGCAAAAATATAATTATTATATTTTGTTTCCCCCATTCGACTTTCGAAAAAATGTTTATAACAATAGTTGTGAATTATTTTATGGCGAATAATTTTTATTGAAGACATTTTTTCGAAAACCGAATAAATTCGGCATAATAAGAACGCCACTTTAGCTGTTGTTACTACACAGTTACTGAGCTAGCAAAAAAATATCATTAATAATAATAAATTGTTGGTACTCTTTTTGAAAACATATGAGAACAGAATTTCGTATTTATATATAATATTTATTTTTAAATTATAAATTGTATTTTCCCACAAATATTTGTTGATAATATAATATATAGAAAACATATTTTTAAAATATCATTTACAAATAAATAATAAAACTCATTTCATCTTATCTGTGATCAACAAATATACGTTCATACATACTTCGTTTACAGGGAAGAATATACGATGTATTTATATATCATATTTATGTATTATATTTGAAAGTTATTTTTTCATTTTCTAAAATAAGCCATATAAATGTATACCTCATATACTAAATATATTTTTCATTGTTTGATCTTAATTTCGGTACTGAACCCTGAGTTTCAGATATGAAGTACTACCGAACCTTTAATTACCTTTTTATGTTCACAACTAATACTTGATTTCATTTAATTATGTAGTAAACACTTAATTTTAAATATTTTACTTTAATTATTCACTAATATGAAATGTGGACAAAAATTAGTGTAACCATTCAAGCGAAATGGTTAAAATACTAGGTACTTGTCCACGATTACGATACTTGGGTGGGGATAGATGATTTCGAGCGGGCGATAAAGATCCTCACACTCAAAAAAGATGAATAATATATTTGGAACAGAATTTCTTCTAATTATCTATTTCCTTAAATTGTACGGTGACCCCGCATTTTTTCTATGAAAATCGTTTTTAATACATTTTTTTCTATATTTAAATGAAAATTTTCGATTCGTGAACAATTAAAAAATACGTAAATATGGGAAAATTAATATTGGCAGCTGTAATCATCATACATTCTATTTCTTAAGATATGGATGCTTGAAAGACTGGATACGTTCGAGAAATATGCATCGGAATAAAAAAGAAAATTTTCCCTTCAAATAACAAATGAAGATTTTCATTTAAAATTTCAAAATTGATCTCTAAATAAATAAGTACCTGAATTATTTGTTGAGATATTAGAAGGTTGCTTCCAAAACTAAATGCAGAAATGGACTTATGCCACTTTTGAAGCTGTACATCTTGCACATCTTGTTTACGCAATATGTAGATTTTCACATAAAACACTCTTTACAAAGAGTGAAAAATCAAATGATATTCTAATAATGTATTTTTCCCATTATGCATATATATATATATATATATATATATATATA
Organism: Nineta flava; assembly: GCA_963920215.1. NCBI lineage: Eukaryota > Metazoa > Arthropoda > Insecta > Neuroptera > Chrysopidae > Nineta > Nineta flava. The sequence goes on from OY986044.1 coordinate 46,552,767, forward strand.
TATATATATATATATATATATATATATATATATATATATATATATGATCTACCTTGTATGAATGAAAAGAAAATGAAAATAATTATCGTTTGCAAAGTGATTTTCTTAAGGAAATTACGTAGCATTTTATTATACAATACAAGGAATAAAAAAAGTATAATGCATTGAAAAAAATAATAAAAAAAGAAAATTTTATTTTATTTTATTATTCAGAACATTTTCTTATCAGATATTATTCCGAGGAACAAGAAGTAGTAACACGACATATCGTACACGTCACACGACGGCGACGAGTCAAAAAGGAATTTCTCTTTTCAGAATCATTAATCTTTTTTCTTTTATTTTCTTTACATAAGACAGATTTCCTATCCCAAGGTTGACTGTTGTTGTATTTTGTATATGTAATTCATACCTATCTAGAGTAAGAGAGTTTTTCATGAAAAATTAGGTAGCAAGTAGAGAGCTTTTCTTCTTAAAGTATTAAACAATTTGTTTAGCTTTTTTTTCTGTACCTAGTAAAAAATGTGTTTTTAGTGAATTATCGAAGAAAATGTAGTTTTTATGAAAATTGCTTCAAAACATAATATCTTTCGAAGCAATTTTATTTTCTCTCTTATATTTCTCTCTTAATATTGGTAAAATGAAATAATTTATAATAAGTAAAATTGTAGTAAATAAATTTTACTACAATTCTTTAGCTGACCATATTTTCTGTAACTCTAATATTTACAGAAATATTTTCAGGTACATATAATACTGAATATTGTACTACATAATACAATATTGAATATTACAATTCTGTCACCATGGTAACCGGAATAGTCATTATAAATGATCGATAAGTAACATTGATTTTCTAATATTAAGAGAGATATTTTATATTTTGTGTTCTCATCTTTCTCTCCTCCTTTCCCTATCGATTTTACTCTAATTAACGAACATGGCCTTTCATATACCTAAAGCAATTCAGTTACGAAATTTTGTACGAAATTAAATAAGATATATTTTTAAAAGAGAACTGATGTATTTATTATGAGGAAATTCTCTTAGTTGACGTAGCTTCTGCGTACCGCTTTTTTTTACTGTACCTGGTAAACAATGATTTTATTTTCTAATTTGTGGTTTTTCTTAAATGTTTGTTTTTGTTTTAGGCGTTTTTGGAAATGGCAGACGAAAGTGCTGCCACATCTATGGTTAGTTATTTTGCAAGTTGTATGGCACAATTACGTGGACGTGCCGTATATGTACAATTTTCCAATCACAGAGAATTAAAAACTGACCAAACACATTCAAATGCTGTAAGTATATATACTGTACGTATAAAATTCGTTCAATTTAATTATGAAGTGATCAGAGCACTGAATTTACGCCTACACAAAACAGATAAACAGTTAAAGTTTAATTTCATTATTGAAATACTTACACGGGCATAAAGTTTTGAATTCAAACCATATTTCTTCAAAAAAATATGCCAACCACTGACTAACTGACTTATCACTAATTATCCCACTTTTTAACTATGCCAAAGTTTAATTTGTGCTTAGTAGGAAAAATAAAGCTTCCTCATTTAGAAATTTTACCCCCAAATTTCAAATGTCTACGAATAACGTATTTCATCCAACTTTTATGTTTCTGTGAATACATTTATGAATAGAAAATAGAAAGGGACAACTAACCTGACAAACTTATGATTGGAATCTGAATTTAGTCCTGTAGACTCAAGAAAATTTATTCCTCACGGGAATAGAAAGCAGACCAATGTATCTGAATGCCGAGGGACAGAAGGTTTTAACAAATAAAATATAGACCTCAACGAGCGGTTTAAAAATAGGTCGGAGAAGAGTACATTTGAATTTAGAGATAAGGAAACTCTGGGGTTGGCCTGGAATCTAGACTTTAGATAGTACTAATCTACTTCCCAACATAAAAGTCGACTTAAATTCGGCCAATCTTCGGTAGTTCTTCTTTTGATTCCACTCCAATCAAATGTTGGATATCATCAAAACTATTTTTACGTATGATATAGTCACACGAAAAAGAGACTTCATGCTACTCCCTGATCAATCCCTAAGATTCCATAACCATGAGTGCTGCCTTTTACCAATACCACACCTGCCTTCTATCTTATGCTAGATGATAAGCTGTAGAGGATCTTATTCTTCATATCCTAAGAAAATAAAATTACATTTTTTTCACAAAAATACAACTGAATAACTCCAGTTCAAAAAAATACTACATAATTTTTGCCGTTGTGGTTTTATAAATAATATTTATTCTATTTTCTAAATACAACAACTGCTGTAAAAATAATGTCTTTCATACTAACGACATTGAAATTGACGGACATGGTTTGTTGAATACCATGTTTAAGCTATGTGTAACATAGCCTGTTTCCCACATACATACTCAAGAAAACATTTGGTTTGTTGGTTCATCTGCCTGATGCCTATTTGTCAGTCTGTCTGTCTATCATTTGGTCGAACAAACATGCATCCACCAGCCACTAGTATACACTTTACAAAGATAGTATAAAATGATAGTAAAGAATATACCTTTGCTAGAATACTACCTACTATGTACTAGCAATAGAGTACTTTTCATGTAACTTTGTGTGCAGTAAAGCAATGCCAAAGCAAATGTTCGTTCGGTATTGCTTGTTGCAATGCAATGCAACACAGGCAATACAACAAATAAATAAATAAATAAACCATTGAAATATATTGTGTCAGTAGTAGTAGAGAGAATTCACCTTACTTGAACTTCACTCTCTGAAAGAAGTCTAGCTCTGTGCTGTTGTGTTCATGAACACATTAAACTAAACTTGTATTACCAGTTATTTACATATTTTACTGAGTACAGTATGTGTTTCTTGGTATTCCCGATATCTATGTAATCAGGGACGGTACACAACGTATATTGTAGTATGCAATTTATAAAGGGGATGCAGACAAGCCAAAAAAATGACAGCTGGGTATAATGCCACAAGGTCAGCCTGGCTTATTGGCAAAAAGCTGAAAGATATAAACTTACCGGAAATTACAGGCTCAAAAGATGATACAAGACTCTTCCAATTCCTGACAGAATGTACCTACATAGTCAAAGTGAGGTACCCAGACTCCGGCTCAACCGAAATGTTGGAATCTGAGGTAAAACAACTAAAATGGAACTCCCTGTCATTCGCAAAGAAGGACCAGTGAGTTCGACAACGAACACAGGGTTAGAGGAAACGAACCAGGTGTGATGGATGATAGAAGATGTTGAGAGTATGGGTTTCTGAGAGATCGGTAAAAAAAAGATGTAGAAAGAGCTAGGTGTAGAAAGAGCTAATAGTGCTTGGGCGTCGCTAGCACTATTACTTCCATCAGAAGGATCCTCCTGAAAGGCTTTATCAGATATTTCGAGAAACTTACTCGTGTGCCATTATTTAACGCATGAATTCTAATCTGATATGTGCCGAATACTTGAGTCTTCTATGATTTATTTTACTTTTTAAAAGGCACTTTTTGTGGGTTCGGAGAGTAATTTAGTGGAGTTCTACCGGCAAAGTTTTTTTTAGTTTATTTCACCAAGATGATAAATCAGTTTCTAGATACTACAAAAATCCTAGTTCTGTACATTTTTTTCCTGTTATTTTAAAGAATAAAACGCCTTGTTAATATTAGCCACTCTCATGTACTATCTATTCTAGAAATTTAATTTAGGAAAAAGTAACTTTTTCTCAGGACCGTATCTTGGAAACAAAGTATTTCCGTGTCCATGGAGTCGTATTAACTTTTTTTTTTCTTATTCTGATGAAATTATCTGCTTTAGACGATAGTTACCCTCTTCTGTGCATCACCTTCTTCGATTACGCTACTGTGTATATGTAATAAATAAGTACATTTATTATAATATTATGTACGGTAACTAGTATGGTGTTGTTGTGTGTGTATGTTGTATGACTTTGAATTGAATGTTCACTCTAAACATACTTCATTGCATCACAAATAATCTTCTACAGTCGTCATCGTTTGCTCATCATTCAGATGTGAAAATCATGATGATCTTCAAATAAAATAAAATATTATAATCTTTGTAAATCTGATTCTCACATATCATCACCGGTGGAAGAACATATTTTATTTTCCTACACGAATTGTGCCCTATAGCGTTGCCACACACACATAAGCGTTAAATGCGCATCTATGTAAGTTATATCCTTAAACGAAAAGATTGTCTTGAAACGCGGTAGTACTTCACTGTCTAATATCTCCCTCTTATAATGTTAGAATGGCATACAGACGAGTTCCACAGACTAGTATTCAAAAACTTATCAAAATCGGTCACAAATTTTCATTTTTATTTATTCTTCCTTCTTTTATAGAAGATGACATTGATTGATAGGTATTTCAGTTGCTAAGTAATCTTCAATATTTTAACAATGTATAAAGTTGATCATAAAAATTTATATGAATGGTTTTTTTTTCTAGTCGGCATCAGCACAAGCAGCTTTACAAGCAGCCCAAGCACTTACCGGTTCAGCAACACTTCCTCCAGCAGCACCAACAACTCCAAATAATGTTCTCGTAGCCAATGGACAAGCACAAGATATACAAGGTGGACCAAATACGGTTCTACGTGTGATAATTGAACATATGGTTTATCCTATTAATGTCGATATTTTATATGTGGTATGTTTTTTTTCACAATAATTTCGGAAAACTTTTTTTGGTCACATTTTACATCGTTTTCTCTTTTAAAATGTTTCAGATTTTCCAACGTTTCGGAAAAGTATTAAAAATTGTTACATTTACTAAAAACAGTAAGTATTTTTGTTTATTAATATTAAATTTCTCTGGCTGATGAACTACCAAACAAACGACTTCATCTTATGATACCCCTAGTCTTGTATCTTTTAAATAGTACAAGATTTGGAGTTCTGGCGATCTACATAGTAAAGAAAGTCTCAGGTCTCAAAGATGCACGCCGTAATTTCTTGCATGCCTCCACTGAATCTGAAATTGCCATCTTTTTTCAATCCCAGCTTTCCTGATATATTCCTTTAATAGCCAGTAGCATATTAACAAACTTTATTTTTGCTCAAGATTACGCGCATTTTGCATCTATTCCTGTTGAAGTTTCCAATTAAATCGTTTATCTTCCGCCAGAAATGTCTTCTTTTTCCTTGCCACGCTTTCCTCTAATTGCATTTCAAGAAAGAATATCCTAGTTCTCAGGAAAAGTAAACCGTTTTTCTAAAATCACCGTTATTTTGTTTTCTATTTGCAGATTCATTCCAAGCATTAATTCAGTATCCAGATACTGGTTCTGCTCAAGCAGCCAAGCAAGCATTAGATGGGCAAAACATTTATAACAGTTGCTGTACTTTACGGATTGACTATTCAAAAATGTCTTCATTGAACGTAAAATATAATAATGATAAGTCACGTGATTATACAAATCCAACATTACCGAGTGGTGATGCAGCCGAACATTTAGGTGCTGCATTAGGTGCAGGAATTGGTGGTTTAGGTGCTGATATTTTACCACAATTGTTACTTGCATCACAACCGGCGGCACGTTTAGCTCGAGATCGTTTAGCAGCAGGTAAATATCACAAAAAAAACTAACACACTTTATTACACTGACCGGCAAAGAAAATGATGTCGTAATATTGAGAATCCGATCAGTGTAATAAATTTTTTTAACATTGTTGATATAATAATGAAATTCTTCAATTTTCTCTTTACCCCTTTTCTAAGATTTTTGGAATTTTTCTATAGGAGCACCTGGCGTCTTAAGTAATCCATTCATGCACAATCTGGCATCACCATTAACATCACCATATGCAGGTGCTGTAGCCGGTGGTCTTCCAGCATTAGGCGCATTCACACTAGGTTCAGGACCACCGGGCATACGTGGCTTGGCAACTCCAAATCTCGGATTAGGCACAGTGTTACTCGTCAGCAACCTTAATGAAGAGGTAATTTCAATTCTGTAATTTATACAATAATAATTTGGTTAGTCCAAAAATAAAACTACAGAAAAATTTTTATTTTTTATTTTTTTGTAAATATATTAAAAATATTTTCCTTTTTAATTAAAATTAATTTAAGTATCCCATAAACCAATGTGAAATATTTACTGCCACTACGAATAAATCGCCGTGAAATGTGTGGACTACAAGACGTTTAATAGAATTATTCAAACGTATACGGCTCAAATTCACTGTACATACAATTATTCAACAAATTCTTATCACACAAATGTAATTATTTCTTTGGTAGCAAAATTCATACATTTAAGGTTTACTTCAGAGTCAAGCCACCTGATGACGGGGATAGAAACATTAATATTGGGAGAGGTAGTCTGTTGTTAAACGGAGATATTGCTTGGGTGCACAGTTGCCGAGACTAGTCACAATGTGATGAAAATGCACAACAATACGGGAAGGATTCAAAACGCGACTGTAGTTTGCCATGTGGTTAAAGTTGGCTTCTGTAAATGTCTCTGTTCTGTTATGTCTCAGCTGTAGTTTTCCACATAGTTAAAACATGGATTATATATAAAAATTGAATATTTATAGAAACCATTTTTTAACCACATGAGAAACTATAGCCGAATTCTTAATCCGTCCCGTACTGTTTTTCATTTTTATCACACTGTCGCTAGTCTCGACTACTATGCATCCAGCCAATACTAATTCTACATTTTGACAGTAGAAATTTTAATTTCTAAAATCATATAAATTAGTCAGTATTTTTTATTTTGAATTTTTGCAATGTTATCTTCGATACTCCTCCTCACAAGATTAGCAAAATGTGAGAGGGATATTTGTTGGGATGAGAGACAGATGAATGTGTTGCTTTATCATTTTTTAAATGAAATTTAACACTTTTTTAATGGTATCTTACATTAAACTTCGACTTTTAATGAACGGATAACAAAAATACAAAAAAAAAATCCCAATTGTATATTTAGTAGAAGAATATTGAATAGTTCATTTGTTTATTTATGTGTTACTGAATATACGAATTTTACCTCAAAATAGCGAATATTTTACGTTGGTATGTGAGAGGCTTTTATTATCATTTGTAATGTAATTATTCATTGTACTGTTTTTATTATTTTTTATTTAATTATAATTTTTAATACTAATCATTATTGAAAAAAGTCGCATTAATGCCAAGTATAAATAGTTTTATGAATAGTCAACTATTTTTTTTGAGTTTTTTATTTATTTATTTATTTATTTTTTACTAAATTAATACCAATTTTCAAATTTTCAACTAAAAAACAATATTATTTTTTTTACATTAATAATTTTTAAAAAAATACAAATCTTTTATTTTAATTTATTTCATAGGAGTCTCAATTTGCCAAAATTTTTCGTGCGTGTTTGTTTTTTATTTATTTATTTATTTTTACTTGTTTGTGCAAATTTGATTTTCGATTCGAAAACTTACAATGTCTTTTGTCTGTCTGTCATTAATTTTTGGCGGTAATATAGATTTGGAAGCATTTTTCGAGTATTCCTAGTATGGAAAATATGATGCTAATCTAGACGATTTCTCGTGAAGATACACAAAATGTAAAGAAATTTTATATATTGTTTTTGAACAACATGTAAACGTAACCTTAAAAAATTTGACACTTCTAAATGAAAATCAAGTATGCACAAGGTATTAACTTGGCTAAAACTACTCTGTGTGCTCTACTATACGCTCATATACTTTCTTCTCTATTGTAGATCGTCACGCCCGACGCTCTTTTTACCCTATTTGGTATGTGTGCACAGCTATTGTTCAACTAAGTATACATCTAGACATTCATAGTTTTTTATTTAAAAAAAAGTATAAATTGTAAATTCTTATAATAAAACTGTTTGTTATTTTATTCGCCCTACACACAACTAAACAAGAACATCCCAAATAAATTCAAAACTGGATGAAAAAAATAGAGACAAAACTTTTAAATATTAATCATAAAAATTGGATATGATATTGGTTGCCTACTCAAGTTAAAACAAAAAGGGTTGCAAGTGGTCGCATCACAGTTGTGTTATAAAAGTTTACAATTTATTTATTTTATAGTTCAGTTTACATATTTTAGATATTTATTAATTTTGCATGTATAATTATTTATCTTTTGTGTTTTCATTTTTATTCATTAAAAAAAGAAGAGATATGTATAAACTCATATGGGGTTATATACTTTGTTGAGTACTTTTTTCCCCTTCAACTGTACAATACGACATGTAATTACGTTTTTATCGACCATTACTACATTCGTGTAATGTTTAAGAATTTTAACACTAGATGTCATTTATAAATTACAGGAAATTTAATTTCTCTGGATCCTAAAACTCCTTTGATTAAATATTAGCGGCATTCAGCCGATGCACTGAATCAGTGATCGTTCAATTATTTTCGGCTGAATGGTATATAAATCTCGGACGCCATTTTGGTGATCGCTTTTGAAATCGGATCGCATATCGATCATAATGTCTAACCTAAAATTTGATAAAATTTAATAAATTTTTTAATTAATTTGGGAAATTTGGTGACATTAAGGCGAGTAGTCATGATTACTGATCGAAATTTAATCGATCACTAATCGTAAATTTCCTCTGAATGCAGCCAATATTTTAAACATGTTCCAAATTCTAATCAGTTTGGTCAAATCAATGCGAGGAAAGAGCTTGTCGTCATTATCAACGTCATAAAGTGACAAAATCGATATAACAAACAAAAAACAAAACAATTCAAAGCATTCAATATTTAAAAAATAATAAGTATTTACTATTTTATTTTATTTTACTAAAATCATTTTTATGGTAAAGAGTTTGACAAATGATGAGTTTGACATGATGTGAAAATAATGTCGTATTTATTTGAGTAATATGAATGGTCAAGCAATGTGATTGGTTGACAAACACGAATGCATTTTTCCTATCTTAACAATGCCGACGATTACCGACTGTCACATATCCGATCGTTACAGAAAACGTGACATTGTATATCGCCTTAAAAGTTTTCAGATCAAAAACGGTAGATAGTGTTGCTGCTTCCTCATCTTTTTATAAGCAAGGAATATTCCGTTTTTTTTTTAAATCTCAGAATATTAATTTCAAAAAACTGTAGACGTTATTTTGAATAAATTTCAAAAGTCAACTTAACTTAAACGTCAACTCACAAAGGTTGCGTTTCAGTTTGATCATTTTCTTATCCCTAATATCGACCACATTTAAGCCCATGTTAAAAGAGCTAGTTAAAAGTATGATCTAAATACGTTCGTGCATCATAAATATATTTGTGCTGCATTATAAATGCCCCAACTCTGTAAATTAATATTCGTAAGTGTTTAAAATATGTACAGAATTTTAAGCAGTTGTTAGTTGTCATTAAAACAAGTATATCCCCCTATGAGATAAATGATCCGTATTTTCAAAAAATACAGTTCTCGAGCTACGATTTACGAAAATGTCTTCATCTAAAAAATGTGAACTGAAAAGTTTTACTTCATTTTACAAAAATCAAAAAATTGTATCATCATTTTTTTTTGTTATAAAAAGATAATTTAAAATTAGAAAAAAGAAATTCGAAATCTTATAGAAAAATATTAGGCTTATTTGCTTATTTAGAATTTCTGTTGTTATTTTTTTTTATTATTTAAAAATTGAAATTCGTTTTATTTATATAATTCTTTCATAAAAAAATATACATTTGCATGCCATTTTGAGTTATTTTTTCAATAGATTTATCAGACATATTTTGTATAACGTCTCTTAATTATTCATGATAATACTTTTTTTAATCATTAATATCATTACAATTTTCAAAATCATAAAATCATCTCATTTTTTAAATAAATTAATCGTCATATCTTTCAGAACATTTTAGTTTTAATCACTGAAGGGTGTGACGAATTAGATTTTTAAGTAATTCTCAATTTTGATACATTTTTACAAATAGCTTATTGTGTGTTTTTTTTTTTTTTTTTTATTACACAGGTGTCTACGGTGATGTGCAACGTGTAAAAATTTTATATAATAAAAAGGATTCAGCTTTAATACAGCTTGCAGAGCCACATCAAGCACATCTGGGTATGTTATAACTGCCTACCTCTCTTTGTACATGGAGATACTCAAGTCTCCGATTTAAGTCTTGGTCGTCAAAAGTCTGAAAACATTTCTTCGTTAACGTAGTAACTAAACTTGTGAGACATACTTTTCTACAATTCAGAAACAAGTTGTGTATGCAGCAATAATCACCTAAGATGCTTAATTCGCCGATTATAGAAGACTTGAATATCTCCTTGAACAAACGGCTTATGAATATTAAAGACAAATTAAAAATATTTCGTTTCTTCCGCAGCAATTACACATATGGATAAACTTCGAGTATTTGGTAAAAATATCCGGGTAATGCTTAGTAAACATCAATCGGTACAACTACCAAAAGAAGGACAACCTGACGCTGGGTTAACAAAAGATTATTCACAAAGTTCCCTACATCGCTTTAAGAAACCTGGTTCTAAAAACTATCAAAATATTTACCCTCCAAGCGCTACATTACACCTTAGTAACATACCGTAAGTTTTCTTCTCATCAATTGAAACATAACCGTTAAAGTTTGACAGTTGGTTGTCAAAATATTAGAGGTTAACTGTGTTTGACAGCTGTCTAATTTTTTTTTTTTTTAGAGCAACGTGTTCGGAAGATGATATCAAAGAGAAATTCACAGCCAAAGGTTTTCAAGTAAAAGGCTTTAAATTCTTTCCGTAAGTTTTATAAAACGAAAAACATTCCAAAATGAATTTTATTTTAAAAAATGTGTTTTTATTTTATTATAGTAAGGACCGTAAAATGGCATTAATACAACTCCCCTCAATTGATGATGCTGTAGCAGCCTTAATAGAAATGCACAATCATCAGTTATCCGAATCAAATCATCTTAGAGTAAGTTTCTCTAAGTCAAACATCTAGGTCACAAATTTTTTTTATACAATGATTTAAATGGATGTGGAGATGATGAAGTCGAAGACGAAGAAGAGACGGCAACAAATATTATTACATACATTGTTGCAAACACAAAATACAAAACAAATAATTTAACATACACGACCTTATATGGTCGTTGTCATCCAGACTGTATTTGTACACGCTGTACAAGATGGTACTAACTATTATTAATGTTATACATTTAAGATAAACGATTTAAGATGTCACACAGTATTTTTTTAGTTAATTATAATATTACTTGTCTTTTTTTTGCTAATGTTTAGTTTTTATTAGTGGAACGTGATGTGTTCCATTTTATAGTGTAAGGTAGCTCTTATATCTTATAAAAATGTTTCTCTTTTAATCTTTTTTTTAAATTAAATTTTAATTTATATTACTTTTGAGTTGATTAAATTATTTATTATAAAATAACATAACCTATTGCTGAAATGTCAATCTAATAGCGTTGAGTTAATATGAAATTTTGTACAAGAGTTTTTAATTTTCGACATTTCAAAAGTATTGCGTCACAATAAATTAATTATTGTATAACAACATCTCGTCGAAATATCAAAATTAAAAATTCGAATTCTGATCAATAAAAACAGTGCTGAATCATTTAATCTCACTGTAAAATATTAAAATTTGCTTGTTTTACAAAGGAAAGTTAAATAAGGTAGGTTATGTAAAATGACAAAGTACATTATAAAATAGCTGCTAAATAATATTTAATCAATTCATTTTCTACTTTTACATAATTATATGTTTAATTAATTATTATTCGTTATTATAAATCGTATTATATTGCTTCAAGAACCCCCAAACCCCCTCTCGAATGTTATTATGAAACAAGAATTTAAAAATCTCTTTATAATTATTATTCAGTATTCGTCAGTACGGCTTTAATATTTAAGCGAATGTAAGATTTTAGTTTTTAAACAAACAAAAAAACAAAAAGAAATTATTAATAAGAGTGTACTGATTTTGAGTCTATGGTTTGCATAAATTTTTTTTAGCTTATAGGTCACAAAAACTATTGCGCGCGCACACACAGGCTCAAAATCACATAACTGAAAAAGTATATATTTAAAAAACAAAGGTTTCCCTCTGCCACAAAAATATTTTTGAAATAAGACTTACAATAAAGTCTCTAAACATGTGTAAAGGCTGATCTTATATAAACAAATGATGTTAACATTTTATTATAATTGTAAGGTTATGTAAATGTCATTTTGACATATCAAATTATACCCTTCGATCAGTCAGAGTATTTGGGAAAATAATTACAAAAATTGTTTTTCCAAATACCCAATATAACTGATGGGGTATTCAAAACTTAACCAATTTAGAATTATCAGATAACACGAATTTAAATAAAAAATATTTGGAAACATTCCTGGATTTAGGTGATATTTGTGTAAAAATAAAAGCACCAATATACATTTATATTATAAAATATTGTAAAAAAGAAAAATTATTTATTATAATATATTAGCCTTTAGACATATCACGGACCCCCTCACCCCCTATTCCCTCTCCTCAAAGTAAAAATCTGATGATGTGGTTTGAGGGATTTTTTGAAAAAAGTAATGTGAATATTATAACAAAATTAGCTAAGTATATTCAAAAAAAAGATAGCTTAGCTGGTGATTAGTATCTCTAGGGTAATGTACAGGGTTTATATGTACCCTTTATAATGAATCTAAATTCTTCTCTTATAAATATTTAAAAAAATAAATAAATAAATCTTTTTTAAGTATAAAATATATTAAATTTAAGATGAAAACAAAAATATTAAAGATTAAACAAATTCAAACAAACAATCAAAGAAGAGAATTGATCTTTAAATTATTTAAAATAATTATTAAATGTAATTAAAAACACACAACCACTGTCTATTATTCTATCTCTGTCTATTTGTAATATTCAGTTTTTCATAAATGAGAGAGACAAACATTCAAAAAAAATGTTTCTATATTTTACAGCAACAAAATATTATAGTCAGTTTATCAGGACATTATCGCATCTGACAATGATGAGATTTCACCATCTCCGACGAATAATAATTCCTTCGTGCACCAATCTTATAATTCATTATAAAAAGAGCTTAATTATTATCCAAATCTCAATATTTAAAAACTTAAAGTGTTCTAAGAAGTGGCAAACAATTCAACGTACAATTTCTTATGTGAGGTAAGAAAAACGACGCCATGTTTAATTGTATAGGTAATAAAAACAAGCCTCAAACAATTTGGCGGGAAATTAAAAAAACGTTATTCTTTCCCTCGCTGAAGGTAAATGTTAAAATTATTCGGAGATGAGAATATATGTTATAAAATATAGAAAATATTTTCAAAGCCACATAATAAACACAAACCATAAAGCGTTCGCTTGTAGCTGCAATTTTATTTTTATATGTTATTTTTTAGATAAAACAAAGTGTTATAATTAGATAATAATCGTGTGAACTTGAAACATTCCTTTTTTTAAAAAATGGTGGGGTTATTATTGAACAGAGAAAAAAATTTATATACCACCTAAATTGTTTTTATAGCCTTTAATAATAATGACATAACACTGTTTGAATATTACTAATGGAACAGAATTATTTTTTAAGATTATTTAGATTTTTATTAAAGACTTTGACAATCAAAAAAAAAAATCAAACTACTTAAAATATGAGACTCTTTGCTAAAAAATCAAAACAATAAACACAAACACATTTAATATTGTAATAAGTAGGAAAAACTATTTGAATATTGTATGGAAAAAATTCTATAATTTTCATTCATTTAACAGAACAAAAATAGTCACGCATGTCATTATATTGTAGGTTATGTTTGACATTTAATTGTAAGTATTGTAATAAATGTCAAACTGTTAAATAAATGAAAATTTTATACAACTACATTGACACCCTTTTATCAAAAAAACATTTTAAGGGGCTTGTAGTAGGTATAGTTTTATATATTTAAAAAAATGAGGGTGTTTTGTGTTTAAATGTAGGAATATGACGTATGTGAACTGAATTTCCCTCAAAAATAAAAAACAAATATTTACAACAACATATCACACAATACATATTCAAAAAACAATTTGCCAAAATTCAAGTCAATTTTTTCCATTTATAACAAATTTCTCTGAGTTTTCTGATAACGAACAATTTGTGCTATTTTTTTTTAAATTTTAATTAACATTTTAAGTAATTTGTCCATCTTTATTATTTTCTATTAGTTTTTAGTGCCTCAGGTTAATTATTATTTTATTTACTAAAGCAACCTATTTGTAATAAATTCCAATCTTGTATTTTTTTTTGTTTACTTTTAATTAAATTTGCTTTCTTTGACTTACTTTTGTCTTTTTTTTCTCATTTAATATTCTAATTTCTGTTTTTATTTTATTTTCATACTAACTCGTTTATTACCCTCACAAATCCTTGAAAAATGTGGAAAGTTTTCGTTGAAGAGCATAATCTGACAGATTTCAAAAAAATTGAGGTTAAAATGTATTTTTAACTCATATTTCTGTTTTAATCAATAAATACATAAGAAATTGTTAGATAATATAAAGAGGGATATATAAACAATTTTATTCACATAGGGAACGAGAAAATCAAGTGTTTTTTTTTTTAATTTGGCAGAAAAAAACATAATTTTCATTAGAAATAACGCCATATTTACGTGCATACCAAGATGGATGTCAAATAACATCATTATCGCCACTATGAAAGACCAAATACGTTCTCTATAGTTTTTTACTCTTTGTATTTAGGATCTCTTAATAAATTATTTATTTTCTAATTGTAAATTAACAATGGCGTGGTCGGCTAAGTCCTTAGAAAACTAAGTTAGAGTAAATAAAATTTTGTTCTGAGCGTCTGAGCGCAGCGAGTTTCGGCCTGGACACACTTTTGCTACTTAATAGTATCATGGCTGTGACATACTAAGTAAAATGGCAGCATAAGGAAAGTTTCTTAGTATCTATAAAGTGTCCCGGCCAACAACTTAGCTCAGTACTCTGACTAACTTACTTAGTTTACTAAGGACTTAGTTCGGCCGACCACGGCCAATATTGATGACATGTTGGGCGATAAAATATCATAGTTTTGAAATTTTGAAGATAATCGTCAAGTTAAGAGATAAAAGATTACATCAATGTTAACATTTAACAAGCGATTTTAGCGCTTTCGACTTAATTAGCAAGTCTTCATCATAGAATCCAGTTTCTAAATAAAAAAAGGTATATAAACCTTCGTTCAACGTTATAGAAATTTTGTTTCACTTTTAATACGTGTAGCGTTTTTTTTATTTGGGCGATTATTTTCAAAAATTCATAAGTTTACAGGACTAGTTTATTAAACTTCGTGTGAGCAGAATTACTTTTACAACTAAAAACATTTGTTTAACCTAAAAATTAAAATATATTTGAATGTCAAAATATTTAAGGTTAAAAAATTCAATAAAGTTAAAAGCCATGGAATTAGGACAATTGTTTCAAGAGAATCCAAATCTTAAACGGTAATAAACGACAACAGAACATCCTTAATAATCCCATTATTATTATTTTATTTTTTTTACCAATGACAAAATGAATTTAGCACGTTGTTTCAAATCTTCCATTTTCACTTAATTTCCTTCTAAACACATATTTAATATTTAAACAAAATATTTAATACGAGTGTTCAAAACAAAAATTTTTTTAAAATAATAAAAACAAATCAAAAATATTTTTTTTATTTATTTTTTACAAAAAAATAATATATTTATATAATTAAGGCGTTATGCGTTCTTTGCTGAAGAATATCGCTCGCATGTGCAATATCCAATTTGTATATAATCTTAAAAAACTGCATTTAATGTCAAAAAAATTATGTATTGTGCATGTTTGAAGAAATACTTCAGAAGCAAAGACTTAGACCAGTTGTTAGAGCCAAAAATAGTCAGCCTCTTCGCGTGATCGAATACTGATATATTGTTGCATTTTCTGATGTATTTTGACATAAGACTTCTAGATTTTCAGAATCGAATTCCGAGAAGTTATCTATAATCAAGGTTAAAGGGCACTTTTTCAGATTTCGTTTTATAACCGAAAACTTTTTGATGCTGCTGGTGGTTCACACGGAGAAACAATGAAAATAAAAAATAAGCAAAAAAGGAAAGTTAAAATAAGCGCTAAAAAAGTCTTTTTTGCATTGTGGGTGCGTTTTGAAACCTCGAGCGACAAAAATGAACGTCTGATGATTTTAAGTTTGCAACTCAAATAGAAAATGAAAAAATACGAAAATGCTTACGATTAATAGACCTTTCAATAGTCATATCTATGGTCTTTTAAATCGTAGCTAATTTCTTTGGTCCATTTTGTTCCGTGAATAGTATGCTTTAATTTTATACATTTTTATGAACTGAAAATTTTATCGCACATTTGTATAGCGTATTATGCAACTCTAAGATAATTTGTTAAAATATGAAAAGTAGCTTAGGAGCTACACGAGAACAGATGAACATACTAATATATACCGTAGTCGGGTAATTATACATATTTTGCCTTAGAATAGACCGATTTAAAATAAGAGTGGAAATTTTATATCGATTATAGCCACTCTGAATTCGTTTCTGTAGAACAGGGACTCTTCAAAGTACACCAGCAAATGCCAGAAATCATAATTCAGTATACGATCACGGGGAATGCAAAGCTTCTAAGGACTGCTCTAAATAGCCATAAGAATAAGACATTTAATTGGCAAAAACCAACAAACACATGGTAATGAACAAACAAATATTTAAAATGAATTTCGGCTATTGTGCCTGAACGAGGGATCAAAAAACATTTAACAAAAAAAAAAATTAAAAAAGAAATTGAAATTCTATCTGAATTAATTTAAAAACAAATCTATACTATAAACAAAAAATACAAAGCGTATTATATAATAGCTACATAATATATTATAATATAAAAAAAAATATTCATATAAAAATAGTTTAATTTAATATCCTGAATTATCATAATGTTGGGAATTATAGATTTTAGTGTTCTTAATTAATTAAATTTAGCTTGATAACTATGGGCACAAACTAAAAATAAAATTATTAAATTAAAAAAATATTTTGCACAAGCTAATAAGATTGACTACAAAAGAATACCAAAATAATTGCCGTAAAAGAAAAAACCATTCAGTCATTCGATTTTTATCCATAAAAAAATTGTATTCTCTCATGAATCGATTAGCTAATTTTATTACTTCATAAATAGGGAAGATGCATTCGTTCCATTTGAATCAATCAATACATACCATATCCCATTTTAGTCATTAAATATCATCGATCAATCGATTATTAAAATAAATGTGATATCTAGCCTTTATTGTTTATCATTACCATAGATATTATAAAAAAAAAAAACAAAGTTGGTATATGTATTGATAACGGACCACTTACGAAGTCTGGTGGCCAAAAAGAAATCAATATGCAGTATAATTTATAGCCGACTCAGATCTCTAATATAGTTTCTATAGAAATACCAGCATTAACAAAATTTTAGAAATAAATTATTTGTCAGTAAATTTAAAATATAAAAAATTGACATTCAAACTGTCAAAATTTAGAAAAAAATAATTATTAGCCATGCTTTTAATTTGTTCTTTCCTAACAATGGTCAATGACTCTCTAAAAAATAATTTTAATGTTGCACAACCAAACATTTCATTCAATTCGTTACAATAAAGATAATTTATCTTCTTGTGTTGCGGTTCTTATTCAGCACTGATAAAGACGTATTATTCGTCAAACACACCCAGTATTCTTTATACTTATGTGCGCAAACTAATAAACTTCATTATACTACCGTACAATGAAGCACATGAATATTTCCGCTTCCATAGAGGGTGTACAAGCAGAGATTAGTAATCTCTGGTACAAGTTTTCCCATCAATGAACTACTTTTTTATAATATCTATGAGCGATACTCACATGTTCACATAATTATTCCAAATGGTTCGACAAAAATTAAGTTGCTTCCATTTTAAAGTAAAAAAACTTAATATTTCATTATTTAAATTTAACACAAATTAATTAGCGGTTATTGAACAAGTACTAAAACAATCCTTGTTTAGTACTTGGCATATAGATGGCATTATATCAAATTACAAAAACGATATCAAATGTATCGTTTAAAAAAATTATTAAAATAAAATTTCGATTTTGTTTTGTAAAAACAAAATTATGTGCGTCTTCTCTATTTAGCAAATTGTAGACATCATAAAAAAAATATCCAAACGCTCTCTATTATGGTATGCGTATTAAAACGCAGTGCTTCCCCCTCTATAAACACACCGATCCGGTCAATCACAATATAAATGATGTTCACAAACCGAATTTAAGTTTTTTATTATATTACGTTTTTACTTCTAGATTATCAAAAAAGTTAGTCGAAAATTGTCGTTTTTTTGTATAATTTTTATTGGAAATTGATAATCTTAGTAAGTAAATCGTTCCCAAAAAAAAAAAAGAATTATGATTGTTAATTAATAAATTATTATTATTATATATTGGAAATATATAAAAAAAATTGGCATTTTGCTATTATTATAATATATTTGGTGCCAACGTCAGTATTAAAGAAAAAATATATTAAATATTTAAAAAAATTTGATACGGCCAGTTAATTACAATGTCTCACACATTTATTAATATGATCGTTAGTGCAGCCGAAATTTTATTAAATGAGTTTTGATGATATACTCCATACGCTATCTCAGATTTGTAAACGTTTCAAGTCCATGGAAAATGGTACACGATTTTCGATGTAGTTCTTTAAGTGAAAAAACAAATCTGAAAGTATCATTCACCAGTGCGGTAAAAATTAAACAACATAGTTGTTTAAGTATAGGTAAAATGTTTTAAGATTATAGTGTCATCAGTATGGGCCATAACCTACGAGTGGCCAATTTAATACTTTAAATCATATTGTTTTTAAAGATATGTTTGATATTTATACTTATATTTGAAATAAACTTGCCACTTTTTGTTATTTTGATTACATTTTTTGTATATCGAAGTTACTTACATTTCATTATAAAATTTATTAAAACTTATTTACGAAAATAATTAATTCGTACCAAATAAAATTAATAATAAAAATAACTGCTATAACGTACATAAATGACCAATCGAGAAGAAAAGCAAAACCCAGAAATATTTTCTCATACAGGGTGTAATGGTATATGTTGTTGGTAGGGGTAACATAAAAGAAGGCGGAGGTTGATGAATTGACAGTCAATTAATCTATTTGTATATATAATATACAATTCACGCTTTTTACACGTTATCCTTCCAACATTATATTATGTGATAACAATTGACATAAAGATGTTACGGAAAAAGCTTTCATGAAGGTCTTCGTCGCTAAAAAAACTACATGAAAAACAGATAACTATTTTCATAGACTTAAAAAATGTGAGACAACGTGTAGAGTAAATATATTTAAATTATCATTGTATTAATTAATATTAATTACATCTAATTATATCTATATTTAGAAATAAAGAAAAAAAGAAGCATACATTTATTATGATTATTATTCTGATTATTATTAATTATTCTGATTAATTAATTATTAATTATATTCTATAATATCATATTTACATATTATAGATTTAGTGATACAAAATAATACATATATATATAAAGATGAAAAAAAAATTAAATTTTAGAATTTATTCTTTGTCATTTTATAATAAAACGTTTCAAAAAGTAATTTTATTCTTTTTGTTTTTCTTACGTTACCTAACCTAACCAAAATTACAAATATTTCCCCAATTCCTTTACGACTAACTAATTCATATCGATGATGACTAATATATTCAATCTCCTAATATATCTATCTATTCTTCATGTATAGAACGATCCGTATTGGTTGTAATAGACATTGTGCGCTTTAAGGAGTGTTGCCGACATCATTCGCTTAAATTCCCCACCGTTAAAACGTTAATTCCCCAAAATCTCCATTTGTAGTAAAATAATTCCCCAAAGTAAAAATATTATTTTTATAAACTAATGTTACAAATGTACAAAACAATATATCAGTAGTATCGACTGCTTCTTAAGCCTTAATAAAGCGGCTATTGGCTGTGTTTACAGGTGTCGAGACTAGCGACAATGTGATAAAAATGCACAACACTACGGGATGGTTTGAAAACTCGGCTATAGTTTGTCATGTACATAAAAGATAGCTTCTATAAATATTCAATTTTTATTCAAAATCTCCCTTTTAACTATTTGAAAAACTTGTTACAGTTTGTGCAAACTCGTTACAGCTAAGACATAAATCGTCTCACAAAAATTGAATATTAAAGAAGCTTTCTTTTAACCACATGACAAACTATAGCCGAGTTTTCAAACCATCCCGTAGTGTTGTGCATTTTTATCACATTGTCGCTAGTCTTGATAACTGTGCACATAGCCAATATGTACATATAACAGCCGCTTTATTTAAAAAATAATACTAAGAACCAATTCATAGAATTCTGTTTAAAAAAAATTAAGGTTAGCTTGAATAAAGGAGAGATAGACGTGAAGAGTAGATTGTATATTTTAATATTGATGGAATGACAACAATAAAAATTATAGAGCACTGATCCGGAAAGCCAGAGGTCTTGGGTTCAATCCCTAGACAATATGAGTATAATAACTTTTTTTATCAAAAATATTCATGAATATAATAACTTAAATATTTGTACTTAGCCCGGATAATTTTAAATTTAATTGATTTCTAATTGATAGAACATTATGTGATACAAAGAAATATCGATCGATGGATTCCCCAAAATTGCCCGAAAAAATTATTCCTCATACAGTCTCTAAACGCTGGTAAGTGGAACGTACCGATAATGAGCTTAATGATAGATTTCGGCCGGGTAATCACAGACGTGACGTCACTATATTAAATTCATTGGTTGTGTCACAGTGCATAGTTGCATGTTTAGCAACGCACTTTTACTACTAAAGTGATAGTGATTGTCAAATAATAATTTCTAAATGTAAGTAATTTGAGTTATAAAAATAAATATTATTAGAACTAATTAATTATTATGTATAAATGCATTTTTTTTTATCAAACAACACTTAGCATTATAAAAACACAATTGGCAGTAATATCCAAAAGTAGTGTTCACAATATATCAATATTTTTGCAGTCGCTTTGTGCTGAATACATTTGGTTTCCAAAAAAATGTTTTAAGTAACAACTTTTATTCGAAAACCTTCTAAAAATTGTTCTGAACAAATCAACTGTAAAATTTATTAAGTAACGCCAATTTTAGAATCGATAGTACAATTTTTTGTAAGTCCGAACGTTTAGTACATTGCCTGTTGAAGTTTATATGAGCTTTGACTTTGAACGTGCACCATTTTAACGAAACACGTCATTTTTAATTTCTCGACGTACAATTCTAGCTATTCTTTATACAAAAGGGAATAAATTATTATTTTCTATTCCAAGTCAAACCTCAATGAAATAATTTATCTGACCGCAGAACAATTTTCTTCGAAGAGAAGATTTTGTTCGATATAAGATTCTCTGACGATATTTTGAAAAAACCAAACAAATTTTTTTTAAATACTCTTAAAAGCTTCCACTATTTTGGAATATTCCATTAAATCATAGAATAGTTTATCTTTGCCTAAAAACGTTCTAATTGACATACTGTGAATAATTCCAGATGGCTGCAGCCGATCCAAATGTACAACAATGTGAACCCGAAGAACTTAACACTGATGAGAAAAAAATAGGTTAGTACAGAATATCTACATCCAACACATACTGGGACTCGGTGGACAAAAAGTTGGCAATATAAAAATAATCCACATAATTACTATTTACATATTTATTGTATGTTAAAAATTTATTTACACAATATCCGGTAGACACTAACTTTATGAAAAAAAAGTTTCAAACAAAAGTTGTTAATTTTTAAAAAAGAACATTTTTTGTCTATAAAAATTTTTTCAAACTCTTACCTTTTCAAAGGTAGATATTTTCACCCCAGGTATTAGATATTGCCCATTCCAAACATGACCTTACTTTTTAGCTCTAGAACACACACACAAAATTTTCAATCGTTAAAAAGTCGGGATTAAACTTAATAATCCTCGTATATATTACATATACCGGGTATAAATATATAATAGTATAATTACTCATAGATATCGATATTGCGATTGTAACGCTACCAACGTCAGTAATTAAACCCACGCATAACACAAACAAAAATTAAATTAAAACTAATAAATGTAATATTATATATACATATTATAAACATCACTCATCACTGTTGCAGTATATTTTTTAATATCTGAATAAATAAGATACAGGGTAATTTTATAAGTTGAATTTCAAGCTCGTAACGGTTAGGAGTATTGATCGTAGAAAAAAAATTTGGTATGGTACTATTTGTCCGGTCTTCCTGTTTGTACCGGATCGGATTGTGCGTCAATGCGATAATTAAAAAAGGAAGAGATATTTAGCTGAAATTAAACCGCATTAGATAGAAGAAAAATGTTTCTTCTTTAAAAACAACTTATGCATGAAATATTTTTTCATAAACTCAAGAGTTTTGTCACAATTGCAGCTCGAACATCTTCCAACTGCAGTAGTAATTAGTTGCAGAGGGCAGACTGTGTTGTAGAAATATTTGTATTTTCTTTCAGCGGCAGCGCCGAATGAGGCAAGTTTACAAGATTTAACACAACCGAGTGGTAGTAAATATGTTCCACTAACAAAACTTGGTGGTTCAAAAAGTGACGTGGAAGATGGTTCAAATATACAAGATCTAACACAACCGGGTGGTAGTAAATATGGTCCACTAACAATACGTGATGGTGCAAAAAGTGACGTGGAAGATGGTTCAAATATACAAGATCTAACACAACCGGGTGGTAGTAAATATGTTCCACTAACAATACGTGATGGTGCAAAAAGTGACGTGGAAGATGGTTCAAATATGCATGATAGTGCAAGCGTTGATAATCCAAATTCACATCCAAATGCGACAATTTTACAAGATCCAACTAAACCAGGTGGCAGTAAATGTGTACCACCTAATATGCTGGATGGTGCAACAAAAAGTAGCGATAATCCTAATAATCCGCAAAACCGAGAAGATATGACCGCAATTCGTATTACTAACTTAAGTAAATTCACAACGGATGTTGATATTAAGGACCTTGTCAAACCATTTGGACCAATATGTCGTATATTTTTGGAAAAAGATGATATAACAGACGAATGTATAGGTTTTTCCTACATTCATTTCAAATTTCAAAAAGATGCCGCCGATGCAATTTACACATTAAATGGGTATCGTTACGATCATTTAATTTTATCTGTCGATTGGGTAATGAAAACTCAGGAGGACAACTGCAACTCAAACATCTGTAATAAGTTGTAGAATCTAATCGTTTCGAATTGTTTTGAAATATTTTTATTTTCTTTCAGCTGCAATCTCAAATGAGAAAATTTTACAAATTCCAATAAAACCAAGTTGTAGAAAATATATTCCACCAAAATTACGTGATACAGGTACTGTTAAGTGTCGTATATATAATGGGGATCATTGTACTACTAATTGTCCGGATAAGGACATACAATACCTGGAAGAGGATGAGAAACTTTTATGTGTGGATGAGAATGAGGAAATTTTTGATAAGAAGAATTTAGGTTCGTAATCAAATTTTACTAAAGGTGTTTTTAAAATGTCCTAAAAACTCTCTTTCCGGATGTTTGTCTGTTTTTCTGCTCGTCAACACGATAAGTCGAAAACGAAAAAAGTGAATAGAGTTGAAATTTTGTAAGCGTGTTTTAGAGCTAAAAAATCTATATTTAAAAACGTAAGTTCAAACATAAAGAATTGCAATTTCAGCTCAAATAACTTGCTTGTAAAATGCAGAAGCAAGTGTAAAAATATACGTGCAGTATTTTACTATATGAAATACAACAGTCACTGATAAAGAACTCAGTATATACAGGACATTTAAACAATTACCTCAATTAGCTGTTAACTTTAGATTAAGTATTAGCTGCCAATTAGTAAAATCAAACAGTTGTTCATAAACTTTTCAGGCTAAAATTTAGAGGTATGTTTGGGCAGGGTATGTTAGAATGGGTGAGTTAGTATAAATGCATGTTTCTATTTAAACTAATAGTTCTAAAAAATAATTAATAGTTCAGGTATTTTAAATGCATTTTTCTATTATCCAGTTGTAGCACCGAATGCGATTAGTTTAGTTAAGTGTCACATATGTGATGGAGACCATTGGACTGAAAGATGTCCGAACAAAGATTATCTGTTACCAGGTTTGTATACCAATTACACCCATCGAGCAATCTTTTAAGACAATTGTTTTTACTTTTCAGCTACAATTAAAATAAGTAATTTATTTGACGTAACATATAGAATTATTAAAGCACGTTTTGCAACATTTAGAATTAACAAAATAAGGCTCAAAACGGATTATAAGCATAGAAGTCTAGGTGTAGCGTATATTCATTTTAAGTTTAAAAAAGATGCTGTTGCTGCAATTAATGAACTACATGGAGGTATATTCGGAAATTTCGTAAAAACTAGATTTTGTGTTCCTTATAGTAATTCTGAATTTGATGAATCTGAGGATGAGCATA
The DNA here is from genome assembly GCA_963920215.1 of Nineta flava. Taxonomy (NCBI): domain Eukaryota; kingdom Metazoa; phylum Arthropoda; class Insecta; order Neuroptera; family Chrysopidae; genus Nineta; species Nineta flava. The sequence goes on from OY986044.1 coordinate 46,577,419, forward strand.
ATAATAATTTTTATTAAAATAAATAAATTAAATAAATAAATTTATTAGTTTTTTTCGACAATACATGAATTATACAGAACCAGTCATAAAGATGATAGGGAAATGGGAAAACGGGTAGGTAATGCGGTTATAGCCGCATTATTTAAAAAATATCGTGTTCCGATTGGTAATAACAATCCGGAATGTGTCAAATAATTTAAAAAATAAATTAATAAAAATATTCGTGTCTATAGGATAAATATAAGATTTATTCCAGATGTGTCAAAATTATAAAATAAAAATGACAAATCGGTCTCCAAAAGATTTATCAATCTATGAAATTAAACAAAACAAATATATAATTTCTAACATCTAATTTTCTTATAGGAATGGCGGGCCTCTACCGTCCATATATTCCGAGTTGCCTCTAAATCCCGTCTCAACGCAGTTCCAGCAACCTAATCTATTCTATAGTTCTATTTTTGCCATTTTCCAAATTAAATTTAAAGGTGCGGCGAGGATAATGTAAAAAATCCATTAATCAATATGAAATTATATTTTGGCTCAACACTACTTTTGAAAACACTTCATAGAGTGACCAGGGAAACGTATGACAAACTTTTTTTGTATAATGTATTAAAATTTAAGTTCCCCTTTCATGCCTTTTCCGTAGACTTTCGTAGAAAAAGTTAAAAACCATTTTATCCAGAATTTAATAAACTTTAATTTTGCTAATGATTTATATATTTGCGATAACTCTCGTTGTTTCTGAGATATTTAGAAAGAAATAGATATTTTATGAAAGTTACTGTTAAAATTTTTTCTTACTTTTGTTGATAACGGAAGTAGGGGTGTGGGCATATCATAAATCTAACAAAATAAAGAAAATGTTCTTTAAAAAAAAACATTTAAAATTTAATTTTCATAGTTAAAAAAGTTTTAGAAAAATTCTTGTCTTATCATTGGGAGGGGGGGTGTCAATTTTCTTATTTTTGCTTATACAGGAGGTGTCTAAAATCATTAAAAGTGTGCTTACGTAATACTTGAATGTTAATATGTATTACATTATGCATTATATGCCCATAATATACCCATATATGCATTATATACCCATAAGCATACTCTGTCCAGTTATATAGAGGTCAATGATTAACCAATAAATTGTATCGTGTGCAGCAGGCTTTAAACTTGTCTTAAAATTTGACTTTTATAGTTTGCATGGTTTTCAAAGAAACTCGTGGTTTAAAGTTTTTATTACCATATTGTTTTAATAATTAGCTAGTTATTTTCAAATAATTTTCAGAAGTAAGTAATACCGATTAATTTACAAATAAAAATTATAATTCTTGTATCAATTTTTAAACAAAAGTTTGGTTATGATCTCATGCAAGACGATTAAATGTTTTAAATTACTTTTAGATGCCCGTAGCAGAAGAAGTGAAATGTAGTTGGGCAGATGAAGTCGAATTAGAGGGTGGAGCCCTACCACCTCCAACTGAAGTCTATGAAAATGGATTTAAAATTCTTACCGAGTGGAAACATAATGAGGACGGTAAAAAAGTGAAAACAGTTCGTACTTATAAAATTGAAAAACGTATCGTATCAAAATCGATTGCATTACGTAAAACTTTACCAAAATTTGGTGAATCCGCAAAAGATAAACCTGGTCCAAATCCACAAACAACAATAGTAACCGAAGATGTTTATATGCAATTTATTAGTAGTAAAGAAGAGGATAATAAAGTTGAGGAAGAGAGTGCTTTAGATAAATTGAAAGGTTTAGGTGATAAAGGTGCTGTTAAGTGTCGTACGTGTAACGGGGATCATTGGACTACTAAATGCCCGTATAAGGACACTCAATATGTTGGTGGAAAACTTCCTGATGAGAAGAAAGCCGGTTTGTATTAAAATATTGAGTCTTTTGAAATAATTTTTAAATGTTTTTGTGTTTTTTCAGCTGCAGCACCAAATGCGACAGGTTTACAAGATCCAACAAAACCAGGTGGCAGTAAATATGTACCGCCTAATATGCGTGATGGTGCAAGAAAAAGTGGCGATAATCCTAATAATCCCCAACGCCGTGAAGATATGACCGCAATTCGTATTACTAACTTAAGTGAATCAACAACAGATGCTGATATTGAAGATCTTGTTAAACCATTTGGACCGATACATCGTATATTCCTAGCAAAAGATAAAGCTACAGATATATGTAAAGGTTTTGCCTATGTACATTTCAAGTTTAGAAAAGATGCCGCTGAAGCAATCAATACTTTACACGGGCATGGCTACGACCATTTAATTTTATCGGTTGATTGGTCAGTGAAACAACAACAATAATTCATATTTTCAATTATTTTATTGCATTTTATAATAATTATTGTAAAATTTATTATTATCTAATAAATTTGGCATTTTTTTGTATAATTTGATTATGATTGGAAGTAGTGTGTAGATTGATTGATTCAATGAAATGTCTGGATCGAGGGGCCGTAGCTTCACTCGTGATATTAGGTCCGCCTCGACTCGAGGTACCATATTAAGAAGGCACCTCGACTCCTATCGCTTTTTGTGATAATTCAGCTTACTCGCATTGCATTGAATTGTTGAACAAAAATGGTACCAGTTTTTTTTATTACTTCTAAATACGAAATTAATTGTAGAATAAGCTTTATACAAATAACGATTATCGGAAAACTTCAGCCAATGGAAAACCAATATAGTTAATTTTAGCTACCATTTTTTCACATTTCTTAAAGGTAAGTGTTCACCTGAGGCAAAACAGTCTCGAGAGTAGTCACGAGACTCGACTCACAAATGGATAAAAATGTAGTGACAGGGCTCAGAGCAGTATTGGGGACAAGTCCGAACAGGTCTCCGAGAGAGCACCGATCACAAGTGGACATGTATATTCCTGCTCTCGAGACTCAGTCTCCAGTCTTCCGCCCGTGTTGGAAGTGTTTCCGAGCTGTCGGAGACTTGAATGTTGTGTTTCATGAATTTAATAGAATTTTCTCTGTTCAAAATGAGTGATAAGAAGGTGCCTGAGAAAAGAAAGTGGACTGACAATGAAGTTATGGAGTTAATTTATTTCTATGAGGAACACGAGTTTTTGTGGAATGTTAAACATACATTGTATAGGAATCGCGATAAAAAATGAGTATGAGGAATTGCATCATGAAATTTTGTGTCTTCTTTGACAATCCGCTGTTTCATTAAATCTAAGAGTTCAAGCACTGCAGACCTCCGAATAAAATTTTTAAACTGTTGTGCATCTTCTAGCCTCAACTCATTTACGAGTGTGGAACAAGCTCCTAATTCATTTCGTCTATTCACCCAACACTTCCTTTTTTCACTTTCTGTTTTTTGGAAATTTTGTACGGAACAATAAAAGCAAGAATCTGGCGCGAATTCATTTATGAATAAACGAATTGCCTAAATTGATAATCTTAATAACTTGCCACAGCTGGGATTGGACTCTCAAGTGGAAATGAAATATCCTGGCCTCGAGACTGCAATGACTATCGAGTCTCAGGAAGCTGTCGCGAGAGTGATCTCAAATGGACAATACTCAGGCTCTTGGAATCTCAGGTGGACACTTAGCTTTACATATGAATAAAGCAGTCTGCTATGTGATCAAAATTAATAAATCGTATAGAAGTGTTTGTTACGTCATTTTTAAAAATGTCTGGCAATTCTCTGAAATGCGCAGAACCGAATTGGTCGCTCGGAGAGAGAGAGAATAATCGGCACCGTAATGTTGGGGCAGCTTCCACTTATAGAAACTGTCCATGTAGGAATATTACATATATGGATATATGGTTATTTCACGTTTAGACCCAGAAGGGTACTCTGTCCAGTTGAATAGAAATAATTGACAGATGCATACAACATACCCAAAATCCAGAACTACATGTGACCTTTTGTCAGGTAAGCTGTACTTGGTCATTGGCTTATTCAGCTAACTACATTTATATCAATGCCATATGGACAAAAAATGTTTGAAACAACTTGCTCACGCGGGCAAATTATGAAGGATGTTTTTTTTATTGCATTTTTATTTAACATTGTTCTAGGAATGGGAGCAAAATTTGAAATTTAATTTCATACAGTTTTCTTTGATTATCTTAATAATCTTTAAATTAACTGTTAATTGAAAGCTCGGCAGCGTCGTAAATGCTGAAAAATCTGAGGGATTTGAAAAGAATTTAAGGAGGATATTTCGAGGGGGGATGAAGTAGGGTTAATATTAGTAATAACACACACCTGTTGTATAATATTTTTAACAAATAAATTTTACTTCAGTCTGTGCTAAAACCACATAAATTAAAGCTACATTTATTATGTATACAAATGTATATTTTTATAAATTAAAAATATTACCAAAAAAAAAACATTGATTTTCCACATTAGTTTGTGCGTATACTACGACTTTAGGCCATTTTTAGTTTATGAAAATTTTCTTTAGAATAAGTTTTATATTCAAAACAAACAAAAATCGACCAATATTGCAAAAAAATAAATTGATGCCAAACTTTAAGTACGGTTCCAAATATTCTGCCACTGGATCTTTTACTATTGGCTTCATAATCTTTTTATGTAAAAAGTTTCAATTAGCTAAAACTGAAGCTAGTCAATCCACATTTTAAAAAAAGTAGAAATATTAGCTAGATTGTGAATAAATCATTCGTAAAAGCTCGTTATCCTTGAAGATGCGATTCTGTGTTTATAATAAACGAGCCCAGCCGTTCTTGCCACAAGAACGAATCCTCGACTTAATTCGTTTTAGCACGGAAAAATGTCTCTCACAAGTGACTTGCTTGAATGAGATTGTGAATATTACACAGTATAAGCGACATATAACTTGGAGTACGCACCAATAGGGTTATTATACCGCGATAATATTTTACATGTACATGGTATGCAACATCGTAGGCATCCGAATTTCTTCGAGACAAACAAATAACGTTCTATTTGTTTGCTGTTTGATCTAAAACCATCTTCGCCGATCTCTTCCTCCATCTCCATGTATGAACTATTTTGCGTGTAGAATGTAAGCTTGGGGGTTCACTCAAGTTAGGGTCCGGGTGGCAATCGCCACCTTGACTCTATGCCCAGCCCGACCGACACTGGAAATCACTGCATATTATTATGAGCGACGTTCCGTATGTTACTTTTGATTTGTAAAATAAAAAGTTGATAATAAGTAAAGTTGTAGTAAATACATTTTACTACAATTCATCTATACATATAAAATTACATGTCCTGACATTCTGATTCATCATCGCCAAGCCCAAGCTATTGAAGTTATAAATATGAAATTTGGAAGATATGTTCTTTAGAGAGTGTTAAGTTGCACTAACAAAGGATTTTTCAAAAACCAACCCCTAAGGGCACGAATTAGGTGGTGAAATTTTGTGTTGAAGTCCCATTTTATTTAAAGTTAGAGACATGGAAATTGGTATTTAGGCTATTAATAATAAATGAAGAAATATGCGTTTCTGCATTCTTCGAAAATTAACTCTTAAGAGGGCAAAATATAGTGTCAGAGTTTCCGTTTTTTTTTAAGTTAAAGACATGGAAATTTCTATTTAAATTATACACCATAAAATATGTGTTTCCGAAATTTTGGAAAATGCACCCTCAAGGGGATGAAACACGGAGTGAGAGTTTGTATAGAAGCTTAGTATTTTTAAATAGAGACATGGAAATTGATATTTCGCCTATAAATTAAAAATAAACAAATAAATGCATGCAACTAACATGCTATGATGTTCTCAGTTTATTATAAGATCTTTACAATTACAATTTTCGGCGGGCGAAGCCGCAACGAGTTATGCTAGCCTCTACTATTTATGTTCTATAACTCTAATATTTATAGATATAGTTTCAATTGTTCTAATACGCATACTAATTAATAATACAACTGTGGTCGTGATAACTGGTTCCAAATATATTCTTATGCCTCGCTCTGCATTCGCTTAAAGCTTACGTAACGAATTCTTTTTCGATTTTCAAATTCTATCAAATATTTGCAGTGTGCCGTGGATTTTCCCATCCTTCTAAAACATTTTTTAGAATTTTTCGAAATAAATTGTAGAAAATCAATATTTTTTACTTTCGCAAAAATAAATAATTTACATTACACGTAAACATTAATTTTTTTTTTTGCTTTTTATTTTTATATTTTCACATAAAATACAAATGTGTTCTTTAGGCAATACAATTATTAAAATATATATAATTTGCCAAATATTAAATATGCCTTCTTGTTTGTTAGGAGCCATTTTTAACGCTATTTTTTTAAAGGCATTCTTTTGTTTTATTTAATACAGTAAAAATAGTCAATTTAATATGGTATTTACACGGAAACATTTGTCCACAGTGTCAGAATCTAGAGAAAACGCTGTATTTTTGCAGTAGAATTAAAAATCCTACCAATGAGTAAACGTCATTGCCTAAGAAACGTCATTTTCGAGCCATTCAAAATGGCAGTGTTTGTATTCTGATTCGTTTTGTTCAACTTGAATACAAAAATTTAAAAACAGCAATCCCAAAGAGTAAATCACCTTAATTTAGGGAAAAATCTCTCAATGAGACAGAACATACTAAGCAAAATGGCGTCCCAATCTAAGTTGCTTATAATATCTGTCAAGTAAGCTAGCAAAAAAACTAAGTTTACTAAGAACTTAGTTGTTCTGAACACGACGTTTGTAGGAGCCAATCTAGAGCACGGTGTGCGACAGGCGAGTTTAAGGGGTTTTTGGCTGTGTTAAAACACTCTTCGCATGCAATTAGCTAAAATCGAAAAAAGCACTTTTAGATACTTCCAAAATACTTAGTTTCCGCAGGTTGTTCGACCGACTATGGACTAATATTTTCTAGTAAAATTATTTTTATTGTACTAATTGGATTATCAGTTTATGTGCTTATGTTTAAATGTTTCTATCTATAAACATATAGAACTGGACAGCGTTCAATTGGTTCAATTCTTTATGTCTATCTTTCTACTTTACCTGAAAATGTACGTACACGTAAACCTAACGTGATTGATTTTGTAATTTTTCGATTTTGTTATTGAAAACTGCAAACTTAAATATTTGGAAATCAGTTCTTTCTGAAGAATATGCCTAAAAAGCTTGTTAAAAAGTTTTTTTCTAACTAAAAATTGAAGGTTAGGTTAACACTTATACATTTCTCCTACGGGTGAAAGACAATAATGTTGAGTATTTGAAAATTATTAGTATGGGTTATTTTTTTAAGGCAAATTATTGGCTAAAACTTCATGCCACAATTATAAAAAAAGCGTGATTCTGTTAAATATTATTTTGATTTAATGTACTTCACAATATCCAGGAGTTAAATTTGAGGGACAAGAATTGTATGTACTAAGAGGATTTTTAATTGTCAACAGAGTTCAGTTCTCATAGCAATATCTGATAGAAAAAGTGGATCTGCGTTTCCTCTTCATCCTCATTGTGACAGCTGCTGCCATAGTCGTGAAGCAATGGTAGGCCCAAGCGTTAATCATGTTTACCTCTCAGCCAATGCCCTGTAATGGCTACTATTTGACTTAGAGGGCCTTTGATGGGAGAGTTATTGTCGGTAAACTTGACAACTGTGTACCCAGCCAATTGACAGCAATTGGAAACTGACATGGAGGCGTGGCTTAATTATTAGGGTTGACCTTAGGTTGCAAATTTAATATGAATACGGATTGTGAATCAGTTATTATTGTTAATTTAGTAATTTAATGCTTTCTTTGAGTGAAATTTTTAACTGGACAGGTTCAAATGTTGCTAAAAAAAGCTTTCTTTGCTTTTAGCAGTATGCAATGCAACCTTATCATAGTTATAAGTTTAATCATCAGACGTCGTGACCAAAGTGGCCAGTTTCCAATAGTGGTGTTCTTTTTTGTGTCTTATCTATTAGGTTTTCGAAAAAAATGCTTAGAGAAAAAGTTGTTCATTATAAAAATACTAATAACTTTTATTTGAAATATTTTTTTGAAAACTGAATGAATTTGGCACATATCAACTGTAAAATTTTGATTTAGAACGTTTTTATGTTTGAAGAATAGATCTAAGCACGACATAGAGATGACCTATTGCCCTCAACATTTTTTTCCATAAAATTAACTACTCCTTTTTTTAATTAAAAACATGAATTTAGTTTTATTTTGAGTAGTAGTTTATTGTTTTACGAAAACAAAAAAACTGAAATAATAATTAACAGAATAATTGATTAATTACAATATATTAATTACTATATTCGACTAGAAAATATTTAAACATAAATTACAATTGAGTGAAAAATTATATTATTTTGATAAATCTGGATCTCATTTCACAAAACTACAAATTAACATACTGTAGCAGAGATCGTTTTGTTAAATTAAAATTTATTTGCTTATCTTCTAAAAAGAAAAGTTCTGGTCCTTCAAGCCGGATTCTGTAATAATATGATTCTGTAATAATTTAATTACAACTTGTAAATTTTATTTTGTAGTTTCGTGAGTGTTTTTTTTGGTTATTCCATAAACAAATTTAAGATTTAAATTAACTGTTCAAACACAATTCTGAAGTACAAACACTTACCACTGAAGAAAAACGATTAAGTTGATCTCTGTCGAGTAGGCCTGTATGCACTTTGAATGTGTTTCTATTCCCAATGATAAACACTGTCACAGTTAATTGAGAGCTGTTTTTCACTAATATCTAATTAATAATATGTGAATGAATTGAAAATTGAGTAAATATGGTCCCTAAATAAGATAAATATTTCAAAATTACACTTAAATATATTATTTTATATATATATATATATATATATATATATATATATATATATATATATATATATATATATATACATATATATATATATATATGTATATAATTTTTGTTTGTTTTAAATTATCAGTTACAACGACTAGAAATACTTAAATTTTGTTTATATTAATTTCACTGTCTTTTCTGGGTACAAAATAAAGAAAATTTAAATCATTCTGCAAATGATTATCAATGTTATTTTGAGTAGAATCACAATAATCAGAAGACGTCATCATTTTTAAACGAAACGAGCTTATCAATGGCAAAAAAATATTCAATATGGCACGAATCAAAGTACGTTTTTAATATAGCAATCACAGCGATTTTACCATTTCTACCATATTTTCAAATTTTTCTTGCTGAAACTGCAAACTTCACATGGTGATTTAAAAGCTAATAACTTGCGATAATTTGTTTCGTTATTTTTTTCAAATTAGTAAACAAAACGCTTGAGATTTTTGCTACGGAGAAATTCACTGCTGAACGAAGAGATGCTAAAAGTTTTGAAATTCTACATGCACCAGTAATTCAACTCAGAATTTCAGAATTTCTTGCTCACATGATCTGTCAGATCCAAACTTTTTCTCAAGGAGAAAAATTTAAAAAATAAATTTAAATCAATAAATCCAGACCCTTCACTAACTTGAAAAAATGACCAACTTGAGCTGAAATAAGAGTAATTTCATAATTTTTACCTGAAATAGAATATTCTCAAGTTCTTGGAAAAAAGTACATTGTTTAGGTTACGAAAACAAGCAACCAATGGCCATAGTTGTTTTAACTATAGCGAGAAGTAGCTAGACTACTTGGTACAGGTAAATCGCGGCGATAGGCGATAAATGAAACTGCTACACAAATAGTTACATTTTATAATGAATTCAATATTAACCAAATGACGCCATTTTGTAACTGAACCTAAAATGACAATATATGTCAACTTCAGAAATTATTAGTATGTGCAGATAAGCAGTCATACTTGAGGGATGATTTGTTGATCCATTTGAAGTAAAGAAGATCTTTGATTCATCTATAGGTCAATTAACAAAAACCATCCCTTTGAGTGTTTTTACATATGAAACTTTTTATGCAAGTATTCAATCGATTGTTTTGGTTAGCAAGCGTAGTATTATTTTTTATGACAGTTTTTAGTTTGATGAAATAGAGAAGAATTCTATTTGATAAAACTTTTCATGCAATGTTATATGTAACTTAATATGTATGTGATTGGTATTCGAGGAACTGAACCGCCTGGCACTGAATAACACAGTCAGGCTGATCTGGGTACCGGGTCACTCTGGCGTTAAAGGGAACGAAGCAGCGGACTCGTTGGCACGAGAGGGGTCATCTCAAACGCCCCTTTCACTTGAGCCTGTCATTCCCATAGCAAGATGCTTTGTTATTTACCGAATCAAGGAGTGGCTACGACAAGCTCATCTCGATTACTGGGACTTTGCGCAGGGCATGCGACAGACCAAGCTGTGCATAACCACAGTTAGGCCATTCGACTGTGCTCGGTTGAAACTCAATAGAATACAGTTGAGAAGGGTGGTGGGGCTCTTGACAGGACGCTGTCGATTAAACTATCACCTTTATAACTTGGGGATCTCTGATGATCCCACTTGTAGGGCCTGTATGGAGGACTTAAGTATGAAATCTTCATACATGTCATTTGCACCTGCAGGGTGTCAGGCATAGAATGTTTGGGTCTGAAACCCTAGATCCATAAATCCTGGGAGAAATCCCGGTGGAGAAGCTGTGGGCTTTCTGTGCGGCGTCTGGCCTCAACAGAATCCTATAGCTTCATCTGCTTAAAATAGCACCTCTTACCCGGAGACGTCTTGCCTTCGGGTGACAGATTGTTCTCAGGGAGGGCACAGAAGACCCCTTGGTCTAGGTGCTAGGGACCCATTTTCGGAACCCCTCTTGCTAATTATTATTAATATGTATGTGATTGGTATACTTTGACCATGGGACTGGCGCGGTTGACAAAGAAAAAAATATTAAACAAGACGAGAAGTAAAGCTGTTACAAAACATACAATTGATAAATTTCAAGTGAATTTCATCGTGTACACAGAAATTTAATTTTTGTTATATCAACTATTTTTATTGCGATTGAAAACTTTCATCAAAACTAGTATGTGTAAAAACGGGCTTTGAATATACTATAACAGATAAAGACAGCGAAAAAAGTATACTTTAAAAAAATACCCTAATAAAAATAATTATATTTGATTTTTTATCTGGAAAATATTTTTTTACATAAGTTTTGTAGGACAAAAAGTAAGTAACCCTGAAAATTCCGGATACATGCACATTAAACATCATATACATTTACTTTTAATAGCGAGAGTTTACCCTTAAAATGGCGTAAAAACACGAGTTTGATCAACCACTTAAGATATCGCAAGATTGAGGCTAATTGGAATCAATTTGTGTCGTGTTGTCTTGAACAAGAAAACAAATCAAAACTTTTTTTATCCAGATAAATTATTAGCAAGAAACTTTGCGAATTTCGGGAATCGGTTAACTCGTCATTTTTACGGGCCAATTTAGGGATTTGATACGTTCACCTATTTGATATAGATATAATTATGTGACATTTAAATTTTTTTTGGTTACTTCACACAATTATGATACACACACAAAGGAAAAACTGAATTTTCCTACAGTTTAACCACCAAAACATTGATGCGAATAATTATAATTACAGCCACTAAATATGATGATATTGTTAAGATAAATGTTGATTTAGAACAACACCACTAGCTGACTTTGTGACGTTTTGATGATGATGTATCTGATCCACTGCTTGGTGATTGTTTTATAACACCTGGCGATGATAATGTTGACATTATGACTGGCATTCCACCATTACACGAAGTTAAATCAGTATCAAATAAGCCAATGCCGTTTGTGATATCTAAATGTTCTTGTTTCTATAAATAAATAAATAAATCTGGTGTGAACACTATCAAAATCTGTATTCTCTTCCCTCACTTTCGACAGATCTTTTATGATGCTTTATTATACAGTAAGACTTTATGTTAGCTTTTACGGATATTTCGCTTTTGTATAATTCTAGAAAAAGTTAACGAAAGACTACGTGGAGAAATGTTTATTGAGAAGCTTTCTTCTAAATTAGATAGATAGATTTTGGGGTATGAAAAGTATTGCACTTGGACCTTAAGGCCCATTGTGCTCCCCTTTCTACTTCAGTCAGACGAGATTCGTTTCTCCCATATCTTGGCAATAGCCAGGAGCTTGCCCAACAGGTTTTCTTAAAGGTTAATATATTCGGGGTGAGATGCACCGAATATTATATTGTATATGCCTCCTCGCCACACAGTTTGCACATAATGGATCCTTTGTGGAGTTTAATTGTGTGTAGGTGCTTTTGTAAGTGATAATGTCCGGTGATGAATCCGGTAACCTTTTGAAGTTGAATCCTGTTCAAGTTGAGTGCATCGAGGAACAGCATCTTGGATGCATCCCGAAACAGTATTTTCCCGAGTTTTTGTTGCGGTATATTTTCCCAGTTATCACGATGTTTAAAGTCTATCCACTCGTTGATCACATGCTTCTGGATTAACTTGTGCACTTAACTATAGATACACATTTAGAGTAAATACAGAACTTAAGAAATTCAAACAAAACTACTCTCGACAAGCTCTGTGTTGTTAGCCCCGAGATTTTCCTATTTTTTACTCAGACTCTACCAATACTTCCTTTAATTCCTGGCGGATATCCAGAAATGAATTGATATAAACATTTTATGAATATAAAACATGTTCTTTTGTTTTATTTCATTCTTGGCGTTACTTGTAATATTCTTGGGAGTGCTAACGCTAGAAAACAAGTAATAATAGAATAACTTACATTTGATTCAGCCATAACAGCAATTGGTGAAATTCCTGTAGCTTGTGCAACCTGATGTTCAATTAAATAGAACATATACTCGTCATACAATAGTCGAATTAAATGAAATGAACCGAAGCTAGCTGCCGAACGTAATGTTAAATCACGTATCACCATTGAACTATAAAATGACCATTTTAATAAAAACTGTCGTGCAGCCATGGAAAAATTTGGTTTGCCCTCGTATGGTTTTAATATTGTTTGTACAACATTCTTGAGCCAGCCAGCCCATTGTTCTAATGAATTCTGCTGTTGTAAAGTTAGTTTAAAATCAGCTTCTAGCCGTTGAACGGTCGCATAATCGCATTGACATACCCATGAAGCTTGTTCCTATATTAAAATAAGGTTAATTTTTTTCTTTCGAGCGACAAGAGAAGTAGTATGTATTGTATTCGTAATAAATTCGAAATCAATCTAGCTCAAAATTCACATCTAGAAGTTTTGAAACATTGACGTATCTTTTTGGGAGGTTTTCCGCCAGTCATTAGAGGTTTTGTATTTTGCAAAAGGTGGTGTGAAACCTTTTATTTTTGGAACGAAGTTCTATTACACTGCTTACAGTAGAGTGAACTGGCAGAAATCGTCTTCACGTAAGGAAAAAGCGTTATGCCCCCTCCAGATGACCTTTCCTTTCTTTCTCTTTCTTTCTACCTCTTTCTATTATATACGATTGTATGTGCGGGCGATTATTTTCTTTATATATATATTTCATATAAAACTGTCTATTCAAGTATATACAGTGTGTGTTGGCAAGCTTTTCCAATAGAGAACCAATGTTAAATATTATTTATTACTGACTGTCTGTGTGGTTACTGTATGAAGTCAGTCAGTACACATGTAATGATAGTCATCACATTTGTTTGTCATTTAAGAGTGGGGATTTTGTGATTCACATACTAAAGTTAAGAATTCAATGAACATATTTAACCATTACATGTGTACTGACTGACTTTATACAGTAACCACACGGACAGCCAGTAATAAATAATATTTAATATTGATTCTATATTGGAAAAGCTTGCCAATACAGTCTGTATATACTGACTATACGGCAGCATGTCACATGTAAGAGATTATTGAAAATTTTTCAAAAACTATTCAATATTTTAAAGTTTTTTGTGTGCCGATACGTAATTTATTTAAATTAGCATATAATAGCTCAGTTTGTTTTATTTTTCAGGAACTTCGTTCCTGACGGGGATCCCCGACCGCACAATTTTTTTAACTTGTTTAACTTTTTTTTGTCTTTATCTATATCTCCTAAATGACATTAAATTCTATACACCACCTTCTGCAACATACCCCCTGTTTTGATCCTCTACTGACTGGCGTAATAAAGCTTTCGTATTAAAGATTTATTTATGTGAATTTTTGCAGTCCTCTCACAAGTAATATTATTCTGTCTTAATATCAAAATCGAGGCAGTCTGTTCGCATGCACCAGACAAGAATGTAATTATGTAAAAGTTACCTGAACGTTATGAAAATCAACCCGATTTAAATCTGCTAACATTTGAGCAATTTGTTGTCCATTATGTAAAACAGCACGTGCAGCTTGTGCTAAATGATTCAATGATGTATATCGGCGTAAACTTTGACTGAACGCAGATACAGCTGAAAGTTTCACAGATAGCATATTTGGTGGACATCCAGTCATTGCTGAATTTAACCAACTTTCTAAGCCTAGGAAAAACAAAATTCAAATTATTTCTACAGAATCATAAAAAGGCTTCTATAGTTCAAATTTAGAGGGACAACAACATTTAAAAGAATTTTTTAAATGACCCGTGGATTGTGCTATTACAACGTTTATTTCTCATGGTGGTGTAAAATTGATCGAAATTCTACATAGATTGACGGCACAGTTCTGAGATTAAACAATGCAAGATCATGTGTGTTTGGCTGACTTAAGAAATTCACAGAAGCCCATAAAATCATTAGAAATAAACAGCATTAATCGTCATTCAATTTATTAAGATAGACATCAGTTATAGAAATACTTCATTCTTAAGCCCTCTGTACACGGGGGCAGTAGTAGCGCAGCCAATACTACTGGCCTGTAATGGCCGCTATTAATTGTCTCTCTACTGCCCCGCGTGGAGGGGTACTTTCTGAAGCCATAGGGCCAGTAACAGAATTACATGACTTAGTTTCAACCAGTATTGGGCGTGTCTTAAAAGAAATCTTCTCCGTGTTCTCACGCTTTCTCTGCCAATGTTGCATTTACAACGTCTGGCTACTGGCTGCCAAGTAATGGTAGCTATTACTGCCCTCGTGCGTATGCCTACTATTCGGCCATTTCACTGGCGGCCACTTCTAGCCGCCATTACTGACCCGCGTGCAGGTGGCATTAGTGAGTATGTATCTAAGATTCCATAAAGTGTTTTCCAAATGAATCCTACGTTTTTCAACTGCAGGCATGCGACAAATTAAATGAAATGAGTTTGGCATCAGTTGAACACCTTGCAATATTCATCTTCCCTTAAAGAGTTTTGATGAGACTAAAGATTCAATGACGGCAGTGTTTGTGCCCAACTGATAACCCGTTTCTTTTAATGATGATGAGACCAAAAAAAAATCCCGAGTCGCTGAGAAATTATTCTGAATTCTTATCTGCCCAACGGGATTTACCCGAACAAATTAAGTTCTTTATAGGGTGCGTTGTTTTCGTGAACGAATTATACAAATACCTTTAGCAAAATTTCGTATAGCTTGCGTTAATGAACTGGGTATTGGACGCAACACATCTGGTAATAAAACTTGTACTATATTCTGATAAAATTGTATATCAACTTGACGCATAAATTCTTGTATTGGTTCCAATGTACAAAGTGCATACAATTTTGATTTTGATAAATATTTTTCTTCTTCACATTCATCTCCATTATTATTGTCTTGAGCACGCCAAAATTCACGCCATAATGATTCAACTAATGTAAAGTCTAAACTAACTATGGCATCTAAAAATGCTTCACAATGTTCGCGATATATTGATCTGTAATTAAGAAAAAAAAACATGTGAAATGTAATAACAAACTTAATTGTGTAAATATCCTGTATATACTGAGTTCATTCATCAATGCGTGAACTGTGTATTTCACTTTTTACAAACACACCAGACGTATAAATGTGCTATGTGTATATATACTTTTGTAATCAAGAGTCATTACAGATGTTTGAGCTAAAATTTTTAAAAACTATACAGATTATGAAAAGTTTCAAACAGAAGTTATTTACTTAAAAAAAATAACATTTTTTGTCTTTAAATTTGGTTCAAAATATTTTTTGTTAAAATATACGCTTGGGGATGTTACGAAAACATTTCAGGGATGGGTATGATATTAAAACCAGGGATTCTAACCAAAACGAAACTAAAACCGAAATTCGGTTAATACCGTTTAATTTGCGTAGCCGTAACCGAAAGCGTTTCAAATAAAAAAATAAAAACCGATACCGATTATATTATCACTGGCGTACATATGGACTGCCGTTCCTTTACGAATTACTACATACTGAAACCGTTTAACTTTCCAAAACCGAAAACCATTGTAACCAAAACCGTTGCATTCATTAAACGGATAGAATCCCTGATTAAAACCAAGCTTTTTGTAACAGCGGAATAAAAAAAAGAGCTTAAAACTAAACTTGACTAACCTTAAAGTATCAACATCTTCCATACTGCATTCACCAGGTAAATTTGCAATTACTGGTATATCTGGAAATTCAGGAATTGAACCACCTCCTGAAATAAATTAAAAACAATTTATTTTCATCACCTTTAGAACCAAAAACAATTGCTTCATGTATTTAACGCTAATCTTCACCTAGATACTGATGGTGATGCGTTTGTTCTGATGTATTAAAACTATCGTCACGCTTAAAGCGTGTAACAGTTTTACCAGAATTATGTTGGTTACTCCCAACTTGCCCCGCAGAATTCATGTTATTTCCCACAGAATTATTTGTAGTATCATCCATCATACTAACCAAAGATGAACTTGGTTTCACGCGAATGCCATAATAATGATACTTCGAATTACCCCTGCGAAAATCATTGAAAATTATTGTTTGTCATTTTTCTTAGTAGTGTCTCGCTTACCTTGTACCTAACCGTCGTGTACGTAAACCTAAAAAAACTGATCGGATCAATTTCCCAAAAGATGCAGCATTCACTGGTTCCAATTTATGGTCACTACAATGCCGTAAATAATGGGCATATAATGTACTTCGAGGTAATGACACTCCTTCAGCAGTTTCATAATTTTCCAGCAACCATTGAACCTTAATTAGAAATTATTCACTTTACTAGATTGCCCAAAGGAGCATTTCAACTGTTATTTGGATATGTTAAAATTTTTTTTGGAAACTTACAGTAGCTGGGGACACTCTAGTGGCATGACCTAAACCTGTTGCCACATCAGTTGCACTTTGCCCAACGCCACTTTGTGCGGATGTTACTGCGACATGAGTACCTGCACCAGTCCCATAAGATGCGTCCTGCATGCAATATCCCCCCACATAAGCCCACAAGCATTGTTAGTTAACAGTTAATTCATTATTTTTTTTATTTTTAAAACATTAACATTTTAAGAACGTCTGGTATAAGTGTTAATGAATTATTTTGGATTAATTTTTAATACCAGTTTGATTCTCAAAATGTTAACTATAAATTAAATATCCACATGCAAATATAGAATTTTTGGGCACTAAAGCTTTCTCAAACTAAGCATCAGCCAAAAATCTATAAGTAATATTGTTTAATTTTTTGAACGACGCTTTAATAGAAATATTTTAATTAAACAGAAGTAGCACAAAATAGTGGCTCTCAAAAGTAGTTTTGTTTCTTCGCATTTGAAAATTTTCGGAATATGTTGAAAATTTCGCCGATATCATTAAATTAACGTCATAATGTCAGTGAGATTACTCATCACTTAAATATACGCTCTGTTGTAACTGATACAACGTTTTGTGGCCCGTCAAAAGTGTTCTAAAGGTTTATTTCATAATAAAAAACATGGACGCAAATAGATATTTAGAACATTTTCGGCAGGTCACGCTTTTTGTAACTTGCGTCACGTGATGTATTTCATGATATCGTCGAAATTTTCAATGAATCACATATACAGAATTTTCGACCAACTATAAGCAACGATGAAAACGTCCTAGACGTCTTTGCTTTTGATATCGACCATTTTGCGGGACTCTAGTTTATATGCTAATTAAGGCAAGTTTACGATTTCCGCGGTGCGAAAAAATAAAAATTCTTATAGAAATTGACGAGAATAAAAAATTTCGATATAAATCGCTTCAAATAAGAAAGGAGAATCAATCAATTTGGCTCATCCTCTGTACCCGGAAATTATTTATACCCGGATCGCACAGAAAACGGATATAGAATCCATCGTTCGATCGCCAGTAGAATCTGTTCTACGTATTCGTGGCGCCGCCGAAATTTTTTACCATACTAAACGTATTTATTAGTACGCAAATGCGATTTTTTTATATTATGTTCTATTATGTTAATTATTCCAACCGAGTACTACAATCTTTCACTTCATCGGTCATACCCCGAGTTGGTCAGGTTTGCGTGTTTTTTGGACCCTCACTAAAATGCGTTCAATATATTTCAGATATTGTAAAAATTATACTTTACTTTCGTCCTATTTTGACGAAATATAAGAATCCGTAGTCAGATCGCGGCACCCCGAAAATCGTAGACCTGCCACTTAACTCAACATAGAAACACAAGTAAGTTTCAAATTTCGGAATATTTTGTCGCTTTGGAAATCGTAACATTCTTAGTTAAAAATTTAACTTGAAAAACCTTAAAGCAGAAATATGCTTCTGAAATGCCAAAAATCCATAAACGAAATGCAAAAATTATGTTCTTGTTATTCAAACAGTTCTCAAGCGTTTTCGTTAAAAGCAAAATAAAAACAAATAAAAATTCGTTGAATATAAAATTATTGAAAACTCACGGCTGCTGTAGTTTGAGGTGAAGCACGCTGTGATTGAGCTAAAATATCATCTGTTGTAGATTGTACAAGATAATGAGCTGGGGCACTATAACCCACAGCACCCCCATTTGGTGTACCCGTTGTATAATATTGCCCTTGTCCAGCGTAAAGTGTACCGGATTCATTAACTGTATACACTGGATAAGCCCTAAGAAATATAATAGTTTTTTTTTTTTGGAAAATTATTATTTCAAATAATTTCAAATTAAGTTACAAAATTTATCCTAATTCCTAGATCAATTATTGATGATGACTACTTTGTAGTCAAAATACGTGTTTATACAATAGAAATAATTTACTTTAGGAATGGGGGGCAAATTTTAAAATTTAATTTTAAAAAACCTAGGAACTCTCTTTGATAATATTTATATAAATATAATTTTAACTTACATTTGTCCCTGAGCTGTGCCGTTTGCCTGAGTTGCTGCATACAGCTCTGGTTCAACGTATTGCACATGGTATCCTTGATGCGACGCCACCGTGTCACCGTCTGCTGATACTAAAAATGAACAAAATAAAATATAGAATGAAATTTAAGATATCTTCAAAAAAATGTTAACGTCGATCGGACTTGCGGGATCGTAAAGTGGTTAACTCTCAACTGCGAAAACCACTTTGGTTTTGCGGCAGGAAGACAAGCGCTTCCAGCCGCATTTTTTTTACGGGAGTAAATATTTTTGTTTCCTTGATATCTCCCCGACCGTTCAGTTTATTGAAAAAGTTGTTCAGAGCAATTTTGTAGGAAATAAAAATACTTACATTTTGTGATTTTCGCAATTGAGGGTTAACACAAGGTCCGATGGACGTTAAAATTATTTTATAACAAAACACTAAATACCCTGAATTATAAAAGAAATATGCAAATTAAATACTGATTTCCTTTCTTAATTTAAGCCTTGTTTTTCGTTAACAACGATTTTTTTTCTTAATTTCGTTCTGGTAACGTGTTTCTAGAGATTCTGAAAAGATTTCTTGTCAAGGTTTTTGTAATTATTTAAAAAACAAACGAAAAATGTTTGGAATCATGGCCTTCTGTTAATATTTTTGTTTTTTTACAAAAAAATGCATAAAAATGATATGAATTAATCATTTTAATTAAAATAGGGTTGACCACATTTTTTGGCCATGCAGTCAAACGCAGTCTTCTTGGAACTGGAAGGTCTTTGGTTCGATTCCCGAAGGTGGAAGTTTATTAATTGAAATGAATGTGGCGGTTAATTGACTCAACTGTAGGCGTATGGACAAGAACGAAGTAATCATCTATGGTTGTGAAGGTTTTCTGCAGTTTCCCTTCACGAACTACCGGTGGATATCGGCATTGTTCCTATGAAAATCGGCTGCAGTAGCACACACAATCTAGCCTGCTTATTATTTCTTGTACTCCACCCACATCATTAATGTCATGGATTTGAGATTAATAAGGATAAAACAGAATAATGATGTGGATGGCCTCTGTTATTTATAGGCTGTGAGTCTCAGAAGCTATATTATATATTTAAAAGGAATTTTTTATCAAATTAAACTATTGCATGATTTCTTTATTTTTAATTTAAATTTATATGTTTTTCAATGTTTCGAATTTTTCTGATTAGTAACCCTACTATTTGGCTATAAAAATCAAAAGTTGAACTCTTTCAAAATTAATATTCTAAAAATTTTCTAAATCAGTTAGTAACAAAAGTTAAAATTGTTATTCAAACCTAACTTATACCACAGGACCCGAAACCAAACTAGGTTGATTTTATTTTGACAAACAACTATGTTTCAACGTACTAATAAAAATTCATTTCATTACTGTTCCAAAATTGTAATGAAATTGTAAAATTCGCACAAGAAAGAAAGATGACCGATATATAGAAAGACCGAAAGATTATTTCGAAAGAAATCATCCAGGGTTCCAGTGTAAGAAATCTTCATTATACACTGTAAGAGATCTTTGTCAAAGATCTTTCTATTTGGATGGTACTTTAAGCTGTAAGCGTTATAAGTAATTCAAAATGGGCGACAATCCAAAACAGGTGAAGACGTACAGTGACAAACAATTCAAATTGCCGCCATTTTTTAAAAATATTATACTGGTTTACTGACAAATTACCTCGGAAAAATAAACAGTTGTGCACAATTGATGATATCCCTATGACGCATTAAGTGTATTTGTGAGCGCTTACAGAACAAAATGGAACGATTTATGAGCGCTTTAAAGCGTCCAAATGGACCGCAGTAGATTTTAGAGCCAATAGCGAAGAAGTATACAAACACCCCGGTGAGTAAAAGCAGTTCAAATTTTCTGTGAAATGCAATATCAAGCTATTAAATTTTATAAAAGAAATTTTTTATAAAAGTTAACTTATTAAACTATCCAAACATCTTTGGCAAAGAACTTAGATATAAAACATTTTTACAGTGTAATACCGGCTTTAAAAATATACTCTATATCTTGAGAACATATTTTCAATCAATTTTGCATATTTTTAGATTCTACGAACATGATTATTCAAATAACAAAACATTTCATCACATTACTCGAAACAAAATATTAATTAAAAAATTATAATTAAAAACCTTATGTCTAGACACCAGTTTATTTTATTAACCCGACTTCAAAAACGAGAATGGTTCTCAATTCGTCTGTATTTTTTTTTTTTACAATGCAATTATCAGTAGTCAGTAGTTAACCCACCGTACAAAACATTAAAAAATTTAAAATAAACACCGGAAAAAAAACTTGTAAATCTGTTAGACGGTGGGATAACTACTTACGATGATTGTCTTCTTCAAACGAAATTCCAATACCAAGAAATAAATTTTGTTTTAAATATTGTTGTGTGAATAATTATGTTTCTGTCAACTCGAAATCAACAAATATTCAATTTTATTTGAGAGCACATTTTAAGTCGATTTTAGGAGCTTATATTCTAATTGCCTTAAGAATTACATTTACCGCCACAATAAATTAGGTATATACGAAATTTCCATACCATTATTAGTATTCCGTCGATAATATTGACTACAATTTTGAATCATATCCACACTCTGACACTGCACAAGAGACAACACAGCTTTAGATCATGTGTAACCGATACAAAACACAATCACCAACTGATTTTATGAAAACATGGATATTAATAAACGATATATACTTATATTGCGATGTGAATCCCTTATATTTGATATTAATCCAGACATTCATAAAATGTTTATTGAAGTGTAAATCTAATCTAATAACAATACCTACACGGTATAGAAGTATCTTTTGTACCTGTTCACATATCAAATATTATTTGGGAATAAAAATCACCTTTATTACGTTGAGAAAAATTAGGGGTAGATCTCTCATATGTTACATATATTTATTTCTGGATGAAAGAAAAATGTACAGGTATATATAATATGTACAGGAGGAACGTGTCATACACGTTTGATAAGTGTGTCTGTTACCTTATTGCTTATCTTCTAAATATTATGAGTCATGAAGAATCAATTCCCCTATTTTTAAAAGTAAATCAAATGTATCAAATTTATTTTGGATCATCTTTTTTTTGTAAGTAATTAAATGTTTTAATTAGGATATATCGAACAATAATAAGGTAGCACAGTCATGATACCTGGAGGGAGTGGATGATTTCATGTGAGCGATAAAAAGAATATAAATATTCAAACTAATTAAATTAAATTTTTTTGCAAAAACTACCTGCGCCAATCGAAAGAGGAGGAAATTTTATGTAAAAAACATGCATACAAATTTTTATTAGGATCAAAAGTCTGGGAGCTATGAATTTGTTAATTGAAGTCACATATTCGTCGGTCTCCATAGTACACGCGTGTGAATCAAAGATGAGGTACGCTCCGTACAAAAATGGCTATAATTTTTGACTAGTAAAAGCAAATGCTAAAAATTAAAATTCCTATGAAAATATGATATGTTACTTATACGATCCAGGTGGAGAAGCAAACAAATTTTTTTTAAACAATTATTAGTAACTAATTATTTGCAAAAAATCACTTATATTGGTAAATTTGCCATAAATCTTTAAAATAACATTATTTATGTTTGGAACTTGGAGATTAGTTTCATGAAATGATTATTAATAAGATGCGAGTATTGATATATACATATATATATATATATATATATATATATATATATATATATATATATATATATATATATATATATATATATATATATATATATATATATATATATATATATATATATATATATATAAGGGTGCATTTTTGTTATTGTTGCTATAATATATATATATATATATAAAATACAATAACAAAAACGCACCCTTTTTGGATGTGGTGGATTTTATATATAGAGCATTTATAACAATTTACAAAAGGTTTGAGGACGATCCGAGCTGTTACTCGCAATTCCGAAGTTAAGGTACTTTTTTTACTCAATTTATTCCATTATTTTTCCAATCCAAATTTAGTAAAATATTCATTTTCAAAATTCAGTCCCGGAAAATAATAGTAAACAAAATTCTTTCTTTTTGTGAATAAACGTGAATTAAACGTATAGGATCGATAGGTATTTATTGAAGTTTAAAAAAAAATTTAAAGGAACTAGAATCCGGTAAAGCTTTGTTTGTGAGATACAAACTGTTGAACTGTAAAAGCCCGTGAACTATTTTTCATTTTTCGGTAAATATTTCGAAAAAATAATTTGGTACTAAGTATCCCCCGGTACCATATTACGAAAACAAGTATTTATCGAACCAGAAACTACGGAAGACCTAGAGAGAGTGGTACTTCCCACCTCACATCCTCCAACGTGGAGAATTCCCCACGTAAGAGCTACACCCAAAACTATCCAAAATCTTGTAACCCAAGGTATTTGAAGATTTGATAGAATAAAATAATTACATTGTACGTTGGCATTCATTTACTTCTGTAGGAAAATTACTTGAACCTAATGACGCCCGTGGGTTTAGTTTTAAACATAAGCCGGCATATCAGATTTATCGCCATCTTACGACTACAGGGTTATTAATTTATTTGTTACTTCGGTTAACTGTCTGTGTACCTCCCACTCCTCCTGAAAGCTCTCGAGAAATTTCTCCCCGGGTCTCGACCGTAAATGTTATGCCGCTTCTTTTTCGGATCTTGTTTATAAATCTTAATGGGTCGCATGACAAAGTGTTAAATAAGACAAAAGCGCGTGAGATAATTATTTTAGAGACAAATTGTACCTACACAGTAAAACTATTTGAAAAAAGTTAATCACGTAGGAGCTACGAAGACTAACGAATTTTCTTAGTGGATGGATTAATTCATGATGAATATCATATCAAGTTACTCTGGCGACGACGAATACCAACTACTTATTCGAATACTAAAATTAAAAATATTTTTGTAAATGTTACAGAAAATAAGGTAAGAAAAATGGCAGTAAAATTTATTTCCTACAACTTTACTAATAATAAACTTATCAATTTAACTAAAAGAAATACTCCACATTTTGTGTTCCCCCTTCCCTCACAGCGTATTTTTCCCTTCGTTTATTGCGATCGGAATAAACTTGTTTAATGATGGCCATTTTCGACATTTGAAGGAAAATTTTTTAAAACACTCCTTCATCAATACCACCCAAACCAATAGCTGGATTTTCTTAAGAAAGAAAAATCGCTAACAATGCAAAGAATAGAGGATAATATACATTTTTGGTAAATTCACGGGTTTGTTCTTCTTGCAAATAAAAAAAAAAAGAATTTCTTTTTAATGAAAGTGTAGAATCTTTGTATCAAAAAAAACCAATTACCGTTGATTTTTTAACAGTTTTCCGTCGAATGATGCTATCTCTCTACCGACGGATTCAACCGATATAAAAATTGAGACAAAAATTTCTTCTTACCTGTAACTGTTATAAAATGTGGACTCGGTTGTTCTTGTGGAACAACAGTTCCCGTTGCTACTGATGTAATTTCCACTTCTGAATGATGTTGTTGTCCTGTTTGTGATGTGGTACTTTCATTACTACTGTCACCAGTTCCATCTAAACCGGCACTCACATCTAAGACCGGAACTGTTACCCCATTTACCACGGTACTAGTTGTCGCACTCTGAATCCACATTGTTTTAAAAATTTATTTCAATTTAGAAAATTGTCTTCAATTTTATTAAATTTAAAAAAAAATTAATGCCAAGGAATAATGATTAGAGAGAAAAACTGAAAATATTATAATTATGCGATTGCGAGGTAATTTTTGTTCGATATATTTGCCTAGGAAATATTTGTTTCGAAAATTTGAACTTATAGGTGACGATATCCAAGAAATTTCATGAAATTTTCGATAAAAGCAGATTTTTAAACCGTATTTTTATCTATCAAGAAAAAAATGATATGGGCATTATGGGCATTTGGAGTTATTTTCATTTTTACGCATTACAGTTTCTAGCAAAACTTTATCGAAAACTTTCAAAAATTATTAAACCTTTCACTGGCCAAAAATACAAGGAATATTTTTGATTTTATGTATGCTGTTTACACGACAACGTGTAATTTCATAAATTATTTACACGTTCAAATTGTTTGTATTATATTGTCATGGAAATGGATGTATGTGAAAAAATATATTATACAAATGTATTTCACGAGTAAAAATAAAAATTTAAAAAATCCCCAACGCAATAATATGAAACATAATAAGACTTTCCCGTTACCTCCACCAAATTTATATGTAAATATTTAAAAAAAAAAAAACTTTTCTTATATATTATCTTGGAAAAGAGCTGATAATCTTCAAACGACTGAACAGATTGTTATTAAACAAGAACCATCGCAAGGAAATCAGCTATCTAATAAAAAAACGCATTCAAATCGGTCCACGCATTTGAGGCTACAATGCCACAAGCAGACCCACAGACACTCATAGGCTTCAAACTTATAACACCCCTCTTTTTGCGCCGGGAGTTAAATTAATACAATAATATGAATACAAATTTGAGGTAATTAAGGATCTATAAAATCCCCAAATTAACCTCAATCTTGAAAAAAACTGAAATATACTCTTTTATTAGTTAAGTACTAAAAATCAAAAAAATTATTTAATAAGCAATCGTAAATACGTGGGGCATTACATTTTTTTGAGAAGAGTTTAAAAGTTGAATTTCAACACAAAGTGGGCCACGCTTCTACAATTATTTATTTAATTATTTTTTGTTTTTGAGTGCATTACCTACTACTAAAAGCATTTTTAGTTTTTTGTAAACTATGTACCATATTTCCCAAAATGGCTATTTCCTAACATAATATTGCATTCCATCATGAAATCATTTTGATGGTACCTATTATTGTATTGAAATTAGAATTGCGTACGTTTGTTGGAATATCCCAAGACATCCCGATATATTCGATCTTAAACCTGATCTAAAAAGAATGATTAATTGAATACAAATTTGTGGACTTTAAACTAATGTTTATGTTTAGCCTCAATATTTAATATCAAATATAAGTTTGTTGGTAGTTACGAGGAGTAACTTACAGGCATATGTAGTATACTACCAGGGGCGTAGCTACCGCCGTATCTGCCGTATCAATTATACGGGGCCCCGGGCCACGGGGGCCCCCGACGTGCGTAAGCAAAAATTAATAAAAACTTCCCAAATTTTTTTTTATTACAGAATGGACAAAAGTCGAAAAAAGCAATTTCTTTTTTTCCCGCGTAAAGCGTGCGTTCAAAAGTTGGCAACACCCTACATCAGTTTGCCGAAAAAAAAGGCAAGGAGAATGTATATTTAACTTGAATTGTTTGTAAAAATTTTGGAAAAAGAGACAGATAGATAATTATGATAAATAAATATTTCTTTTAATTTTATGCAAACATTTTTTTCTTTTGTGAGAAATCTTTACTCTTCATAAGGGCCCCCAAACAAATTTTTATACGGGGCTCTGCCAAGGCACGCTACGCCACTGTATACTACACAGGCGTCTAGATATTGCGACTAAAAATCCAAGATCTAGAAGCGAGTACATTACAGGTACAAATCGATATGATAACTACAACTGGATTTAAATCGATTTCCTGGATTAGTTACCTATAAATCAATCTAATAAAAGCGTGTTTAAAATCAAAACACCCAATTTTTCTGCCTAATAACTTATAGTTGTAGAAATTTGATGTTTCCAACTATCGACTGTTGGAAAAGTAATGAATTTTTTAAATCTAAACTCAGAAGTTGTTAAGATTAATATTTTGAAATGGTTTCCATGACATCAATGTAAACGTGTAAATAATTTTTGAACGTGTAAATAGATATTTCACCAAAAATATCAAAATAAACACCTTTGAGCACTGGTTTTTTTTCGGGACATAACTTTAAAATTTTATTTTCCACATTTATTTACATGCATT
The DNA here is from genome assembly GCA_963920215.1 of Nineta flava. NCBI lineage: Eukaryota > Metazoa > Arthropoda > Insecta > Neuroptera > Chrysopidae > Nineta > Nineta flava. Next base: position 46,604,528 of record OY986044.1, read on the forward strand.
TAAAAAAAACATTTAGATCATGCACTACGAAAATATACACTGGGTATTACACAGCGTAAAGCGTCAATTATGTTTTTCCCGAAAATTGACAACAAAGAATATTTATTGTACCGATATCTCGAAAAAATTATGTTTTACCGCTTCGAAATCGTTAGGAAACACCACTTTAATACTAAATCGTAGAAAATTAACCTTGCAAAACACGTTTACGCGCTTTAAAGAAAATAGGAACAAACATATTTTTAGATGGAAAATCAAAAAAACGAAACGAGACAAAAATAAATTGGAGACAATTTTACCTTGCGAAAATAAAACACGTTTACGCGTTTTTTAAGAAAAATAGGAACAAACACATATATTTTTTTGGGTGGCAAAATCCAAAAATATAAAAATTCCAAATAAATCACACTCTAATTTCCATAAATCGAACAGAAAAAACAAAAGAACTCATCGCCAAAAAAAAAGAAGGAAAATGAAATTTTTCGATAGTTTTGTGTGTTTTGGAAGAAAATACCTGGTGCAAACTGGCCGGTAATACAATCAAGGCGGGTTGCTGTTGCTGCGTTGGGGAATGTATTGCATCAGGGGGAGATGTATTTTCCACAACCACTGTGGATGATGTTGACGCAGCCGCTACTGTCGTAGTAGTTGATCCATTTTCATTTGATACAGCCACCGGAGTGAAACGAGCCGTTGTCGTCATGGCCACGTCACTCCCACTGCCTAAGATATATAATTAAATTAACCAATCACAACTAAATTTTTCTCATGTTATATATTATATTTATATAGGGATATATAGATACAAATTTTCATTAAAATTTTTGGGTACATATCATGAACGAATCACATCACAAACGGTATCAAACAATAGAAATATCTTTTGAAAAATATATGATATGAAAATAACACGACCTCTATATACAAACTACAGTACCAGAATACGTTAAAATTAATCCAATATCTTTATCCCTAAAAACTCAAGCAAATAAAAATAAAGTTTCTATCCTTAGAAACTTGCTAAGCGTTACGCCTCTGGTGGTTACATTATGTAACTAACAAATTCTGCAAGCGTTTTTATTAACAAATTTGATAATTTAATAATGTCTCAATCTTGCTCAGTGCCTTTGTGTTCATCTAATAAAAGAAGAAACCGAGAAATTTCGTTTGATTATTTTCCAAAGCTAGATAAAGAAAAAATATTAATTGGAAATAAGTTGGGGTGTAAATATTATAAATTACACGATCTCATCATTGGATTTTTTTCTTTGGAGTTAATCTTAAGTATAAAGTGTGCATGATCATAATAAGCCACAAGCAATTGAGGACCTCAAACAAGAAATTCGATATACAACATTGTCAGCATTTCTCAACAATTATGTCAACGAGTTGTGAATACTTTCTAGAATAATCATTCTTATCCTTTTTCAAAATAGGTATTTTTCCACCACGAAATCAAAGATCTAAGACTTGCATTTAGACTCTTGAAATTAAGTAGAGATTGTGCTCATTATTACATTTTCGAATGTATACGTAAAACTAAGTGTCCAAGTTTTGCAGAAACGAATTCACAGAGAAATCCAAGGTCACTCTTTTTTAATTTTTGTGTGGGTCCTTTGATTCGAAAAAACACTAAATGGGAGACATCTTTTTACATTTTCTTTCGGCAATCTTTTTTAAAAGCCAGACGACTTTATAGATTGCAATAGACATGATTTAAACTAACGAAAACTAACAAAATAAGCAAATCAAGATTTATATAGAACTCGAGATAAAATTTTGCGTCTATAAACTATCTAAAGTTAGTGAACGAAATTTGAGAAATAAATATAATACCTAACCTCTATTGTATAAAAATAAAACTTTCATTCTGAATTTGTTATTGTAAAAAAAGGACTTAATTTAACGTCGAAATTCTTCTGAAAATGCAATAATATTCCATTGTCGTAAAATCGTCTATTTTTAGGAGTCTAATGGCTGTCCTTCTAAATCAAAATAACTCAAAAAAGAAAAGAAAAATTACATGATACTTTGTAATCTTGTATATAGAGGTGCAAATGGCAAACAAATTATATAATAATCGATTCAAACATTTGATTTCAAAACTTTCTTTATTAGAATCCAAACATAATTTGTTTACGAAATATATTTATAGTATTCGAGAATGCTTTTTGTTTAGAATCAACTAGAATCAGTGCCGCAGGTCTACAGATAATGGTAGTTCCGGAGTATTGTAAATTCTGCTATGATATTTAGAATACTTTTAAATAAAACGCCACGATTCAGGAATTAAATGTTTAAAATCTAGAATGAACAATATGAAATCTTAAGTAAAAAATCTTATTTCGTATAATTCTAAGTTTTATTCTTAAGTTACTTTATTTGCTTTGAATTTTACCTGCAAGAGGATATCAATCAAATTACAAATACATTCGAGGTCATAAAAATTTAAAAAAGAGGCTAGTTGTATTGGAACTAATGAAAATTCACGAAATTTTTAAGATACGCCAAAGAGTCAAACAACTCCTTGATTTTTTCGATAAATAGCTCCTCTGGGCTCATTCTAAAGTATTTTTTATATATTTATAAGGCGAATCGAAAATGTTTTTTAAAGGACCCCGCACATTTCTTATCCGCCCTCGGTGAAATTCACTGGAATATGTTATTCCCATTTGAGCTCCTGATCAAAAGTTTTCATGATCATACGGTCGGAAAATGGACAGTTTTCCAGATATGGGAGGTGGAAAGTCGATTTGTCACTAAGAGTCTGGAGCTACGGTTCATTTAACGCACCTTCGCTAGCCACTTCTGACACCGGATTTGGAATCAGCGACTCAAAAAAACCTTTGTCTATATGCTGATACTCCTGTTCAGGTAAATAAAGCAGTTAACAGTGCCATTGGTAGCTCTCAACTGAAATACTACTTTCGACATCAGATTCCAAATCAGCGACCATATATCTGGAACCACCATATATCTGGAAAACTGTCAATTTTCCGACCGTTTGACAACGAAAGCTTTTGATCCGAAGCACAAAAAGAATAATATATATCGATTTCAGCAAATTTCACCAAGGGCGGCTTCCCATAAGAAATATGCGAGGTTCTTTCTTGTTTTCAAAAGAGAGCAGTAATATTTATAATTTCTATTTGCTGAGTTTCTTACCAACAAAATAAAAATTCAATATATATTATTCTTCGAAATTATTGCTAAATATTTCTGACAAAAATACTTTTTGTTACAAATAGCTGTGTTTTTTAGCTAATGTTTCAATTCTACATCTCTGGCAAAGAAAGTCTAACAATCAAACCTTCAATTTTGTTATCAAAACTTTCGCTTAAACTCGACAAATAGGATAACAACTCGAGAATAGGTTTTTCGATATTATCTAATGTAAGCTTGTACATGGGACGGCTTTTTTGCCGGTGTTGGGGTGATGTTCAGGAACCAATAAAGCTCAAATTTAAAACGTAGGGTGAGATATAATATGCACAATCGACAAAATCGGACAGCACTTTCCCCCGCCAGGGGGGGGGAATATCCATCTTTGAAACGGTAAGAGATACAAAAAATATTTAAAAGCTTAAAATGTTCCTTTTTTAAAAATAAACAACTTTTGCTCGAAACTTTTTTCATAAGTTCAGTATATATTGGACATTTAAGCAATTAACTCAGCTAGTTGTTATTTTCACTTGTTTTGTTTAAAGGGTACCTAAACTAGAGCTTTATAATGTACTTTATGTGGGTATGTTTGTCCGCCATTTTTATGCCAAGCAATTCATTTACGTTCTCGTCATGAAGAATAGATATATTAGGAGAGCGAACGTATGTTAAAAAAACGGTCAAGAATTGGTGTAACTATCTTTTATCAGTAGGGGTCACTGGTCTCAGTGCCGTACGGAATTTAAATGTTTAAATGTAGGCGCCAAGAAATCACTTTCATTCAGTTAATAAGAAGTCTTAGTTTTATAGATAATAAAAAATTGTTTTCGATTATCAAGTAATAATTAAATAAATATTAATAATAGAGAATTCTTAATAATCTGCAATAAATTAAAAGATGAAGAATCATAGTGATAATTGCAATTAATAATTACAAATATATGTTTACAATACTAACATATATTAGATAAAAAAAGAAGATGACAGCCGGTAATTACAGACCATATTCCTTTCGTAAATGCAGACACGCATTCCTAACCTTAAACAACCTTCCACTCATAGATATATAACAGTATATCTATGCTTTCCCTGTACAACATCGTCCCATTTTTTACATTTATAAAATTAAACAATTTTTATACTTACAATTTTTATTTGTAAGATGTGATAACCGTTGATTTTAATATGTAATAATAATAATAATTCTGTACGGGCAGATTCGCACTGCCGCTAGTGGCGAAAATAATAACTATGATCTCTACACGTTTTTGAGGACACAAAAACAGACGAATTGCCTATGTCGTTCAATCTCCTAATATATCTATTCTTCATGGTTCTCGTATTCAATTTTAATACATTTTCAATTTGATAGAGATTCCAGATGAATTGAAACATACAGCTTTACAACAAAATGATTGTTTTTTTTTAATCACACAAATTCACAAAATTTTTCCTGAAATTCTCTAAAAGAAACAAATAATAATAATAATTTTGTTTTTGAATGACCAAATTACCTTGCATTTCACTTATATCAACATAATCTCTTGTAATTAATAACATTTAAAAATAATTTTTATTCAAAATATTTTTACTAAAAAAGAAAATAAATGATTTTGGAATTTTCCAAATTCTTTTTTAATGAAATTTTGATTTTGATTATGAAATTTTTTAATATTTTCTAAATTTAGATCCAATTTTTGATGATTTGTGTGACCAGATGATTTTGTAAATGATTCACGTGCATTCCTCCTGTAAATATGAAATTGTATTTTAGTTTTGATTATTTTAATTTCATGCATTTTAAAAAAAAAAATTAATTAATTGGTCGAAATTTAATAAAATATTTCTTAACAATTGTCAAAAAAAATTGGATATTTTCTGTTGAATTTTTTATCTTCCCACTTTAGGAGAATTTTGTACTCCTTTGGGCAGTAATATTCTTAATATTAGTACAAAAATGAACCTCGAAAACTAAAATCTGTGGAAATTTGAACTGCGAAGTTTAATAAAACTCGGCTTGATAAACAAAAAAGAATAACTTTTAATATTTCGGATTTTTTTCGACATATCTTTATTCTTTTTTATGTAAAATTAGCTAAGGAGTAAATTTAATAATAACCTCTGTTAACGTAAAAATATAATTTTCTATTTATTTTTGTCTATTGATCTCGATTTTCTATCTATTTCTAATTGTCAAAGAGTAAAGTACGACTAGCTAATTTATACTGATGATGACTACATTGTAGTCGAAATACGTATTTATAATACAAAAAACTGATCTAGGTAAAGGGGGTTAATTTGAAATTTTATTTCAAAAACCTAGAGTTCTCACTAATTATCATTCGATAATATAATTCTTACACAAGTTTTGTCGAAATATGTTTAATTCCCATAAAAACTGTCAAATGAGTTAAATTATTTTTAAATAAGTTTTTTTTTAATCACTGTTAACCTCTAGCAGAAGATAGTTTTAATTTGACGAAGTGATTTCCCAGACCAAACTATTTATTAAAACAAATCTCTAAAATGGTATACGCCAAAATTTTTAAATTAAAATTTTTAAGTATTTCAAAACAGTTAAATAATTATTTTGAAATAAATTTTATAACCAACTGAATGTTAAGAAATTGATATCTCATATATTATATGTCAGAATAGGTTTAAATTTTGATATTTTGTATAAAATAGGATAAGAATAGGATGCATTTACAATGCTCTCCAATCACCTTAACGGTAACAGTAGTCCCGAATGTACTCGATTAAAAGTGATCTACAATCGGCTTCAAAATGTATGCGTTCTTTTTTTTAAATTTTAAAGTTGATTTGTGTCAAATTCATTCTTTATAACTAACAACTTTTATTCGAAACAGTTTTGCGAAAACCAAATGGATTTGCCAGAAATAAGACTCCAAAAACATAAGGTCGAAAGTATATTGTACAAATTTTCACAGTCGGTTTATGCCGAATTATTCCGATTTTCGCATAAAAGTTGTACATTATAATTAATATACTAACAACTATTGATCAAAACTTTTTTTGCGAAAACAGAATGAATTCAACACAAATCGACTGTAAAAATTTTAACAATGTCGTTTTTAATTTTGCAGTCTATTTGTGCCGAATCCATTTGGTTTTCGAAAAAATATCCCGAATTAAATTTGTTCGTAATAAAAACCCTAACAAGTTTTATTTCAAGGATTTTTTTTCGATAACAGAATGGATTCGACACAAATCAACTGCAAAATTAAAAAAAAAAAAGTAATCCATTTTATTTTTGGTAAAAATCTTTCGCATAAAAGTTTTTTTTTATATTTACATCGAAATCTAGAATTTGCAACGATCGCATATTGTTGAAATGAGTTTAATTGTTTGTAAAAGTGCAAAAAAATTTAGAAGTGTACAATACATGAATTTTTCTATGGGTGCAATATACAGATTATATATTAAATAAACAAATACAAACCATTCGCCAAAATACGAAATCCCACAAATTCGATTCGACAATAACAATTATCTCAAACATCAACAATAACAATACATTGAGGTACACACATTACAAAAAAAGATGAACGATAATTCCACAATAGATAATAAGAGGAGATAGATACCGTACACAAAACATGTATCGATACAATTAGTTAATCTACCGATGCGAAAGTAATATCACAAATTAAAAATATAACAAAACAATATTATTATTATTATAAATAAAATTATTGAAAACTCTCTCTCTGTTCCCCCTTTATTAGTGTACAAAGTTACTCACAAACTGCTAATAATAAAAAACAAAAACTATTCAAACTACGAAAAGTAACAAAACTACCGTACTTTGTTACAAATATTATCATATGAAAAATTTATCAAGTGTGTTTTTTAAAAACCACACTCTATATGGTTCAGAATATATAACACCTATAACAATCAAAATCAATGTAATGGCGGCCAGTAAAGGCGGCTAAAAGTGGCCGTCAGTGAAATATCCGGACCGAAGACCAACGCACGAGAATAGTTTTGGCTTCCATTACTTGGCATCCAGTAGCCAGTTTTGTATAGACGTGGTGAGTGGAACATTATTAGAAGGTTGATGAAGATTGCGCGAAAAGAGACCCTAGTGCTCTTCTGGCGGCCACTATCTTTTAAGACACGTCCTATAATGGCTGTCACTAGGCCACATGATTCTTTTACTGGCCCTCTGGCATCCCCTAAACTCAAACCTGCTTGAGTTAAATGACCGCCAGTAGATGGCGGCCACCCCCCGGAGACAGTAAAGAGATAATTAATGGCGGTCATTACTGGCTAGAACAACTGCCCCGTGTGCAAGAGGACAGTAGTGGCGTTTAGACGAGGTTCATTATGAGACCGAAAGGGGGCTCACCCAACCTTGCTACTACTTCTTAAACCATTTAGAGCTGTTCAGCCATAGGGCTTTGACGCCAGTAGACTTAAGCTCAGAAAGGTCGTCAAAGAATGGTTGATCCAAGAGGCTGAGTCTTTTCATAATAAGAGTTAGGCAGTGACAAAGTAGGTGAGTTGTCGTCTCTTCCTCCTCCTCACTCCTTCCTCCTGAATTGAAGACTGTAGTGCTTTTGTGAACAACTAGAAATTAATTGATTTTGGAAAGAGATGGAGATACGGCAAATAATCAAATTAACATTTTTGTGGAGAATTAAACATACTTCATCTTCGCCTTGATCATACCATGCTGCACTTTTAATTACATTCAAAGGCCAGGACTGTTCAGTTTTTCTTCAAAGAAATATCAGCAAATGTATGGGAGCCTTAATGGCTTTTGTATAACTTGTAGGAAATTAAATTTTGTACCACTTTTATTCCTAATATTCTCACAAACTCTAGAAATCGAGAAAACCTTTAAAAAATAAAAACTAATACTTACGATCTTCTTCGAAAATAACTATAGCCACTCCGATATACTATGAAATGACTATTCAAGTAATTACTTCTCTAAATGGTCAGTAATTGTATTCCCTAATTTTTTTAGCTATTGTTAAGATATTGGCCAAAAAAAAGTTGGCGAAATTTTAGAAATTCAAGTTTCTACAAATTTTATTCCAAAAACTTTTTTATCTATAGAGAGATCCCTGAGAGAGTTAAAATTTTCCTAATTTTCTCACGAACGGATAGATGTAGCACTTTTCCGGCGATTATTTTATGAGCCCTTAGTGGTAGAGGAAATATTCAATTAGTGCAAATGTAGTATTTTCGCCTTTTTCACGGAAACAGTGAAAAGACAGGTTGCAGACAGTTAAACGATTTTAATACGCACTTTTATCGCGAACGATTAAAATTTGAATTGAAATTTCCCTATTTTTAAACGAGGTAAGCTAAAAGCTTATAATAAACAAAAGGTACTTTATTTTCAGCCTACGGATTCTAAACGCCTATTCTAATAAAGTACACCTGTATAATAAAAGTGGCACTAATTGTAACGGGTGTTTTTACCGAGCTTATTAAGGGTATATCTATTCTATGTTTTTGATGGGTTTTTTTCAAATTAAACATAAAAACAATACTTTACTGCTTTTAAATACCACCATATTTCATGCTTCAGTAATTTTCAACAGTTTTTCTAACAGTCGTTAGAATTTACCAAAAAAAAAAAGTGTGCATACCTAATATTTTTTCGGACAAAGACTTATACTTATACGTATAAAAACTTGAAAGCTTACATAGAAAGAAAAAGCTGAAGCTTTTCTATTAAAACGTAATACACACCTGGTCGGTAAACTTGAAAACAAGTGTATTTCTGGTGTATCGCATACAATATAAGGGTTGATACTTAAAAATAATAAAGCACCTGGTTGACGGTCGGTCGGTCGCCCAGTCACTGCCAATTGATGATAACTCATGCATGACTCATATAATATCGAGAAATATCTATCTAACGTAAAGAATTAACAAAAAAAAATGTATACACATATTATACTTTTATATAAGGGCTATTTTTGTATAATAATGGCATAATAATCATAATATTAACAAAAAGGGTAGCGTAATTTCACTTATTGCAGTCAACCAACAACAACAACTTGGTATATATGTGTTTGCTAATACCTGGTACAAACTGGTACAATAGTGTAAAACTTGTATTTTTGGGGGTTGTTGACAGAGCTTAGTCTGATGAGGAATAATATCCGTCGTTATAACAGGCGCGGATCTAGAAGTACCCTTTCGGGTTGATTATTTTGTATGCATAGTTCTAACTTTGTAACGGTTAAAAATATTGATCGCAAAAAAAAAATGTTTGGTACAAGTGTTCATAAAATAGCTTAATTAATAATCTGTTTGCCTTTAAACACGATAACTCAAAAACAAACGGAAATTTTGTGTGTATGATCTAGAGCTAAAAAGTAAGGTCAAGTTCATGCATGGGCAGAATTATACCATGCTTTCCCCCACCAAGGGGGGAAATATCCAACTTTGAAAATATAGAAAACAATTTTATTTAAGACAAACAAGTGAAAATAACATCTAACTGAGTTAATTTCTTAAATTCTCTGCATATACTGAATTTCTGGAAAAAAAGTTTCAGACAAAAGTTGTTTATTTTTAAAACCATTTTTAGTCTTTAAATTTTTTTTTATATCACTTATCGTTTCAAAGATGGATATTGTCGGAAACACAATTCGATTTTGCCCGTTCACGAATTTGACCGTACTTTTTAGCTCTAGAACACACATAAACAACATTTCAGTTCGTCATCTTTTTTCGTTTTTGATTTGTCGTGCCTACAAACAGACAGTCGGGTAGACATTACTAAGTCTATCTAAAGGAAAATGTTCCTTTTTTTATTCCCGGTATTATTTTTAAATTTTATAAATAATACAGGGGGTGGTGGACCAACACACCTCCACACCATTTAGCTCTTTTAGTCCGCACCTGTGTTGTATATATAATATTATATGCATTGAAACAAAGATAAAAATTTAATCTCGAATTCTTTAAAGTTTAGAGTGAAATAAATATGATAGACTAACTATAGCGCTCCATGTGGTAAAAATTTTAAGTTTTACATGCATCTCATTAAAACTACTGAAATCTTGTTTCATTAAATACGAATGTTTGGAGAGAGATAACGGAAAGGTGAATCCCTCTTAAGAGTAAATAATATTAGTCAAATTAAAAATAATCCAAAAATGCTCTTTTTATATATACAGACCACAATGTATTGTATGATGTTGAGACTTTTAATAGTGATATTTTAGAGTAATAAATTTCAGAGTAATAAATATTATAGAGTCAATTACAGTGCTCCATGTGGTTAAAATTGAAAGTTTTACATACATCAATCTCATTTAAAAAAACAAATGAAAATACTGAGTTAATTGCTTAAATACCCGGTATATCTGAGTTTAAAAAAAAAAGTAATAATAATTATTGTTTATTTAAAAAAAAAGGAACATTTTTGTTTTTAAATTTGATTCTATCTCTTACTTTCTTTTTATTTATTTTTTCGGGTATAACTAGTGAAACTTAGGTTTATGTAATTTTAATTTTTTTTTAAGATATGTATTTTTGGAGAAAAGTGGAATCAGTTTTAAAAGCAAATAATATTTAACAAATTAAGACAACGAAAATATTCGGAAATGCTATTTTCACCTCTATATAAAACATAGTATATAACAAAGGGGTTATGTTTTCTATGTTCAAAATGGATGTTGACATTTCATCGAATTTTTACATTTTTATGCCAACAATACCAATTTTGTGTACGGAATATTTAAGTATATGTACATTTCGAGAGCGAATTCGAGTTAGACCTTTCAATTTGCATAATTAGATCTTATATCACTAAATCATTCATAAGTATGGAGGAAATATTTCTTTCTAAGCGAAATGGCCCCATCGAAACTGAGTAATTTTTCGATTGATTTGGCTGGTGGAAAAGAGTGAAAATCTAGGGTTACCAACTCTCCAGTTTTAGGTCGGAGACTCCGGAAAAATTGAGTTTTATCCAGACTCCAGATTAAAAAAATATAATCTCCGGATTTTTTCATTCTTATGGAAAGAAATTTATTTTTATTTATAATGTACTCACTATTGAAAGTTGCTCATAATATTGTTACAATACTAACTAGTAACTTTTTACACAGAGTGAGCTACTGAACGTTATTTTGAATGTTTACACTTGCGCATACCTACATAAATAGCTAGTTTTGTCTGATTTTTGTAAATATCCTCATCGAATTAGTTTTTTTTGTAAATACGTACGTCAGTAAATATCTCCGGACAGATGAGATCAATCTCCGGATTTTCGAAAATTTTGAGTTGGTAACCCTAGAAATTTTTTTTTTAACCCTGAGACAGTGAGAAATCATACGACTTTACCGATCGCAACACCATATTTAAATATCTCTATTTGACCTACGAAATCTACCTCCGCCAAGTACAAGTTTCAATACCAACGGTACAGCCGTGGTAAGGCCTGTTTTCAGTGATTTTCCAAAATAGGATATTACATGTACATGCAAGCGATTGAACTAAATTGTAGTGCAAATTGCCTATAAAATGCGTGCGATTATTATTCATCGATACCCCTTTAAGAAAAAATCCGAACTTAATGTTTAGGAATTTTTAGAGTTTTTTTTTTTTATGATAGAGAAACCTTTTTCATAATATAAAAATTCCTACTTTAAAACCAAATTATTGATCATTTTTTAAGAATGAAAAAATTTGGATTGATTACTAATCAATAAATAAATAAAAAAGAAAATAAAAATTTCTTAATAAGCTTTATTCAAATTTTCAGTAACAATTTTTCTCTCCATGAATTTTCTCTGCATGACAAATTCTGTAAATTATAAGACATTTCAAAGTATCTTTTTTTTTTATTATGGAAACAAACACCTAATGCGGCTTAGAATGGAGAAAGTACAGATTTAAAATAAAAATATTCTCGTTGAACATTGATCTGTGGCGGCCACCTGTAGGTTCATGTAGCTTTTTGAATGACCCCGCAGCAATATATATATATATACATATATATATATATATATATATATATATATATATATATATATATATATATATATATATAAGTAAAATACAACGGAATTTACAGAACATTTCCCCAATATTATGAAGATGGTTGCCATGTTAACATCACCATAGCAATCTCTTCATCATTTTCCCCGTGTCTGTTTGATTTTTCCTTGCGCTGGATTAGAAAGTATGTAGAAAATAATTCACAAGTGTTCGGAGAAAGAAAAAAAAACGAAATCTTAAATAAATCCCTCATTTGTTAATTAAATTGTTTTTGCTAGATTTAAAATAAATATTACTGCTCTTTTTTTTCATAAATAAAATGGGTATCATCATAAAATAAGCTTGAAGCTTTTTCATTTCAAGGTTATCAAAGGTGAATTTTCTTTCTTCGCTTGACGTTTTAAATATACGGCATTACCTCCCTCCATTAATGCTTTTCTTAGCTTTTATAATTATGATCGTTTCAAATAAGTTATTTTGAACCCCTTTGATTTATTTACAACGAATGTAACAAAAAGTTTGTTAATTAAAGAAGTTTAATAAAATTGATCAAAGTATTTTAAATATCAAAACGCATACATATCTTACGCTAGACTTACATATTAAATTATAAACAAATTACGCAAACTAATATAACGAAAATAAAAGCGTGATTAAAACACCCAAATAAAATGTTTTGAAGAAAATTACAAAAACAATAATAAATAGAATAATAATAAATAAAAATGGTATTTTTAGGTATTTCGTTACCTATGTTGATGTATATGGTTGCTAGCCTAGCCGTCACCAAGGATACGGGGTCGCCAATGGATACCAATGCAGAGATGGCCTAATCACCAATATCCCCAATGCAAAACACAACAAATAAAATAATTATTTTTGAATGTTCACAAATTTAATTGATTAATAAATTGATATTTATTGAAATTAATTTTTATTAACTATCAAATATGTATAATTATGCAGCCCTCAAATATGTTCTGTTTGATTATATTAGTAATGTAATCAAAGTATTGATTTGTGACATCAAAGGTGGTATATTTTATTAGCACGAGGTATCCATAGTTTAAATAAAATATCATAGATGGTAGCATACACTGATAAGATAAAATTGACAATTCATTTAATTTATTGCGGGAGAAATATTTGTTTTGTACAATTGTGTATTAATTTTTTTTAGAAAGCTATAAATATATCTGTGTCTTTGTTCGTTGTTCCGAAGTTTCATGTTTTTTAACTTCGAAGTTTAAAAGTACGATTTATTTGTATTCCATTGAAAAATACAAATAATTTTAAACAAATCTTGTTTAAAACCTATTGTGTAGTTAGCCCGCCCCCACTTCATGGACACTTGGCATTTTTCAATAATTTTCCAATAATGAATGCGAATTTATTTGATCTGACAACGGAGAATAAAGACCAAACAAGGAACAATTTTTTGACGTTCAGAAAATCCTTTAAATCTTTACCGTTTTGCCAAAAACTGAATTCAATTTCAATAGATTTCAATTTTTTTCGATTCTCATTTTTTTAGTTTTTCTCGAGTTCTATGAAGAGAAAATAATAAAAACTTCGCAGCAATTAGAGACAAATAAAGAGTAATTTTTTGGTAACTAAACTATTGAAAAATTCAAATGTTGCATGCCAGCATCACAAGGGGCTTTTTTTGATTATAATTGTAAATAAATAACAAAAAAGGAATATTAGTAGTAACAAAAAATACATGTATATATGTATTCTTTGTTAGCAATAAGAATTCCCAAAATTTCTTTTTATACTTTAAAACATAACCAAAGAATACAATATACATTGAAGCCCATAAGTCCGATTTTTGTGTCACTCGAAATTGTGAATTGTGAGCATCACCGCTAGATGACAATAGCTGTTCGATTTCGGTATTTAGTGCCATTAGCAGCACAACCAACTGTATTCTTTGTGTATATTGTATCCGACCAGAAACATAAATGTAAGAAAGGCCCAAGTATTCGGGAAAATCCTTAATGTAATAGTTTCTTCTTAAAAAGTGATGATATGAGAGTAAGGACCGAGCTATTTACAAAGTAAATAGCTCTAGACTTCATATAATAGTTGCTCTTTAAAAAGTGATGATATCCCATTAAAGAGCCGAGCTATTTACAAAGTAAATAGCTCGGTAAACTATTAACTAAAAAAAAATAATGAGGGGTAAATTGATTAAATGTAAGAAAAAATTTGGTTGAAATTTATTTCGTAAGTTTTCCCTTAGTATGTTTTTAAAATTTTATATAACGCGGCAAGTTATTGTTTCTGATGAGTTCAAATATTTTAAAACTTGCCGCGTTATATAAAATTTTAAAAACATACTAAGGGAAAACTTACGAAATAAATTTCAACCAAATTTTTTCTTGCATTTAATCAATTTACCCCTCATTAATTTTTTTTAGTTAATAGTTTACCGAGCTATTTACTTTGTAAATAGCTCGGCTCTTTAATGGGATATCATCACTTTTTAAAGAGCAACTATTATATGAAGTCTGGAGCTATTTACTTTGTAAATATCTCGATTCTTTCTTCCATATCATCACCTTTTAAGAAGCAACTATTATATAAAGTCTAGAGCTATTTACTTTGTAAATAGCTCCATCCTTACTCTCATATCATCACTTTTTAAGAAGGAACTATTACATTAAGGATTTTCCCGAATACTTGGCCCTTTCTTACATTTATGTTTTTGGTCGGATACAATAAACACAAAGAATACAGTTGGTTGTGCTGCTAATGGCACTAAATAACGAAATCGAACAGCTATTGTCATCTAGCAGTGGTGCTCACAACTCACAATTTCGAGTGAAACAAAAATCGTACTTATACGCTTCTATGTATATTGTATTCTTTGGTTATATTTTAGTTTTATACCATAGAGACTACACATTTACTGAGACTACTTAATTTATTTGTATTTTTAACCCGACTTTAAAAAAGAGGTGGTTCTTAATTCGTCTGTATTTTTTTTTTTACAATTCCAACTTTACAGGTAACTATTTAATTATTCGATGTTTTATAATTATTTTGTTTTTTATTGTTATGTAATTATTTTGAGAATTTTTAACTATTACATACTTCAACTAATTACTTTATTTCATTTATTAAAAAAAGTATTTTATTGGAAAAATTTTTATAATACTACATAAATATGTCATGTTTTTCAATTCAAACTCGTGCCTTATACTCTCTTCACTGTTTCCGGTGTAGAGGGAACACTACTGACTTCTTATTTTTGTCAATTATTTGTTTACATAGAATTCGTTCTCCTTGTGTGGTATCCATGTTTAATGCAATGGTTAGAAGACGATCTCAATAAAGTTAGCCCCTTCCAACTTGTTTACATCTTTTTGGATTTTGTGTATCATAAATCGTTTGTTCATCGTTTATACTTAATTATTCGGCATTATTAATTGTTTGTCCGGCTTTTATTTATTTATAAACATTAAATAAAAATTGACTCCTTAGTTGCCCCAAATACAAATTATAGTTTCTTGAAATGAAAACGTTTATTATCTCGTTACACTGGTGGTCGGCGAACATTATTGTGCAGTTGGGGGGCCAACTAAAGGATAAATTTTATTAAATTTTTTATAAATAAACAAAAGCTGGACAAATAATTAATTTGAGGAAACAATTACGGACAAACGACAGACGAACGATTTATGAAATTCTAAATCCAAAAATAGAAAAAAAATTAAGTGGAAGGGGCTAGCTTAATTGAGCTCTATGTCAAAAACGATTTCCCATGGAGACTAGACATGCGATTTCCGATCGATTATTTCCTTACCTTCACAGTATAAAGAAGTAGTGACGAATTAAAATCAACAAAAAATTTAATCAAAATGGCAAATAACCATATAAATGAGGAAAACATTAAACTTGATAAAGAAATGAAAACAGAAATATTAATTAAAGATGAAATATTAGACGAAAGTTTTATAATGGAACCTGAAATAATTACAGACGAAATATACAATGAAAATTTTAAAATTGAACATGTACAAATTAAAGAAGAAATATTTAATGAAAATGTTAAAATGGAATATGAACGAATCCATGAAAATGAAAACTTTAAACTTGAATACAATCCATTAGAACTGAATACGGAAATAATAGTTAAGGAAGAAACATTACATGAAAATGTTTCGGAACATCGACAAATTCATACTGAAAAAAAACGTTATATTTGTGACATTTGTAATAAAACATTTAATACTCAAGGCAATTTAACTCAACATAAACGAACCCACACTGGAGAAAAACCATTTTCATGTGAAGTTTGTACCAAAACATTTAACAAGCGAAGTATTTTAACTCAACATATACGAATTCACACCGGAGAAAGGCCATTTTCATGTGAAGTCTGTGCTAAAACATTTAACAATAGTAGCGCTTTAGTTCAACATAATCGAATCCACACTGGAGAAAAACCATTTCCATGTGATGTTTGTGATAGAACATTTAATATGCAAAGCAGTTTAACTCAACATAAACGAACCCACACTGGAGAAAAACCATTTTCATGTGATGATTGTGATAAATCATTTAACATGCAAAGCAATTTAACTCGACATAAACTAATCCACACTGGAGAAAAACCATTTTCATGTGATGCTTGTGACAAAACATTTAATCTACAAAGCAGTTTAACTCGACATAAACTAATCCACTCTGGTGAAAAACCATTTTCATGTGATGTTTGTGATAAAAAATTTAATCGGCAAAGCATTTTAACTCAACATAAACGAATACACACTGGAGAAAAACCGTATTCATGTGATGATTGTAACAAAACATTTAGGGATCGAAGCAATTTAGCTCAACATATGAGACAAAGGCATGCGAAATAACAATTATTATAAAACGAACGATATTACTCTGGTATTTGTTTTCGACTTAAGAAAATTACAAGAAAAGCTCAGTCGTTGGAAAATTAAATCTGTAAACAATTGTAGAACTTAGTAATTGAAAATTAAATAATTAAAATTTAAAGTTGTTAATTATTTATTGAGTCCTGATATTTTTATGAATTATGTTTATTTTTAATAAAAATCTTTCTCAAAATTTTTTTTTTCTAAATAGCTTGGCGGTGACAGAAATCTCGAGAACCACTAGGCCATTTAAACGTATCTACCCCGTTCTTGAACGAAGGAATTTTAATTGTATTGGATACATTTTTTTTCTAGTAAAAATATAAAAATTCTCCAAATTTTCGTTTTGTTCTATTTAAATCACTGCCATTTGATGAAAAATCTGTTTTTAATGAACGAGATTGAATTTTACGAAAGCATAATTTTTTCGGGTCACCGCAGAGCTCTACGATAAAAAAAGTGGCTTCAAAATTTACAAGAAAATGTTTTTTTTATTTGCTGACTAATTATAACCTGTTATAGTTCTTTACTCCAACGTTGGTGTATTTTTAACTTGCACAAGAAATCCGAAATCGATTGATCACACATTTAATTCATTAGCACCAATTTGAATTTCTTAATACTATAAAAGTCTCATCATGAATCAGAAAGAAGCAAAAATTAATTCTTGTACCCATGTGTAGTCTTTACAGAAGGGTTTAATTAAGGGCTCACCAAATTTATTTGGATCGCTTACAATTTCTGATTAGATATATGAAGATTTAAAGACCCTCGTCCGAATAGCCACGTGACCTTTTTTTCCAATGGTTAACACTTTCGATTTTATTTGGAACATTGGATCGTCGTCATTGAGTGGACGTGTGTGTGCTCGAATACGATAATTCGAGACCGAAGACACACAACATTTCTAAGTTTAAATATAAATCATAGCAAAATAAATGAATATTGGCACTAAACTAGTGACCGTAAAAAGGTAACCACCATGAATCTTTTTTTGTTTGTTGAAATATCCATCAGTCCACGCTTGAACTAACAGTTAAGTGTAAACATTAAGAGGGAATGGGTTTAAAGATTATTGTGCTAAAATTTATTATAAAAAAGAAACCAGGAAAATAAATTTTGTCTAATTTAGTCAATAATAATAAATTTTACAATTTAAAAAAAATGATAAAAATAATTGGTTAACTAATTCACTATTGAATTATTGCTGTGGTTTCACTGACCAATCTACAGATAAAATTAAATGATCATAACCATGACCATGTAATGTATTAATTGCATCGGCGGCATCTTTTCGAAACTTAAAATGTACATAGGCGAAACCTTTACATGCATCTGTTGCTTTATCTTTTGCCAAGAAAATACGATTTATTGGTCCAAACGGTTTGACAAGGTCCTCAATATCAGCATCTGTTGTTGATTCACTTAAGTTAGTAATACGAATTGCGGTCAAATCTTCATTTCGTCGTTGTGAATTTGGATTATCGCCACCTTTTCTTGCACCGTCACGCATATTAGGTGGTACATATTTACTGCCGCCTGGTTTAGTTGGATCTTGTAAACTTGCCGCATTTGGTGCTGCAGCTAAAAGAAAGCAAGCGTTTCAAAACTATTCCAAAATTCTAAAATATTTAAATACAAACCTGCTTTCTTCTCATCAGGAAGTTTCCCACCCACATATTGAGTGTCCTTATACGGACATTTAGTAGTCCAATGATCCCCGTTACACGTGCGACACTTAACAGCACCTTTATCACCTAAGCCTTTCAATTTATCTAAAGCACTCTCTTCCTCAACTTTGTTATCCTCTTCTTTGCTACTAATAAATTGCATATAAACATCTTCAGCTACAATTGTTGTTTGAGGATTTGGACCAGGTTTATCTTTGGCTGATTCACCAAATTTTGGTAAATTTTTTCGTAACGCAATCGTTTTCGATACGATACGTTTTTCAATTTTATATGTACGTATTGTTTTCTCTTTTTTACCATCATCGTTCAGTTTCCATTCGGTGATTACTTTAAATCCATTTTCATAGACTTCTGTGGTAGGTGGTAGGGCTCCACCCTCTAATTCGACTTCATCTGCCCAACTACATTTCACTTCTTCTGCACCAGGCATCTAAAAATATTCATTATATTAACCACAAAAATTTGGTTTTATTTTAACAATTATTACCTTTTAAAAGTTTTCCACAAGCTTATCCTATATAAAATTTGACAATTATCTAAAACAATATGGTTGCAAAATTTTCAACCACGAGCCTGAAAAGTCAAATTTAAAGCTGATTTAAACCACGAGTAAAAAGGATCTTACCATTGCAATTGTACAGCACCTGCACATCACAAAATGAATACGGAGCGCAAATCCAATGTATTCCAATTTTAATATATAGAGTAGGCAAGTCATAGACGCGCCCGTAAGTGGAAACTTCCCGTCAATAGAATGAGAGAGAATATCGATGAAGTATACTTGCCTCTTTCTAAATTACTAATATAAATGAGTATAAATTAGTCATTAAAAAGAGATAGCGATACTTCATCGATTCTCTTTCTATCTGCAGGGCCACTTTTGACTTGGCTTGCCTACTCTATGTATATATTATCTATCTCTATGCGCAATTCATTTTTATGGAAAGCGCTGTGAATTACGGCATTTTCAAAATCTATGAATCTTTGAAATAAAAATGTGGCATATCGTAATATTTTTTATAATCTATTCTTTAAGTTATCAAACATTAACACATATAGGGTATATAAACACGTATAACCTCCTTGCTCCGCCGTCGTCGGGTAAAAACAAAAATGTTTGAACACTCTCGTGTCATCTTGTGTTCAACTGGAAAAGATCCTATTGTGTGTTGATTTACCCGACAAGTGAATTTTATAACTTCAAATGGCGTTTACATTAATAATTTATAAAAAATAACAAACATATTCTGTATAAAAAAACATCAGTTTTTAAAGTGGAAATACAATGGATTTACCAAAACCGCCTCCTGGTAAGATTTTTTTAAATATATAAATTACTCATAAAATTTTATAGGTTAAGTTTTTGTATAAAACTCAATTTTTGTAGATACCGAACTTCGAAATATTATTGATAAGTTAGCCCAATTTGTAGCCCGTAATGGACCAGAATTTGAACATATGACCAAAACTAAACAGAAAAATAATCCAAAATTTCAGTTTTTATATGGTGGCGAATATTTTAATTATTACCAGTATAAAGTCACTACTGAACAAGCAAGTGAGAACCTTTTCACTAAATTTCCTGGATTTAGCCAATTTTTGCAAAAGTTATTAATCCAAAAATTTGTTTTTAGTTTTGAAACAACAAGGGATTTTATCAAAGAATAAATCACCAAATGTTTCACAAAATATGTCGCCGGCATCAAATACTATTGTCATTTCACCATGGACGGGTGCAACAGTTTCAATTCCTGGTCCTGTAACCCCAACACCGGGTCCTGTTAGTGAGAGTATTATGCTTACGGTTGAACAAATTACACAACAGCAGACTGCACTTCAAGAACAGATTCATCAAAGTGAACAAAATTTATCAGCACAATATAATGTAATTTTTTTTATTTGTCAAAGGGTATACCTAGTGAGAAAATTCGAAAAATCGCATTTGCTTTTCATTTTCATAAAATTGTGAAAAATGAACTACTCTTTACATTTTATAGAAAATATAATCCGAAAATCGATTAAATTTCTTTTCTTTAATCAGATATAACGGGTTTTATCAACTCTGTGGAAAGTTGGACTCTTTGTGGATTTGTCTATAAAAGACCAAAAGGTTTTCGCATTGAGTGAGATATATGCCCACAAAACATACTTTCTTAAAATATAAAATAAATTATTGATTGGGAAATTGTTAAAAAATATAAAAAGAAGAAAGGCGCAGTTCGGATCCGTGCCGTAGATTTTTCGTGAAAACGTCCGGCATATGATCCTTTGACGTTTGGACCGTCACTGGCCGCTGTATGCCTGATGAACCAGCTACGTAATCGCTTTTCTCCGATTTTTCATTTCATTTTCAACACTGCTGTAGCTCTCGCATTTGTTTGGCACTGATCTCATTAGATTCCTTTCGACGCGAGCTTTACTTTGATATGCAGTTTCTATAATTCCGAGCATATTAGATAATATATAATTCCGGAGTCTTATGAGTCGAAATCTTATTTTTTTGCAATTTTTAATTTAATACCGATTTTCACTTATATATCGGCGAATATTTTTATTGTCTCACTATGCCGCCTAACAGTGATCAGTTAGTGTTATTATAACGAACAACTTTTATTCGAAACCAAATGAATTCGGCACAAATCAACTGTAAAATTTAAAAACACAAAACTTTTGATGTCGAAGTAGGTTCAATCTACGGATTTTGAGATATGAGATCATCAATTTTTATGATCTTACATTTTAATCCTATAGGGCTGATCTCTTCGAAATCATAAATTAGATCGTATTCAAAAAAAAAAACTTTTCGTTCAAAATTTTGGCTAGGTATAACCCACTTCATTTATTTAAAATCTGCATATTTAATGATTAATATTAAATGATTAAATAGGTTCTAATGCAACAACAACAAGCACAAATTGATGATACAGTTTGTCGGGCTGAAGCTGATGCATTAGAACGTTTAGCAAAAGATACAGAAATTGATTTAGAAGCATTAGATCAATTATTACGACCAATTATGGATTCATGTACCAAGGATAGTATTAGTAATGGTAAAGGATGGATTTTACAACACGGTACAACACCGGATAAATGTCAAGCAATTGCTGGTCGATTATTAAAAAAGTAAGTACATTAATTTATTTTAAATTCGAACTTAATTCGGTAAAATCGCAGTTTAGCGACTTTTGCCAATTTCAGAGCTAAAAAAAACGTATATTATAAAAAAGGTTATATTATAAAAAAAAGAGTATATTTGGGCTTCTGGATCAATAAAACTGGGGAGAGAGCGACATTTTCAATTGTTTATTTATAAAAAGGTGAAAAACTGCAAAAAAAATCGATATTATCATTATATTATTTTTTATACTATGATATTATGGTCGATGACTATTTCAACTGAGTACTACAATATTTCACTTCATCGGTCATACCCCTATTTGGTTGGGTATGACCGATGTCGGGTATAAACACTTACCTACTTTGAAAAATTCATTTAAATTATTTTCTCTGGAATTTTTTTGCATTTCAACTACATTTTTATAAATTTATATATGTTTTTGTTGATATGCGGGTAAAATTGTAAAAGAAAACCTTTTAATTTACGGAAAAAAAATTAATTAAAAAAAAGACAAATTTTCATTAATTTTAAAATTAAAAAAAAAAAACATTTTATTTCGAGATTTTTGGAAGAAATTAAACTTTTAACAGTGGATAATACCTCCTTTTGCTCTATTGACTGCCTCAAGCTTTGTAGGAGCCTCTGCGAGGTACCAGGATGGTTAATTCATCCTCTTATACGTCGGACGAGTTCATCCCAAAGATATTCTATAGGAGTCCACTCTGGGCTACGTGCTGGCCATCTCAAAATCAGAATTTCGATCGTTTTATTTTAATAAACACCCTTTTGAACCGTTTTTCAACTGCTTTTGAGACTGCCTAAAGGTTCTGTATGGATCCTAATGTTGCAAATGTCTGCTAATCCAGCAGACGGGCTGGACTCAAGATAGATGTAGAGGGCCTACATGCTAGTTTGTCAAATTGACTGATTTATCTCTCTTCAAATTAAGTAATTATTGTTTTACCTTTGTTTAATTTAAGTTACATTTGTCTCAATTCAACTTGGTAATAAATTTGTTTGTTTCTTTGTTTAAATTTTAGAGTAAATCATGAAACGACAACATTTCTTCAAAAACTTCACGTAATTTATTTGGTAAACGATGTTTTACATCATTGGTAAGTACAAATTTTTCAAAATATTAGGTTTTGCAGACGTAATTTTTATTTAGAGCAGTTTTATCTGTTTCTTATTTGTTTTTAAGAATCATACCTCATTGTTATTATGTTTATTTACGACCGAGACTGACCAGTATAAGTGGCCGTGTTGTCAAAGGTGCTCTGCTTGGAACTGGGAGTTTGCGAGTTCAACTCTCAACGGTGGCAACTAGTCAATTTAAAAAAAATGGGCGGTTAATTGACTGAACTGCCGGCGTATAGACAAGAACGAAGCTACCATTACTACTACTAGTAGTAGTTGTAGTATTGGAGGGGAAGTCGAAGCCTGGCAAGTTGGCCTTTCCAGGGCTTTTTTACCGACCTCTAAAGGCAAGGAATTTGTATGTAGACTGACTAGAAAATGGTAGGTTGTGCGGCTGCAGCCGAATTTGATGGGAACCATGCCGATATTCATCTGGAGTTTGTGAAAGGAAACTGCAGAAAATCTTCAGAAGCATAGCCGGTTACTTTAGTTTTTGTCTATACGCCGATAGTTTAGTCAATTAACCGCCCATGAATTTAAAAAAAAAATTAATTTAATTGACAAACTGCCGTCGTTGGGATCGAATCAGCAACCTCCAAATTCCGAGCGGAGCGCCTTTAAGTTGCTCAACTACTTGGACGGTATTCCTTGTCCTTTAAGAGTCGGTAAAAAGACCTAGAAAGGCCTACTTGCCTGGCTTCGGCCTCCCCCCGCTACTTTTACTACTACTACTGCCGAGGCTAGTCCAAACTTGACAACCGGATACAGTATCGCTTATTTTCAATTGCGAACAATAGCGCGTAACGACTATCAATGACAAATACATATTTTACCGTTCTTAAATCAACTGATACTGATAAAGAGGACGTCTAATTTTAAGCGGAAAGAAACTTTGAAACGATAGCATTCAAAGAACAGTATTTAGCCACCAATGTCAGTTTTGTAACCGTTTTAGAATTTGAATAGTTTGTTTAAACTGTTAAAATAAAAACGCTATCTATGGACACCTTTGGTGAACGAGAAATTTTTCAAATTTTTTTGTTCTCAGTGCAAGAAAACATGCAGATGACTTGAAAAAAGCGTTAGAAGATGTTGTAGTGCCAATGTTTTGTAATGCAAATATTGGCGTAACAAATGAACAAAAGAATAAACTTGATAAATTATTAAGTTTATGGGAATCGAAAGCAAATTATTTTTCAACTGAAACAGTCGAAAAGCTACATAAACCTGTGGAAAGTTACCAAGAGTGTCAAGCCTCGTTAATTGCAAAACATGCAACACCAATTGCAACACTCACACAAAATACAAAGAGTACATTCGATGGGTAAGTAAAAAAGGAAAATCGGTAATTATATACGGGATTTTATAGAGTCCATCTAAATACAGTAAAAATAAAGGAATATTTTCAATATTTTTTTCGTAACTGATTTTACATGTACTTCTTTTTGTTATATTTTATTCTAAAAAATATCTGCTAGTTGGAAGTAGTTCGGGGTGGCGTAAGACCTGAAAGATTTTGAAAAAGTTAGGGAATTTTACCATTGGAAATTTGTTTAGTCAATTATCACACCTCAAAATACTTCAAGGGAAAAACTGGTAATTTTATAAGACCATTTCGACCATCCTGTAATTGGGAAAGGGTGTTTTACGGACTCGTCTTCTAGGCCCAACTTCTAGTATTGTTCTTTGATCCTACAATGTCCTGTAAGAACCTCCATCACTACCCCAAGTCTATTTTTATGTCAATTAATTTATCATTTTTCTTGACCTCTGAAGGGTTCTTTCAGAGCAAAGGCAGTTTACGTCTTTCTCTTTGCCAGTCGACCCCGTAAACAGCAAAAAATTTTTGGACGAATGTTGATGGTTTTTTAGTTTGCTAGAGTTTATGGTGAAATTGTTTTTTACAAAAACCACACAAATTTTGTTTGATACGTTTTTGAAAAAAACAATTATCTTGTGTTTTGCAGATATCAAGTACAACATAACGCATTCGTTGCACATGCGGCTCAACAAATTCAAGTTCTCGAACAACAAAAACAAACCGTGATAGAAAAACAACAGCTACAGAAACAAAATACATTTCAACCGCCGGCAAATTTCCAACAAAATAATCAGATGCCATTAACATTTACTCAACCACCACCAGGAACACAATACAATCAACAACAGTCAGCAGCTTTCATGTCCGATGATACTGGTAATTCAAATCAAAGTAATCTATCAAATTCTAGTCCAGGACATCATCAACAAGCATCAGAAACATCACAACTTGATTTCATTAGCCAATCATCAAATCCACCTGCACCGCAATCTGCAGGTGGATCCTGCACGGCAAATAATAATACTAATAATAATGGGGCTTCAATGGAGAATAATAATTTTAATCAAAGCAATTTAAATATTCCAGGTGCAAATCCTATAAATCCTAATATACCTGCATTAACAAGCATTAATCCAAATGTTATTGTACAAAATTTACCACCAATCGTTGACATAATACAACCCGTTGGAGTATTTTCACAACCACCACCAAGATTTTATGATGCAGCTCCTCCACCCGCAGCCATTTTTCCCGATTTTTCAAAACCTCCTCCCGGATTTCCTGTACCTGCATTTGCACCGCCGCCTGTTGTGGAAGAAATTTTTCCATCGATACCGTATTATGATTTGCCAGCTGGTTTAATGGTTCCATTATTGAAGGTAAGTCATGGGATTGTTTTATTTGCAGTTTTGGAATAGGAAAGACGCTTGAAATTCTGGAAATCTTGGACGTGCCATTGACCAGGAAAATAAGAACAAATGTGTCTTCCCTATTCAGCAAGAAATCACAAATTTTGCCTGAAATATGTTTTTTCATTTTATAGTTGGAAGATTCTTCATATAAAACTTTAAATCCTGGTGCAATTCGATTGCCACCGCCAGCACCACCAAGTGAGCGGTTATTGGCCGCTGTAGATGCATTTTATGGACCGCCATCCCATGAACGGCCACGTGATAGTGATGGATGGGAGAAATTAGGTTTATATGAATACTATAAGGCGAAAAACGCTGCGAAAAAAATGAAAGACGATGCAATTGAAGCGGGTGTACGACCAAAATCAAGGAGTCCTAGTCCAATTGTGATTAAACGTGCGGATAAAGAAGATTCAAAACGACGTAGATACAGTTCAAAATCACCATCACCTCGTAGTCCAATTCGAAGACGTAGTGGTAGCCGTACTCGTCGTGAACGTTCATCACGACGCTCAAGGCGTTCAAGATCGAGATCGCGTACACGATCGCCACCATCACGACGTGATCGATCTATTTCACCGCCATCAATGATGTTTATGTAAGTGTTTTGGTGTTATTTTTGTATTGCTGGAATGTTTGGGGAAAATAGAATGTTTTCATAGTAACACTGAATGTTTGCGTTGATATGGCGGACTAAAAATGTATACTTTCTGAAATTACACGAGGCTCCAATTAAAATTAACCGCTAACAGCTGAGTAATAACATTTAAATTATTGCGGAAAATTGATTTCACTATGCCACTTAAGGATTTATAAACATTCAAATCCAGGCTCAATGCAAAGTTTATTTGATATATTTTTATTTTCAGGCCGAATAACCTTCGAAACGAGGATAAACTTGATGAAAGTAACAAAGGGCATCAACTACTGAAGAAAATGGGTTGGGGTGGATCTGGCCTTGGTGCTAAAGGTCAAGGTATCGAAGCACCTATATCTGGGGGTGAAATACGTGATCGACAAGATATGTACAAAGGTGTCGGTATCAGTTTAAATGATCCTTACGAGAGTTTTAGAAAACATAAAGGGGCTGCTTTTATTACGCGAATGAAAGAGCGTGCAGAGGAAAGGGCTGCCGGTGAACGATGTTAATAAAAATATTATGTATACAAAATATACTATTTTTTGTATGTTTCCTTTTCCTTTATTCCCTTAAATTTCTCCCTCGCTTCTGTTGTTCCATAGAACAATCGTAATTGTAAGTTGTGTTATTTGTATTTTAAGTGACTTTGTAAATAAAGCAAAAAAAAAAAATGAAAGCTATCTTGCGGTAATTTTATTTGGAAATTTTTGTTAAACGTTTTTTTGGTTTGACATGATTGCGCGGTTGTACCAAAAACCGCGTATTTCTAAAGTTAGCCCAGATAAAAGTTTAAGATGGAAGATATAGAAGTATAAGGAAGATAGAAATATAAAGGAAGATATAAAGAAAAACAGTTTGTTCCCAGAAATTTTAACCAAATATATTTTCCACGCTATTAATATTTTTCGAGGAATTATTTGTGTTCGTGCCTTTTTATAATCTGCTAAAATTGATTTGTGAAAAAGAAATGTGTAAATAAAATATATCTGATGGCAAATACTCACACGACCTCTATATACAGGTTCAAATAAAAATTTTATTCTCTTTCCAGTTTATCCTAACATATTGATCTCACTATGCAGAAAATGAAGCTAAAGTTGGCAGTTCATAGCCCTGGCGTTATGATGAATCAAAATTAGCAATACCTAGAGAGATTTTCGATTTCCTGTACCTAGATTAATCTGAAATCTTTGTACATACCTGAGGTAAATTGCAATAATCAAGACGAGTTGTAAACGAGCTATAACTTCTTAATACTATTGTGCAATTATTTGAAAATAAACAGTAAGAAAAAATGAACCAAATTGGTTAGGAGCTAAGTGGTTAACAGCGGAACCGTTAAACAGAGAAAAGGTGGTCGAAGCTGTTGTTCTTAAATTCGGTGTTAAATAAATAGTGGTCCTATTTCTTTTTGATTTCTATTCCAATGTTTCACCTAAGTAAATACTAAATAAATCTTTGAAATTATATGTATCGTGATTTATTTTATTATTTTGACAGCCTTGTGTGTTAACACTGAACATGCACTTTGTACTACCAAAATTGTGCTGTTGCATGTTTAACTCTCCTTTTAAACTTATTAAAAAATAAAAAGTTATATCTATAAAATATATCTATCTAGGTATACGAGTTCAGCGCGGTGAGAGAGATGGGGATCGCCGAGCCGAGTAGGAAGAGTCGCAGAGTTACGAGCGCGTGGCGACGCTTTGCCACGTCAACAGCTGGTTTAACCCGCCGTATTAGATATTTCACATCAAAAATATTAGACGCTAGTGCGATACGAACTTATGATGATATCTCCGATTTCTTGGACCAAATATTCAAATAAAAAACAGAAAGAACTAAACCAAATGGCGTAGCCAGACTTAAATATGTATATAGAGGTAAAAATTAATAAACAGAAACGTAATTAGGTACATATTATATTTATTTATTTGTGTTTGAATTAAAAAAAAAGGAGAATGTACACGATGCGAAATGATGGTTTGAATATATTTGAAAAACGTGGCATGCAATATGACAAATTTATAGAGACATGCCACTATCCACGTGCATCAGAGTATCGGTGAGAGTGAGTTTATTTATTATTGTTCACTAACATAACATAAATAAATTGATATATTCAAGTTTGAAACAATAGAAACAGAAACACCACCAACTGTGAACGGTGATTGGGGTTCTATTTTTGTATGAATTATGTGGGTAGAACTATTATTTGTACATATTTAATTATTATTAGCTTCTGTTTATGAATATTATTTTATGTTAGGTTAGGTTTTTTTATTTCTAATTTTAATTAAATCCGCTTTATACAGGAACATAAATTATAGTTAGAGAAAGAAAAACGGTGTTCTTTTGGTTTTAAGATGGACTGCGGTGCATCTCGAAATCGATAAATGCTAGACAGTTCTATATTGCAGAAATGGAAAATACACTCTAAAAATAGTGGGTCTCCAAAAAAATTCCATTAAAATCGGATAAAAATTAGCTGTGATATTCAACAAATTAATTTTTTTAATCTTGTGACGTCATCAAAATCTAAAAAAATTATTTTTGGTCTATCTGGGGCAAATTTTATCCAATTTTTATCAATTTTGAAAAAATCTTTTTTAATTTTTGAGATAGTCTGTGGACTAGGTAGTTACATATTGTAGAAATGGAAAATACAATCCAAAAATACACGATTTAAAAAAAATTCATTAAAATAGGATAAAATATAGATATAATGTCCAAAAATTGATTTTTTTAATCTGGTGACGTCATAAAAATTCAAAAAATGGTTTTTTGGTCTTCGATTTTGATCAGATTTTAGTCAGATGGTTTATATATTTAGATGGTTTTCTAGTACTGCCAATATATTTATTTTTGACTGATTGATCGAAGTTTATTGTCCTCTGTTATTTTATTAAATTATTCCAAAAAGTCTCTTTTAGTTCTCAAAACTAACAGCTGGAAACATCTGGTCAAAATTGTTTTTCCACTATTAATTCGAATTTTCTAAACTTATATTGGAAAGTGATAAAGAATCTCTCAGTCCCAGATCTTCAGACCTTTTGCGATCATATTTCCTAGTATCAACTTTACATCTCGTTCAAGTATTTGGTTATTTATCTTCTCTAATAATTCTTCCTCATGTCTCTGCGCCCTCTGTCCATGCACTTATGATTTTGAAAAACATAACTTTATTCTTAATATAGCAATATGCTCGTTAATAACTGTGCTAAGGTCAACTATTGTGTGTTTACATTAAACCTGTTCTAAAATTGTTAGTTCTTCCTCCACTGGCAAATAATGTGTGTGTACCTATGCATACTATCCCTGTTCTTTACCATCTACTTTTTTGTAGTGAAATTATATTTGAAAATTAGATCTTCTGTTAGTTTTTGAAGCTAATTCCTACTCAATTGCCTTTTCTCCATTTCCTTCATCTTTCCATATTTTTTCCGTTCAGTTTTTCTTCATTTTTTGACTACATTAATGCTGGAAGTATAGTCTTAGCGAGACGTAACGAGCGCGAGATTGTACTCGCGGCGCTCGGCCTCGCTCGTGTCGGATCGCTTCATCTCGGAAGCACTCCGTTTCGAGTTGTTTTTTTGACCACGAGTCAAAGGAAGGTAGCGGCGAGTAAGAGCGAGCTGAGTGCATTCTCGTCTTTGCTCGCGGCATAACGTAGATTTTAACTGTTTTAACCGCCATTCAACTGTCAACCGCCATTTAAATTGTGTTTAAATATTGTCGATAATGGTTGATTCATAATTATAATATGGTGGATGATGTCTACAACTATCTCAACCATTGACTAAACGAAAATTTTGTTGCTGGCAGAACACTTTCGGCGAGAGTGTACAAAGTTCCACTCGCGACTTCTCGTCTAACGAATGTCTCACCGAGACATTTGTCGAGAGTGTACCGCTGGCATAAAAATTTTGTTTTTACGTGGTAGGGATATTAACCTCAGTCTCTCTTTTCCCAACCAGACTTGAGAGACCAGCCATGGCTATAAATTGATATATTCAAGTATAAAACAATCTAGAAATACCATGAATTGTGATTGGGATTCTATTTTTGTATGAATGATATGACTAGAACTAAATTGTATATAATTATAATTAGCTTCTGTTTGTGAATATTATTTTGATGTGTTAAGTTAGGTCTTGAATTGTTGATTTAATAGCTTTATCACCTTAGCTTAGGGTCATAAATTAGAGAAAGAAAAACTATTCTTTAGACTTTGACTTAATTAAGGATGTTCCAGCATGAAACCACTTTTCGACAGATTTGGTTCATTTTTTTCACAGGTTAAAAATAACGTTTTCTAATAAATCCCGAAGTTTAAGAATTTTTGACCGTTTAGAACGGGAGATAATAGCAAAGTAATCATTCTCTCTCACTCTCTCTCTCTCATTAGAAGCATGTAAAACTTCATGCCCGCCCATGCAACTATTATCTGTTGTATTAAAAAAAATACTCGACATAATTAAAAAAAACTAGGATAGTAACGATAAATATCTATTAAATAAATTTTTTTTAAATCGCGTTTTACTATTTTATTTTCGAAATATAAAAATTTAAAATTATTTTTATTTCAAAATTACATAAATTTGTATATATGAATAGTGAATATATCTATGTTTTATTTGTTCTATAATAAAAGCAAACCGGTTTTTTGTCCTGATTATATAAGACAGTGCTGGAACAACCTTAATATTGTGCAAGAAATTTTTTTTCAATGTTATCAATAAGAAATAATTTATGTCGTTTGTTTTATGTTAGGATAGGTTTTAATTGGTAGTTTAATAAGTAGCCTTACAGAAATAAAAACTGTTCTTTAGACTTTGCTGGTGTGTTGTTGTTGTGCATAAGTTTTCATTTTAATATTCGTATTATGACAAATTTTTCTAACCGTTTGTTTAGTTGAAAGCTTGGATGTAAGTATAAGAAAATTGCATAATAATATTGCAATTCAGTTATACTTAACTAAAGAAGAGGAGTGTATACCACGAACACGAATGTCCTTGTACTCAGAACAGAACATCGAAGAAATTGTCTTCACCTGAAATGATTTGATGAGTTTTCAAATATTCGTCAACGCGATAACTCAAGAAACGAAAATATAACGATTGCAACTTTCTAAAAGTATTTTAGAGCTAAAAGAAACTTTCGTACATTTCGAAAAAAGTGTCTTTTTTGATCTATAGATCATAAAATTTCCTACATAAAGCTCTTGGAACACTTTGGACAAATTAATCCCAGAATAAACAATTTGTAGAAAAAAGATTTAAAAAATATGTTTTTTAATTCTCCTTATTTTTCACGAGTTATATATTTAACTCAGTTGTCATTTTCACTTGTTTATATTTTATATCTGACAACATGCTGGACCTATTTTGATTATGCCGTCCTATTAGGCAAGCCAGCAAACTACGGCCCGATGTGGACTTTGGACTACTTCACTATGCCTCTCCTTCCTGGGCTTCTGTCATTGAATGTCGTGGTCTTCCTCTTCTTCTAATAGTGTAGATTATGACGTTTGGGATTCTTTTGGGCATGCGTGTCTCGTCCATCCGGATGATAATACCTAACCACTAGATCCGCTGCGCCTTAATAAATCGGACAATATTATCATGGCTCAGGATATCTGTTCATCGTTTCTTTTTTATTTGCTTTTCGTTTAGTTTGATTCGTCCATATATTGTTCTAATGATTTTACGTTCGATTTTCGTAAAATATCTTGCTCATACTTGGTCATAATCCAAGTCTCACCACTGAATGTTACTACGGATCTGACCAAAGTTCGATACAGCTTCATCTTGGTTGTTCTGCTGATGAGTTTTTTCTAAATATATTCATATTGGCGTAAGAGGCTCGATTTCCTACAAGAATTATCCTATTAGGAATCTGTAGAAATCTTTTTCTTTTCCTTGCTTTGTTGGTCTGTACACACCGTATTTAAACACGTCGTGTTTTTCTATTGAGATACGGAACCCACACTATTTAGTAATTGATATCTTATTAAAATTTTTGAATAATGTTTAATCTCAAATCAAAACCACTTCCTACTTAAATACTTTTTGTCTGTATTTTCAATTTTGTTAAGTTTTATCCTACTTCAAAATTATTTTTGAAATAAGACATTTAAGTATTATATTTATTGTTAAAAGCCTCTTATAATAAATATAATTATATTATTTATTTATTAAATTATCAATGTTATCATTTTTCTTTTCTTTCAGCTTTTAAAATATGTAAAATTAAATATATATAAAAAAAAACAGATTTAATTCAATTCACATGATTGATAACAATGTGATATATCTTGTGTTTTTAATAAATAATAAATAAATAATTATTGATTGGGAAGAATTATTATAATTTATTTATTAGATTAAATTTGTTTTCTTTGAAGATTTCTGTAACTCATTCATTTATTTTAGTTTAGTGCATACTAGCTATCCCCCGCGACTTGGCCCATTTATATGAAAGCTAAATATATAATTATGTACTGATGAAAATAATAATAATAATAATCACGCAATGTGATATTTGTATACAATATATTTTTTCTTCCGACCTACTCTACAAATTAAAATAAATAGAATAAAAACAAATTTAAAAAAATAAATTATTTAAAAAAAATTCTCCCTTCAGCCGGATTTGAACCAGCGACCTATTTATATCTATATCTATCTATATACTAATATAATAAAGCTGAAAAGTTTTTTGTTTGTTTGAACAAACGCTAATCTCTGGAACTGCCAGGCCGATTTGAAAAATTTGCGTTAGATAGCCAGTTTATTGATGAAGGTTATAGAATATATACAAATTTAACGCGGTGAAACCGCGGGGGATTGCTAGTTGAATATATTTTTTCTTCCGACTTACTTTACAAATATCAATATTTAAGGCTAACTAAGAATTTTAACGTAATGCTAGATAGCATATAACCTTCATCAACAAACGGGCTATCTAACGCAAAAAGAATTTTTCAAATCGGACTGGCAGTTCCAAATATTAGCGCGTTCAAACAAACAAAAAAACTCTTCAGCTTTATTATATTAGTATAGACAGATAGATAAAAAAATTAATAGGCGGAGCTATTTCATGCTAATTTATAAAAATTACGTATCAGCACATAAAAATATTCAAAATATTGAATAGTTTTTGAAAAATAATTCAAAATTTTCAATAATCTCTCACATGTGACATGCTGCCGTATAATAACTACACAGACTGTGTTGAAATGCTTTTCCAATAGAGAATCAATGTTAAATATTATTTATTACTGGCAGGCCGTGTGGCTACTGTGCGGAGTCAGTCAGTACACATGTAATGAGAGTCATCTCATATGCGTATGGTATGTCATCTCTATTGGAAAAGCATTCCAACACAGTTTGTATATACTTGAATCGACAATATTATTTAAAAATATATGTCAAAACAAGTGAAAATAACAACTAACTGAGTTAATTGCTTAAATACCCGGTATATTCTGAATTAATGTAAAAAAAGTTTATAGCAAAAGTTGTTTATTTTAAAGAAAAAGACATTTTTTGTTTTTACATTATTGTTCTATCTTTTATGGTTTCAAAGATGGGTAGTTTTGCCATTTTGCCCAGACATGGTCCGAATTTTCCCATTCACTAACTTGACCTTACTTTTTTGCTTTAGAACACAAATACAAAATTTAAGCTCGTTATCTCTTTTTGTTTTCGAGCTATCGTGTTCACAGACGGACGGACGTTTATGATCACCTATGCAAAACATTCATGCCATATTTACATATACCGGGTATAAAAACTCTTCAGCTTTATTAGTACAGATGCCTGTTGTAATCATCATGACTAGTCATTGGGATACGAAATTGGCAACAGGGTACAAATGATTTTAACAAAGATATATCTTTATTTGTAGAGGGAAAGAGAGACAGACATACACATATATTATTAATGTTGTGACTTAACTTTTGTGACCCTTGGTATCTCATATCGAACCTTTTTTCAGTCGGTTCTTGAAACACGAGTGCCATAGCCAATATAAATAGTATGATATCAGAATCCGAAATATTCGGTAACGACATATCGTGGTCCGTTTTTTCTCAGATTAAGATTATAACTGACATTATGTATATTGATTAAGTAATACTATTGTGAGCAAGAGGATAAAAAAGGTTAATGCGACAAAGCCGCGTGATACAGTTAATTATAGAATAATTTCTATTTTTGTTTATACAATAAAATTAATTTTATAGAACGATAGAACATATCTATAAAGATGCGTGCTCACTAAGTGGATGAACAACGAACTTCAAACTCTGAATTCGATCAATGTCGATAAAACGAAGGGAAATCGAATAACAACTTTATATTCGGTTCGCCCTACTCTGGCGTTAAGGGGAATGAAGTAGCGGACTCGTTGGCACGAGAGGGATCATCTTAAGCGCCCCTTTCACCTGAGCCTATCATTCCTATAGCAAGATGCTCCGTAATTTACCGAATCAAGGGGTGGCTGAAACAAGCTCACCTCGACTACTGGGACTTTGCGCAGGGCATGCGACAGGCCAAGTTGTGCATAAACACAGCTAGGCCATTCGACTGTGCTCGATTGAAACTCAATAGAATGCAGTTGAGAAGGGTGGTGGGGCTTTTGACAGGACACTGTCGATTGAACTACCACCTTCATAACTTGGGGATCTCTGATGATCCCACTTGCAGGGCCTGTATGGAGGACGATGAAACCTCCATACATGTTATATGCACCTGCAGAAGCATGCAGGGTGTCAGATATAGAATGTTTGGGTCCGAAACTTTGGATCCATCAATCCTGGGAGCAATCCCGGCGGAGAAGTTGTGGGCCTTCTGTGTGGCGTCTGGCCTCAACAGAATCCTATAGCTTCATCTGCTTTAAAATAGCACCTCTCACCCGGAGGCGTCTCGCCTTCGGGTGATAGGTTGTTCTCAAGGAGGGCACAGAGGACCCCTTGGTCTAGGTGCTAGGGACCCGTATGCGATACCCCCCTCTTTCTTATTATTATTATTATTCGGTTCGCCCTGGCTATAAAGAGATTTGGTGTTGATCGAAATAAATTTTTGGCCAAACTCCGACTTCTCCGTATATTTTGTTTAAAAATAAAAGGTAAATTAGCAAAAACTCCACTTTTTGAGTCGACAGTATACAAATTTCCTTTCTCCACTTTGTTCAAAATTGAATAGCTTTTATGTTTGTTAAGGACAATGCTTGCGATAGTTTTTGAAATTTTAAGAAAAAGATTGATTTTGCATACTCATTATCCCATGAAAGTAATTGTTGCACACTTTCTATTGTAGGGGGCTTTAAAAATGTTTAACAGAATGATACGCACAATATTCGTATCAAATTTGATGCCTGCACGCCTTTTTTGGATGGAAATGTGTATGCTCCAGCAAAAGTCTAAAATACCTGGTACAACTTACACTAAACTTGGTGCACAAATGACTTAAAATACTGTAGAGGATAAGATATTCTTATCACTCCTGCGAGTAGAGTTGAAAAGGAGTAACATGCAAAAATACCAGTCCAAGTGGCCGAGCAGTCTAAGGTGTTATGTCTATGCAGTATGCCTACTTGGAAACTGGGAGTTTATGGGTTCGAATCCCGACATCGGCAGTTTGTCAATTATTATGAAGAAAAAAAAAAAGAGGCGGTTAA
The DNA here is from genome assembly GCA_963920215.1 of Nineta flava. NCBI lineage: Eukaryota > Metazoa > Arthropoda > Insecta > Neuroptera > Chrysopidae > Nineta > Nineta flava. The sequence goes on from OY986044.1 coordinate 46,640,591, forward strand.
TTGACTAAACTGTCGGCATATGACATGAACGAAGTAACCGGCTATGCTTGAGAAGGTTTTCTGCAGTTTCCTTCATGAACTCCAGATGAATATCGGCATAGTTCCACTCCACTTACATCCTTAGGCATCACAATGGACCTTATGGTCGAAGTGTAGCCCGTCCAGGGCAGCCTCTACAATCTATCTCTATCTAACATGCAAAAATAAACGAAAACGATCGATGTTAGTCGATCGATGTTGAATCGCCACAGTTTAGACTCATCTAATGCCTTTTAAATTTTAAGTTTAATTAACTTAGAACCGTCTAACTTCGAGTACTAATTAACTGACTAATCTATATTTAAAATAAAATTGTAAACTGGTCTTCGAATTGGAACTGAGCTAAAAACCGAATAACACTTATTTTTGTTGGAAGTCTTGGAACACATTTAGTTTCCACTGTAGTTGTTCTTTAGAGACTCAAAGAAATATTTAAAAACTAGTCTAGTCACTCGGAACTGAACCGAAACCAAAAACCCGTCACTTTTGCTGGAGCAAAAACCAGAACCGAACCGATAATTTAAAAAAATTGAATTGAAACAAAAAATGGTTCGAAGCTCTAGAAACAAATACCAAAATACCATTTTTCAAAATGTTTATTTGTCGGTTTGTTCCTGTATTACGTTAGAATCGAAGGTAGAAAATTTTACCGGAAGACATCTGGCTATAAATTTTGCCTTTGATGCTTCCGTGTCTGTATGACAGTTATACTTACAATCTACCTCTCAAACGATACGAGATAGAAGAAATCTTTAAAAACAACAAATGTCCGCCTCTTAAAGACAAACAACTTTTGTTTGAGACAATTTTTCATAAACCCAATAGTTTGGGTCTAAATGCGAACAAAGCCACGAATACACGGCTAGTAAATAATAAATCATGTTTTGAATCCCGTTCTTTAGTTGAGTATCACCAAGATCCAATATTAGATTTAAAATTCTAATGATAATTAACAATTTATTTATAACAATTTAGTATAAATGTTACGTTATAAAGTAATATTTCGCGTGGCATTGAAGGTTGTCCAGTATAATATTAAAGACACGTGGACTATCATGCTTACAATTGAAAATAAAATGCACGTGTTTTGACATGCTGCGATTATCAATATATAAATTATATTATAATACATTACATACATATAAATATATTTATAAATAGTGTTTATTGGGTATTTAGATTAATTAATTAAAAGGAACATAACCTGATACAAGAAGTTGTCGTGTGCCATCAGCCAATACCTAACCCAGTAAGACTATTATGCTTAAACTTGGCCCGATGCACTACCTCTACCGTGCTATGTGGTTATTCTCGTTATTCTTTTGAAATTAGACAATGGTCGTGTTCAGACCAACTAATTCTTTAGTAACTAAGTACGTCAGTCAATCAAAACAAAATTAAATTCTGAGAATCTAAGTTCTGTGTGTTTCTTTCAGGACATATTTATAAACTTATCAGCAGTGTTGCCAAATTGGGGGATTTTCCCCTAAATTCAATGGATTTAAAAATATGAAATAAGGTATGCCATCGTGTATAAATATATATTTTGTATTCTGATTCGTTATATTCAACTTGAATACAAAAATTAAAAAATCCCAAGAATAAATCACCTAGATTTTCTACTGGGCTTTATTAAATCCCATAAATGGCGTCAAAATCTAAGTTTCTTAGTATCGAGTGTCTTGGCAAAAAGCTAGGTTAAATGCACTTAGTAGTAGTAGCGGAGGGGAGGCCAAAGTCTAGCAAGTAGGCCTTTCTAGGGCTTTTTAATCGACCCCTAAGGAACCCATCTTCTTAACCTTTTCTATCCTCTACAACACATGGTCTATTTCCTCTAGCCCTGTATTCGTAGTCGAACCTACCGCTCCTCTTTGCAAATCAAAGGACAGAGATCCACTTGAGTTGTTTACGTTCGGTATTTTTGAGTCTAAGGGATGTTTTGCTTTTCAAGTTTCAGAAAATATTGTGGCCTCAGCTCTTACTATAAATACAGGTCATTTTCAGGGATGGGTGATGTAGCTATTTTAAAATGATTAAATGGTTTAGATAATTTCACTTATTCACAGTGAGATAACGAGTAGTTATTATGAATAATTAAAACTTGAACGACTAAATTGAAGGTGATATAAGTGATACAGCGCCGGATTTATCGATGTGGTGGCCTACATATGCACAGAAAACTTTCAAAAACTTCGTCTACACATAGAATATCAGAAAAAGGATGTCCTTCGCCTTTAATCTTAATAACGGAGCAAAGGTTGATCACTTTTTTCCCTGTGAAATTTCCAATAAAAACTTTCACCCCGAAAGCAAAATAAATATGTAAATAATAAAAAAAACAAAAACAAAACTGGCTCAGCAAGAATTTTTCTGGCAATCTTATCTAAACCAACGAAAAGAAGAAAATAAACGTGCATTTTCTGAGCAAAATATGATATACTCCTTCACCGTATGGTTATTACTACGGGTAAAACATTTCTATGAAATCTTAGTCTAAATCCAAAAGTAATGAAAATGAGCAACAATTTTATTTCGTAAACATATTTTTTTACTTTGAATTATTGTTGATTTCCGCAGAAGTTTTAGAAATTTTAGGAAGAGTTGAATTTTGTGGAGGCCTTTGGGCTCGGGCCCATAGGTCCCAGTTCCTAAATCCGGTGCTGAAGTGATTTGTTGCATGTTATTATAGACGCATTATGTAATATGTCAGCCAAATTTTCCATAAACACATGGTACACTTATGTTGTTGTAAACATACACATATGATGACATATATATACAATAATATATTATATTAAATTATAGTGTATTTCAACAAATTTGAACTACATTCTATTAATCGTATACTAAATAAAGACTAATTATTCTGTTGGTGTTTTCTTTTTAAATTATCAAACTATATTGTAAATCACTAACTTATTATTATTATGAAATTTATGAAAATTAATAACAATAATTATTATAATATATAGATTGTACAGTTTGTATATTAACACACAGTATACAAATTGAGTGGTGACAATAGATATGAAATAGTGATAGGAGGATGTAGAATTAAAACATAAGTAGGATGATATAATATCACCGGAGCTTGTGTCACAAAATTTTAAGTGATCTAAAACAAATGTCTGTAAGCTTCTCATTTTTACTCAAAGTCCAAGCGGTAACCGTCGTAAAAGGGTGGTGAACCAGAATAAGTACAAAAGTGGACTTTATTACTTTTTGGATATTAGACAAATAATGGACCAACGGTCTGGCGATCTGTAACTTGACCAATTATTTTTTTTGAATAAATTATTTTCTCTAATTTTTTGAAAAATTGATGTATAAGACATAAGTACAATATTTTACTATTCGAAGGAGTTTTGATCAGTAGAATATTAAAATTTAAGTCTGGCAACTCGACACAACTGTTTGTCAGACCAACCTCAAAATATTTATTGCAATAATAAATTTTCTATATAAGGTATAAGGAAAAATTAAACGTCAAAATGTTTGTTTTTTATCCCTCTATTGAATAGAATTGGTCTGGCACATTAATACTTGACCAAAATTCTGCCAGACCACGATTAAGAAAGTCCTTTGTTGCTACTTGTTAAGCGCGATTTTTTGTTTTATACATATACTTGTGTCTTATACATTAATTTTTCAAAAAATTAGAGAAAATAAATGTATAAATATAAAAATTCGTTACGCAGGAGCTGCTTCAACTTAGCGAATTTCCTTATAATACATAAATCTTTCTCTAGCGGTGACAATTTTAGTCGGATCAAAATGAAATGTCGTATATGATTTTAGTATTTGTAAGTCCAATTTTATTAATAAATGACATACGTCGAGGGGAATGGAGGGAGGGGGATATAAAGAAAGAAGAAAATATGAAATATCTCTCTTAATATTAGAACAATCGAAAAATGCGTAAGGTAAAAAGTTGTAGAAAATCAAATTTGCTACAATTCATCACCTTATCATTTTTAATCAAACTCTAATGTGTACAGAGATATTAAGGAATTTAATTTTCAATCTTAAACCGTCAATATTTCTGTAAATATTAGTGTAACAGAAAAAATGATAAGAAACACAATTACAGTAAAACTTAGTACCTACAACTTTACTTCTTATAAATTTTCCGATTTTTCAAATATTAAGGAAGATATGTCAAATTTTGTGTTTCCCCCTCCCTGTAAACCCACCTTTCCCCTTGTCCGATTTTACCCATTAACGAACTTGACCTTTTGAATACCAAAAGCGTCACAAATACCAAATTTCATTCCGATAAAATGAAAACTGTGACCGCTAGTGTGATTACAGACACACATATATATATATATATATATATATATATATATATATATATATATATCTTTATATCCATAGATATATATATATATATATATATACATCTTTATATCCATAGATATATATATATATACAAATTTTACAGATGATGGTTTTTGACATCTACTAGGTAGGATCGATGGACATTTGAAGAAATTTTTGCGAAATTTTGACTTCGGTACGGGACCAATAGCTCTATTTCTTTTCAGGAAATTCGCTAAAAATTTATTCAAAAAAAACAATTGGTCAAGTTACAGATTGCCAGACTGTTGGTTCATTATTTGTCTAATATCCAAAACGTAATATAGTCCACTTTTGTACTTATTTTGGTTTACCACCCTTTTAGTACGGTCACCGCTTGGGCTATCATGGAAATTTACATCGAATTACGTTAGTTAAAACTAATTATGTCTATTTGTATGTAGTTTTGACTGGAAAAGAGTTTTGACAGTACCACTTATAATATGTATATATTTATATTTGAAAAATTTTTAATAAAAAAGTATCACGTTAATATTACAAGGTAAACCAGGTGTTTTGATTTTTGGAAAAAATAGTTATTTGTAAAAAATGTTTTGTTGGAAACGTGGTATAAATTCTGTATGCGCGTGTTTTTGTTAAATCGAGAAAATCTTAATAAAAACAATCTACTGCTATTCGGAACTGACATGGAGGCGTGGCTTAATTAATATGGCTGAATTTAGGTTGCAAATTTAAAATAAATACATGTATTGTGAATCAGTGACAGTTAATTTAATAACTTAATGCTTTGTTTGTGTGAAATTTTTAACTTGCCAGGTTCAAATTTTGCGCAAAAGTGATTCGTGGATGCGAAAAAAGTTTGAAAAAAAGTTCTAAGTTTCTATTTGGATTGCAGTCTCTAACAGCACAGATACATCTGTTTGTAGATTTAATACGAGCAGGTGAACTGACGTTTTCCATTGTAATTCGACAATAATTAATCAATCTGCTCACAAGGGGGCTCTGTCCCCTGGACTCGTGAAGAGAAAATTTTGAAATGTGGGTCGGACGATAAAATGAAGCAGATTTTCGCCCTATTTGGGTCAAAATTATCCTAAAAAATGATTATTTTTAAAATCGAGACCAAAAAATTGGAGAAAAATTTCACGCTCACCGTTCCGCAACTATATTGACCCTAACATCTTATTCTATCCGATTTTTAATCGTTCATTCGTTAACTGAACTATAAAGAGCAAAAGCTAGCTGTTTTTCGATAGCAATAAATAAACAAAAAAAGTAAATATGTAGTATAATTATGATGTTGTTTTCATATAATATGAATAAATTACAAATATATAGATATTACATATCATACTTCGTAGGTGTGTGTGTGTGTGTATGATGATACTATTTTTATGGTACACTCCTGTTCAATAAAATTGAACCGACCTGAACCGAATCAGTCTCTGACAATTTTGATTATTCTTGTAGTAATTGTTTTTGACAGATACAACATTTTATTTTATTTTTATACGGAGATATAATACTTAACATGTATTTACATATCCTTACCTTATCACATATTCTTACTCTATCACTAACTTGTTGACATAAATAAAAAATAAAAAATAAAACTTCCATTTTCACATTTAAAAAATATACTACTTATCTTTGTTTATAAATAAATAATATACAGAGAGTTACAAAAGTGAGGAGTTTAATGAAATGTAAGAAAATTAACATTTCAGGTTGGTTCAATTTTGTTGAACAGTAGTGTACATATTTATAAACTAAACTATTACTAATGGAAAATATCCTGATTTCACTATACAGACTGTGTTGGGCAGCTTTTCCTATAGTAAATCAATGTTAAATATTATTTATTACTAGCTGTCCGTCTGGTACTGTATGAAGTCAGTCAGTACACATATAAATAAAGTCAGTCAATTATCTCACAGCTATACTTTATGCGTATGGTTGTTTGTCATTAAAGTTTGGGGATTTTGTGATGCACAATGCACATACTAAAGTGTACTTTCGTCACATGTGTACTGACTGATTTCATACAGTACCAGACGGACAGCTAGTAATAAATAATATTCAACATTCATTTACTATAGGAAAAGCTGTCCAACACAGTCTGTATATATGCGATCAAGATAATATTTATAAATAAACTGTACACTTCAATTCAACAAAAAATGTAACACATGTAAATATTTCTGTAAATATAAGTGTAACAGAAAAATGATAAGAAACAAAATTACAGTAAAACTTAGTACCTACAACTTAACTCCTGATAAATTTTTCGATTTTTAAAATATTAAGGGAGATCAAATTTAGTGTTTTCCCCTCCTTCTAAACTCCCTTTCCCCCCGATTTTACCCATTAGAATACCAAAAGCGACTCAAATACCTAATTTCATTCCAATCGGAATAAAACTGTTGCCGCTAGAAAGTCCACAGACATTTAAAAAATATATATGTTTAAAATATATATATATATATATATATATATATATATATATATATATATATATATATATATATATATATATATATATATTCATATATACAAATATTAGCGATAGTGATTTTTAACATCTAATAGGTAGGATCGATGGACATTTGAAGAAATTTTTACGAAATTCCAACATTGGTGCAAAAACAATAGCTGCATTTCCTTTGGAGGAAATTCGCTAAAATAGTAATGAAAATATGCAATTTGAACTTTATAAATCACTTTTAAAATTCTATGAGTAAGAAACACAATTTAATAATAATAATTACAACAACAGCAGGTTGTTTTAATTCTATATTTGTTGGTTTTTTTTAAACATCACTTATTTGCACAGTGTGCTACAAAAGTGTGCTAAAAATTTCAATGTAGTTCTTATTAAAACTAAATATATTCGTCATGTAGGATCTACGTAGATAATTTTTTCAACAAAAAAATTAATTATAATGAAAATGAAATCAGTAGGGTGATTCATTTGGAGGTACTTTTTTCAAAACTAACAATAAAACAAATTTATAGGGTTATCATACAAAAGAACCATTCTTTACATTTATTTTTTAAAGATTATTTCTTTCAAATGTTGTCCGTAACTGCGGTTAACATGGTCCATTCTGCAGTTCCAATTTTTGACGACGCGTCCGAGCATTTCGAGTGGTATTTGGCGAATAATGCGAGTAATGTTGGCTTCCAGTTGCTCAATCGTACGCGGTTTATCCATATAGACTTTGGACTTTACATAACCCCAAAAGAAAAAGTCTAGGGGTGTGATGGCACAGGATCTAAGTGGCCAACTTGTTGGCAAGTGGCGCCGTCTTGTTAGTACCAAATGTCCTTGAGATCACGGGCTTCAATTTCAGGAAACAAATAGTCCGTTATCATGGTTCGATAATGGTCGCCATTGACAGTTACGTTCAGGCCGGCCTCGTGTTTGAAGAAATATGGACCGATGATTTAACCACATAAATCACATGTGGCTCATAAACTACACCAAACCGTTGTTTTGTCTGAATGTAATGGCAGCTATTGAATCTCTTCAGGTTGCTCTTCTAGAATCTCTTCAAATTTGCCTCATCACTAAATACAATTTTTGTCGAAAACAGTGGGTTTTCTTCAAGCTTTTCAAGAGTCCAAAGATCGGTGATGGGCTAAGTCTTTCCATTATGAAATGTCAAACTATACTGAACAAAAATACCAAGATAGGTTAACACAACTCACGCATCATTTGTCAAAAAATCGCTAGACAAAAAAGTAACTCTAAATGAATCACTCATTACCATAGGTTTTTGAAGACTAGCAAGGGAGAGTTTCGATTGGAGCAGGAAACACCAATCTCAGATTAGTGGATGATACAACTTTCTTGGCGAACTCGCAGGCAGAACTTCTGACCCTTCTTGACAAGCTAACGAGCAGTAGTGAGTCTTATGATTTGAAGGTTCGAAGATTAACTACAGAAAAACCAAATTCATGATTGTAGACCGAGACAACAACCACCCTGATGTCGTACGTATGGGTAAATGTGGTGCTCTGACAGAGAATAACGGTTGGCGTGATGGCGTGATTCATCGGCGTATCTAACTAGATCGGTCATAGATCTAGTTAGACTACAAAAATATCCCTAGCCCTCTCCCGTATTTTGAAATATTTTGGCCGCGTCCATCGAAGCGTATATATAGAAATTAAAATAACCTTCCTTATAAATCGCCCACTTATCTTACAATAACGTTAATAGAGAAGTCACATTGTTTGCAAATATAATAAAAGAATAGAAAGCAATAAAAAGATGATGACAAACTTCTTAAATACATTGTATTAAAGATATGCAGGCTGAATGGAATATTAGAAAAATGCTTAAACTCATTAACACGTTGAAAAAAACGTGACAACCGGACTTTTCATTTGAATCATGTGAAATCACATGACGTCCACTATGTATCAACGAAATACGTTTATATACTTTTATAAAACAGTTGAATGGTATTACATATATAAAAACGTATGTGCGCTTTAACTCCGTGCAGATTGTAATTTAATAAATACAATATAGTATCGACATATTTCTATCTTATACAAGTTGAATATGTTAAACAGAGATGAACATTTCTATAGGTTTGTGTATGATTAATACTTTTAAATGTCACGTGTTTATTAGCGTGTTTATCGCAATGAGACCAGTCTAGTGTAAGTGCCAAACGAAGTTAGGCGTGATTACAATATTATGGTTATTTATTTCAATAGATTTTTCGATGTTTTTCTCATCTGAATGTCCCAATTGATTATACTTGAGTATATCAAATTACATGCAAAATATATGATTTTTGATATTTTGTGTGTCTGTTTTTAATCGAAAGTTAAGTGTTATATGTTAATGAAGTTCATAACAATATTACAGATTGTTACCAACCCATCAACAATTATATCCAATTTTTTTGTAAATTTCAGTGTTGGTTAAGGTTTTTTTACAGTGTATACAAAAAACTGTAAAAACTGTGTATCAAAATTAAAGAGTGCAATTTTTTACAGTGTGTTTATATAATCATTTGTTTTTGATAATGTTGAATTATCCGAACTATTATACACAAATTATATATTTTGTTGTTAAGTAAATTATTGTTGAGTGTTTTTGAGAGAACTTTTCGAGAGTAGTCAGCCAGATAAATAAAAAGAATAATGAATACTACACATAGTTATTGGGAAGATATTTCAAATATGCAACCGGTAAAATTTGAAAGGTAAATATAATATTATGAGTATTGGTTTATTTTTAAAGTTAGTTATGCTTTTCACCGCTAGTGAAATTTTTCGCATGAACATCTTTTTTGTTGTTGTTGTGATGTCATTTGATCCAAACTGCATTTTTCTAGTTTTGTTGTTATGATTCCGTATCAAGAAAAATAATTCATCTTATTGTTAAGTCCATAAAAGTTAACTTAACTTAGTAGTTATGGTTTGTAGAGATTGTTTTAAAGTTCTCACACAATTTTTGTTGGAGATATATTTTGTTAGTGCGAGGTTAACTCACTTGTTGAGGGTCCGTAGATCGAAAAAAAAGTTAATAATAACGTTTAGTGTTTTCTACATGGTTGTTTTGGTTACATTTGGTAGTTTTGGTTTTTATTTGTATTATCCATAGTAATACCGTTGTTCTTTTTTCAGTTACAGTTTCTGAAAAACTTAGAATAACAGTTTTTCCTTACTAAAATACTAACAACTTTTATTTGAAACATATTTCGAAAATCGAATGAATCGCCACAAATCAACCGCCTTTGCATGGTTGGAAATAAGTTTCATTCCTTGAAAAAGCTGTGTAATTGCCCGCAAAATATATAACTTGTGATGCGTGACCTTGTACTTTGCTATAAGAAAAAAGTCCATTATTTTCGCTGGAGAGGAATAGTTTTTGGCCGAAATAACAAAAAAAAACTCTATTACTCGAAAGACACTCATCTCTGGCCATTGGCTTATTTTATAGTACAAGAGGGGGGAGGGAGAGTAGTGATTAATGAATATACAGATTGATTGATCGATATCTCAAAAAGCAGGAAGGCGGAAATCGACGAAAAATCGAAAGCGTCTGTATACAAAATATAAAAATTAAACTATTTATCATTTTATTCTGAAATCGGGTGGGTGAAGTGATGACAATTTTTTGTCATTAAAAATAAATTAATTTTGCTCAAAAATGTTTGACCTTGATACAAAATGTAAATTTTATACTTGTATAAAATTAGTGAAACATTGTATTGTTGCTAATTAAACGTATAAATTAAATTAGATGATTTGTATCATGGCCTTAGAAATGCAACTATGAACGGTTTTGTTGTTTGTTAGTCGTCTATTTTTCACGTTTCAAACGGTAAAAGAAATAATATCTCGTAGAATTTTGCGACTTTTCAGAATCGATTTTTCAAGTATAGAAAGTTTATACTTAGAGTAAATTTTCACTTTTACTTGTTTTCCCATTCGTTTCAAGGTCACGCGAATCTGAAAAATTTAGTTGAATATTTTCCATTGGTTTTCTTTTTAAATCCTTGTCGCATGGTAGAGGATTGCATTATTTTAAGAGTCACTGGTATTTAACCGATTTTGTTGGTAGGGCAACGAACAAACTTTCTTGCTGTTGGGAATCATAAGGCTCGAGGATGAATTTGCACAGAGTTTCTCAGAACTAATGTTTATGTAAATGTACATTGTCTGTAAGAGTTCAAGGCTTTAAATTCATCATATAGTATTTTTCTGACCACTTGTGAAAGTAATCAAGATGAGAGCTCCTGTTGATTTGATGTGAAATGACCTTGTACTGTGAAAGTTTTTAGGGTCCTGTAGCAAAAGTCTTCAAACCAAATATTATTCCGTCTATTTACATGCTTATTTATAGTTTAGCGACCCAAAAGGGAAATTAATTCAAGTACATGGAATGGTCTTAAATTTGGCCATTTCTCCTTTCCCCTTGGTGGAGAGAGTTAATTTTGAAATTTTTAATCTATTTCTTCTATATTTAGACTTCTTTGCAAAAAATAGCAAGCATTTGTTTCTTATCTCTATAATTGATCTACACATAATAATCTTTCAAATTTCTTTGAAATTTAATTATCGTTGATAAATGCTATTCCTAGACATAAAATCTAAACTAATCTAATTGATAATTTTCCGCTGGGTATCACTTTAATTTATCAAAAAATGAATATTTAATTAATTAGGGCTTATGACAAGATTTTTCAGGCAAATATGGATATAATTTTAAAGAAAATTATAATCGACGGAATAGGTTTTTTTGTGTTATAATACAAAACACCGTAATGTAAATAAGCTTTTGTTAATTTACGAAAATGTGGTTCTGTAATTCAAATCTTAAATCAGTCCGAGTGGCAGTGCGATCAAAGGCGCTCTGCTTTGAACTGGAAGGTTGTGGGCTCGATTCCAAACGGTGGCAGTTTGTCAATTAACATTAATATGGTGGTTACCTAACTAAACTGTCAGCGTATGGACAAGAACCAAGTAACCGGTTATGCTTGTGAAGGATTTCCTGAAGTTTCCCTTCACGAGCTCCAGATGAATATCGGCATAGTTTCTAACAAAGTCGGCTGCAGTCTCACAATCTACCAATTCCTTTCCTGTGTTCAATTCCTCGTCCTACACCCACATCATTAATGTAAAGTTAAAATTAAGTTTAAAAAAAAAATATATTTACTGTGAGTTTCAGAAACTGAGGTACAACCTGATTATTATAATTGAATTTTTGAAATTTTTCCGAGAGTTGGGAAAGTTTGGCAATGTATGTCCCTTCTACCCTGTCTTGAGATGGCGTGAAATTTTGGTTTTGAAAGTCTATTTCTCGAGACATTTAATTGTTCTCACACTTTTAAACACTCCATATATCTTTGATTATTCAATTGATTTAAAAACAAATTATTACACAGGTGTGTTTGTACACACAGGTGTATTTGATATATATTTTGCAATGACATTAATAAATCAACACATACCAATACACACTACTGGGCAATGAGTGACTGAAATTATCTCTGTGTGTAGCGTTTATGTAATGTAATAAAGTATCGTATATAGAGGGAGTGTATAATAAAAGAGAACTGACTATAAAAAAAATTTCTGTGACAATCAGTAGGATTCAAATGGCGTTCGTCACATTTGCAAAAATTCCAAAGTTATTAGATTGTGATAGAATTAAACGGAGATAGTCTTTATACTAGTTTAAATATAGTTTAAAGAAGTGAAAATATCAACAATTGCTTAAATACCCGGTATTAACTGAGTATATGCAAAAAAGCTTCAAATCAAAGTTTATTTTAAAAAAGGAACGTTTGTTGTGTTTAAATTTGTGTTCTATCTCTTATGGTTTCAAAGATGGATGTTTTCCGATTTTCCCATTCACGAACTTGACCTTAGGTAGATAGATACACCTTGGGGTCTAAAAACTATTGCACTTCGACCTTAGGGTCCATTGTGCTCCCGCTTCTACTTCAGTTCGACGAGATTCGCTTCTCACATATGTTGGCAATAGCCAGGAGCTTGCTTATCAGGTCTTCCGTAAGGTCCATATATTCGGGGTGAGATGCACCGAATATCCTGTATCTGCTGTAACCCAGAGGTTCGCAGTCAAAGATAATGTGGCTGGAGGTTTCTTCCTTGTCGCCACACAATCTGCACACAATGGTCCCGTTATGGAGTCCCATTGTGTGCAGATGCTTCCGCAGGGGATAATGCCCGGTAATGAATCCGGTAACCCTCCGCAGTTGCATCCTGTTCAGCTCCAGTGCATCGAGAGATAGCGCGGTACTGCCATCGGTACTTTTTCCCAGTGATCACGGTGTTTAGCATTTGACTACTCATTGATCACCTGTTTATATGCAGTCCTTGGAATTCCTAAAATAGGCTCTGGGCCTATGAAGGGCATTCTGACTCCCTTCTTTGCTAAGGCAACACTCTTCTTTGTCAACGAGTCCAATTCTTACTCCGGTAGAGAACAACGCAGTGCCTTAAGGCGCTTCCGCGCGGAAAATCGTCTCTCGCAAGTTACTTGCGTTAAAGTTAAAATGCGCATGGTATGCAACGTTCTTTATGGTTTGATCTAAACTCGGGAGGCCACGAAGATGGTGGCAAACACCACCCAGAATCTATGGCCAGTCCGATATTGGATATAACGTAATCTAAAATCATACTTATATTACCTAGCTATAGTCTAACATCTATACAACTAACCCTAATTCCATATTAGCGCCATTTTTGATACTTATTCAACTGCAAACCAACGCCTTTAGATGGACACTTTTGTAATTAAAATCCTCTATGAGATAACTCTCCTTTATTTCGTTACTCCATAGTATCAACTCTTGAGGTGGTATGTATGTTTATAATATACACATACTTGTGTATATGATACTGCTTTGTTGCGTGAGTGTGTGTGGTGTATGTTAAGAGTTCTATGCAAATAGCCTTGATAAGAATGCAGTTCAACAGGCTTTCAATCCATTCAAGTGAAGAATATTTCGTTAATGAAATACACATAAAAAACGTTGTATATGACTTACACAAGAGTTTATTTTAAATATAAATTAAGGGTGTATTCGTTTTGGGCTCTTACATACTTTCAGCGCCATCAAGCGTTCTCTTTAGTGTTAATCTTGACGCTGTGTATGCTGACAAATCGGGCTAATCGTTGAGTTCCACGATAGCCACCACACTTACAGACATTGAGCGCCAAATCGTTTTAACTTCCAAATTGCCCGTTTAGGCCATTTTGGTTTGATTTTAGAAGCTTTTGAAGTTACTCAAACAAACATTCTATTGCTTGAAAAACAGCTAAACTATTTTCATTCGACATATTGAATATTGTTGTCATTGACGATTACGTGTACACTCCTGTTCATAAAAATTGAACCAGTTGAAACATTCTATATGTTACTGTATGAATATTATACACATATTTAATAATATATACGTATAGAATGTGCCATACTGGTTCAATTTTTATGAACGGGAGTGTACTTATAATTCCAAAGCAAACGGCATTTTCAAGAGTAACGTAAGTGTTCTTGAGCCAAAATAATCGCCAATAAATTGCACTTATAAGCTTGAATACACTCCTAGAAACCTCCGTACAGACTCCTCCCGACTTTATTCGATACTATTATAGGAATACCCTCTTGCCCAAGTCTGATAGGTTGCAAAGAAGTATATAATTGAGAAATATGTTTGCTAAAGAGACGCGAACTAGTGAGAGAAATTACAATTTAATGTTGTGATATCACCACTACCATAGAGATTTAGTTAGAAAATGACAATATTTATTCGGAATTTAATTTGCGATAAGCTTCATAGTTTTTAATATATATTTGTATCACCTCTCGGGTATCACATGCATAGTTTGCACGTTTTTTTCAAATCCCACGCTTGCCAGTCTTTCCTTCCTGTATTTCCTTCTATTTCACACCTCTAAATCTATCTACATCACACGTTTTGTATATAGCTTGTAACACTTCTATGGATACACAGGTTTGTATCGTACGTGTACGTGTGTGTATTTATTATTCTCTTTCCTTGTCTTCAATAATATTTATTTACCACACACAACATAAAATAAAATTCACATGTTATGTAGCGTGTGTTTCTCGTTGTTTTATATATAATTTGTTTACTATGTTTTTTGTTGTATATATATATATATACATATATACACTACGTAAATTAAAATAGACCCAATCTGGAAACAATGTATCTATCGCTGTCCATATGCAGTGCACCATGATACAGTGCACTCTGTTTCACCCAAACTCACAGACATTTGTAGAGTACAGTTTCGTTGTAACAAAGCAGCCCATAAATATATACAGCTTGTTTTTTAAACTACACCCAATCTGGAAACAATGTATGTATCTATCGCTGTCCATATACAGCGCTCCATGATACGGTTCACTCTGTTACACCCAAACTCACAGACACTTGTTGAGTGCAGGTTCGGTATAACAAAGCAGTCCACATCATGTCTGACAGTGATGTACATATCAC
Organism: Nineta flava; assembly: GCA_963920215.1. Classification (NCBI taxonomy): domain Eukaryota; kingdom Metazoa; phylum Arthropoda; class Insecta; order Neuroptera; family Chrysopidae; genus Nineta; species Nineta flava. The sequence goes on from OY986044.1 coordinate 46,655,969, forward strand.
TGCCTGTATATATATTACTGTCTGTGCACAGTGTACCATGATGTGGACTGCTTTGTTGTACCGAACCTGCCCTCTATAAATGTCTGTGAGTTTGGGTGTAACAGAGTTCACCGTATCATGGTGCGCTGTATATGGACAGTGATAGATACATACATTGTTTCCAGATTAGGTGTAGTTTAAAAAACAAGCTGTATATATTTATGTATACAGCTTGTATTTTAAAATACACCCTATCTGCAAACAATGTATAGTGCCTCTATCACTGTCTATGCACAGTATACTATGATACTCTACTACTCTAAGGGCAGACGTCCTCACCAAAGACTGATCTAATGACAAATGTCTGTGGTGAGAACGTATCAAACCCGCCTCCGATTTTAATGCAGAACAAAGAAAACCATATTATAGTACACTACATATAGACAGCGATAGATACACTATACATTATTTGCAGATTAGGTGTATTTTAATATACAATCAGTATGTATGTGCTATTTTAATTTTGGTTTCTATAGTATTTTTATTGGTATGTACCTAAACGTATGTTGTATGTTGTCTAGAAATAAAATGTCACGTGTAATTCATGAGGTGGGCATTTTAAATATACATATATATTATATACATATACACTCCCGTTCATAAAAATTGAACCAGTGAGTCACATTCTAAGCGTATATATTTCTAAATATATGAATAATATTACATACTTACATATTTATGAAAGAAATTTGAAAAAATTCTCGATGATTCCGTGTTTAAACTTCTTACATTCTACGAATTTTCTTAAAAAACAATAGTTCTCGCATAAGAAATCAATGAAAATATCTGTTATATTTTGCTCAGATCACGAAAAATATGCATTTAAAAAAATTTTTTTTCAGATTAAAGTTATCTTTTCCCCCTATAAAATACAAATCACCTACAAAAAATATAGGGTTCCATTTGAAAAAATGAAGTTGACCACCATTTAAACTAGAACCTATTCGCCTAAAAATAAACATGCGTTTGGAATTGATCGAGGCTTTCAAATGATCAAACTTTTGTTTGAAACAATTTTTTAATTTTTTTGCAAATGTCAAGTTAAAAAACACCCGGTATACTCACACCATATGTAAAACTGGCACGCTGTAAAAATAACGAAGTCATTTCATTACTGTATTTTCTTAAATAAGGAACAATTAATCGATTAACTATTAACAGTATTAAGTAGACAAAAAATTTAAACACTGCTAGGCAATGCAAGGCAATTTTGTTAAAAACTATGGCACCAACGTACCCTATAGCAACATGCATTCTGAAAATGAGTACTGTTTATATTGGTCAAATAGTTTTTTCGTTACTCCTGTGTCAATTCATCCTAGACTAAAACGCATTTATACACACACGAGCGAAGGTCATTTTACACGTTTCTGTGCATACTTTGTAGGTCGTATTTGCACTTGGTCTTGTAGGTGTGGTTTATATAAATGTATGTGTGAATTTTGTACTATAGGCCACAAAAGTAGCGGCCAGTTTTCACAATTTTTTTCGTTGATTGGTACCTAATTCATTTTTTTGTGTGGAAATATTCCGAATAAAAGTTGTTAGTCTATTTGTAACTTTCGTCTGAAGCATTTTTTCGAAAACCGAATAAATAAGACACGAATCAATTATAAAATTTTGAAAAATCAGCGCTATTTTTGTGGCTTATAATACCTATCTAGCAACTATATCATAAATTTTTCACAAAAACAAATATTAATAAAATGTTTTTAATTCAAAACTAGGCCATTTGTATATATATTTGTGCTAGGTCATTTTATTTCCATTTTATGAATTTTCACAGTTTCGATAAACTAAAAAAATGGAAAATTTCAACATTAATTACTTATATTTAATTTCGAGTACGTGACCGATTCAAATTAATATAAATAGTTTTTCATTGAAATAATTTTAGTATGTTAAGACCGTAAGTAATTTTTGGAATCAAGTAAACCCAGTTGCAACAATCTTCCTCCTTTTTTGTTTTAAATGGATACAATTCGTTTCGTTGAAATAATTTCTATTCAATTTTAAACAACTTTGTGTATAAAAGTTTTAGTTATTTTTTCCGGAAAAATTTTTGGTCGAAACATTTCTTCAAAATCCGAGTGTATCAATTTTACTCGCAAAATCATTTTTTATTGGTTTTATTTGGCGCAAAATCATAAATAGAGAATTGATAAAAATGTTATACAGCCCGACGAAAGGGAAGAGAAAGGTAAAAAAATGCGTTAATTTATCATGATGTATTTTATTGACTAAAATAATTAATTTAATTTTCCCATATTTACCAACGCCTCCGCCAAAGAGATATTACTCATATGGTTGGCTTTTAGGTTATACTAACGAAAGTGACTAGCGTTTACTGAATTAGATATTTAGGTTGTGTAAATTGGCAACTTTTTTTTTCAATTGCATAGATATTTTAATTGTTTTTGTATACTTAGCGTATATCACTCATATAGTTGCTTTTTAGGTTATGTTATACTAACGTAGGTGAATAAATGCAAAACATTTAGATTAATTCTATATTCCAATTTTATCAAATATTTCAGAAAAGTGGGTTTACGAGTGAATTAGTTTTAAGAACATGATGACTATTTACATATATTAACTGATATTGTAAACTTAGCGTCTATACATCCATTACAAAAAAAAAAAAATTTACGCATTTTCACGCACACCCTATATACAATACACACATCACAAAACATACCTACGGGTATAAAATATTAATTTATAGTGAAGAATATTACTCACATGATCTTAATCTATTAATAAATTTAAAAAAAAAAGAATTTTTATTATAAAAGGACACATGATAAAAATCACGTGCTATTTGGTAAGTAAATAACTAGTGAGGCAACTTATATCCCCGGCTCTCTTCCACATCATCAAAACGAACCAACCACCATACTTACTTCTATGATTGTGTTGCACTGTTATTATGTATTGTGTAAAGAACTCAGTACATATCAGTCAGGAGTCAGTCAATAGATCAGTTGAATAATCTAATTGCCTTGTATATATACACTGCACGGCAAAAAAAGTGACGCACTTTGAAAAAGTCATTTAACATATATTCTTTGGAATCTTTTTGTTGATATGGGTGTAAAAACAAGTGAAAATAACAACTAACTGAGTTAATTGCTTAAATAACCAGTATATACTGAAAAAAATTCTAACAAAAGTTGTGTTTTTAAAAAAACGACATTTTTTGCCTTTAAATTTTTGTTCTATCTCTTACGGTTTCAAAGGTAGACAGTTTAGCCCATTTTGCCCTAACATGGTCCGATTTGGCCCATTCAGAAACTTGACCTTACTTTTTAGCGCTAGAATACACACACACACAAAACTTTAGTTCGTTATCTCTTTTCGTTTTGGAGTATTCACAGACAGACGGATATGCGGAAATGGCTTAATTTGGCTATTTTATGAACACCTGTGCCAATCATTTATGTCTGCGATCAATGTTTTCAAGCGTTACAAAGTCGGAACTAAACTTAATATACGCTTGTATATTTACATATACCGGGTATAAAAAGACAAATTTGCATAATTTATAATTTTGAAAAAGCATTTTATTTTGAGGTTTTTAGAAGGAAGGAAACATTTAACAGTGGATATTACCTCCTCTTGCACTAATGACTTCTGGAAGCTTTCCAGGCATACTTTTAATTAAGTTCATCTTCACATCTCGGGTGATTACTTCCCATTTCTGCACTAAAGCTGTTATGAGCTCCTGTAAGCTATCAGGAGAGTTAATTCTATTTTATACATTTTATTTATGTAAACAAGTCAGTGATAGAGTAAGAATATGTAATGTAAATACATGTTAAGTGTTATATCTCACTTTTGCGTATAAAAATAAAATAAAATGTTGTATCTGTCAAAAACATTTACAAGAATAATCAAAATTGTGAGAGACTGATTCGGTTCAATTTTATTGAACGGTAGTGTACATCATCTTTTTTTTAAATAAAGATATTTGACACCCATATCAACAAAAAACATACATAAATTTATAAAAATGTTGTTGATATACAAAAAAAATACCAAAGATAATTTAAATGAATTTTTCAAAGTGAGTCACTTTTTTTGATGTCAGTGTATATTAATGCTTTCGTACTTGGTTTGTTGCACATTTTGTTGTTGTTGTTGAATGTGGAGAGTATAATAATTCACTCATTAAATAGCCTTGGAAGGTACTTTGACATAGTTTTTATAAATATATTGCATATATAATATATATAAAGTATATTCTAAATAATTGAAATTATTTAAGAAAAATAAATTAATTTTCTTTTATCTAAGTGGTCATTTTTTTGTGACTTCTTGGTGCTATCAATTTTACAACCCGATATTTTGCTCCGTTTGTAAAAAAATAAATAAATCCTTCAGTCTCCGCAGGGATAGGTTATATTTGAAATGGATCCATTTTAAATAGGTATTTAAAATGTGAATGAAAATTTTCACAAAAAAAACATTTCTATTTTACCACGAATACAAATTTCGGTACAAATTTTGAAATAGATTTTAAACTGACATCCCGATAGCTGACATCCCAATGCAAGGATCGGGTGTTTCTTTTAATATTGACATAGATGGGATTCGATAGAAAGAAATCAAAAATACTTGCTGGAGTAGAAATTTGGTGGGAGTGTTGATCAATTATTATAGTAGTGGAAGCGAGGCGAAATAACATTATGTTTTTTAGTCATAAAAAATAAATGTTTAATTTGTCACGATTTTAAAACGGACCAAAAAGTATAAAATAATTGCTCCTAGCCCCATACAGATTTATAACCCCATGAAGATTCCTAACCCCATGCAGATAGTCCTGAAAATTTGTGACTATGAATTTTTAATAGCAATTTTAAGTTTTAAGAATCCAATTTTCCAGAAACCTATTTGGAATTTTGCAAATCATTTTAAATATATTTTGCAATAGACAGTCCTATAAACCATTTACATTAAGAATTTTAAATTTATTTTAAAGAAAATTTAACCATTTCCATTTTAAATGTGTTCAGCAAGGCAGTCTACCCATCCCTGTCAAACTGCTTATGGCGCAATTATCATTGAACTCTCAATAAGTGTTTTGGTAAAAACATTACGCATTACTTTTATCGATACAGAGATTTAGAGCATAGGTGGGCAGGGTTTGACCGCACTCGGCTCTGAGTGAGAGGTAGGAAGAGAGGTAGAGTAAATACAGGGTATACTATCAATTATTATTATTTTCTTTTTATAATTAAAACATTTTCTGAAAAAAATATAATAATACCAGCTCTTTTTTATAGTCACTATTATACAAAGTAAATAATACATTGAATACATACTCTGGAATTTTGGGCTGGTAATTTGGGGCATAAAATGTACTTTTTTAATATATTTGTGTATGAATGAACAATTATTTACCTGATTTAATTATGATTTTTTAGTAGGGGGTATAGTGTCATGGGAATTTGATGACACTAGATACAATAAACATGCCAATGATAAGGCTGGGGAGGGGGGATAATTTGTTACTGATTTCCTAATGGTTAAATTTTACATATAGTGAGAATTTGGGTTTCTTCTAAATTGATTGAATAAATTATTGGGCAATAATCGGTAGGCAACCTGTATTGAAACATCGTTCCGTCTTACTTCTAGAGCTATTCATCACATAGCACAGTAGTGCGTTGGGAAAAGTTTAAGCATAGACGTTTATCTACTATGTTTACAGGACACTAATGGACACTACTTTTGTGATCATGTGTACAAACTATTTATTGCAAATATATTAAATAACATGCCCAAAAATTTTGAACAAAATATGGCATTTCATTTTAGAAATTGACAATTGCTCACATTGTACATTCTAGGAATATTTTCACGAAGTTTTTTCTAAAAATTCGCTGAAACACAATATTCATAAGATTAGTCTCTTTGTTAACGTTTCATGGAAAATAATAGCGTCTCACACATAGCGTCTCACAAAATTCAATTTCCATAAGAGATTAGTGTGAAGTTCCTTGCTGTTGTTTTCTTACATAAAAAAAAAAACGCATTCTTCAAGTTTATTGACGCTGTTTCATGCGAAAAATTGATCACATACATCATCATTATTTAATTCTTATCAATAAAGAAAATAATTTTTTGTTGATAACATGTTTAGATCAATAAACAACGTCTAGATGTATTTTTAGCTTAACCTGTTTTTCTTTTTTTTTTTAATAAAATAAAATTCACGTGCGATATTAAAAATATTTTAGAATGTCCTTGTATTTTAAAATTATAACTGCAGTCACAGTCAGTGAGTGCTGTGACGTCTGGATATTAGAATTGTGGTGTGTAGGGTCACGTTGCACGAATTTATTTTAACAATTCGCAGCATATGGATTAAACGCTTTTGTTTACATTGTAAACAAAATGATATTATCATTACTGGCAATATATTTATTTCATTTTGTGCTATATATTTTAGCTAAGCTCATGTTTTGTTTTTTTTAAAATAGATTTCGTTGTAGGTTTTTGTAAATTGTTAAGTTTTTTTCATTCATAAAGCTTTTAAGGTTGATCGGACAGTACCCAGCAAATCATAATAAACAGAAACACTTTTTTTAATAGAAATTAAAAATTTTAATCTGTAAATTAATTATTTAAATTTAGATAGCATCTAACATCACTATTAATCGGATTTATGTAAATATTTAATTACTAAAAATAATAAATAACCTGGTCTAAGATCCGGCATTAGAAAAATCTACCCTCATCTGTTAATTGAATGAAATAATGTTTAAAAGGTAGATAACAATATTATTAATGTATGAGTGCAATGTCTGCCACCGTAGTCCTGCTGGCTATTAACATTAATTAATTAATTAATATGATATAGTGTCTTTGTTTGTTGCTCGAACAAATATAATTGCCTTTCTCTCTGAGTAGAGCACATTTTTTGAAAATTTTATTTAAGAATTCAAAGATTATTTAAGAATTTTGGTAAAGTCAAAAATTTCACTTTTAATGTTGCTTTTCAGCCTTGAAAACGGCCGTTGTTGCTTATGTTCAAATATTAAATTGTTTATAATTCGGAAACGGTCATGTTTACGAAAAAATGAGATGAGTTTTTTTTTTATTTAAAATGACCCAAAACACTTACGGTCATTCTGGTTGTCAAAAGAAAACTTAGTATACAAAAATTGAACGTGAATATGCAAAAAAATCGAATGGGAAAAAATTTTGAAATTGGAAAAAATGCAATCCTATGAATTGGAAAAAATTTTGCAGTTTCAAACAGTAACAACGATTTCTCTTCATTACAATTCCAGTACTCGGAAGTCTTATTTATATATAAATATTGATCGCTGACCGAAAATCTTCGGAGGGCCGGATCCTGCCCACAGACCGTAGTTAGGCGTAGTTGGTTAGATAAAAAATCTTCTACATCATCCTCTGCACCCATATAATATAATTTTTTCAATATTGTTCCTGCAGCTCTTGTCATTGGGCTTAGATAAAATTATTTCAAAATTTTGCCCCCTTTTAAATTGACAATAACTACCAAAGCTGTATTAGCAACCCAATTTCGAAATATTTTCAATGTGACAATTTTTAACTTTGTTTTTACTGTGTGTACTAAGATAATCGATCTTATTATAATATATTAAATATTTTTCTAATAAATTTTTTTTTCATTTCAGTAGTAATTCAAATGATGAACATCCCCGGCTCAAAGATGAACCGAATAGTTTGTACCGATTTTGTGATGGGTACGTATAATTTTTGATAAATTTATTTCTAATTTAACTAAACTACCTTTTGCATTTTTTCGCTGTTTGTGGTTTATGTTTATATATATATATATATTTATTTATTTTTTTAAACTTCCAGTAATTTGAATTTTGCGACGGTTGCTTGCAGTGAAGACGATTCTGAATATGGAAATTTTCATAAAAAAAATAAAGTGTCAAGGGTAAGTCTTTTGGAAATTTTTTTTTGCTATAACATGTTTGGCATTAATATAGTTCTTAAAATTATTTCTTAAAAGCTTGCTGTAACATAATGGATTACTTGCCCCTTTTCACACGTTTAAGTTTTGATGAAAGCCTTCAAAATCGATTGTTTTATTGAGCATGCGCAGTATAATTTTTTTAATGGAAGTTTTCAGTTATATCAAAATAGAGATAATTTCTATTTTGATGCAAGTTTACATGTAACATAATGCAGTATTTGCGTATGTATGGTTCAACCACCCTGACATACCCTTCGGCTTACAAGTTTCATGGCCGCACTTTGGTGAACAACAATTATAAGCTTTTATATTAAGACCCCTATCAGAGATCTCAATATCAACTTTTTTGAATGCCATTGAAAACTTATCAAAACATACACGTGTAAAAAGGGCTTTTGATAATAAGCTAATACAAGTTAGTTTATACTTAAATATGTTTTCTTGGGCAATATGAATTCCTTGTTTTTAACTGTATGCCCCATACTAACTTTCTGTTTATATTAAGGTGAATACGGGTACATAAATTTTGGCAACATCAGAATATCCTGGGACGTTGCATTAAAAGCAAAAAAAATATATGTCGAACATATAAAGTTCACTGATTCTACAACTATTAACTCATCAACCAGGAATAGAACCTCGGACCTTTGGATTTCTAGCCTAGCGTCCTTACCGCTATAGTACCGGAAATGTGTTCCAAAAGAGGCATTTTTAGGGCTTATAGGGCTTGTAGGGCTGATAGCCTAGATGAAGACCTACTATTTTCCAACCACACATTTTTAACAAGACAATCAATTTGGCGCGTCGGAAATTAAAATCAATTAATTAGTTCACACGCAAAGTAATAAAAACTAGCTGGTCATTTCTTAACTAATTTAATAACTAATTATTAATGCAATTAGTAGATAGTGTTTCAAATAATTACTAAACGTATTTAAATATTAAGATGGTTTATTTATTACAAGAAAACGTTCTGAACAATATCCAAACGAAACATATCAACGTAAAAAAAAGATTGACGTTCGGACATATTTGATTATGTTTTTTTTTTTTAAATTTAATTTCCGACGTGCCAAATTGTTTGTGAATCGGTGATTGGAAAATAGTAGATCTTCATCTGGGCTATCAGCCCTTACAAGAATATGCAATTCGCAAATATTACGGAAAAGTGTCATGCAAATCTACCCATTTTCTGGCCTACTACACCAATGATGATTCTTACGTATGAGATGAAATTTTTTCATATCATTGACAGTATTACTTTGTTGTGAAATATCAACTTTTTGTTGGAATATCCAGACTTACTTAAGCTTTTATTATTCGTGTACAATATTGAAACGAACACAGCGTAATCGGATAAAGTAATTCAATAATAATCAATTGTTTAAGTATAATAACATTGTTTTCTAATTTTGATTATATAAATACAAAAGTATAATAAAATAATGCTTTTGAGAACAAATACACACGCGTCACACATGTCACGTCCCTATATACAACGAGAAGAAAAGAGGTTTGTGTGCTTTCAATTTTATTTGTACGTGACTATAGAAGAAAATTATATAAGAAAATTTATTGTGTTATGTAAATATTTTTGTTGATGATTGAAATTTTATACACTTGTACATTATATAACATATTTGGTGTATGTGTGTGTGTGTATCAGAGCAATTCTCAATAACGTGCGCCGCTATACACGATTTTTCAGTTCTCCCAAATTTCACATGAGCCAGATGTTCTTTGATTCGAATTTATGTTGGTCAAAGTCGTCGCGAAATCGGAATTCGAATCAAAGAACATCTGGCTCATGTGAAATTTGGGAGAACCGAAAAATCGTGTATAGCGGCGCACGTTATTGAGAACAACCACAAAATTTATAAACTATGACCGGAACGCGTACGGCGGCCCAGAACCCGTCTATCTTTCATATTTTAGGGTTCATTATCAAACCTTAAAAAGGAATGCGATATAAAATGGGAGAACGTCACCTGTCACCATCTCCTGGTCTATTATTACTTGTCGATTTGAAATGAGTTGATCCATATTTAATCATTATTCTCAGTCCCATGTAACAAATATGAAACCATATCCTTTTGTGTACACACTAAATTTCATGATTATACTACTAGTATTATAATCATTTACATATAGTAAGTTTAGTACTACTGGCCACAAAAGTAGCGCTGCTCATTTTTCACATTTTTTTTATAGTTAATTTGTATTTTTAACCCGACTTCAAAAAAGGAGGATGGTTCTCAATTCGTCTGTATTTTTTTTTTTTTTTTTTTTTTTTTATTTTTTTTTTTATGTTTGTTACCTCAGAACTCCGGCATTTATGAACCGATTTTGAATTTTTTTTTTTTGTTTTAAAGGGTTTGATTCCCGATTGGTCCCATTGTCACCAAATCGCATTCTGATGAGGGGATCTCCGGAAAATCGAGGAAAATCCTCATTTTATATGTGATAACCGATTTCTGCGAAATTTTTTTTTTTTTTGAAAAAGTATACTCATTCATAATGGGAAAATAAGAAAATTTTTTTAAAAACCGACTTCAAAAAAAATTTTTCCTTAAAAAAAAAACCGACCCCAAAAAAAAAAAATTTTACAAAAAAAAACCAAATTCCTTGTAAAGAAAACTGAAAATCTGTTATAAAAAAATGCATTAAAAATTTAAAAAAAAAAAAAAACGGGTAAAAAAAAAGTGTTATAAAAAAATTCACTAAAAATTAGTTGGTCGTTTAGTAGGTCTACCCATATTTAGACAAATAAAATCAGTTATAGAACTTCAAAGTCACTAAAAAGCGAGAAATAAAACTTATTTTGACAAAATGGAAACCCGACTTAACAAAAGAAGCACTAAAAAGTAAAAAAATAATTGCATATTCTTGTGCCAATTTTAGTTCACCAAAGCAAAAATTTTTAAATATATATGTACAATTATTGTTATTTTTGGAGGCGGTGTCCAAAAGTTATGTGAATTTATCTATGTTGACACCGCCTCCAAAAATAACAATAATTGTACATATATATTTAAAAATTTTTGCTTTGGTGAACTAAAATTGGCACAAGAATATGCAATTATTTTTTTACTTTTTAGTGCTTCTTTTGTTAAGTCGGGTTTCCATTTTGTCAAAATAAGTTTTATATTCATTCGGTTTTTGATAAAATGTTTCGAATAAACGATGTTCGTTTATTTATAATGAAGAAATTTTTATGCGAAAAATTGTTTTTCTTCAAACCGAATGAATATGGTACTAATCAATTATATAATTTGAAAACATGAGCGCTACTTTTGTGACCTACTGTTACTAGTATATTCATAACTAAAGTAATACCATAGTAAATAACACGTGATTAACTAACCAAATTCACATTTTATTAACTGTTGTTAATAAAATCATATAAGAGAGTTGTTATGGTTGTGTTGTATTTTATTTATAAATAATGTACACAATGAGCCAGGAACAACGTTTAATAATTTAAAAATACAATTTTTATACCCAGTATATTTGTAAATAGACAAGGTATATTAATATAAATAATATTAAAGAGAACTCTAGGATTTTTCGAAATAAATTTCGATTTTTGCCCCAATTTCCTAGATCAAAATTTTTTGTTTTTTATAAATAGGTATTTCGACTACAAAGTAGTCATCATCAGTATGAATTAGCTAATTGTAATTATTCTCCGAGGAAATGTTACTTGTTGCTAATTTGGTGACGGTCTGCACGAGCTAATTCATACTGATGATGATTACTTTGTAGTCGAAATACGTATTTATAAAATACAAAAAATTTTGATCTAGGAAATTGGGGCAAAAATCGAAATTTATTAAGGTATATTAAGTTTAGTTCCGACTTTGTAACGCTTGAAAATTTTGATCGCAGAAAATTGTTTTTGTTATTATAGGTGTTCATAAAATTACCTAATTAGTCCATTCCGCATGTCGGTCCGTTTGTTTGTCTGTCCGTGAAGCCGTTAACTCAAAAACGAAAAGAGATAACGAACTGAAAATTTGTGTGTGTGTTCTAGAGCAAAAAAGTAAGGTCAAGTTCGCTATCCGGGAAGTATACGATGAATCGGGAATCAGATTTTCCCCCGATAAACGAAAAATATAGTTAAAAAGAAGTTCGTAAAAACCTAAGTCCATTTTTAGACTAGTTATTTAACATTTCGAAGGATTTGGTCATAAAAGCTTTCTTATTAAAATTCTACGAATTCCCCAAAAAAGCGCTTAAACATACTTAGGCAAATAGTAAAATACATTTATACTGACAAAAGCACATTCAAAACATTTGTATTTCCAAATTTAAAAAAATGTAGTTTAAATTTTTACAAGTACATGTTTTTGCGTTCTTAAATTAATCGTGGGACCGATTTAAAGTGGTTCTACTTTTTTGTTTATAATGGATTAGTGTTTGTCGTGGCGAGATTAAGTTTGTTTGTTTCGCGACGAGAGGGAAAACAATTTTGCATACCCAGTATATCATAATACATATCAGGGTATATTAATTATTGTTCCGTTTTTGTAAAGGTTGAAAATATTGATCGCAGAAAAAAAATTTTGGTATAGGTGTTCATATAATGACCTAATTAGTCCATTTACGCAAATGTGTCTATCCGTCCGTCCGACAAGTAAGGACAAAGTAAGGACATATAGGCAAAATGGGCTAAGCTGCCTATCTTTGAAACCATATGAGATAGAACAAACATTTAAAGACAAAAAAGCTACTTTTTTTTAAAAATAAACAACTTGTGTAAGTAGCTTTTTTCATAAATTCAGTATATACTAGGTATTTGCGCAATTAATTTAGGTAGTTGTTATTTTCACTTGTTTGTATTGGCATTCGCCAATACAATGACCTGCATGAACCTACAAAATTTGAAACGAGACGTTTTATTCACGTCTTATGGCAATAGTTATTTAAAATGGTTTTGTAATATTTCTCATCATAATGAAAACAACATTTGGTTTCATTATTTACGTTAAATAAACAATATTCCATTATTTTGAAAACAATAGTTTCCTCTCATTATTGTGATTACTTTCATTATGTAAATACAACTCCGGTGTGTTGACATTGACAGAGTTTGTGGAAAGTAAATCACATGTAAATCACATGTTCACGGTTGTTATCGCCTTAGCTTTTCCAACAACACTTGGTAGTTTGCTGATATTAGCTCTCGTCTGGGACATGTTCCATTGTGTTATCAAACTATAATTGCCGGTATTAATGATCTAATCGTTTAAATAGTTTAAATAATGAGTAGATGCGACCACTATATAGATAGAGTTAAAACTGAACTGAACTCTGTTGACAGAGATAGTGTATAGATCAGTAATTAATTCAAGTCGCACCCTAAATTGACGTAAAACGCAAATTGTTTCTGGAATTTCAATAATGTTTATTTTTTGTTCAAGTGATAATCACTTTCAATCAACAAATATAGAAATTTGCATCAAACTTATAGTTTTTTTTACTTATAAAAAATGTCTACGAAGGATTACTTGCCAGGATTCGATGCCCCTTCACCCATCTTCTTCTACTTTTACTACATATATAGTTGGATGAACAGAATCCTAGCAAATATGCTGTGTGGTTCAGAGAACTGATTAATTCGGTTTGCCGTTTTATCGCGTAGTTGAATGAATTGCCTTTACTTTCAATTTACCCAATTTTGACTATGTATAAATATTCAGTTGTTATAGAAGGAGATGACCTTTCCTAAGTATTTCAACTGGTCTACAATGCAGCTTAAGTATTCATTGACATGGACTTGCATTCGATATGACCTTTGATATGCTAATATTCATTTGGAGGCCAACCTTGTTAGATAGATAGATAGATATATCTCAGGGTATAAAAAAATGTATTGCACTTCGGCCTTATCAGACTTCAGTCTTCTTCGACTTCAGTCTGAACAGATTCGTTTCTCTCATATCTTGGCAATGGCCAGGAGTTTACTTATGAAGTTTTCCTGTTTGTTGATCTATTCGGGGTGAGTTGCAATATCTGGTATCTGCTATAACCGAGAAATTCACAGTTAAAAAAGATGTGGCTAAATATTTCTTTCTCCTCGCCGTACAGTCTGCACATAATGGATCCATTAGTAACCTTCCGAAGTTGAATCCTGTTCAGGTTGAGTGCATCGAGAAATTGCCTCTTGGATGCATTCCGAAACAGAATTTTCCCGATTTTTTTGTTGCGGTATATTTTCCCAGTGATCACGGTATTTAACGGTATGTGTTACTAGCAATATTTAAATTTGTCAGTAGGTCTTGTAATTGTTGTGAAGTTTCTAGGGAAACAGAGAGTCTGGCTCCGACAATTTTGATACCGATGGGTTTTTGTTGAAGGTAAAATTAATTACTTTTACAACATTTATTTTTTGCAAATCCACGTTTTATTAGCGAATTTCCTGAAAAGAAAGAGCTATTGGTCCCGTACCGAAGTCAATTTCGCAAAAATTTCTTCAAATGTCCATCGATCCAACCTAGTAGATGTCAAAAATCACCATCTGTAAAATTTGTATATATATATCTATAGACATATATATATATATATATATATATATATATATATATATATATATATATATATATATATATATGTATCTGTAATCACTCTAGCGGTCACAGTTTTCATTCTATCGGAATGAAATTTGGTATTTGAGGCGCTTTTGGTATTCAAAAGGTCAAGTTCGTTAATGGGTAAAATCGGACAAGGGGAAAGGGGGGTTTAGAGGGAGGGGGAAACACAAAATTTGACATATCTCCCTTAATATTCGAATAATCGAAAAATTTATAAGAAGTAAAGTTTTAGGTATTAAATTTTACTGTAGATTTGTTTTCTATCATTTTTTATGTTACACTGATATTTACAGAAATATTGACGGTTTAAGATTGAAAACTAAATTCCTTAATATCACTGTACACATTAGAGTTTGAGCAAAAATGATGAGGTGATGAATTGTAGCAAATTTGATTTTCTACAACTTTATACCTTACGCGTTTTTCGATTGTTCTAATATTAAGAGAGATATTTTGTGTTTTCTTCTTTCTTTATGCTCCCCCCCCCCCCCCGCCATTCCCCTCGACGTATGTCATTTATTAATAAAATTGGACTTATAAATACTAAAATCATATACGATATTTTATTTTGATCAGACTAAAATTGTGAACACTAGAGAGTGATTTTTGTATTCTAAGGAAATTCGCTAAGTTGAAGCAGCTCCTGCGTAACGAATTTTATTTAATAAGATTGCTGACATGTTTCGGGTTTTATCCCATTGTCGAAACTGTTTCCCAGTTTTGACAATGGGATAAAACCGAAACATGTCAGCAATCTTATTAAATAAAACGTGGATTTGCAAAAAATAAATGTTGTAAAAGTAATTAATTTTACCTTTAACAAAAACCGATCATTATGGACTTCCACAAATTGAAGCTCTCAACAATCAATCATTTAAGTTTAACTCGGAAAAAAATATAATACTGTATTGAATAGTTTTAGAGAAGAAATGGGGTCTCCTTAATTGACACAATTGATATAATTATTATTAGATATAAATGGAAATTATCAGGAAAATTAATTAGGAACTAAAAACGAATGTTTTATATTCGATGAAAACGTTCGATTGCATGCGTATTATTGTTGTTATATTTCTATACACATAATAATATAAATAAAGATTATTTCTATTGATATATTTAATCACATTGACAAATACGTGAATTGTTGGTTAACGCTTCCTTAGGCTGTGTGAAGTATAAACGTGATATATTCGTCTATTTTTAGTTTCACATTATTTTTCTCATAGTTAGCTTTATATAAAATATAAAATTATATAAATAATAATTAAATATGATACTACTGTCTCTAAACAAAGTACATATATGTATGTATATACAAGGTGTTCTGAAATTCATTCAAGAAAACTATACCACGGTGTAGAGCTGCTAAAAAAAAACAAAAAAGTTTAATAAAGTTTTTCGATTTGACGCATTTTTTAAGATATAATCAATTAAACATTGATAAATTCTACCAATCACAGAGCGCATAGTGTAAGGAGGCGGCGCCACAGTAGTGGAGTAGGGCGCATTACCTTTTAAAGACTCGCAGACGGAAAGAGAAGAATAGAGCATGCTAAAGTAGCGACAATCAGAGTTCTCAATAAGTTTAGCGACAAAAATGCCAAAACCAAATAATAATAGTACTTTAGTGTTTACACTTGATAACTGTGTCGATCAAACCTTTTAAAATTTGCAATTCCCAATCGCACATCACCACATTGGCCAAAGGGGTAATGTTAGCCTACTAAATATGTTTTTTACACTATGCGCTATGTGATTGGTTGAATTTATTAATGTTTAATTGATTATATCTCAAAAACTAAGCGTCAAATCGAAAAACTTTATTAAAAAACTTTTTTGTTTGTTTTTTGCATCTCTACACACCGTGGTATAAATTTCTTGAATGAATTTCAGGAACACCTTGTATGTATAATACTTGCAAATAATTATTATTATTCTGAAAAAAAACGTTGCAAATTATTGTGAAAAAACGTTGCAAATGGATTCCATGCACGTTTATGATTTCTGTTTACCTATATCATTTTCCGTAGAGTTTTTTTTAAAGCCATTTGTCATCATTATAATTTTATCGTACAATGCGTATAGTGCGACATGGACGAAATTCGAAAATGATGTATGTATTTACATCATCGTGGCCTTTGACGAATCCATTTGGATTTCGAAAAAAAATGTTTCAAATAAATGTTGTTCGATATACAAATATTATCAACTTTTATCACCAGAGTTTTTTCGAAAATTGCACATAGAGGCTATCTATTAACCACTTAACTCTTACCTGTAAAAACACCCCCCACCTCTTCACTATAACACTCCGTCCTACCTTTTTTGGTGATGGCTATTTTAATCAATTTTTAATCAGTTTAAATAAAATAGTCGAATGATAACAAATAAATAATAACAGCTTTTTTTTATTGATTAAATTTGTTTAATCGGTTATTGACGTTTGAGTCGCTGATATTCATGTATCAGCCTAACGCTCCTTATGTGTCAGACTGTCCTTTCCTCACTCCAACCTTTTGTAACCCACTAACGTGTTATTTGTATAAAGAAATATTTATCAGTCAAACACGTTTCGTCCGACTTGAAAACACGTCAGATATATATTGTCCGTTTCTTTATTAATTTCTTTAGATATTATCTGAGGAAGCCGAAGCTTGGAAAGTAGGCCTTTCTAGACACCTAAGGAACCCGTCGCCTCAACCTCGCCTATCCTCTA
The DNA here is from genome assembly GCA_963920215.1 of Nineta flava. Classification (NCBI taxonomy): domain Eukaryota; kingdom Metazoa; phylum Arthropoda; class Insecta; order Neuroptera; family Chrysopidae; genus Nineta; species Nineta flava. The sequence goes on from OY986044.1 coordinate 46,673,301, forward strand.
CCACGCCAGGTTCGTTTCCTCTCATCCTGTGTTCGTTGTCGAACCTTTCTTTGCGAATGAAACGATAGAGCCCCAATTTAGTTGTTTTACCTCAGATTCCCTCAATTCGGTTGAGCCCAAGGCTAGGTACCTCATTCTGGCTCTGAAAGGACATTCTGTCATTAGGTGGAAGGGAGTATTCCAATTTGGAGTAGATACCAAACATGCAATAACAATATCAAACATGCTGTGTCATGCTGGATACGGAACGGGTCGTGTGTGAAACAGGAATTGTCCAGCTAGAGTGCCTATAGACTACCGGGCCTACTATGGTGAATTTACTCTATTTTAGAACGTGATGAAAATGGGTCGCAACGGAAAATGCGACGGTCTAAAGAGCTGAGTGAACTTCGACGAAAGACGAAACGCTTACACTTCCGCGAACTGCAGTCAAAAATGACATGTGCGGTTTGTTTTGATCTTTGAACGAAAGCGTCAACTAAAATTATATAAATAATAATTAAATATGATACTCTTATAAAGTATATTATATAAAAACGTGCAGAGTATTCTGAAAAAAAAGGTTGCAAATTATTGTAAATGGACTCTCGGCACGTTTATTATTTCTGTTTACCCATAATTTCCCTCACATGTTTCTGTCAAAGCCATTTGTCATCACAATCGATTTTTTAAAACGCGTACAGTACAATGACCCATGGACAAAAATCGAAAAATGGCATTATTGATCTAAATTGATGTTCAATTGTAGACATAAAGCGATGATCGATACAATGTGCACAAAAGTTGCGAGCTTGACGAATCACGTCCTAAAGTTCGAGTATGATAAAAACATTGGTACTTGCAATCTTTTGGCGCAATGAAATTTTAATTCTGATCCTAAAAACACATGCGCATGCATGATACAACTTTTTGAGTTGGGACTTAAATAGCTACAATGGATATCGACCGAGTTACAAACGCCTCAAGTATGTAAAATTGGCTTCTTCAGAATTATCTCCTAATTCTCGGGAAATCGATTTCGTCGTGGCTTGACGATACCAAAAATTAAATATCGCTTCGAATTTATCTGTGTCTCGTCTGTGTCACGCATATACATATCTAGGACTCTTTATTCTCTCTCAAGGTCAAATAATCTTAAATGACAATTCGAATAAAAAATGTTTAATTAACTAGGAAAATGTTTTATTTTTAGTAGATATAAGTCAACTCTGGCGGCACCTTGATCTTGATAAAAATGAAAAGTATACCGATTAACATCAATTAATATTCTTAACTTATATAAGTTATTGATGAAACTCATTAAAAAATCAACTTATATAGGGTGTCGCATAAGTAACGTTATGATTTATTTAATGATTTGTACATCATTTGGTTTTAACTCGTGAACCAATTGAATCGTATATGGGAAAAGGTGTAACGTATGTAAAATTATTTGCAAAGACCTCCTGGACATCACCAACTGCTGGGAACGTCACCTGGTGGAAGTTTTGGGGTTTTCCTCAACACTTGCTTGCACCCGAGCAATGTTCACATCATTTCGAACTGCACGAGGTCTTTCAGCACGCGGTAGATAACAGACAGCCCCATGTTGCTGAAAACGCTGAACCAAACGGTAAATTGTCGGAATATGAAAGAAATTTCGATATGATCTTTGTGTCTGAATAATCGAATGCTGACTTTCAAAATGAAACTTTGGTTCTTTGTTATGTGATGAATCTTTCCATCATAAATTTCCCAAGTTTTTCAAAGTTAATTCTGAAAAAAACAATTTACTTATGCGTCACCCTATACATGTTTGATATATCAAATTTTTGTATTACCGAATTGTAGGTTTTAAAATGGCATACAGAAACATTGTATTAATTATTTTCCAATTAAATTCATGTATCCGTACGAAGACGAGCGGAACTGGTGTTTAATAAAATAATACACTTAAAAAAGTGGATATGTGTACTTATGTACGCACGTAAGAAGTTAAACTTCTTTTGAAATAATTTATTAAAGTAATATTAAATGCGGTCAACACTACTGTTAAGACACAAAAGTTTAATAAAATGATATAGTAGTGAAAAACTACAATAGAAAAATTATATATTGTATCTAAAAAAAAATGATTCTACATTTTATCATGGTAGAATAGTACCAGCGTCACTTCTTCCATTAAAAATAGAGTTTGAAAGACTGACATTAGAATCAGAATTAGTGAAATTTATCAAGACCAGGCCAGGTTTATCAATATTTACATTTAATATACGAAGTTTACGAGCCCATACAAATAATATCATTGATAATGTGGCTCGTAATTCTGATATTCTTCTTTTATCAGAAACATGGAGTATTAATGTAACAGCTAGCGGTGTTGCTATTTACCAATATAATAACGATCATTCATCTTCCGTTCTATAATGTATAATATTGTCTTGTATTTCAATATTCAATAATCATAGCACACGCAAAATTTTTGTCCAACGAAGAGTAGGGTTACTTATGTGACAGACTTACATGTGGTCTGTTTCGATAAGCATCTAAACTATGTATATATAAATTTATCCTTTCTAATGTATGACACAGATAGATCAGAATATAAAACTGTGTAACATCGATCGAGCGAGTGCTACATCAATCGAATGTTATATCAGCGATTCGTTACATGCTGAAAATACACTCTGATCGGATTCTCAAAACGCGCCTAAAGAAGTATAACTTTAAAAATCATGTATTATCTACGGTATGTTAACCACCTAGCATCTTAAGTTTTTTTGTATTGCCATATACTTCGAAGAATGCCATATTCTTGTCGAACAATGTAGTTAATCAAATATTTTAGACCGGACGAACGAAGAACATCGGATATTCAAGAAAATTACGTATACGTGTTTATGAATAAGGACGTTCAGTTGCTACGCTGAAGTCAAATGAGTACTATCTTTAATAAAATTTATTTAGGATTTTAAAAAAGTTGTAAAGTATGTCAATAATCTTACAACGATTTATAACCTTTTTTTATTTGTCCTAAATATTTTAAAAGTATTTATTGGAAAATACCAGGAAATTGTAAATTAGAAATTAATTTGACTTAATGTGACAGATCTGACAGTAAACTATGTTTTATATTTGTGTGTATGTGTATATTATTTTAGTGTGTGTGGTCGCCAGTTTTCAAAATATGGTGGCAAAAACAAATCTAACAAAAAAGTTTTAATGTTATTAAATAATTAATTCAAATGTTCGTCAACACCATTTTTTTAATGTAATTATATAAACTGCATACATCAAAGAATATTTATAAACATTATTCATGATGGTGTCTACTTTAATAATATAGTTATTCTAATTTTAAGTACAAAAAAAAGTCTGTTCTCCATAAGACGCTGTGTTCAAAGTTTGATTTTTAATCGATAATTACTCTTTGAAATGATCGTCAACAGGTGTTAAATTTTTGAGGGAGGATAACTATTGAATTGAGCTACTCAATTCACTAAAAAAAAATTTGTATCTACTATCAAGCTTCATGGATGAACGTCCTTAAGTGTTAAATATAACAAAAAAAATCACTTTCTGACGTGAAATGACAATTCAATGTTAATGGTCACTGATTGATGACTAATAATTATATGAATACCTACGGTAACAAATGTTATATATTAGTATTAATTAATTATAATATATATTAACCGTTAGCTATTCATTAAAATTTATTAAAAGCTATGAGCTGTAAAATGAATAAAATAAATGTTTAATATATATTTTTTTAACATTTGATATCGGTATATATATATATATATTTTTTTTTTAAATAAAATATATTTTATTGAATGTGAAATGTGTTCACATACATCAAAGATTAATATTATGGTCGCGCGTATTTTCAATTATAAACCACGTGACTGTTTTTATTAATTATCTTTTTTTGTAAATTTATTTATTATTTGTATTTTTTTTAAATGATTAATCACATGTATAGAGTGTGGTAAAAAATCTAGCAGTATTATTTTGACACCAATACTTGATGAACAGTAAACAAAAATTGGGTAAATTGAAAGAATTGCTACAATTCTGTTCATTCAACTATACTGTGTGTGTTGGCAAGCTTTTCCAATAGAGAATCAATGTTAAATATTATTTATTACTGGCTGTCCGTCTGGTTACTATATGAAGTCAGTCAGTACACATGTAATAAGAGTCATCACATATACAGTCATCAACTATACACATGTATGTGTATGGTTGTTTGTTTGTCATTTAAGAGTGGGGATTTTGTGATTCACATACTAAAGTTAAGAATTCAATGAACATATTTAACCATTACATGCGTACTGACTGACTTTATACAGTAACTACACGGACAGCTTGTAATAAATAATATTTAATATTGATTCTCTATTGGAAAAGCTTGCCAACACAATCTGTATAGTTGAAAGAATTATTCTAAGTTTGACGCAAATTGCAAACCAAAGCACTTTTGGGTGCTACTTGAATTAGTCACTGATTTCTATACAATTTCTTTCTACAGGTTAGAATTCAGTTTCAGTATTAGCTCTGACTAAATGATGTTTGCATGCATATACACCTATGCCAATGGATCATGACATTGGCGAGATTTGTCGAAAATTTTGATATTATTTAATACTGATTAGGAATAGTTTGATAATATTTGAACTTTTTATTTATTTTTTTAAGTATAAACACAATTATTTGGTTCGATACCTGGTAATTCGCCATGTAGTTGAGATTGTAAAAGGTTTTTGTTACTTGTAACTGGGAATTAGTACCGCGGCAAGAGCTCGGGAAGGTACTGCTTCAGAGTGCAACCAAGAGGCTATCTCTCGATGCACTGAAGCTGAACAGAATACAACGGCGGAGGGTTACCGGATTTATTACCGGGCATTATCCCCTGCAGAAGCATCTGCATACAATGGGACTCTATAATCTGCACATAATGGACTCTATAACGTCCATTATGTGCAGATTGTGTGGCGATGAGGAAGAAACATCCAGTCACATTATCTTTGACTGCGAACCTCTAGGTTACAGCAGATACAGGGTACATCTCACCCCGAATATATGAACCTTCAGGAAGACCTGATAAGCAAGCTCCAGGCTATTGCCAAAATATGGGAGAAGCGAGTTTCGTCGGACTGAAGTAGAAGGGGGAGCACAATGGACCATAAGGTCGAAGTGCTATACTTTTTAGACCCCAAGATGTATCTATCTATTTATCTATCTATCCTAAGAAAGTTTGGGCTTTATTAAGAGTATTAAGTTTAAAATTTTTTGTTAGTTAATTTCAATAAACTTTCGCTTTAATAGTATGTTTTACAAATTAAAGGTAAGATTAATTAAAGTAAGTTTTTTACATTCCATGCAAACAAAAACAATTTCTTAGTTCATTTACCAAATTTAGTGTCTTTTGTTACCAAAGTTCTATCAGTCCAAGTAGCCGAGCGGTCTAAGGCATTATGACTACGCAGTATGTCGTTATGTCTGCGCAGAATGTCTATGCTCGAGAAGGTTTTCTGCAGTTTCTTTCACGAACTCCAGATGAATATCGGCATAGTCCCTATCATAGTCGGCTGCAGCCGCATATCCTATCAATTCCTAGTCTATACACAAAAATTCCTTCCACTCCACTCAAATCCTTAGGCATCACAATAGATCTTATGGCCGAAGTGTAGCCCGTCCAAGGTAGCCTCTACAATCTATCTATCCACCTCAGTAACTAACAACAAACATATTCTGACATAATTTATTAGAAAAATAAAGTTTGATTTGAATTCCAAATTGTGTCTATTTTCCTTTTATAGAAATAGATTTCAGTTACTGGAATCATCATTTCTCTTCAACTCTAACATTGTCTTTTTCAAATGAGATAAACGTCAATTTTATTTGTCAGAATAGCGTAGGTTAGTTGTTATTTTCACTTGTTTTTATTTCATTTACGGTTATAAGTTTCTTATCGCTAAGGTGAAAAAAATAACTATAAATAATAATCAATTATGATTATATAATCAATAATATTAATTTTTAAGTATCATACTGAGAAGTTGTTTGTGTGGTGGACCGCATGGGGTACACTTGATGTGCGGTAATGTGACACTCTCAGTTTGTTAGTATTATTAGATTCTTCATTATCTTTTCGACGTGTAGGTGTTATCGATACAACGTGAAACATCTATTCTATATGTAGGATGTTTCATTTTCATTTTCATTTTACACAATGCATCTGAATATTTCTATAATCAAGCAGTTTTTGGAAAAAATGACCTTAGTAAAATGACCTTTGTATTGCTCGGAGAGGGAACCTCATGGTGATCGGGATTTTCACCTTAATCAAAACATTCATTTGCAGATCAACTTGTGTCTTTCAAGCGGGAACCTATGTTGGATTAATAATTAGCCATTTTATTCAAAATTATTTTTCAAAATAATATTAAATAAGGTCTACTAATAAGACATAAAAGTTTAAAAAAATAAAGTAGTGAAAAACTACAATAGAAAAATTATATATATTGTATCTAATGACCAATGATTCTACATTAATTCGTGATAGAACAGAATCAGCGTCACATCTTTCATTAAAATTAAGAGTTTGAAAAACTGGCATTAAATCCATTATTTACATTAGAATTAGAGTTAGTGAAATATTTTCAAATCCAGGCCAAATTTGTCAAAATATACATTTAATATACTAAGTTTACGAGCTCCATAAAAATGATGTCATTGATAATCTCGGAATTATAATATTTTTCTTTTATTAGAAACATGGACTTAATAATGATGAACACATTCATGTACCGAATTGCAACAGAATAGTCAAATTAAAATGTTGTAACGTAAGAAAGAGCTGGAGCTATGTACCAAAATAATAACCATCATCCATCTTTCGTTTTATAATGTTGGCTGTTGGCTGTGTGTTCATAAAATGGCCTAATTCGGCTATTTCCGCATGTCCGTCTGTCCGTTGACACGATAACTCAAGAACGAAAAGAGATAACGAGCTGAAATTTTGTGTGTGTGTTCTAGACCAAACGTCGTTAATGTGCAAAATTGGACCATGTTTGGGCAAAACTGCCTATCTTTGAAACCGTAAGAGATATAACAAAAATTTAATTACAAAAAATCTTCTTTTTAAAATTAACAAGTTTTGTATGAAAAATTTTCCCATAAAGTCAGTAGTTTTCTCATAATTTGTGCTCAAAAGTTTCTCGGAAAGCGAAAAATATGCCCATGTTTTTACAAATTTTATAAACATTGAACAGGCAGAATTGTTAACAATTCAAGCATTGATATACAACTCAGTTTATACTGGGTATTCAAACAATTAATTCAGTTGTTACATTACATGTTTTTATATAGAATTTAATAATATTCTATGTTATTTTTAAAAATTTTTAGTTTTTAAATATATTAAGAAAAAACGCCTTGTTATTATAGAAGGCCAGGAAAACATCATAATTGTAGCGATAATTTTCTTAGCTTTGAATATAAAATTTATTTTTTATATTAATATAAAAAACAATCAAATTTGCATAATTTTTCCATCAGAACATGCATAAATTTTTGAATGTCAAATAAACGCTGAAATTGATAACACAATGGTTTATTGTTTCTATATTTATCAAATAATTCCTTTTCATTTTATATCCCTTTACGAGTGACGCAATAGTTTTTGTCATCCATTAATGCTTATCTTATGAGCTTTGCCCTGCTATAACTGCAAGTGTTTTATAACTGCAGAATAATATAGTCAAAATAAAATTATTGTTACGAAAATCTGAAATATTTTTTTTATTTAATAATTATAATGGATTTTCGATCGAATGGATTATTTGGAGTGTTAGGAATAGAAATCTAGAACTTTGGTAGATAGATAGATAGATAGATTATAGAGGCTGCCCTGGACGGGCTTCACTTCGACCATAAGGTCCATTGTGATGCCTAAGGATGTCAGTGGAGTGGAAGGAATTTGTGAGAAGACTAGGAATTGGTAGGATATGCGGCTGCAGCCGACTCTGATAGGAACTATGCAGATATTCATATGGAGTTCGTGAAGAAAACTGCAGAAAACCTTACGCCGACAGTTTAGTCAATTAACCGCTCCTTATTTTTTGTGTTTTATAATTGACAAACTGCCGATGTCGGGGTTCGAACCCATAACCTCCCAGTTTCCAAGTAGGCATACTGTGCAGACATAACGCCTTAGATCGCTCGGCCACTTGGACTGGTTACTGAGGTAACAACATGTTAGTAACCTAAATAACAAGGGACATACGTAGTGATTCCGCAAAGGTATCCAAATATGAAAGTATATTGAGATTTAGTAGCGAGTCCACTACAACAACATTACCATATCAAATAATCTTGAAGGCCAATATCAAGGTCACCATTAGATCCCCACTCCGAACAAAATACCTTTTTTGTTCTAGTTACTTTGGCTAATTTTTTCCAAAAACACTTCCTTGCATAAATATTCAGGTTCATTGTTTAAAATGAACACCGTGTATTTACATTAGGTGAATTTTAGGTTCCTAAAATATTTTCACGTTTTAGGAACCCAAGAATTATTATTATTATTATTATTATTGGTAAACAACTATTGGTCCCGTACCGACTTCAAAATTTTGCAAAAATTTCTTCAAATGTCCATCGATCCTACCTAGTAGATGTCGAAAATGTCCGTCTGTAAAATTTATATATATATATATATATATACATATATATATACAGATACATATATATAAACATATATATATATCTGTGTCTGTAATCGCTCTAGCGATCACAATTTTAATCTGATTGGAATGAAATTTGGTATTTGAAGTGCTTTTGGTATTCGAAAGGTCAAGTTCGTTAATGGATAAAATCGGACAAGGGGAAAGGGGGGTTTGAAGTGAGGGGGAAACATAAAATTTGACTTATCTCCCTTAATATTCGAAAAATCGAAAAGTTAATAAGAAGTAAAGTTGCAGGTATTAAGTTTTACTGTAATTTTGTTTCTTATCATTTTTTTCTGTTACACTAATATTTACAGAAATATTGACGGTTTAAGATTGAAAATTAAATTCCTTAATATCTCTGTACACATTAGAGTTTGAGCAAAAATGATAAGGTGATGAATTGTAGCAAACATGATTTCCTACAACTTTATTCCTTACGTATTTTTCGATTGTTCTAATATTAAGAGAGATATTTTATATTTTGTGTTTTCTTCTTTGTTTATGCTCCCCTTTACCTTTGACGTATATCATTTATTAATAAAATTGGCCATGCAATAACTAAAATCATATACGACATTTCATTTTGATCAGACTAAAATTGTGACCGCTAGAAAGTGATTTATGTATTCAAAGGAAATTCGAAGCAGCTCTCCTGCGTAACGAATTTTTTTACTTAGGAAAACTGCAGGCACATCTATGTATATAGTTAGTAATAAACCAGAAATGTTGAAAAAAATATAAATATTATGCAAACAATTGAAATAATAATTATATACATATTTTTTTTTTTAATAAAAGATATGACACATTACACATCGCACATATCGTCATCATTACCATGTAAAATTGTGTATGTCGAGTCTCGTGTCAGTCCGTATATTTATTAATAAGTGAAATGTTGTTTATATCAGCGATAATCAGGACATATGTGTAGATCACGTGTGAATGTTATCATATATACCGTGTGATCATTTTAAAATACCAATTTTTTGTGACATCATTTGAACAATTTATTTAATTTTTTGTTTGTTTTATTCATTTAAATTTATAATCAATTTCATTATAAATTAGGCTATTAATTAAAATTTTTGAATATTATTGATTGATTAAAAAAAAAAAACAATCAATTGAGTGTGAAACGTGATTTGACTTAATTGAATTTTAAAATGGAATTTTTTGTTTGTCATTTTTTTAAATATATTATCGAGTCTAGTCACACGTTAGTGTGATAATTATTTTTTGTTTCTCTCAATCGAATGACGTAGTAAAAAAGGTTTGTTATACAGAGACAGTTTCTTTGTACCTTGGTAGTTTTCACCATCATTTAGAGAATTTCTCTCTTCATATTCAATTTAAAGACAGTGGATGTATTTCTAATCAAGTGAATATATAGTATTGGAAAAAAATTTGCCCCCACTTAACTGTTACCTCTCCTAGACATTGTAGGAAATTTGTAGTTGGTGGAGAGGCTTGGGTGCATCGATGAAGTACTGTGCTATGGTCGTTAAACACCGTGATGATCACTGGGAAAATATACCGCAACAAAAACGCCCAAAATGCTTTTTCGGGATGCATCCAAAAGGCTGTCTTTCCAAGTACTCAACATGAACACGATACTTCGGAAGGTTACCGGATTCTAGGACTCTACATTGGATCCATTATGCGCAGACTGTGCGGCGAGGAAGAAGAAATATCCAGCCACATCATCTTTAACTTGAATCTCTCGGTTACAGGATACAAGATATCCGGTGCATCTAACCCCGAATATATGAACCTTCAGGAAAACCTGATAAGCAAGCTCCTGGCTATTGCCAAGATATGGGAGAAGTGAACCTCGTCAGACTGAGGTAGAAGGGAAAGCACAATAGGCTATAAGGTCAAAGTGCAATACTTTTATACGCTAAGATATATCTACATAGATAGTAGAGGCTGCCCTGGACGGGCAACACTTCGACCGTAAGGTCCATTGTGATGCCTAAGGATGTGAGTGAAGTGGAAGGAATTTTTGTGTGTAGACTAGAAATTGGTAAGATGTGCGACTGCAGCCGACTCTGTTAGGAATAATGTCGATACTCATCTGGAGTTCGTGAAGGAAACTGCAAAAAACCTTCACAAGCATAGCCGGTTATTTCGTTCTTGTCCATACGCCGACAGTGTAGTCAATTAACCGCCCCTTTTTTCTTTTTCAGAATCCCGACAAACTGCCGATGTCGGGATTCGAACCCATAACCTCCCAGTTCCAAGTACACACAACGCCTTAACAAGCGCGGCTACTTGGCTAATCATCTTTTCTCTCGATGTCTATCAACTGGGATCTTAGATTGTCTATCAACTGGCACTTTCTAACCAAACTGATTAACACTATCTTTGATGTATGGTTTCTTGTAGATACAACATTCTAAAAAAAAATGCTGCGCAAAAAAAAAAATAGCATTACTTCCACTACTGTTAGAAGTGTTTGCAAAGAAAATAAGACAAATGAATGAATATATTAAATATTTAAATTTGAACGCGACAATGTATTTAGTGAGTGAGATGTTCCAATATAAAATATGATTCGTAATTCGTATAATAATAGTTCTCTATTTACATCAATTAAATTAGCATAAATATTAACATATTCAATATGTATATGATCATATTTTTATTTAAAAAATATGTCATAGGCATTTAGAGCTAGTCGTTTCTTTTTTAACCCGACTTCAAAAAGCAGGATGGTTCTCAATTCGTCTGTATTTTTTTTTTTTTAATGTTTGTCACCTCAGAACTCCGTCATTTATGAACTGATTTTGAATATTTTTTTGTCTTAAAGGGTTTGATTCAAGGTAGGTCCCATTGTCACCAAATCGCATTCCGATGAGAGGATCCCCGGGAAATCGAGGAAAAACCTCATTTTATATGTGAATACCGATTTCTGCGAAATTTTTACTCATTCTAAGGGTATACTCATTCATAATGGGAAAATAAATAAAATATTTAAAAAACCGACTTCAAAAAAATTTTTTACAAAAAAAAACCCAATTCCTTGTAAAAAAAACTGAAAATCTGTTAAAAAAATGCACTAAAAAAACGGGTAAAAAAAAAATGTGTTATAAAAAAATGCACTAAAAATTAGTAGGTCTACCCATATTTAGACAAATAAAATCAGTTTTAGAACTTCAAAGTCACTAAAAAGCGAGAAATAAACCATATTTTGACAAGATGGAAACCCGACTACAAAAATCAAATGTTCTATAACAAAAAAATGCACTAAACAGTAAAAAAATAATTGCATATTCTTGTGCCAATTTTAGTTCTACTAAGCAAAAATTTTTAAATATATATGTACAATTATTGTTATTTTTGGATGCGGTGTCCAAAAGTCATGTGAATTTCTCTATGCTGACACCGCCTCCAAAAATAACAATAATTGTACATATATATTTTAAAATTTTTGCTTAGTAGAACTAAAATTAGCACAAGAATATGCAATTTTTTTTTTACTTTTTAGTGCATTTTTGTTATAGAATATTTGATTTTTGTAGTCGGGTTTCCATTTTGTCAAAATATGGTTTATTAATGAAGAAACTTGAAGAATAGATGCATTATAAAACGTCCGTATAACTTTAAAAGATTTTCGTTTTATTGCCCTTGAACTCTTGCAATCTCCAAAACACATTTCAGGTTCGTACCGATCGTTACTCAGATTATAATGTGGGATGCGAGCACACGTGAAAACAAAATTGATAACGCTATGAAAAATCAATCCTTGACAAATTGAATCGTGAAATTCAAAACAGAATCACTCAAGTGTTGAAAATGACTCACAATTTCAGGTTCCTCTATTCTTCTCGTTTGGCTGTTTATTTTACGCAACTTCAAAATGACGCAACACACATCTCTCCAGCTTATCGCGATTCTGGAGTATCTTATGCTGTATTTTATATTTTTCCATTTGGGATTGCCATGATATATAATTCCGATATTCTACAGAATGGCTCAGGTCAGTTAGAAATGTGTGTCTGCGCATATACACTATGTTTAGTTTACATCTTCGTATAGTAGATCTCCCACGAGTATAAGAGAGTACATATGTATACATTAAGCAATGTGTATGAGAAGGAGGTCTTATAGGTTTGATTAACAAGCATACTTTTCATAACTGTTCGAGTGGTCACCAACCACTCAAACCTATAAGACCTCCTTCTCATACACATTGCTTAATGTATACATATGTACTCTCTCATACTTGTGGGAGATCTATTAAACGAAGATGTAAACTAAACAGACGGTATACCCTTTAACACACTTCGACACTAGAATCCATTTCAGAACGACAATTCGGACTGTTCAACAAATATATACTACAGTAAATAGTATGATAGCTTAGAGTACAGATTGCGCTGTTCTAAACTACAGCGAGAGATTTAGCACAGATTTTCAGGTCCGGGCTTGCTATCTTTGCTTTACAATATGGTAAAATATCGTTTTATCCAAATATCTTGAAAACTATGAAGGTTATTGTAAATCGAATTTCGAATAAATATGCAGGTCATTTTCGTATTAATTTTTCAATTATTTCAAGATGATTCTTTCTTAGGAAATAGTTCTTTGACAAGAGGCTTATAGTAGTTTCACCTGTTTTTGGGAAAACTTCGAACAAAGTTGATCTTAATCCTGAAATTTGCATATACGCATTACACCTTTCTTCTTGTTTCTCAAGGTTGGCTAGTGATTTGGAAAACCTGGAAATGTCACGAAACTCTGGAGATTTGAAAACGCCAGGGAATTTTAAACATGATTAGAGATTTCTTTCCGTATTAAAGGAAAAGTCAGGGAATTTTATAAAACCCCTTAGCTAAGAAATTCAAATTTTAAACCTCATATTCGTATTTGGTTAACTGCATATTACAATTGTTCCAAATTTTAACCATTTACATGGAATAGTCTCTGAGAAAAACCTCAGAAACAGACAGACACCAAGGTGATTTCGCAAATACGGAACGGTATTCTTTATTGCAAAAATGAGTAAATCGTCAAGCACGATGTGTTGCTATTAATCTGGTGGTGGTAAGTGAATAAACGAGGGAATCACTATCAATAGACGATGTCAGGCTATTGACTGTGGTCAGTTTTCCTGGTACGAGTCAAAATACATTTTCTTCGGCGCCGGTGCCAGTTGCGGTTTCTCGATGTGTGATACAGATAAGCGCATATACTATTGATTTCATATTCGCTGGTTAAATAGACACCAAGGTGATTCCACATAAGTGTTCCGTTTTTCGAAGTACGGAAGAATAATATGACAGAAAATATAAACAGTGAAGATAACAACTGAGTTAAATGCTTAAATACCCGGTATATACTGAATTTATGGAAAAAAGTTTTAAAGAAAACTTGTTTATTTTTAAAAGAGGAACATTTTTTGTCATTTAAATTTTTGTTCCAACCCTTACGGTTTCAAAGATAGGCAGTTTTGCCTATTTTTCCCATACAAGGTTCGATTTGCCCATTCACGAACTTGACCTTTTAGTTCTAGATCACACATAAGATAATTTCAGCTCACTATCTCTTTTCGTGTTGTAGTTATCTTGTTTACAGACGGACGGATTTACGGAAATCGACTATTTAGGTCATTTTATGAGCACCTATACCAAAATTTTTTTTTCAGTTATCAATATTTTCAACCGTTACAAACACGTTACTAAACTTACTATACCCTGGTATATATTATGTATAGTCAACGCCAAAAGTCGAGCTAAAATTTAAAAATTTTCATAATTGTATTGTGTCTTATTTATTCAGTTTTCGAAAAAATACATCGAATAAAAGTTGTTCATTATAACTATACTAACAACTTTTATTCAAAACATTTTTCCGAACTCCGAATAAATAAGGCACATATAGATAGGCTACACTGGACGGGCTATACTTCGACCATAAGGTCCATTGTGATGCCTAAGGATGTGAGGATATGAGTGGAGCTGAACGAATTTTCGTGTATAGACTAGGAATTGGTAACATATGCGGATGCAGCCGGCTATGATAGGAACTATGACGATATTCATCTGTAGTTCGAAATGCAGAAAACCTTTTCAAGCATAGCCGGTCACCAATTAACCGCTCCTTTTTTTTTTAATAATTGACAAACTACCGACGTCGGGATTCGAACCCAGAATCTCCCAGTTTCCAAGTAGACAAACTGCGCAAACATAACCGCTCGTCCACTTGGACTGGTAAATCAGGCACAAGTCAATTTTAAATTTTACCTCGACTTTAGGCGTTGTATGTGTACCTGGTATAAAAGTATAAAAACCTGCGACAAAGTGCGATATACTCTACAATCATAATATTTTAATGCATACACGGAGGTGATAAAATTATTGAAATGTGATGTTTGTGTTATTAGTCATGTGTGTCTATCTGTTTGTTTCACTTTAACTTTGGTCGTTCGTCGTTCGTTTGCATAAATGTGATGGCGCGGTCAGAGTCAGTCAGTCAATCAGTCAGTCAGGCTACATTGTATGCGTGCACATGTTTCACGAATGCACTTATTAAAAAGTCGCGTGGTTAAACAACGTGCTTAATTGCTTAATCATAATACACAACAGATGATTTTAATATTTTAAGTGTGTTTATTGTGTATCACTACTATAACCCACCGATATGATTGTCACCGCCGCTACCGCGACCGCTCAACAAGGACCAAGATCGATCACCGGATGGCAGGAGGGAGGGGTCTTTTAATAAAATTTATGCTATGTATAATAAAACAATATTGAATATAAAACAATAGGGAATATGCATGCAAATTTTTTTTCACTTGAATTGAAGCATGTTTACTTGACAAATATCAAGGTAAAATTACTTTTTAAATAACTTTAAAAATAAGCGAGATATGAATGATTGAAATTCCCGATTAGACAAAGAGGGTGATAGCCTTCTTGATATGTTATGTGACGTCATATTACACTTTCACCATTTAAAATACAAGTAAAACTCCGTTTTTAGTATTTTTGCAAGAAAGAGACAGATAATAATCTTTAAAAGCTTATAGCTACCTTGATATTTGTCGGATTTTAATTTCGTTTTTAAATATTATTACAGTATTAACAGTATTTTCATATTCTGAAAATAAATGTGAAAAAAAATTTTCATGCATATTCCCTATTGAAAATAACAACTAACTGAGTTAATTGCTTAAATACCCGATATATACTGAATTTATGAAGAAAAGTTTCAAACAAAAGTTGTTTATTTTTAAAAAAGGAATATTTTTTATTATTACATTTTTGTTCTATCTTGGTGATCTGATGGTTTCAAAGTTGGCAGTTTTGTTCATTTTGCCCAAGCATTTTGTCCATTTTGCCCATTCACGAACTTGACCTTACTTTTTGCTCTAGAACACACACACCAAATTTCAGCTTATTAACGAATTAGGCCATTTTATGAACACCTATGCTAAACTTAATATACCCTCCTATATTTACATATACTGGGTATAATAATTCATTTATAGTACAGAATTTTTTCATTTGGATACGTAATATATTTGAAAAAGGACGTTTTGCAAGAAAAATCCATGGTTGTGTACATGAAGGTTGTATACAAAATACGGCTACTAAATATGAACGAGTCCCCTAATTGTATTAATTTTCAACATTTGTAAATAGATCACATTGGAAGCGAATAAAATATTACTGTTGTTGTTGTCTTACAATATGAGTGCCTGTTAGTAGTGTCCGTTTTAAAAGTGTTGAAAATTATTCCGATCATTATATTTTCTACTTTTTAGTGCATTTTAGTTTAAAAAAAAAAAAGAAACCTGTTTCAAAAAAAAATTTTTTTATAATTTATTTAATTTTTGATTTAATATGATATAAATATTAAATTTATTTCGTAATAACATGAGTTACACATGGCCACAAAAATGATGGTCATTTATCAAAATTACATATATTACTGATTTGTGTCTTATTCATTCGGTCTACGAAAAAAATGCTTCGGATTAAAAATTGGTTCATTATTATAAATATACTAAACAACTTCTATTCGTAATATTTTTCCAAATAGCCGGTATTATAATAAGGTAGAGACAAATCAACTAAACAAATTTGAAAACTGAGCTCTACTTTTGTGGCCCATAGTAATAATAAATTGTTTGTATTATATAAATACACATATATACATGTATACATACATGTATTAATGAGTGTATGACTATTACACGTGATCATTTATATTCACACTTGAATCAAACACGTTTAATGTATTATAAGTTAACTAACTTCGTGCTAGTCAAATTTATTAGGAAATTCCCTATAGTACAAACGATATAATACCATACATGTGCTTCCTCCATCGGATATGACTCGAAAATTCTCGGCTAAAGCACTGATCGTTCTATATCATTTTGATTTAGGAAATCTAAAATTTAAAGAGGATTTAAGGACGTTCACGCATGAGACTTGATAGTCTATAGCAGTGATTCTCTACCATTTTTATTTTGACGCGGCACAATTTTAACGATTTCAAAATTTGACGGCACACAAAGAAAAAGATAAGTTTACAAGTTGTTTACTTACCTATAATACACTGTGTAAAATAGTTTATGATAATAATTTTGAATGTAAAATAAAATAATATGTACTACAAAAACAACAGTACGTTTATTAAGGGATTAATTACAAGTTTATATAATACTTTTAGTGAGAAATTTCAGCTTGATGTTTTTTGATAATTTCATTTATATTTGGTCGTAAAAATGGCAATGTTATATTTAGAATTTTCACTTTCAATCTTTAATTGTAAATATTAGTGTTATAGAAAAATGATAAGAAACAAAATTATAGTAAAACTTAGTAAACTACAGAAAATCTACAACTTTACCCCTAATAAATTTTTCGATTTTTCGAATATTAAGGGAGATATGCCAAATTTTGTGTTTCTCTTCCCTCTAAACCCCCTTTTCCCTCTGCCCGATTTTACCCATTAGCAAACCTGATCTTTTGAATACCAAAAGCACCTGAAATACCAAATTTCTTTCCAATCGGAATAAAACTGTGACCGTTAGAAAGTCCACAGACACATAAACTTATATATATATATATATATATATATATATATATATAAATTTTAACGAAGGTCATTTTTAACATCTAGTAGGTAGAATCGATGGACATTTGAAGAAATTTTTACGAAATTCCATCATCGGTACAAAAACAATAGCTGTATTTCCTTTGGAGGAAATTCGCTAAAACCTTGATTTTGTAGATGTAAATGTTTAAGTTTATTTTTCCACTCCAGAGAATTATTCCAACAAAGCATACATATTGCAAAATTAAGCATTTTCTAAGACAGCATACTTTTTACAACCGCGCCTGTACTACTATTTAATTTATTATTATTAAATAATAAATTAAAATAATTTGTAAATGTTTTAGAAAATTCCTAACAACCTTTGTTTAAATATTGATTTTATAACATTCAAAAATTCTAGAAACGTTTCACGTGATATTATTTCCTCTATATACAAATCTACAAACTAATTAATTCATTTTGCTTTGTGCATTGAGGGCCTTCCATTGTGCGTTAAGCTGGCGTACGTGGCCTGGGAAGGGTGGGGGGAGGAGATTGAACTAAGCTACGTAGTTGTTTTTACCATATTTTACCTATGTTCCATTTTATAGATGGTGGAATTTGAAGTAAAACCCACGGGGTAGAATATATTAAAATAAGGCTACGTATTATTATTTGTGTATACTTAAGCGTCACAATACAATACATATGTCAATTTCCATTAAGGCTACGAAGACATAGTATGAAAGAACTATCGAATACTATATACACAAAGATGTTTATCTATACGCTATACTTCTTTCATACTATGACTTCGTATTAGTAAAAAAAAAAATCATTAGTCAAGTTGTAGAAAATTAATTTGTCTACCATTTGTTACCTTTCCATATTTTCTGTTACTCGAAACGGTTGCATATATATTTTCGATATTGATGTTGCGAATATTCGAAAGACAGGCGAAAGTACTCTCTCTCAATCTCTAAATCATTTATAATCCGTAAAAATATACTAATCACAAAACAGCAAATGATTTTGGGTGGTAATGATTTAATTATTTCCATAGTCTTTAGTGTTTGAATTAAAAATTAAATAAATTAGAAAAAATGCACGAAAATATGTATAGAAAAATTATTTTACTTACAAAAAATGAGTCTTTTAATTGTATTTTTTTTCAAGAAAATCGTCAACTGTACAAACGAGACGAGGCGAAACGATAGAAAGGTCAATACAATACAAGAGACATGCTACTAGTCTCGTCTGGCAGCATCACTCATTTGCGACTTTTATGTTTTAATAAAAATATTAGTAGAGAAAATTATCTAAAGTTTCGTATATGAAAACTTTTGCTTACTTACTATAATAGGGAATATGCATGAAAATTTTTTTTCACATTTATTTTCAGAATATGAAAATACTGTTAATACTGTAATAATATTTAAAAACGAAATTAAAATCCGACAAATATCAAGGAAGCTATAAGCTTTTAAAGATTATTATCTGTCTCTTTCTTGCAAAAATACTAAAAACGGAGTTTTACGTGTATTTTAAATGGTGAATGTGTAATATGACGTCACATAACATATCAAGAGGGCTATCACCCTCTTTGTCTAATCGGGAATTTCAATCATTCATATCTCGCTTATTTTTAAAGTTATTTAAAAAGTAATTTTACCTTGATATTTGTCAAGTAAACATGCTTCAATTCAAGTGAAAAAAAATTTTCATGCATATTCCCTATTAATGGTATTATGAAAATTAACTATAAATATTATTGATTAGTAACGATTATTATAATAATTAATATTTACAGGCTGTAATTAATGCTAACTGATATTAATGCTAATGATAACGACCATTTAAGTAGTTGGAATAGTTGGTACACAAAAATACTAATTCCAAAATTGAAATCATCTTACAATAATGCATATAAATAATATGTGACTAATGATCTTAATGATTATTGTACGTACAACTATCAACTCCATAAGTGCCGTCCCTTTTTCAAAATGTGAATGACACCAAATAGATTCGACACCCAAATCGACTCGTAAAAATTTGAGAAAAAGTAACGCCAGATATAAAGTAGGTACTATGGACAGAAAAAGTGGCGTTCATTCTTAATTAATCTTCACAGTTTATACAGAATCTATTCGGTTGTCGAAAAAATTCGTATACAAAGATGTTAGTATTTTTAACTAAAGTAACTTTTATTCGAAGTATTTTTTTCAAAAACCCAAATGAATTCGGGACACAAATCAAGTGTAAAAATTTGAAAGAAGGAACGCTACTTTTATGAAGTTAATAGTAGGGTACAATCTATTCAATTGAAATCTACAAAACGTGATTGGTAAAACATAAAAGCTCTTATTTTATCATAAAACATTTTTCTAATTTATATTTAGTTTTTGAATTGTAGAGTGTTTCATCAAAACGACTATTTGCATTTTATGACCCAATTAAAATTTAGTAATTAAGAATAATGGTTCATTTAAAATTGAAATAAAATTCTGTAATAGTTAATTTTTTGTAAATGAATTGAAAAAAAAACTATATATATATATATATATGTATATACATATATATATATATATATATATATATATATATATATATATATATATCAGGAAAAGTTCCGTAAAGATCATTGATTATTGTGGATGCAATGCGGATGCGGATTCGAATATCCGCAACACCCCCAATCTTAACGACAATCATTTTTTCAATTAAATAAAAGTTTTTGCTATTATTGAAGTGTTTTTTTGATCTGTAACATAATTAAAGTCGATATGATTAAAATCAATACATAATAGATCTTCATTTAATTAATTATTAACTCTCTATAGATACCGAAATATTTGTACATCCTGTATATACAAACACAAATGTATTCTGTCACATTTGTAACCAATAAAAAATATTTTTATTGTATTTTGCACTTTGAATTCCATTAGGATTATAATTTTAAAATAAAAAGTATTAAAATAAAACGTTTTTGATATCCTTTTTTTTTTTTTTTTACAAATATATATTTTATTTATGATATATTTTTAAAATATTCAATTTTAAATTACTTTTATATAAAAAAATTATTTATTTATTTATTTATTATGGTGATATTCACATAATAAATGTGATATGTTCCATTCTCGATAAATGTGATATGTTTTCCGTTTTTTTTCTTCTTTTTTATATATATATATATATATATATTTAATTTGCTATAAATATTATGATAAAATTTATTTTTAAATACAAGTGTGTCTGTTTTAGACAAGCGATAGGTTTTGTTGGGTGGGAAAGAAATGTCACGTGTTTAGTGTGATCACAGATTATTTTAATCTGTTTGAAAAAAAAAAAAACGGTTCAGTTTTTCTTTCAGCTTGAACATTTGTTATGTGATTTTGTAGCAACATGCGGTGTAGTAAGCCTATTAAATCTGTTTTTTCGGGCGCCTTAAAATCACGTCCGCGTCAGGATGTCTAGCTACCGTGGATTGTCTTATCGATTTTAAATTTTCCTAATGTTACGCCTCGCAAAATTTACTTTCTGAATCTCCTATCAAATAATACGTCTCAAAAGACACTCCCTCTCCGAATTATTGATTATTTCTATAATTATTAGTAATATACAAAAAATTATGAATACAAATTTGTTTTTATTCTTTGGGGTTTATTAGTACTTATAATGACGATTTGTAATTATTGTGGCCGCATAAATATTTGCTTATTGATTAGGAGTAGGATAAACACTCGCCATATATCGTCACGTAGGGTAATCGCCCCCCCCCCTCCATTTTGCGTTCTTATATTATGGACGACCCCTTTTAGTTTTGATTAAATTCATATTTTCGAAAATAAAAATATATAAGCTTATATTATTATAATAGTTTATTTCCGTTTCAAGCCCCAAAACTAACCCTTTAACTAAAAAATTTTAAACCTCAATCCCGTATTTGGGTAACTGCATATTACAGCATGCATTTTAATCATTTACGTGACATTCTCATTTATATATATATATATATACTATCAAAATCAAAACGATCAAAATTTCAATCCGATTGTAATGAAATTGAGTATATGAGGTGCTTTTGGTATTTAAAGGGCTGAGTTCGTTAATGGGCAAAATCGGACGAGGGGAAAGAGAGGCGAAAACACAAAATTTTCATATCTCCCTTAATATTCGAAAAATCTAAAAATTTATAGGAAGTAAAGTTGTAGTAAATTTGTTTTACTACAATTATGTTTCTTATCACTTTTTCTGTTAATCTAATATTTACAGAAATATGGACAGTTTAAAATGGAAAGTTAAAATCTTAAATATTACACATTACATTACATTCGAGTTTTAGAAAAACTGATTAAGTACTGAATTGTAGCAAACATAGTTTTCTACAACTTTACTCCTCATACATTTTTCGATTGTTCTAATATTAAGATAGATATTTTATATTTTGTGTTTTCTTCTTTCCCTGTGATCCCCTTTCCCCTTGACCTATACCATTTATTAATAAAATAAATCCTTACAAATACCAAAATTATACCAGATACGACATTTCATTTTGATCAAACGAAAATTGTGACCGCTAGAGAGTATTTATATATTGTAAGGAAATTCGCTAAGTTGACGCAGCTCCTAATATAAGTTTTGATTACGTAACAAACCTAATTGCATACAGTATAGTAACTAGCCAATCAAAACCACTCATATTAAAATCATAAAAATAACATTATTAATAACAATAATATATAAAATACATTTAAATTAGTTTATTGATAACAAACAATCGATTTATATAAATCAGATGATTTATATAAAATATAATATATAATACTACTTGTTGTGTATTATTTATAAATAAATATATATTTCTCACATGACAGAAAACGTTATTATTATAAAAGAGACTTATACAAGATACGACCGACGAACGTTAGTTACTTAATATGTAACTACATCTCATTTGTAACAAGTATTATATATATATAATATCATAGGCGTCGTTTTATAAGCGTCGTCAGTTGGTCGCTCGCATATAGTTTGCATATACTGTTACGTAACATGACACCACCAGATAAAATTTATTAGTACGGTATAAGACGACATTAGTGTAGTACAAAGTAATGAATTCGGAAACAGTCCTAGTGCTAGCTTTTACATTTGAGTATTTCAATTTGACCATAGAGTTGAAATTAGGTATAGGAATGTCTTCATCATTATTTCTCTATGTTTCTGATAATGAAAGAAGAATATTAGAATTTATGGGCTCTTAAACTTTGTATATTAAATGTATATATTTATAAATCTGGCCTGGTCTTGATAAATTTCACTAACTCTGAATCTAATGTAAATAATGGATTTAATGACAGTCTTTTGAACTCTAATTTTAACAGAAGATGTGACGCTGGTTCTGTTCTACCATGATAAAATGTAGAATCATTGGTTTTAGATACAATATATAATTTTTCTATTGTAGTTTTTCACTACTATATTATTTTATTAACCGTCCAAGTAGCCGAGCGGTCTAAGGCGTTATGTCTACTTGGTACTGGGAGATTATGGGTTCGAATCCCGACATCGACAGTTTGTCAATTATTGAGAAAAAAAAAGGGCGGTTAATTGACTAAACTGTCGGCGTATGGACAAGAACGAAGTAACCGGCTATACTTGTGAAGGTTTTCTGCAGTTTCCTTCACGAACTCCAGATGAATATCGGCATAGTTTCTATCATAGTCGGCTGCAGCCGCATATCCTACAAATTCCTCATATCCTTAGGCATCACAATGGACCTTACGGACGAAGTGTAGCCTGTTCAGGGCAGCCTCTACAATCTATCTATCTATCTAATGAATTCTGAAGTAACATTCTTTTGACATGAATGACTTGATATTAAAAAATGATACGTATCTTGCCATGGGATCGAATCGATGATCTCTGGCGTTCTGGACGAGTGCTGTTCAAACTAAGCTACCGAGTTGCTATTTTGGTAGAATGCACACATTTATTTCTATTCTGATGTAATGTGTCCGAGAAGGAGATTTACGTGAGATACTACCTTTTAGCTAAAGGATAGGTATCTCATAAAAAAAGATGAACCTGCGCTATTAACCGCTGATTGCAGAGGCTTGAATTTCCGCCACAGATATCCAGACTAGGAATTTGATAGATTGCACGACTGCAGCCGACTTTGGAACTATGCCGATATTCATATGGAGTTCGTGAAAGGAAATTTCAGAAAACCGTAATAAGTATAGCCAGTTACTTTAGTTCTTGTCCATACACCTACAGTTTCGTCAATTAATCACCCCTGTTTTTTAAATTTAATTTACAAACTGCCAACGTTGGCAATCGAACTCGCAACCTTCCAGTTACAAGCAGAGCGCCTTTAACAGGTCGCAACCACTTGAACTGATTAGTCATAACAAAATAGAGAAAGAAGGTTTCTATTTAAAGCAAGTTTACATGCAATGTTATATGTAACTTTGTATGTAAGTGCAGTGTTTACGTATTTGTGATATTTCCTTTCTTGTGATTGTTACACTTTAACCATGTGCATAACGCAGTTGACTAGGAAATATTAAACAAGAAAGAAGCTGTCAAAAAAACATGCGTTTGATAACTTTCAAGTAAATTCCATCTTGTGAACAGCAATGTAATTTTTGTTATATCAATTATTTTTATTGCAATTGAAGACTTTCATCAAATCTTCCACGTGTAAGAAGTAAAATTAAAAATTTTAAAAATCCCCGTCGCAATAATATGAAACATAAAAATAACTTCCCGTTACCTCCACCAAATTTATATGTAAAATGATAATGTTAATAAATATGCCAATATATACATCATCTTGGAAAAGATCTGATAATTTTCAAACGACTAAACCGATTTTTATCCAGCTATCTAATAAATAAAAACCGTATTCAATCGGTTCCCGCGATTTAGAACTACGATGGTACAGACAGACAGACAGACAAATAGACGCTTCAAACTTAAAACACTCCTCTTTTTGTCGGGCAGTTATATAAAACAGGCATATGGACCATGTCTCATACTAGATTAATACTTTTCTAAAGGTTGGTACTTTATCTATCAACTTCTTATGTAATAAACAGCACACCGATGTGAATACAAATCTAATTACCTATTGTAATGGTACCTTTAGAAAATTATATATTGTAAGAGACCTACATTTACTTAAAAAACAGTTGTCAGGAACACGTGCTTGATACCGTGCCGTGCGCGATCAACAATTTTATATTTAAAATGTACATAACTATTTATATAAGCATTTTATTATATTTATAATGAACAGTGATATATCTCTATCTCGCTTTGTTTTTTTTTTCCTGAAATCTTTTCCTTGTTTTTTTTTTCTCTCTGCTTTTAAACGTGGGTTGTAATACTCTTTTACACATGTATGTAAATCATGGTTGTACCCGTGCCTTTGTATTTTTGGTACTATGTAACCGAGGGGCCACAAAACTTGCGCTCGTGAATCAAAATTTTATGTAGTAGATTTGTATACCTTTTTCATTCGGATTTGGGGGGGAAATGTTTCGAATAAAAGTTGTTATTTACAAATATAACTCGAACCAATTTTTTCCAAAAAGCGAATGAATAAAAAGGCACAGATCAATTATAAGCGTAATAATAATAATGGGGTTTTACCTCAGTTTCTGAGACTCTACAGTCTATAATAGAGGCCACCCACATCATTATTTTTCAATCTTTTATTAATTTTTCACGATACATTTTTATGATGTGAGTGGAGGACAAACAGAATTCTTATTCTTGTTATACGCCGGCAGTTTAGTCAACTAACCGCCCCATTAATTTCACTTTACACACTGCCGCCGCTGGGATTCGAACCTGTAACCTCCCAATTTCGAGCAGGCAGAGCACTTTAGACTGCTCGGCTGCATGGGCATAGATCAATTATAAAATTATCAAAAATTAGCGCTACTTTTGAGGCTATGTGTACTATTGATTCTAAAAGTGTCTTTTAAAAGTCGAGTAAAGTTGATTTGTAGAGCATCTATTCGTTGTTCGACAAAATGTTCATAATAAAAGTTGTTAGTTTGTCTATAATGAACAACTTTTATTCGAAACGTTTTTTTCGAAAACCAAATGGATATGGCACAAATTAAATGTAAAAATTTGAAAAAGCAACGCCAGTTTTGGAGTTGATAGTACTTACTTAAGTCGTACATGAAATATGTTACCTTTGCTTCAATTAATTAATTAGTCAAAGAGATTTATTGTTTGACTATATAAAATTTTGTGGTGGCCTTGCCGATACGGATAGTTTGACAATTTCAACTTTCGTATTTTGTACATATTTTTAGCAATGATCGAAGTTTAGTACATTTGGAATTTATAATCCTTATATGTATACAATGTTAGTATTAAGACCCGAAACTGTTGAACTTGTAAAGCATCTTTTAAGAAGAGAATTTCAAAAATAAAACCGCTATGTAAATGAAATCAAAGTTTATACGTATAACATCAAATATTATCCTATCGATGTGAAACTTGAAACTTGATGAATGTACCCTTCAAACTAAAAAAGCGGTGTCAAAATTGGTATAAGAAAATATCTTGACCATATATAGTTGAGCTTCGAAATTAGCCAGTATTGCCGAATGAGGACACTATCCCGACAATTTTGGAGTCACCTAAAATAGTCTGTGACCTTAGAATGTGAGAAATTATTTAAACTTGACGGAAATGGGAGAAATTTTGAAAAAGTAAAAGGTAGCCTGTAGATATGATGGACGGGTTAATGTGTGATCTTATGACACCTAAACCCCTCTTCTTATCTAGGAAAGAATATTATGTTAAGATTTAATAAGTAAAGTAAATTTCAAATGGCCGTCTAGGATGGTCTCTGATCGATGCTTATTCACGGTCGATATGTGTTCCATGGAGAATGTCAGCGGTGTCGTGAAATCTGCCACGTGGCTTCAGCTTAGATAAAAGCTATGTAACTCATATGACCAAAGAGCGTGGTTTATTGAAGGTATTTTAAGTGTATACTTGTACCCATGTTACAGTTAAAGAATTATCATTTTTTCGCCAAAGTGATAAACCGATGTCACATGGTGTCATTTATACAGAACATAAATACTGATGTCATATATACAGAATTTTTCGACTCTATCCTATGCCATTATTCAGACCCTGTAAGGGTCGGAGTCTGTCTTTGTACGAGAAGATCACTTCTATCGAAAAGAGTTAAGAAAGGGGGAAGAGTTAAGAGCATGACACAGAAAGTCATGCTCTGAGAGTACTTAGCCCTTGCATTGACCTGACCAAAATTAGACTGCAGCTACTAAAGAGATTCCTTACGGGGCATTGTAAACTCACTGGATGCCTTAAAAAGCTAGACTTTGAGAATAAAGGGGGTTAAAGATTTTCTGAAGAAATAAAATCCAGGACACTTTCTGACATATAATAATATGCTTGGAATTCTATCAGATGTATACAGAGGAGCTATCCTCCCTAAACCCAGTTCAGATCCTGCACTTCCTAATGAAAACAGGGTTGCATGAGGTTCTACGGGACTCCTTAAGAAGCTAGACTTAGAAAACGAGGGGCGCTATAAATAGACTGTGACCGCGCTTCATACACAAAATAATAATATGCTTGGAAGTCTACCAGATGTATACATCTGGTAGGCTATCATCCCAGGACCCAGTTCAGATCCTGTACTTCCTAAGGAAAACAGCACTCGATAAGGTTCTTTAAGCTGGGACTACTCCTTGGCAGGCGAGGGAGCACAATGGATCTTTTAGGTTGCAGTGCACCGATTCTTCCTACACTTCAGACCCTATACATCCTAAAAAAAACAGAGCTGGTGATGTTCTTTAAGCTATGACTATTCCTCGACAGACGGAGGAGCACAATATATTTTATAGATTAGAGTGCACCAATTTCCCCTACACTAATTCATTCATTATTTGTATAAATTTACTTTCTACCGAAGTGAAGATATCTTCGCATCTTGTACGTCGTACATTCTTCCACACTTGAATATTTTATTATCCATTATCATCATATAATACGAATTCATACATAATAATATTTTCTATATCTTTTGCACAAAATATTTCAACAACAACAACAACAACAAAATAGATGACCTGCGCATTATTATACTTGAACAATAATAATAATAATAATATAATATAAAATAATAATACAAAATAGATAAACGCGCGCATCGATTATAAGTACGAGTAAAACTGTTGTGTATATACTTTGTATGTATATATATTATATACATATATATTAGTTATTGTTATAATTTGATTTAATTATAATATTCCAGTAGTTAGAAAACGTGACTTTACTTCAATAAAAACTTATATATATAACCATAGTCACCATATCGACTAGATGGCAGTTTAGTCGGCGCTAGATGTCGTACAATACCACTTATTTAACCGTCTTTTTTGTGTTCTAAATAACAACAAACATTAACGTATTTTATTAGTGTTATCATGACAAATAATAAACAAAATATTCCGTTTTTTTCCGGATAACGTTTAAGAACCTTAAGCAGTGTAATTACGGTTTATTTTAATTTAAATAAAAAAGGTGTGATTTTGTGCCCTTAAACTGAATAAAAAAAACCTTGTTTTATTTTTGTAATTTAATTACAATTTTTTGCGAGTACAAAAATTAATATTGATATGAATTGTTTTATGGCATTAAGTAGTGTGACATTCAACAGATTTTTATTCATGTTGTGTTTAATTATTAATTGTCTATTTATTGTTAATCAATCAGTTTTTAATATATTTGTTGTACAATGGTAAATTTATCAAATTCAACAATCATGCAGGATTTAACACGATCAAAAATGCCGCATCAGAGTAAAGAGGTAAATACAAAAATTTTAGTGTTTTTTTTTTTAAATAATAGGAATTTATTTGACGACGTATCTTACTTGCAGTTGCGGTTTCGGGAATTTTATAATTAGTCGTTCTAAAATAAACAATTGTGCGAATTTTGCTTTGATTTTTGTGGGCGCATACTTGCCTTGTCGAGAAAAATATAATTTTTATTGCTCTTATCGAGAAACAGGCATCTCAAGTCTCACGTTTAAAAAGAGCGCATGAAAAATATTTCAAATAAAAGTTGTTCTTATAAGATGCATATTTTTGCTTTGTCTGTAATTGTTTAAAAATTGGGCTCTCTCATGTGGCTTAGTCTAAACGTATCGCTGTCCTGCTGTTTTGCTAAAAATTTGAAAAGGTGTACTGTGCTCAAATTCCGTCAGAGACTACCTTTGGCATTACAAATTTTTGACTCGTTTGGTGATAACAAAATCTGTAACTATTAAAAAGAAGTACTTGCACAAAGCTTAATTGTAATGATAGGACCTTAATGTCTATCAAGCAATCAGACAAAATAGTGACCTCTAGAGCTCATACAGACGCTTTTAAAGTATTTTGTTATATCCCACCATTTAAAATCGGTCGGTTTTTGCTATAGTAATCACGCGGACATAAATGCATAAAACCCCAAAATTTTAACAGCTTTTACAGTACAGCTTTTAAAAAGTTCTCTATCATCCTATGTATACCTCATCAAAATCAGTTCAGCTAAAATGTTTTTTTTCATAAATATGATCGAAATAGACCCCAAGACAAAATACCTTAAAAGAAAAGTCATGAAAATCTTGGAGGGGAATCGAAGCCACGACCTCTTGTTTCTGAATCAACGCTCATCCAAACAAGCCACCAAGATGCTATACAAAAATTTTTAAATTTCAAGTATAAAAAAAATAAAACACTTCAGGGGTCAGAAAGTGTCAAGATAGAAAATTCGTTAAATTTTCTCAAACGTCCTTAACAAAATGACAATAATTAATTAAATTTTTTTAGCATAACAAATACATTGAGAGTTTAATTAATTTCCAAGTTCAATGTTAAGTTTATTTTATTCACGTGTTTATTACACGTAAGAACAAAACTTTTTATATAAATGTTTTTTTTGAATATAAAATTAATTATTTGTTGAAATTTAATATTTATATAATCATAAAAATAATTTTTATTGGAACCTTGAATTGATAAATTGTCACTCAGACTTAATCGAATTTATAGTGAGAGAGACAGGTACACATATTTAAAATTTTTATTACAAGAGTCCAGAACTGGACAAAATACCGAGAAACAGTACTTAGGCGTCAAAAGTTGATGCTAGTTTATAAAATTTTATAATCGATTTGTGCCTTATTTATTCGGTTATCGAAAAAAAATTTCGAATAAAAGTTGTTCGTTAACATTTTTCGAAAGCCGAATCAGTAGAAGACAAATTCGAGAGATTATAGAGATCAAGAGATTGATCCAGTAAAATTCCGGTACGACGGGTCTAAAAAAAAGAAGATACTTAAGAAAACAACTGAGATTTCGGCTAAATTTTATTTCTGTCGACGGTAGCTTGATTACCCGAAATCTCAGGTTTTTTTCTTAAATTTCTTTTTTGTTAGGCCCGGTATGACGGGCCTAAATAAATTTTAATTTTAACATACGACAAAAAATAATAAACATTATTGTGGACATTTATGAATGTACTATAAAAGATTTTGACGAATTTTATACATGGACTATACTCGTACATCCTTAATAGGGAATATGCATGCAAATTTTTTTTCACATTTATTTTCAGAATATGAAAATACTGTTAATACTGTAATAATATTTAAAAACGAAATTAAAATCCGACAAATATCAAGGAAGTTATAAGCTTTTAAAGATTATTATCTGTCTCTTTCTTGCAAAAATACTAAAAACGGTGTTTTACGTGTATTTTAAATGGTGAAAGTGTAATATGACGTCACATAACATATCAAGAGGGCTATCAGCCTCTTTGTCTAATCGCGAATTTCAATCATTCATATCTCGCTTATTTTTAAAGTTATTTAAAAAGTAATTTTACCTTGATATTTATCAAGTAAACATGCATCAATTCAAGTGAAAAAAAATTTTCATGCATATTCCCTATTACGACTTTGTTATCACGAAGGTAAAAAATATAAAACATATCATCAATTTTCAATAATATTAGATTTTATATCTTACTGAGAATTTGGTCATGTGTATCACATGGGTCGTACTTATTAATGTGATACTCAAGAGTTAATTAAACCCACCACGTGACTTGTTGAAATTTAATATTCATAATCAAAAAAATCATTTTTATATTGAACCTTGAATTGATATTGTCCGATATCAATAGTTCAGACTTAATCGAAACTCTAGTGAGAGAAGCATACACACAATAAAAAAATAAAATTTTTGATTCCAAGGCCACCACTTTAAATACTCAACAAATCTTATATTTATTTTTGAGTAGCCACAAAAAATTTAATTACTTGAACATGAAAAGAAAATATGCTTGTTGAATATTTATTCACGTAACAATTATTATGGTCCATTGGGCATACGAAGGTTTCATGAAATTTAATAAATTTATAGTGTATATTTGCAAGCTAATTTCAATTAAATATTTGCACGTGCAATTGTTATTATAAAAAAATTTGTTACGTAGAAGCTGCTTCAACTTACCGAATTTCCCTAGAATACATAAATCACTTTCTCGCGGTGACAATTTTAGTCTGATCAAAATGAAATGTCGTATCTGATATGATTTTAGTGGTTTGTAAGGCTAATTTTATTTATAAATGACATATGTCAAGGGGAAAGGGGGGCATAAAGAAAGAAGAAAACACAAAATATAAAATATCTCTCTTACTATTAGAATTATTATTATTTTGCTGCAATTCATCACCTTATCTTTTTTTGCTCAAACTCTAATGTGTACAAAGATATTAAGGAATTTAATTTTCAATCTTAAACCGTCAATATTTCTGTAAATATCAGTGTAACAGAAAAAATGATTAGATACAAAATTACAGTAAAACTTAATACCTGCAACTTTACTTTTTATAAACTTTTCGATTTTTCGAATATTAAGGGAGATATGTCAAATTTTGTGTTTCCCCTCCCTCTAAACACCCATTTCCCCTGGTCCGATTTTATCCATTATCGAACTTGACCTTTTGAATACCAAAAGCGCCTCAAATACCAAATTGCATTCCAATCGGAATAAAATTGTGACCGCTGATGATTACAGATGGTGATTTTTGACATCTACTAGGTAGGATCGATGGACATATGAAGAAATTTTTGCAGAATTTTGAAGTCGGTACGAGACCAACAGCTCTATTTCCTTTCAGGAAATTCGCTAATATGTCCTTTCAGGAAATTAGCTAAAAACCAATTTGTACTGGGTATGCTTTAAAAAGATGATAAGAAGAGAAAGAAGAACTCTAAAAGACAATAAGAAATGTAACTGAGCATTTAAATACCCTGAATACAGTGAGTTCATTATGAAGAGGGTGTGTACTGTTTATTTTACGTTTAAATACGAATTAATGTACGTGTAATATATACCACGGTACTGTATATACGATTCTGAAATCTACAAGTAATTACAGATGTTTGAGATAAAATTGTAACAAAACTGTTGAGTTAAAAAAAAATTTAACAAAAGTTGTTTGTTTTTAAACCATTTAGCTCTAGAATATGCTCAAAAAAGTTCAATGTGTAATCTATCCGTTGTTGAGCTATCGTGTTGATTGTCATTATGAAGAGTGCGTGTACTATTTACTTTACGTTTAAATACGAATTAATGTACGTGTAATACATACCACGGTACTGTATATATGCTTCTGAAATCTACAAGTAATTACAGATGTTTGAGATGAAATTGTAACTAAACTATTGAGTTCAAAAAAAAAAAAGTTTCAAACAATAGTTGTTTGTTTTTAAATCATTTAGCTCTGGCCATGCTCAAAAAAGTTGTTGAGCTACCGTGTTGAAGGGCATTATATCAATCTTCTCGGACCCAGAAATGCATTGTTTTAGAAATATTGTCCGGAGAAATGATGGCATTAAAATTCTTGTTTAATCTGGTTAACTTGGTGAAGTTTAAAGAGTTTTGATAATTACATACACTCCCCTTCTTAAAAATTGAACCAGTTGATATATTCTAAGTGTTATTGCATGTAATATACATATATATTCAGTAATACTTACGCTTAGAATGTGGCTTACTGGTGGTTCAATTTTTATGAACGGGAGTGTCCATGACAATACGAAGAATTTTAACGTGTAAATAATGTTTGTAATTTTTACAAGTTAGCATGTAAAGAGATACGATATAAATTATAAAAAATAAATGTTTTTAATGGTGATTATATTTTACTCGTATGCAAATTTCACGGGTCTAATTATGAAGTTTAAGGTGGTTTTTAGTAATGCAAAGATTTATTAATAATTTTTTGAATATTTTATTGTTCAATATGTAATACACGAAATATCAAAATTTGAGATTTATAGTTTGATTTCGGATAATTTTAATCAAATTATTTTTACAACCGTATAATTTGAATATTTTATTCATTGTTTTTCTAAAGTATTCAACTTGGTTACTGAATTGAAAAAATTGACATTTAAATTAGAAAAAAATAAGCAATTTTTCATGTATTAGATTATCAAATGATAATTAATGAGAACTCTAGGTTTTGGAAATATAATTTCAAATCTGCCCCAATACCTAGATCAGTTTTTGTACTATAAATACGTATTTCGACTACAAAGTAGTCATCATCAGTATAAATTAGCTAATCGTAATTTATACTGATGATGACTACTTTCTAGTCGAAATACGTATTTATAATACAAAAAACTGATCTAGGTATTGGGGCGAATTTGAAATTTTAATTTTCCATGTGTCGAACTTCAAAAAATTGAAAACACTGATTTTAACCATTTAAGGGTTGATTTTCGAAAATCGCTGAACATGTATTTCTTATTATTTTTTGACATAAAATTCCGTAAGTAATTTTTTTTGTGAAAAGATACTACTGTAAGCTCCAATTATAATATCAATTTTTTCCAACAGTAGAAAATGAAAACTGACATTTATAAATAATCTAAAAATAGAATCTATTCTTCTCGAAATCTATTTATTATCCTGTCATATTCAGACATAAATATTTAAAAAGCTCAGAGCTTTATAACTATCTTCATTACACAGTATTTATATTTCTAAATATAGTATTCTACTTCTGCAATATATATTTTCGAAGAAAATATATAAGTAAAATGGAAAGTATCTAATTAAAAACCCGCGCACTGCGTGTCTGACCACGTGCAGTGCAGGTTTATTTAAGACTCTGGAGGAGTAGGGATATAGAGAAATATCTCTGAACATAAATATATAAATATATATTTATATAAATTCAATGAAAAATTTATAAACCCACGAAGTAAAAATATTCTGATTATGACAATTCAAATATTATTACAGTGATAAAAATTGATAATGAAAGTTTGAAAAATGTTGAAGGGGAAATATTAAACTATAAAACGGGTGTTACACCAACATCATCTTTGATCACCACACCAACTTTGACCTGGGCCTTAGGGGCTCGGGTGGCATTATGTCTATATGGGCGCCAAACCAAAACAAATGTATTAATCAAAATGGCAAAGCGGTTTTGGAAGTTTTTATTTTCAAAGACGTTACATTTTTAAGTAAAAAGTTTCAATCCCAATTAAAATTCTTTTTAAAGGAGGAGAAATTTCGGCTAGATCGTCAATAAATCGTTCGTAAACTGCTTTCCTCGTTATCCTTGATAAGATTCGATTCTGAGTTTGGGATAACCAATGAGTTTAGTTCTTGGCCCAGTAGAGAAGGAAGTTTAGTCTCAATGGGCTTCAGCGATTTGTTTGATTCGACTCGTTTTGTAATTATTGTGTTGATGGACAGACGGCCATGCGGAAATGGACTAATTAGGTCAGTTTATGAACACTTATACAAATTTTTTTTCTACGATGAATATTTTTAACTGTTATAAAGTCGAGACTAAACTTAATATACTCTTATGATTTTTGGTGGCAACCGGTATATATCAGGACAAAATTTAAAAAAACCCCTACAGTATTTAGAAACTTTCTGTAGAATATATACATTTTATCAAGTGAACAATAAGAAATGCCCACTATATATGTTTGATCGAAAGTAATCGTTAACAATTGCAGTATTTTAATTGCGTTTATGCAATATTATTAAGATGAATTTAATTATACAATAATTCGTATATAATTTTTTCAAGGACAATTGATTATTTTTAATGGTGGTTACTTTATTATTGTTATTGATTGTGATAATAAGTCGATACATATGATATGCCTACACTGTAGTTAAATCATCAAGGGTATTTTGCATAATCGAAAAGTATAATTATTATAACGCGTTCTAATGAATGATCAGTGTTATTTTGATAAATAGCTACACCGCCATCTTTTACATTAGAGTATTTCAATTTGACCATACAGTTGAAATTAGGTATAGGAATGTCTTCATCATTATTTCTCCATGCTTCTGATAATGAAAGAAGAATATTAGAATTTATGGGCTCTTAAACTTTGTATATTAAATGTATATATTTATAAACCTGGCCTGGTCTTGATAAATTTCACTAACTCTGATTCTAATGTAAATAATGGATTCAATGGCAGTCTTTCGAACTCTAATTTTAACAGAAGATGTGACGCTGGTTCTGTTCTACCATGATAAAATGTAGAATCAATGGTTTTAGATACGATGTAAAATTTTTCCATTGTAGTTTTTCACTACTATATCATTTTATTAACCGTCCAAGTAGCCGAACGGTCTAAGGCGTTATGTCTACTTGGTACTGGGAGGTTATGGGTTCGAATCCCGACATCGACAGTTTGTCAATTATGGAGAAAAAAAAAGGGGCGGTTAATTGACTAAACTGTCGGCGTATGGACAAGAACGAAGTAACCTACTATGTTTGTGAAGGTTTTCTGCAGGTTTTCACAATGGACCTTATGGTCAAAGTGTAGCCCGTCCAGGGCAGCCGCTACATTCTATCTATCTATGTCATTTTATTAAACTTTTGTGTCTTAATAGTATTATTGACCTTATTTAATGTTATTTTAATAAATTATTTAAAAAGAAGTATAACTTCTTACGTGCGTGCATAAGTACACACACACACACTTTTTTTTTGTATCAATAATAAGTTATTTAACATTTTTGTTAAATATTTCATTCAGTTATGAAATTTATAATTGAATCAAATTTTAAAATATACAAAAAAATTGCATTGATTTACTTCGATTACTAGAGACGTCCTCTAATATTTGCATTTTGTTTACAAACTTTAAAATTATATGTCTGGTAAATTTAGTTCCTATATATTATTTGCATAAAAACGCCATAACACTAAATTTCACGTTTTATTTGCATATTTTGAATATAAACAATTGATATTGACTTCATGGAATTCTTATTATTTTTCGTCCATTGTGTGTGAAATTTAACAATTGAATATTTCGTATATCAACTATAATAGTTTCAAATTTTCATTCAATTATTGTTCTTCGATAATATTTCATTTTGTTTATAATACTGAAATCCAAACTTTTATGGCTCAAGGCAAACTTTTTTAAATTTCCCAGAACGCAACCCTGAGATTTGAGCACCTGCACGCTAGTCACATTGCCAGACATACTTATGCAAATCAAGTTGAATTTTATAAAATTCAAATATATGTAAGTTGTCATTAGTAGTTTGGCTGTACACAAGACCACAAAAGTTGAACTCTTATTTCAAAATTTTACATTTGCCTTATTCGTTCAGATTTCGAAAATGCTTCAGGTAAAACTTTTCCATTATAAATATACTAACAATATTTATTCGAAATATTTTCCTAAAAACCAAATGAATAAGGTATAATTCATATGCATGTGTCTATTGGTAAATGGCGGCTTGAGTCAGGCTATATGTCAATAATTAGTTATATTTTTAACACGCTTTTATTAACTTGGTATGTACACTCCGTTCAAAAAAAAATGAACAGACCTGAAATATTAATTTTTTTATATTTCATAAAACTCCTCATTTTTGTAACTCTCTGTATAACGTATAATTTTATTTATTTATTAATAAAGATAAATAGTATATTATTTAAGTGTGTAAAAAAGAAATGGAAGTATAAACTGAATTTATATTTTTATTTATATATACGTGCCAGTGACAGAGTAAGCATTTAAAAAATATATATTATGTAAATACATGTTAAGTAATATGTATATATCTTCCTCTTACGTATAAAAATTAAATAAAATGTATCTGTAACAAAAAATTTACTACAAGAATAATCAAAATTGTGAGAGACTGATTCGATTCAGGTCTATTCATTTTTTTTGAACGGGAGAGTATCTATGTAACTGAATTTTCGAAGTCAATTTAAAAAAAATGTTTTTGAAATATTAAACTGTCGGAAGGTTGGGTTGGATTGGGTTAATGATTTCAAGGACGAAAAGGTCTTTTTCCTCCTTGGAATCACTTCCTGTGGTCTTTCCCAAACATTAACAACCTTTTTCATCCATTTTTACTAGGGGGGCAGGGGTGTTAAATCAATAAGATCCAATGTATAATCAAAAAAGGAAAATTATTAAATTAAATTAAAATCGTGCTACGAAAACTGGGCGTTGCCATTTAATACATTTTGTCAAAGACATTTTGTATAATTGGGTAAGTCCGCACTAAATTATTAATTATACAGACTTAAATTTAAAGTAATTAATAATTGATATTATTACCTGTATAATATGTATTGTACGAAAGTCATATAATCAATCCAATTACTGCAAAATTTCTTATTAAAATGAGCAAAAAACAATTGTAATTTAATTATTGAAAAATAAAATTACAATTACAATGACCTTCATCATTTTCTACAAAAAAATAAAATTGTTTTACATCAAAAATTAATAGCTTTTTAAGTAAACCATAAAATTTTCTTTAATTTTATTATTTAAATTCGCTGAAATACCCTGCGTTGCCGTCTCGGGTAACAATAATCATGAAATTTAAATAAAAATTTGAATTTTCTCTTAATATTAGTAAAATGGAAAAATTTGTTAAGAGTAAAGTTGGAATAAATAAATTCATTACCAGAACATATTTTCTGTAACTTTAATATTTAATATCTGTAATTGAAATAAAATACCTAAAATCTTGAATTTTTCTCTTAATATTAGTTAAGGATGTTCCAGCATACCACCACTTTTCGACAGATTTTGCTCATTCTTTGTTCACAGGCTTAAAATAACGTTTTCTAATAAATCCTGAAGTTTCAGACTTTTTGACCGTTTAGAACGCGAGATAATATCAAAGTTATCATTCTCTCTCACTCTCTCCCGCCCAACTATTATCTGTTGTATTAGAAAAAATACTCGACAGAATTTATAAAAAAACTAGGAGATTAAAGCTAAATATTATATAAATTTTAAAAAAAAATCGTGTGTTACCGTTATGTTTTCGAAATATAAAAGTTTAAAATTATTCTTTTTCTTCAACGTAACATTATTTTGTATATGTGAACAGTTTTTTTGTCTTTGTGTTGTATATGTGGGTTTATGTATTGGTGCTATAATAAAATCACACCGGTTTGTTGTACTGATTGCATAACACATTGCTGGAACGTCCTTAAATCAAAAAATTTATACTTAGTATAGTTGTAGTCATTCAGTTTTACTTCAATTCATTATCTGACCATATTTTCTGTAATTCAATTATTACAGAAATATTTTCATTTAAAAAACATGAATATTACAAATGTATCACCATGGTTACTTGATATTTTTAATGTATTTAAATGAATTTTTCTAATGTTAATATGGATATTTTCTGTTTTCTACTTTCTCTAAACTCCCCTTACCCTTGATCGATTCGGTTCATTAACTAACTTGACCTTTGAACTACAAAAAGCATATCAGATACGAAAACGCATTTCTTTATATATGTTTCTTCAGTCACTCTAGCGGATCGCCATGAACATTAACAAGATAAAGGTTAATTAAGATCTATTTCCAAAAGAGAAGTGAGCTATTTATTCTTAGAAAATTTGCACTAAGCTAACGCAGCCCCTGCGTAACGAATTTCTTTTCAAGAACTCTCGATTAGCGGCGTAATAAAAACAAAACTTAAAATAACTTACTGAAGAAATCCATATCAAATTGGACACAAATACTCTCTCAATTTAGAGTGCAGTTTATATAAATTTTATGGATACTATTTTATATTTCGAAAGTCATTAAAATAATTATTTTTGAAATATTAAAAATTGTATAACTGTTACGTAATTTTTCTAATAATTTACATAAGCCGTGCCGTGTTTAATAGTTTTATATAAACAA
This sequence comes from Nineta flava, assembly GCA_963920215.1. Taxonomy (NCBI): domain Eukaryota; kingdom Metazoa; phylum Arthropoda; class Insecta; order Neuroptera; family Chrysopidae; genus Nineta; species Nineta flava. Next base: position 46,712,389 of record OY986044.1, read on the forward strand.
AAACTAATCAGGTGTATTGATTAGTAGAAAAAAACTGCCTTTAAAAAAACAAAAATGCAATTCAAAACATTTATTAAAAATTTTTATAAACAACCTTGAAATTAAATTTCTTTCAGGTGGAAGATTGTAATTCCAACAAGGGCTCGAATGTTTTTTTTCATTTTCTATTTTGAAAATGTATATACATATGTGGTTAATTCGTATCGATAAATAAGTACTTAAAGATACGATCGCCCGTCACTTTTCAACAAATATGTTACCCAGACCAAGTGACTGTGCGCTCAAACGCGCTCTCTTTGGTAGTTGCGGGTTTGTTTTCCCAAACGTTTAATCAAGTTATCAATTAATTAATCAAAATCGACTGCAGTAAACACAACCTACCATTTTCTAGTCTGCATTTAATATCTTGTATTCCACCCATATCATTAATGTAATGGATTTGAGCTTAATAACGGTTAAAAATAAGAATAATAATGCTCAGATGTTATTTATTTTTAGAATGACTGACTTTATTAGTCCTTAGTTACTCTGAATACGGATATTGTGCCAATGTATAACATAGACAGAAGTATATAACAAGATAAAATATATCAAGAAATCTTGATATCTTTTTATATCTGACTATATATGTATATAGTCAGATATCATACAAAGGAATGTATGTATAGACTTGGAAAAACCCACGCGAACAAAGTCGCGGATAACAGCTTGTATTATCAATAAATACAATCTTCACGCCAATATCTTGTGACTGAAACTATAACAAGGTAAGTATTTGTAATGTAGGTAACTACACATTCGGGTGTTCTCTGAGTATACTCTCAAGGTAACTCTCACATCAAAATTCGTGATGAATATTAAATGAAAACTGTGTTGAAGTGTAACTAACTGTTGGTTGTAACTAACTCCTTCTTATCTACATCCAATCAAATTGCATTTAAATTACAAAAAAAAATATAAAACTGATATAGGCAATATTGAAAACAATAAACTCAACTCTGAACACAAAGCACGTACATTTTTATTATGAAAATTTTCTTTCTTTTGGAAAAATGTTGACTATTATATATATACAAGGTGTTCTGAAATTCATTCAAGAAAACTATACCACGGTGTAGTCCTGTATATATATATATTTTACATAACACTATCAAGAAATTTAGTAATCAATTTGTTGTGCCACGGTCGTGCGAGATTAATGCATTTGATTTTATGTGTTCGTTGAGTACACATGGCAACAAAAGTAGCACTCATTTTTCAAAATTTTATAATTAATTTGAGACAGACTGCTGCAGCGCAGAGAACGCTGAATACTGACCACTGTTAGTGTAATTTTTATTCGAATGTTTGGGTGCTGTATTATTTTATTGGGTACATATAGGACCTTTTTTTGTATTGGAGAAAACAAACACCTTTTGATTTTTATATCCTGCTAGACAGATGTATGCTCAAAAATGAATTTCCCATCGGCAACATTTGAGGAACCAATCGGTTTTTCCCAAATGTAAAAAGCTTTAATACCAACTTCTACTTTTCTAACTAAAAAAATGACGTTCTTCCCATACAAACTTTCATCCCTTATTTTACGTCCTTAGGGGAGGAATTTTCAAAAACGCTGATACAACTTCTTTTATTTATAAACAGAAGCCTAAACACCAATTTTCACGTTTCTAACTTCAAAAATGCCGCACTTTCTATAAAAAATCTGCAACCTCTATTTTACCCTCTTAGGAGATGAATTTAGAAAAAACCTTCCTTCGTGCTCATCTGCGTTGTATAAGGGACTCCTGCGCAAAATTTCATGCTTCTAGATCCACCGGCTAAGGCCGTGCACTGTCTGTTACCCAGTCTTTAGATTTTAAGTAGATATTCACAAAGATGGGTAATATTAAAGATGATTCCAAATATTTAAAATTTAAATACATTTTCCATTTTATATTTTAAAGAGCATTTAACCATTTCCATTTTAAATTTGTTCAAACAGGTATTTTAGTCATATCTGTATTCTATCGACACTCCAAAAGTAGCGTTTTCCAAAATGTTTGTATTTATACTCGATGGATAAAGTACTAACTCAGGAACAGAGATTATTTTTCTATATCGAATTCGACAACATACCTACTGAACCTTTTACCGACAAAACAGCACACCACACAACGGATAAAAGTGATTTTGATTAAGGTGGAGCAATGGAATATATATTGTTTGCAAGGTAGTAGTCACACGTTTTCAAAAAGAAAAATTGTTATTTTTACCGGCCGGCGGCGCGGCATTGTGTTAGTTTAGCCAGCGATTACTTACTCAAACTAAAATATATAGTGCGCAGAATAATTTCTTCTTCAATTTTACTCTGAGCATAATGTTTTAACGTCCTTGTCGGCTGTAACAATATTTTTGGGATCAGTGGCAGACTCTAAAGCTATTAATTCAATTTTTTTAAATTAATACAAAGTTTATTTTCGTTTCGATCGCAACAACATTTTTTCTTTTCGTCTTTGGTAATGTTCAACAGAAAATAATAATTCACGAATAATTTATTATTTTGGGGGGTAAACAAATTGTGGAAGCGATTTTTCCAGTAAATGAAATTATTCGGTATTTGTATATAACAGTGCAGTGTAATTAAATACGCCTAATGCGTGAATCTATAATCCCAGATTCGTGTTCGAATGGGAACAATATGCCCGTAAGTGAAATTGTTGTTTTTTTTTTTTTGTAAATTTTTTCCAGTCTCCATTTTCTGTATACGTCAGCAAACATTGATTTCAAAATTATGTAAGATGTCTCACTCTTACACATAATGGTATTGATAATGGATCTTATTCACTTTGATTTAACGAATTTTTCGCAAAAAAACAAATTAGAAATAAAATTATTTTATTGCAAGGACGTTCGATTCACTGAATTTTCATGGTTTTTTGTTTTACGAGTGTCAATAAAATTTTACTTCAATATTTACAGTTATGATAATAAAAAATTGAATCATCTTTGAATCAAACAGAATAAATCAAACGGAGCTTTAAAAGCTCTAAGGATTTATGCTTCCGTTTTTATTGTAAAGCTACATTATTAAGATTCAAGGTTAAAATTATTGCCATGCATTTTTAATGAAGTTTTAGCGCTGAAGGAGATCATGAGTGAACATTTTTTCTGTTTATTATTAAAACGCAATCAATGTGGACGAAGTTTGAACCATTGCTGTGGGATGCTAAGAAGCCATTTTGAAAATAATTTATCGTATAGTCATAAATAGTACCCCTACTCCATAAAATGAAAAACCTTGTGGCTGCTTTTTTATTGCCTTTGATAATATTTTGGTTGCGACTCACTATAGTCTGAACAAAAAAATAATAACGCCATATTTAGTAATAAACTGAGAAAACACGATTAGCGTTCTTTTTTTAGACAATTAAATATGGTCGTTCGACTGATACCCCGTGCGTAGTAATGTACCAAATCAAACAAGTATGGCAGCTTATGATATCTTTGGAAAGTTCGTAAACATTGATTAAAAAATTACTAAACGTGACCATGTAGAGTGTAAAACGATCTATCTCTCTTTTTCTATATTCCATTCCAGTTACCCTCATTGTTATTAATTTATATTTGCGCCATATTTGTAAACCTACGTAGCTCTTATTCGTATTTTAATTTGGTATACGCACCAGCGAGATTTTATCACAAACTTAATTTTAATTTTTTGGATATTAATTACACTATACATCTGAAATTCACCGATATAACGAATAATGATTCGTATTAGGTACACCTGGTGTACAAAATTAAACAAGGTTTTATTTTGATATCACATCTCATAACATAGATAACTAGTGTTTGTTTTGAGCCTCTAATTTAGTCTATTATTAATAAATCAAACGTTTATCAGGTTTATGCTTTTCGAGCAAATTTTAAATAACGATTTTGAAACATAAAATAAAGTTACGAACATGTTTTACTAATATGATCATAATCAGCCCTATTGGCGCTACAATCGTAGAGAAATACTAAATAATTGTAGGCATCTAAATTTTAAAATTTATACACAGTTGGTACAAATTTTTTTGAACATAGGCGTAATAGATAACATAACTATTTGTTAGTACACAAAGTACCTTGAATGTTTTGATTTATAGTATATAAAATAAACAATAAATAAATATGAATATTGGTAATAACGATGTGTCAATTTGCATGCTAACTTTTTTATTTCAAAACTTATATACACGTTAAAAATTGTGTTTATATGTCTGCCATAGATTTGGACTTAAACTCTTAAAAGTCCCTTAGAACTGATCGTAAGAGTTAATTACGATTAACGATTAACTTTTGTAAAAACCTCTTTATAACATAAGTTAATTATACTTTCTATTTATGTTTTGCAATGATTGAAAACTCTTACGGCCAGTTCTAGGGGATTCTGTAGAAATTGTTAAATCGAGGAAATCGTTATATTGAGGTTCGTTTTACTAAGGTTATACTGTTATTTTGAAAATATTTTCCTTATTCAGAATTACCATATAAAATAACATGTCCTAATTGACTGATCATGAATGAAGTTAGAAACATTAAACTTGGAAAATATGTTCCTTAAACAGTGTAAAGATGCATTAAGAAAGGATTTTTCGAAAATCAATCCACAAGGTGGGTGGGTGAAATAGACGGTGATAATTTGCATTGTTTGAATACGTGTTTAAAAAAAATCAATTTTTGCGGGTGAAGCCGCAATGGGAAATGCCAGTTTTATTGTAAGTGTAGATAATTTTATGAAATGGTTTCTATGACATTGTTAACGCGCAAATATTTTTTAAAATACTATTAAAGACTTTGCCGTGCAAGTTGACAGTTTATTTTATCAAAGATATTCATAAAACTATATACAACTCAATTACTTGTATTTTAATGTTTGCCTTGATATATTTTAATCAATTAAAATTTATCTAGTCATGTGCACGCATAATTTTTTATCAAATTTTGTCACATTTTTTTTTTTTTTTAAATACTTCATGACTCATATCTTGTTGTCATTGCCATAGACATTCTATATGCAACCTAGATCTCTAAAAACCAGAATTTTTCTAGAGATGTGACAATTCTAACATTCCTTGATATCAAATGCTTGATATGAAACATACACATCTAGGATGGGAATCGAATCCACGACCTCTGACATTCTAGGCCAACGGCTCTGCCTCTGACCTACCTGAGATTTTATGGTAGTGGAATGCATTAATGCTCTCACTGTCTTGATGTCAATGTATTATTAATTTGTTTATTTACTATTTACATGTTTTTTAATTGTTTTTTTTTCTCGTAAACTTGCGTCTATTTATCCATTGATGGTTGCCTTTCGGTTATATTATACCAACGGAAGTGACTAGCTTTTACTTAATTTGATATTTAAGTAATATGTCAGAACATTGTTAATATTCTTTGTAATCAAATGCTTGATATGAAAATGCTTCATTGGAACCGTACACTTTGGAACACTTCCATTACCGTCATGTCATGTGTATTCCATGATACCACCGAAATTCTGGATATATTCTCACTATTTTGGCAATAGGTCAATAGGAGAATGGTCACTACAGATAATGTTACCGCAAGGAACATGAATTTCGAGACGAGACAAATTAATATTCGTGAGAGTGAAGATGAGAGCTAAGGGTATCGACTAAAATCGAAGTAAGCCAAGAAACGAAAACATATTGAGTCAACTTCATGTTTATTTCGTTTTGTCTCGTTCTGTGGCCTAATTCTAATTTGGCTTAGAATTTGAATTGTTAAAATGTTTATTTATTGACTGATTTCGTTCATTTAACAGAAAATTCTGTGAGTCAGATCAATGAAGCCGAACTTATCCGATTTTATCCGAGCTATTAAAATTGACTACATTATGTTTATACGTATTAAACTAGACTACTTATTAAAATATTCAATTAATTCATATAATTTATGGTTTTTTTCATTTATAAAATATAAATAGTAATAATTATTATTATTAAGATTGAGTAAATAAAATATAATTTAGTAGTTAATTGAATTGTGTAATAGTTCTTTGTTACACTTTTGTGTATAACAGTTCTGTAATGTGCAAATGTGCAATGTAAATGATAAAAGGGGTTTAGCCTACTTATTTAAATACAAATTGATTTATAAGTTACGTGTTGACTGCTTTTATTTTCTTCGTGGTTAATTAACTAATAATCATAAATTACTGTATGCAGATATCATTGAATTATTATTTGACAAATATATACAATTCTCCTTTCCCCGTTTGTATGTTTGAATTGAAATAATTGAGGTACTTTTATTCATCGCATCTTAGCGATTAAAAAAGAGACATGCCAAGTTCACGGGGTGTGGAAATGTATATTTACAGCAGACCATATATACAGCAAATATTACGTCAAAAATGACCCCCTTGTAACTTTTGAATTAAAAGCAGCATAGCTGAGTTCGAATACAGAAAAATTACGGAATTATAACATTCTTTAAGCTTATCGTTAAAGAAAAGATATTTTAATTTAAAAATAGAAAACCACGCCCCTAAATCGTGCATACGTAGGATCAAAATTATGAGGTACTATTAAAGTTGATATTTGGCATACAGTTAGGTATAGTCCCCAAACTGGCTCAATTGATTGGAAATGTTACGAAACGTAAAGATTTGCAATAAAAAAATTTTCGTCCAAAGAAAAATGTTTTTTTGTGTACTTAAATTTAATATTTTAGCTTTACAAAAAGAAGTGATATCCGATCAAAAACATAAATGTTTTTAAGGGTTAAGTTTGTGAGTGGAGCAAGTTATTTACCTATTGTTAGAAAATAAATACAAATTTAGTATATATTTAATATTTTATCTTGACAACTTTAAATTTTTAAAATATTTGAAACAAAAAAAATATTTGCCAAGATAAAATATGAAATACATACTAAATTTATATTCATTTTCTTACATTATAGAAATAACTTAGTCCACTCTTCCAAATCACTACTTTTTAAGGAGTAACTATTATATTAAGGATATCCCCGAAAACTTCGACCTTTTTTACATTTATGTTTTTGATCGGATTATATGATACACAGAAATTACTATGGAAAGATCAATAATTTATGTTCTATATATATGAACTATATATTTGGGTACTGATTTGGTTTGTGTAAAAGTACACCCTGTATCTATACAAAAATGTCTCGTAAAAATTCTTTATCATTGAAATAAAAGTCCTTGTTATTTTTGTTTCTGCGTATTATGCAATAATACTTCATAATACAATATTACCTCTAAATTAATCGCGAAAACTAATAAAAATTTTTATGAAATAATATTATTTTGCAATTTTACTAATATTGCATAATTAGTTCAGTAAAGTTAAACATGAAAAGGCGGTCGTGCTTGCAAAAGGTCCGGTCGTTCTGAATTTTTTATATGTTGTTAGGACCTAAACCAATATTAAAAAACCAGATTTGCAATTTCCAAAGTGTTGTGCTAGCGGCGGTGTACCCAAAAAACCATGAAATTTTCGGACTTTTTTCAGTTTTTGCTCAATATCTCAGTAAAGAAAGGGTCTGACCAGTATAGTCATTCTATACACTTTTAAAGTAGATTAAATTTTCAACAATTTAAGATCAAAACAAGCTCTATACAGCTATTAGTTCCCAAGATACAGTTCTTAGAAAATAGGCCATTTTTTCCAAAAAGTGCAATTTTTTCGAAATGGTCACATATTTCGTAAAATATCTTCTAAAATACGCATCCCACGTCAAATATTATATGTAATAAACTTGTAGTAAATTTAATTAGATTTCATTTGAGATTAAACTGGTACCTGTATGCCCAGCAGTTCTCTCAAAAACGGCAGATAACCAAAAACAGTCATAAGTTAACCAGCGCAGATAACCATCGCAGCGCACATATTTACCAGATATTTGTATCCATATTTTCGGTAAAAGTAAGTACCAATTCCAATCAGAAGGATGGAAACAAAAGATCGAGGTCGTACAGCAGTTATCAGAACATGAGAAAATGACACACACTTCTTCTTCCATGCTTCAAGGGGCCACGCTTGTTTTTGAGAACAACAGTCTCAAAAAATAGCTGTACTGAGTGTCCCTTTGTTGGAGCCCATCTCCAGTATGACTATTTCATCGACAAAACGTTTTTGGAGGTGAGTTTTCGTTGTTCTCACATCAGGGATACAACCACCCTTAATTTGCTGCAGAAGGTGTGATAAAGAAAACTGACATTCATCACTGTTTTCCAACAGGTAATCGTACACACAATCCATCGCTTCTTCAGTATTACTGGTTAGACGATACCCTCTCTTATTCCTAGTAGCAGGTGGTAATCTAAACAGGCTCCTGCAGCACAATCTGTGGTACGCCCCGTCTGCAGCAACCAGGTCGTCAATGGCGAGGAGGCGCTCCGATTGTGCTACAGGAGCCTGTTTAGATTACCACTTGCTACTGGGAATAATGATCATAATAATAATAATTTATTAGACCAGAAATGATGTACAAATGTAATACATATTGGTTCATCATATATTCCTAACATTATAGGTTGCTAAAAATATTCATCCACATTATATGGACAATGATCGAGCAGTAAATTCTTGCAGGCGGTTTCAAACTTCCTTTGGTTACATTCAAGCTTTATATGAGATGGTAACTTGTTGAAAAATTTTAAGCGATTGTAAGATGGACCATGTTCGAAGACATTTAAGTTGTGCTTGGGTACTCTTAAGTCGCTACCATGTCTTGTATAATACGTGTGATTAAAGTTATTTTGATCTACCGTATGAATATTCTTCTTTATGTGGGCGATACAATGGGGAATGTATATACTGAAGAGCGTCAAGATTCTCAGATCCTTAAAATATTGTCTACAGGAAGTTTGCTGGCCAACACCAACAATTACTCGTAATATTTTCTTTTGCTTTACGAAAATTTGTGTTGATTGAGAGGAAGACCCCCATAACAAAATTCCATATTTAAGTCTGCTATAAACCAATGAATAGTATACCATAGCTAATGTTTTTTGACTTAAATTCTCTCTTAAATTTCTAAAAAGAAAAGAGTGGTTGTGGAATAAAAGACGGTATCCTCCTGCCAGTAATACTGAAGAAGCGATGGATTGTGTGTACGATTACCTGTTGGAAAACAGTGATGAATGTCAGTTTTCTTTATCACACCTTCTGCAGCAAATTAAGGGTGGCTGTATCCCTGATGTGAGAACAACGAAAACTCACCTCCAAAAACGTTTTGTCGATGAAATAGTCATACTGGAGATGGGCTTCAACAAAGGGACACTCAGTACAGCTATTTTTTGAGACTGCTGTTCTCATAAACAAGCGTGGCCCCTTGAAGCATGGAAGAAGAAGTTTGTGTCATTTTCTCATGTTCTGATAACTGCTGTACGACCTCGATCTTTTGTTTCCATCCTTCTGATTGGAATTGGTACTCACTTTTACCGAAAATATGGATACAAACATCTGGTAAATATGTGCGCTGCGATGGTTATCTGCGCTGGTTAACTTATGACTGTTTTTGGTTATCTGCCGTTTTTGAGAGAACCGCTGGGCATACAGGTACCAGTTTGATTTCAAATGAAAGCTAATTAAATTTACTACAAGTTTATTACATATAATATTTGACGTGGGATGCGTATTTTAGAAGATATTTTACAAAATAAGTGACCATTTCGAAAAAATTGCACTTTTTGGAAAAAATGGCCTATTTTCTAAGAACTGTATCTTGGGAACCAATAGCTGTATAGAGCTTGTTTTGATCTTAAATTGTTGAAAATTTAGTCTGCTTTAAAAGTGTATAGAATGACTATACCGCTCAGACCCTTCCTTCACTGAGATATTGAGCGAAAACTGAAAAAAGTCCGAAAATTTCATGGTTTTTTGGGTACACCGCCGCTAGCACAACACTTTGGAAATTGCAAATCTGGTTTTTTAATATTGGTTTAGGTCCTAACAACATATAAAAAATTCAGAACGACCGGACCTTTTGCAAGCACGGATGTAGATCTTAACTGGACTAAATATGCATTACATTATTATTAGCATAGGTATTGAGTATCACCACACCAACGTTCGTATGCGAATCTCTTATCTAATATTTACTAATATTATAAAGAAGCTGGAGAGTTTGTATGTGCACAAATCTCAGGACCTAGCCGTCCGATTTGAAAAATTCTTTTTGCATTAGATAGTTTACTGAGGAAGCTTAAAGACTATAAAAAGTTTGCTTGCATTTGTGCCGCGTGAGAGCTGCGCTAAAAACCTAACTTTTGAACGGTGCAAGAAAGAATTGAATTTCTAGAAAAATAAATAGGTATTTGTAATTTGTAACAGTTAAATATATTAATCACAGAGAAAAATATTGTATAGAGGTTTGTAGAATGACTCGTCAATTTGAAATGTATCTATAAAAAAATAATAATTGAAATAAAATTTTCTTCCGTCATCACGGACTTCAGCAAAGCAATGTAAGACATCTGAATTTACGATAAACCCTCATTTGAAACAAAAAAAAGGTTTCCACTAAACATTCTTTCGTAACACCATTTTGTAGGGTCATATCGGGGGCACCACCTCCAAAAATTAAACTTATGGCCGCCATGTGTACCACATGTGCCTAAGAATAACATATTTTAAAGTGCACACTATGTATACATGTTGTGTATTCTGATGGGACAACTAATGTGAATATTTCACAAGAAGTAATAATAAAATACATTTGTGATTATTATAATTTATGAAGAAAAATTGTTATTGTGAAATTGATCCAACTTATCAGCGCAATCAACTTATGTATAAAATTATAAAATTTACCTTGAAAATTTTTGCGTGAAAATATAAAATTCATTTATAATAATTGAAAATTAATAATAATACAATCAATGTTTATACCCTGCATTTATTATAAGTTTAGTCCCGGCTTTGTAACGGTTTAAAATATTTATTCGCTTGTTCATCCGACTGTAAACAACTTTCGTTTGAAATTTTTCAACTCAAACATGTGCAATTATTCTTGATTATAGATTCATATATGTACACTCCCGTTCATAAAAATTGAACCACCAGTAATTCACATTCTAAGCGTATATATTACTAAATATATGTATATTACATACAATCACACTTAGAATGTTTCAACTGGTTCAATTTTTATGAACGGGAGTGTATATAGCAATTTTATATTTACTTTGTAGTTTTTTATACACTTCTGTGCGTGTGTAAAAAGTAAAAAAACCAGTTTATGCATTAATAATGAACTCAGTAGGTTTTGGGTATTTAAGCAATAAACTCAGTTATTTTTAGTTTTTTTTCACAAAATTTTTGCATGCTAATTCATGTTATGATACAAAAACAATTAAATAGAGGAAATTTAATTTTAACTTTATGTGCTTTAGAAGCTTCGGATGACTGTTTTCAAGAAGTTAGTGTATCTCCTTCCTATGCCACTCTTCGTAGAAACTCTAGAATGTTGACCTTTCAATTAGTCACACAAAACCCTGAAGTCAAATATTCTTGCAGCCCAACATTTCTGTTTACAATAATATTCATCTGTTTGGACTAGTTTGATGTTGAAATTTTCACTTTCGGGTAATAATATTTCAATAAAACAATATAAAAGATGAATGATATTAAAAAATTTCCATGAAAACTATATTTCAATGGAAAATTTCACAATGAAAAAACAATAGAATAATATCAAAAACATATCAAAATATTTATTATAAAATATTCTTTATTATTAACACCTAGGTTAAATTAATTTCCTTGCATGATCACGTCAATATTTTCACCGTTAAATGATCTTGAAAAACGATTTCCATTTAACATTGAAGTTAATTCAATGTTAGTAACTATCCATTTAGGTAGTTGGTGTATAGGTGTTAATTTTAGGTGGTTGGTTTGTAATCGATCGATAAAAATTTAAAAAGTTTCTATTTTTTTTTTAAATTAAAAAAAAAAATTAAATTATTAACACCTAGGTTAAATTAATTTCCTTGCATTATCACGTCAATATTTTCACCGTTAAATGATCTTGAAAAACGATTTCCATTTAACATTGAAGTTAATTCAATGTTAGTAACTATCCATTTAGGTAGTTGGTGTATAGGTGTTAATTTTAGGTGGTTGGTTTGTAATCGATCGATAAAAATTTAAAAAGTTTCTATTTTTTTTAAATTTTTAAAACTAGCTTTTTATAGTAAAACTAATTTTCTACAACATTACTTCTTATGTATTTTTCTATTTTTTCAATATTAAGAGAGATATACCAAATTTTTTGCCCCCCCCCCCCTATCTAAACCTCTAAAGCCCTTGTCGATTCCCCCTCCTCTTGCCGATTCTTGTCATGCTTACCATAAAAATGCATTGTCGTAGGAACTGAACCAACATGTAAAAATTCAACTCCGTAGGATAAGAAGTGGTTCTAATCCAGCTTGCAAGATTTGACCCGAACATACATTCATACATACATTGCAAGATAAATAAAAGCTTGTAGAATGAATTTTGTTTTGATCTTAGTTGTAGAATTTTGTGAACAACTATATTATTACATCAACTGCCTTAAAAATATATATTGTACAACTTACATCTAGTTAGCGGTCAATTGATTGCAACCCAATCATCGTCAATAGCTAAACCACCGTAAAGCACATTAAAAAATTATAACATAACTCATGAAAAAATAATTTTTTAAATTCACTTAAATCACAAACAGATTCACAGAAGTTTGAAATTTGTTCTCTAAAATTTGTTCATTATTTTCTGCAACATTATCCTATCTGTCTGTTAAACGTTTAAGATATTAGAGATACCAATCTCTTTGCTTAATTTTAATATAAATTTTACAAATATAGTAAAAAAAACTAAGATAATTTCTATAATTACCCGAATATGTAAACCTAAACATGTATTATTGATAATTAATTTTTTTGCTATCAATTAAAAGCTAATTTATTTATTTATTTTTGGTTACAGCAAGATCCTATGTCGCATCGTATTATTGAAAAGAGACGGCGTGATCGTATGAACAATTGCCTGGCCGATTTATCACGATTAATACCCGCTGATTATTTGAAGAAAGGACGTGGACGTATTGAGAAAACTGAAATTATTGAAATGGCAATTAAACATATGAAATATTTACAACAGGCGCATCATAATCAATCTGTCAACTCGGAACATTACCGGTTGGTATTTTTAAAGTTTTTGTTTAAAAATCTCAATGCACACTGAATTAATTTTTTTTTAAATTATTTTTTAATAACATATTTTTTATTTATAAGCAATTTTAACGAATTTTGATGTCAAATTTGTCTGTCAGTCGTGAATCATTCTCAGAATTAATTCTAGCATAGGTAAGCCTTCTGTGAGATTAACTTTTCAATATAAAGTACAGTCTGCAAAAAATTGAACATTTCTTAAATTGATGTTCAGAAAGATGTAAGATTTTGTTAGTGTATGTAGAAAGTTTAATATATTTATTTGATACACTAAATATATTTAATCCCAACAATAATTATTGATGGCTTTTTCTTTCTACTATACATTGTCATATTTCGAAGAATTTGTGTTAAAATCAATTTTTTCCGTACGGAAGTGTAAGCACCCATACAAACACAATAATGAAATAATTATACACATATATAAGCATATTTTTGTGCATTAAAACGGTTCAATTTTTAAATATGAAGGCTCAATATTACTGGAATTATCTCTACTAAATTAAAGAGAACGGATGATTTGCTTTGAATTTGCGGGAAAATAATTTTTACAATTACCCGAATCTGTCATTATTGAATTTCAAATGAAAAAAATGTGTTATTTTAAAATAAGTATTTTGAGAACGATAAGCTATTTTGTATTGACAAAATTTATTAACAAATACTCTCTTTGTATACTATTTTACAGGTTAAATCTTTTAATTATTTAGAAATAAAAACTATATTTTTATTTTGTATTAGGCAATTTGATAAAACTAAAGTGGATTTATTTCAAATAATAAAAATTTTCTTGGATATTACAAATTTTATTTTGGAATTAATTCCTTGTTTTATTTTCAAAATTATTTTTATGTAACAAAAATAACTTTTTATTTTGTTTTGAAATATTTACAGCTTCATAAAAATAAAAGACGGTAAGAAGCATGCTTTTTTTCAATCAAAATTGGTCAACTTATTTTTGAAAGTCATTCTTTTCCATTTTTTAATTTTCCTATTTGAACTTTTTCATTTTTTGATTCGGATCAAATAATTACTGGGATCATTAAAAATTAGACGCGCTAGAGGGTCGATTCTGTAACCTCTGGAACGAGATTCTTGTATATTTATATAGATGAATAAATTCATTTCACATATTCTCCATGTACTCATTGAGCATATCATCATTGAGTATACATTCATTTTTTCAACGTTTTCAAAATTTTTGCAATTAGTGTTCTCAAAGTTTCATCAAAACTGGCTATGGTTAATAAAAATGCAACCATTACTTATATCACTATCTCACCTAGGTTAAATTACCCTTTCTCTAATATTTTACCATTTGACACAGCATAATTTTGCGAGTTGTTCATTTACTACTACATTTAAGCCAAAGAATCGACCCACAAAATTAGATTTTTGATACATTGAACTTTTAAAGCATTTAAGCTTTTAAATGAATTCGTCATGGAAGTTTTCGTGGTGACACTGCTTACTTAAATGTGCTTCGAACACCGTTTAATGCGTTATAAGAAGTATACAGCTTTCTAAGGAATACCAAGACGTATGCTCTCATTGAAATAATTTTTATAAGACCATAGATGTAATTCAATAAATTTTCGCCACATTTTATTAGTACACTCTGTATAGCAATTAATAGACGATACTTACAATCTTTGATGTATATAAGTATACACTAGATTGCTAATACCATAGATACCTCATAGTTATACTGGATAGGTATAACATTGATACATCGATTTTCAAATAAACGTATCAAGCTTTCCAGAGCAAACATATTAGCTCATCACAAATTTATCTTAGTTCATCAAAATTTATCATATTTTTCGTCCATTCATTTCATCTCGTCTTTTATATAAAAAAATTAACATTTTTATCCTTATTAAAGAAATTGTATCAAAAGTATTTATCAAAAAAAAACATTGTTCTTAAAATATAAAAAAAACAACCGCATATGTAGTACTCTTATATTGCTAATGTCTAATATTATAATTGGAGGTGTCGCCGCAGAAATGAGATAAAAGTATGTTGGCTCGATATACGCTGGCGCCACAACTATGGTATCTCCACTGTTGCCAATCATCTAACTTGTAAATATGAAAGGGGAATAGCTTATTTTGCACTTATCACTTAAAAGTTGCTTACTACAGCTTGGTGTCTATATTCCCCTGCCATACATATAAGTTTGTGAATCGATCGTGCTCAAAAGCGTCAAATTTCTACTGATTGAAATGACAGTCATATACACAGATCTAAAAGCTCCATAGGAAAATATAGATTGGTTTTTGAAGTCAATTTATGTTTTTGACACGGCCGGCGTTGTTGTCGAGGTGGTTATATTTTAATATTATTATTATATACACTCCTCGATCACAGCGCTTACTCAAACGTATATGGAGTCTATAGACTTGTGTTCATGACCGTGGACTCAACTGGTAATAAAGGAGTACTACATATAACAAAAACACAAAGAAATTAGTCGCGATTTTATTACGATTATTATATATTTAATTATGTTTCAGACTTGGATTCCAGGAATGTATGTCTGAGACAATGCGTTTTCTAGTTGAAGTTGAAGGGTATTTTGCCCGTGAAGCACTTTGTGTGAAATTAATCAATCATTTACAAGCACATTGCGAGGCAATATTAACTAGTGATCGTTTACATTCAGGCAATCCAATTAGTCAATCCACAAACACAAATTTTACTCCAAATAATATACAATTACCGCCACCTCAATTACGGAGTCCAATAACAACAACAAATCAAAATAATAATACAACAGCCGTGAATAATATTATACGACCAACATCAAATTCATCACCAATACAACATGGCGGTGGACAAATACATCTTCAACAAACAGATTCACAACAAAATCATTCAACGTCATATGATAGTAATACGTCACAATCTCAATTACGTGACATGTTGACAACAAAAGATCAGAATGTACATATCAGTAATGAGCCGTTGCCATTGACTACCACACGTCAAATACACAGTCCAAATCATAATAATATGAGGTCATCATCTTCAAGTCATCATGACAAATCGTCAATGCATCATGATGTAAACGACATGTATGAGTACCAACAGCGAGCGAGATCTGAACGTGAAGAGAACAGCTCACAAAATGGATCTGAGTACATGATAACGGGTATACTAAAACCACCACGTTTTGAACGTAGCAACGGTGGGGGAGGGAGTGTACCGAATAATTCTGATACCGAAACAAGTAGTCGTGAATGTTCGAATGGTGTATCACTCTACAAATTCAAGAACAACATCATGCAACGTATAAGCCAACAATCTGTCACCAGTTCCCTATCAACTCACAATATCAACAAATTATACAAGCGACGTAAATTAGAAATGCATCAACAACATGGGGGAAATGGAGGAGGGGGTGCAATTGCCGATAGTAGTGCAATAAATACGATATCATCAACGAATGAGAATTATAGCTATTCAGAGAATCAGAGTAATTCACCAACAGATGGCTCTCAAACATCGCCACCAAGTAGTGATATTTATACGCGTGTATCTTCGGAAAGTGATAATCAACATCGCATCTCACCAACGGGTAGTTCTGTGTCGGATAATAAAATGACAAATGGTAGACAATCACCACGTAAACGTTATAACTCATCAAATTATCCAAAACATTTAATACAAATATGTCATAACTCACAAGAGGTCTTACAAAAACATCATCATCAGTGTAATAATAACAATGTTGGTATGATTGGTAGTAGTACAGGGAGTACAAATGGTGTGGGAACAAACAATAATAATAATAATGGTGCGCAAACAATTAGTGATAGTAAATTAAATTTAAAGACGGCAATATCACAAATGTATCATCAAAATAAAACGAATACAATGGAAAAACAAACAAATTTTAGTGTACCAATATTTGTGTTACATGCCAAAGGTTCATTTTATATACCATTAACAATTGATTATTATACATTAATACCATATTTACAAAATTATAATATACTGGATATAGTACCACAAGTACATACAAATATCGTGTTACATCCGGTAACTATTAACGTTAATTTTCAACAAACAAGTATTTCATCGACCGTTAATAATAAGCATCATAAATATAAAAGTGAAATCAAACAATATTCATAAAATTTTAGTATTTTTAAAAGAAAACTCAAAAATATAAACTTTTTATATAATAAAAAAAAACAGACATAACCTCACCTTTTTGTGTTGTCTTTAATCATAGACATAGAGAATGGATAGCAAGATCATAGAGAATAGATCTTGACAATTGTCATAACGTCATCAATCCATTCGGTTCAGTCTTGCAAACGATCTAGGAAAACCATCGTTATTCCGAAATTTTATACATTTAAATCATGAAAATTTAATTTATATTGTGGCCTCGTTTGTAAACTATGGATTCAATCAAGTCTAGTGAAAAATGATTAAACCAGCGAACAGGCTACTAGTCAATCTAGTTTGTTAATCAAACTGGTCATTTATGAACACTTTATCCTGATATTATGACCATTATTTGGTATTTACGAACAGTCAACTCTATTTGACTAGACCAAGTACACAGTTTACGAACGCAACCAGAATGAAACTTATTAACCATTAAATAAGGTCAATAAGGGTCAACTTTGTGAGTTCTAACTTTACAGTACGTGGCAAATTTCGAATTCTGGGATCGTTTAGCAATAGACAATCTCTTAAGTTAAAAAATGCGAGAGAGAGACCAAATTTTTGTCTATATTAGATAGAAAGGTATTGTCTAATTGGCGTTGTCCATATTCTATGTCTACGTTTCTTGACATGTACACACGCAAAATTGGAAATATAGAGTGAAGTATATTTAAAAAAGAGTATATTTTTAAATAAAACAACTTTAAAGTATGAATGTTATTTAGTTAATGTGTTTAGTTTAGTGTCTGAATGTTCTAATTCTTCTATTGTTTTCTTTTCTATATTAATTTGATGTCGATTATTTTTTGTATGCTGTAACTATTTAATTCCGGTTTTTAGCGTTTATTTAGTATAGGTTAAAATATATGGTCCAGTGAATTCACAATATTCAATTTATTTGTGTATTTGGCACGTTTTTGGATTCAATAATCATTTTTATCCTGTTAGTAAAATGAGGACAATGCTTTTATAGGAACCTCTTCTTATTGCTTTTCCTTAAATTTAATTGTTCCTATAGCTTGCGAGTGTTCACGGAAACGTTAAGCAATGTAAAAATAAATGTATCAACTTTTGTTGAATGTTAATCGACATAAATTTTGATTGTAGTCGCTTCGAATGCTATTTTTCCTCTATAAAGCCAAATAGGTTAGATGTGCTACATAAACTGAAGGCTACTACTGTTGCATTTACAGTTCAGTGGAGCTACTCCCTTAGTTATTTCTTTAAGTAGTACTTACTGTCGGCGATACTTTTAGTAGAAAAATAATATCATTCGAAATGGTTACAATCTAAACTCTAGATTCCCCTAGACAATATTACATATTCTACTTTCAACTTGTGACTAGTGCTTACACTTACCATTAGTGTGTCGAATATAGGCCATATACATGTTGAAAATGGTCACAAAATGGTGCTACTTACTACTTATAAGGAAATGATTCAACCGGTCTTTCGTATAAAAGTGTTCGGAGAAGAAAAAATGCAGAAATATTTAATTTTTAATACAAGCTTGAAAGTGAGGAAAAGAGAAATACTTTTCGTGATAAATTAATATTGTAAGTCTAAAAAACTACACGATTTCCAAGCTCACTTTGTTTAAAAGATTAATTAAGGAATTGTTTTAAATATGTGGCTGGATATTTATTTATAAATTTTTATATGAATTAAAACTGGACCAAAAACATTTGAAGGCTGAGAATTTGTCAAAATATATAGGTTAGAATATAATTCAATATTGAAGATTTGTTTTCGCTTTATTTTTTTTTTACTTAAGTTGGATGCCTACCTAAAATTCGTGGGACATTGGAGGAAGTCTCTTAAGTAGGTTACCTCCTTGAACATGTATTTAAACAAACAAAATGTAAGATGGATTTACAAAAAAATATATAATATAAATTATATTTAATTGTTAAATGTTTGAAAAGTCTATATAACTTGTTAAAAATTATTCAAATAATATATTTTTGGAAATAATAACGGGAGACAGGAGTCTCTTAAATTTTAGAGGGCTATTATCCTCTCGACTTTATACTGGATGTAAGCTCATATGACGTTGGTGGTGATAAAAAAGGCGGAGCTAATTGACTTGAATAATATATTTGTATTCATTTTTTTAAATTAAAATGTCAATTTAATTCATTGTTAGGCCTCTCGTCTTATATTCTTATATCCATTATAAACAAGCCTTGTAGCATAGGGAGGTCAACAACAACAAAAATTAAATCCCTATTGCTTTTGTCTCTCACAAAAAAAATTCTCACAGAAAGTCTGAATATGGTCTTAAAACAAATTTCACTATGTCATAATATTTAATATTTTTTGCATTTATTGGAAAAAAACAAAAATGTTTTAGATAATTAAAAATAATTAATTCATTAATACTGATTTATTAATTTTTTTCTTTATTTCACTTAGTGATTATGTCATTATGTGCAAGGTGGTAGAAGAGAATCCAATACCTATCCAACTCATTTTAATGCTGTGTATAGACATTATAGAACTTAAAGCACCATAATACAGTTTATTTTTTAAGATAATAATCTCGTGTACGCATAGAGGTGGGTTCCATTTCACTTGTATTTTTCCTACTTTTAAAAATAACACTCGAATGTACTTTACACAATTTTAAGAAAACAAGTGAAAAAACAACTAACTGAGTTAACTTCTTAAATACCCGGTAGTTAGTTTCAAACAAACGTTGTTTATTTTTTAAAAAGGAATACATTTTTTTAATTATCTCTTACCGTTTTAAAGATGTGGAAAGTAAACACACATAGAAAATTTCAACTCGTTATCTCTTCGTCTTTGAGTAATCGTGTCACCTATGTCGGGGCTAAAGTTAAATGTTCTCGTATGTGTTACATATACCGGGTATAAAAATAGCGGTGGGGAGGGGGTTTAATTGGACTCAAGTTTTCTATGGATTGATTTTCTCAATTAGTTGACAACGTTCACTTCCGTTAATAATTGCTGATTGATCGGATCAATTTTTTTTAAAGACAAGGTTGCCTCTGAACAAAGAGTCTATAGGAGCAATGTCAACCGCCATTTTACGGTCAGTTTTTTTGACGAAATGTTAAAAAGTATATTTGCATAAGCTTATTTTTCATCAAACTAGAAACAAAATGGTGATTCATTTACCAACCATGTATGTTCTACCCAAGACCCGTCTGTTTTATATTTTTGTTAGTCCCTTTTGAATTACGGATACGCGATCCAGTTCTTTATGTCTATATTAAACATTCTGTTTTTTTTTTTTTAAAAAGTAAATGTTTTTTTAGTTTTAAAAACATTTGTCAGGCGATACAAAAGTGCCATTTTATAAATAAAAAAATAATGTTGACTTGAATGCTTCATCGAAACGAACTTTCGAATCGTTGTTTGAGAAAATAACAACACAGTATTATTTTTTGTTTAAAAAGTGAAGTTGTGTTTTGTAATCACAGATGTGAACTAGGATCCACTGGTTAAATGTCACAATTTTCGAAGTATGAATGTATGAGAAGTGCAGGGAATGGTCTTATGTGATAGTCCGTCGAAGATTGATTATAGACTCCGCCTTTTTGAATTCCCTACCATTCTCATATATTCATATACACATTTGTGATTATAAATAAATCACCGATTTTCACACATTTTTGTAAAGGATAGGAAATTTTCTTATGAAAAAGGCTGTGATTGATTTATTTTATTTTTTGTTATTTGTAAGACTGAAATGAAAATCTTCAAAGATATAGGGTGAATCTAACCAGCCCCATAATAACACACGCCTCCACTTCCTTCCATGATCCTCCCATTTTCCAACAACATCCAATAGAATACCTCCTGTTAGTCTGTCCATAACAAAAATACCATGCTATATGCTAGCTCAGATGGACATGGCACTCTTATATTGATGCATGTCGGCAACCCATAACAAACCCCCATAAAAAATCATTACCAATGTAACTATGTACGGAGTTAGATGTATTACGCATCAAATTGTATCACTTAAGTATTTAAGTATAATTAGAGTGGGGGGCCCCATGCACACATCAACATAAGAACACCATGCCCATCCCAGCCAACACACAACATACAAAACAACATTTGTGTTATGAACAGACCGTCTCCCTAACAAAAGGTACTCCACTATTAGATGTTGTTGGAAAATGGGAGGATCGTGGAAGGAAATGGAGGCGTGTGTTATGCGGCTGGTTACATTCACCCTATATATATATATATATATATATATATATATATATATATATATATATATATATATATATATATATATATATATATATATATATATATATATATATATATATTGAAATAAACATTTTCTCACAAAAAAAAACAAATTCTGGAAAAATTTCATGAAATATTTTTGTAGAATGAAAATTATATATTATAATTATATTTATGTTTAATATTAAAAAAAATCTAATTTATTCCATTTTCAAATAATTAATTAAATAAAAATATGCACAAAGTTTTAAATAGATTCGTCGTTAAAGAATTGATTGTGGAAATAAGTCATAGCAACTTCGAATAAGTCAGAATTTTATTACCACAAAAGCCTTCTCAAAATGCCTTGTCGAATAGTCCATAAATATTTGCAAATGGAATGAAACAAAAAGAAGTTATATATATTTATTAGGCTTAGGAAAACACAACGCTTACCAAAATTTCAAATTTAATTTAAAAATACAAAAAGTAAATCGATAATAATGAATTATTTATATTATTTTTAGGAGTGTTAAGCTTTTTTTCTTCACAAATTTAGTATTTCATCGAAGTTCATCTATTTAATATAACCTAACATGACATCGGTCAAATTCCAGTTACTCGGTAGAAATTGTAATTTTTTTGTTTGGAGACAAAATGGTTGAACTCTCATAAAATGAAATACTAAATTTTGTTGGAAATATATTATTATTCTTATAAAAATATAATCACGTTATATCGTTTTAGAAAAAATGTTTATATTTGTTACAGAAACTATTAATTGTATTTAGATTAGTAAAAAGTAAATAATTAATTAAAATCTGCGTGTTTTTATTTAGCGAGGGATTTTGGGGTATGTGATATTGATATGGGGTCCTAACCTATAATATCCCATTGAAGTATTTAACTTATTAATACAATAGTTCCTAAGATCAGATACCTACCTAACATCTAAGTGATTCGTTTCTTCTTGGGAGAGTATAAAATTTGTATGCCAAATATGTGTTCAAAATAAAATGTGAATTATTTCATTACATCCTGTATATATAATATATATAAAAACCTACCAATTATAAGTTTAGTCCCGACTTTTAACGTTTGAATATATTGATTGCAGACTAAAATTATTAGTATTGGGTTATATCAGAGAGCATATTCAAGTGCTAGAGTTCCCAATAGGTAGGTGTTCATAAAATGATCTAATTAGTCTAGTCTATTTCCGAATGCCCGCCCGTTTGTCGGTTCGTCCGTAGATGCGATAACTAAAAAACGAGTACAGATAATGGGCTGAATTTGTGTGCTCCTCGCCAAGCATCTCCTCGCTAGGGTGAAAATATCTTTTAAACCAAAAGAAATAGAAGAAAGATTTAAAACCAAAAAATATTCTTTTTTTTAAATAAACAACATTTTTGTTTGAAATTTTTTCTCATAAACTGAATAGTTTTGCCACAATGTCAGCTCAAACATGTCTGATTATTGTAGATGTGTACACTACATATATATTAGGTATATGTATCACAAGTCATAGTTTTATATATCAGTGTGTAATAATGATCTCAGTATATACCGGATATTTAAACTAATGACTTAGGGTGTATTCGTTCTGGATGCTTACATGCTTTCAGCCTCATCAAGCGTTGTTTTTAGTGTTCAAATTGACACTGTGTATGATGATAGAGCACGCTAATGGTTGAGTTAAACGATGGACACCATGCTCGCAAATGCTTTATTTATCGAGGTAGAGTAACAAAAGCGTGAGCGCCAAATCGTACTAACTTCCCAAACGAATACTGTATAAGCGTTTGTTTATTTATTTGTTTATTTTTTCTTTTCTCTAAAACCCTCTCTATCGATTCTCAAACGATTAGAAAAAAAATTAAGCATCCAAGTCTATTTTTTCAGGAGATAAAAAAAATGGGGACCAAGTTCATACTCGAAATTAAAATCGTTTTTACGTAAAAAATAATAACTCTCAAACATTTTTTCTTTTCTCTCAAACTCCTCTAACGATTCTCAAACGATTAGAAAAACAATTAAGCGTCCAAGTCTATTTTTTCAAGAGATAGAAAAAATGGGGGTCAAGTTGACACTCGAAATTAAAATCGTTTTTACATAAAAAATAATAACTTTCAAAAGTTTTTTCTTTTCTCTCAAACCCTCTCTAACGATTCTCAAACGATTAGAAAAAAAATTAAGCGTCCACAAATCTATTATTTAAGGAGGTAAAAAGACGGGACCAAGTTAACACTCGAAATTAAAATCGTTTTTACGTAAAAAATAATAACTCTCAAACGTTTTTTCGTTTCTCTCAAACGATTTTCATAAAGAAAAGTTTTGGAAAATGAAGTCGGGTGGCTAACTTTACGGAGGTCGTTCTTTATTACCTTTTAATCAAAACTCACTAAATACTCACTAGAATGGAATATGGTTCTGTAATTACTGATTTTGTCATGAGCGTGTCGTACGTTACACTAACAGACCAGTGGCAATACATGGTAATTGGTAACAGTTTTATACTATACCAGATTAGGTTTTTTATGCATGTAAATGGTAAAATAATATATATTTTATATACAAAATACAACTTTTTGAATCTACCGCTTTTTTTCTTAATCTACCGCTTTATTTTGGTGGATCTACCGCTTTTTAAGAAATCAGATCTGGCAACATTGCATATACATAAAAATTGAACCTAACCTCCATGAAGAATAGATTATTCTTCATGCCATGAAGAATAGATATATTAGGAGATTGAACGACATAGGCATGAAGAATAGATATATTAGGAGAGCGAACGTAATGTTAAAAAAACGGTCAAGAATTGGTGTAACTATCTTTTATCAGTAGGGGTCACTGGTGTCAGTGCCGTACGGAATTTAAATATTTAAATGTAGGCGCCAAGAAATCACTTTCATTCAGTTAATAAGAAGTCTTAGTTTTATAGATAATAAAAAATTGTTTTCGATTATCAAGTAATAATTAAATAAATATTAATAATAGAGAATTCTTAATAATTGCAATAAATTAAAAGATGAAGAATCATAGTGATAATTTTGCAATTAATAATAATATACAATATATTTACAATAACTGACATATATTAGATAAAGAAAGATGACAAAACCGGTAATTACAGACCATATTCTTTTCGTAAATGCAGACACGCATTCCTAACCTTAAACAACCTTTCACTCATAGATATATAGCAGTATATCTATGCTTTCCCTGTACAACATCGTCCCATTTTTTCACATTTATAAAATTAAACAATTTTTATACTTACAATTTTTATTTGTAAGATGTGATAACCGTTGATTTTAATATGTAATAATAATAATAATTCCGTACGGGCAGATTCGCACTGCCGCTAGTGGCGAAAATAATAACTATGATCTCTACACGTTTTTGAGGACACAAAAACAGACGAATTGCCTATGTCGTTCAATCTCCTAATATATCTATTCTTCATGGACATAGGCAATTCGTCTGTTTTTGTGTCCTCAAAAACGTGTAGAGATCATAGTTATTATTTTCGCCACTAGCGGCAGTGCGAATCTGCCCGTACGGAATTATTATTATTATTACATATTAAAATCAACGGTCATGAAGAATAGATATATTAGGAGAGCGAACGTAATGTTAAAAAAACGGTCAAGAATTGGTGTAACTATCTTTTATCAGTAGGGGTCACTGGTCTCAGTGCCGTACGGAATTTAAATGTTTAAATGTAGGCGCCAAGAAATCACTTTCATTCAGTTAATAAGAAGTCTTAGTTTTATAGATAATAAAAAATTGTTTTCGATTATCAAGTAATAATTAAATAAATATTAATAATAGATAATTCTTAATAATCTGCAATAAATTAAAAGATGAAGAATCATAGTGATAATTGCAATTAATAATTACAAATATATGTTTACAATACTGACATATATTAGATAAAGAAAGATGACAACCGGTAATTACAGACCATATTCTTTTCGTAAATGCAGACACGCATTCCTAACCTTAAACAACCTTCCACTCATAGATATATAACAGTATATCTATGCTTTCCCTGTACAACATCGTCCCATTTTTTCGCATTTATAAAATTAAACAATTTTTATACTTACAATTTTTATTTGTAAGATGTGATAACCGTTGATTTTAATATGTAATAATAATAATAATTCCGTACGGGCAGATTCGCACTGCCGCTAGTGGCGAAAATAATAACTATGATCTCTACACGTTTTTGAGGACACAAAAACAGACGAATTGCCTATGTCGTTCAATCTCCTAATATATCTATTCTTCATGTCAACGGTTATCACATCTTACAAATAAAAATTGTAAGTATAAAAATTGTTTAATTTTATAAATGTGAAAAAATGGGACGATGTTGTACAGGGAAAGCATAGATATACTGTTATATATCTATGAGTGGAAGGTTGTTTAAGGTTAGGAATGCGTGTCTGCATTTACGAAAGGAATATGGTCTGTAATTACCGGTTGTCATCTTCTTTCTTTATCTAATATATGTTAGTGTTGTAAACATATATTTGTAATTATTAATTGCAATTATCACTATGATTCTTCATCTTTTAATTTATTGCAGATTATTAAGAATTCTCTATTATTAATATTTATTTAATTAGTACTTGATAATCGAAAACAATTTTTTATTATCTATAAAACTAAGACTTCTTATTAACTGAATGAAAGTGATTTCTTGGCGCCTACATTTAAACATTTAAATTCCGTACGGCACTGAGACCAGTGACCCCTACTGATAAAAGATAGTTACACCAATTCTTGACCGTTTTTTTAACATTACGTTCGCTCTCCTAATATATCTATTCTTCATGCTTCATGCTAACCTCTATAATGAGTTTAACCAATTTAACCTACAAATTTAAACACGTAATTTTCATATGTAGAATGAATTTCACTTCAATTTATTAAGAAAAATAAAATTATAATAATGTCTAATACTATTAAAAATGTTTTAAACGAATTTTCCCACGACATTGACGGTATTTCTATTTTATAATACCTCATTTGCATTAAACAATTAAAATTTATTCAAAAATCTTTAGATTTTCACTTGAAAGATGACCATGTCCATATTATCGAAAACGAGATAAATGCTGAAAAATTCAAATCTGAATATGTAGCACAAAATTTTCCCGTATTAATTAAAAACGGGATACGAAATTGGCCTGCAGTAAAAAAATGGAATAGTAATTATTTTCGGTAAGCTGTTAAAATCCACAAAGGAATTTTATAATTTTGATAATTTTAGCCGTATTTTAGCTAGCAAAGATGTAAATGTAGCAATCACTCCTAATGGATATGCAGATGGTCTGGCTTGTAAAAATGGCAAAGAATACTTTGTTATGCCTTATGAAACGCAAATGCCATTTTCTGAATTCTTAGGCCACTTGGACGATCCAAGGTACTTTATTTAAAAAAAATCGTATATATTTTTTAATAATGGAACCGTATTTTTAGGGATAATTTTATATGTTATATTCAAACACAGAACTCGAATTTACTCAAAGATTTTCCAGAGTTAAAAGATGATGTAGATCTGAAATTACCATGGGCCAGTTCTGCTTTCGGAACACAATTGGATGCTGTAAATTTTTGGATGGGTGATCATAGGGCCATTACTAGTAGTACGTATAATATACACAACCATAGATATCTTTAAACTAGATCGCTAAATTTTTCAATAACTTTAGACCAGTAATGGGGTATTTTTACCATGTAAAAGGTCGGAAAATCATTTTTGCCCATTTATCGGAATCTGCAGACGTTTAGACAAAAATGGGTTGAACAAATTTTGTAAACTTCCTCCAAATAATCTTCTCTACGAACTGCAGCGCATAAAAAATCTGTAAGTAATGAAATATTATTACAAGTTTTTTTGGACATAGAAACCCGATCTTTTTCAAGGTAAAGTTGTTATTTTAGACACCACCACTAAGGGGGAAGGGTGGTAAAAAATCCTGTTTAATTTCTTTTCCAACTTTGTTAGCGATCTAGGTTTTGTATGCAACCATCAGTGTACACAATTTTAAATTAAATTTTTTTTCAGTGCATAAAGATCCTTATGAAAACATTTATTGCGTTGTTGAGGGTAAAAAGGATTTTATACTCATTCCTCCAACAGATATTTGGCGAATACCATATAAAAATTATCCAAAAGGTATCTATAACATCAATTCCCAAAATCAATTTGCGATTGATGATATTGCCCCTACCGGAGACTCTTCAGATAATTTAATATCATGGATTGCTATTGATCCACTAAATCCAGATATAAACTCATATCCAGATTATGGGGATGCAAATATATTTAAAGTAACCGTGGAAGCTGGAGACTGTTTATACTTACCATCCTTCTGGTTCCATCATGTCCGACAAAGTCATGGATGTATTGCTGTTAATTATTGGTTTGATATGCAATTCGGTTTGAGTTATTGTGTTTTTAAATTATTAGAAAATTTATCAAAAATTAGTTAACTATCGACACAGCAACGATTTTTTCTTTAATTTCCGATTTTTTTGTGAAAAATATTCCTTGAACACATTCCGTTTTTTTAGAATAGCTTCTTATCCCTTACTATTTGAATAATTCCTTATCTTTTCCAAAAAACATTTGTTCTCAGATATTTTAAGTTTGTCCCAAAAGCAATCAACAGAAACTTTATTGAGTTCATTATCTATTGGGATCTCTGGTAGGGGGCGAAGCTTAATATTTCAACCTACTAAAATCAAATATGCCTTCTTTTAGAAACATATGCTCCTCAACTACATTCTCCCTGAGTTATCACGGTAATTATTATTGTCCATTACCTTGGTAACTATCAACAAATATAATTACCGTGATAACTCAGGGAGAATGTAGTTGAGAAGCATATGTTTCTAAAAGAAGGCATATTTGATTTTAGTAGCGTTTCCGCTACAAGAGCATATCCAAGTACTAGAGATACTTGGTAAGTATTTAGGTTTCAAACTCATGTATCAGGGATACTGTTGTCAATCAGTAAATATTTCGTTGCTGATTCCGCCTCGTTACCAAAGAGGCGGCAGCCTGCAATAACCGTTAATTTCAGATTTAACTTCCTGAAGTATTATTGAATTTACGGTATCCTGTAAGGAAATCTAGAAAGATTTTTGATGTGTCTCAATTCTAGATTCTTTCAATAAATTTCTTCTTTAAGTTCACAAACAAACTCTCGTTCCACACGAAACTTGCAGTTGCCTCCTTGAGTCTCCAATGATCTTCAATATTGTTTCTCCGAAAGATTCTTTCAAATTGAAGTTTTCCTGGCTTTTTAAGTTCTGAATCTGTTTAGTCTTCAAATTCACAGAAGGGTTTCAATTAAAAAGGTAAAGAAAACTTAAAATATTTAAATAAATTTATTTACGAAAAAAAAGTTGACATTCAAAATCATTTTATTAATCGCCATTATTTACATTTTTTCTTTAAACATAAAAAAAGAGATCGAAAGATCATCATATTTGGGGTAAGAGCTTAGGAAGGAAGAGCTGCAAGATAACATGATGGTTAACGTTTTATTGTGCTAAAACTCATACGTCGAGCTTTGTGTTAGTACGTACAATTTTGTAAACTTGAATGAAGTTATTGAGTCCAAGAATAATGCCCTAATATATAATTATCACGCCATTTAATACATTGAGAAGCACAGAAAGTGGGACAACTTTTTGTAACAAATAGCGAAATTTTCGGACAAATGTTTTTTGAGTGCTTTTACAAACAAATAGATATTAGAGAATACAACCCAGACTTTCTTGTCAAATTTGAGTAACAAACTACAAGCTGTGACACACAATCGAAGGAATAACGTTAACACAGCAATAAAGAATATGAACTCAGTTTGGCTTTGTAAAAGCTAAACCGTTTGGCTTTACTAGAGACGAGTATTTTTTTTCTTTGGTCCACATTGCGATAAATATGGTCATATATCTGGAATAAGAACACGGACCAAAGAAGCCGGTTGGATTTCAATAATTAGTTTAAAATATGAAATTCATGGTTCATTTAACCATTCATCATTTGAAAAATGCAAGAACTCCTCGTACATTCAGTTGTATGAAATAAAATTTCATGTAACTCAATATTCCATCGCCGCTTACAAAATAAATAATTTCGTCAGGCTTAAGTTTAT
This sequence comes from Nineta flava, assembly GCA_963920215.1. Taxonomy (NCBI): domain Eukaryota; kingdom Metazoa; phylum Arthropoda; class Insecta; order Neuroptera; family Chrysopidae; genus Nineta; species Nineta flava. The sequence goes on from OY986044.1 coordinate 46,742,215, forward strand.
ATTTTATGAAAATAATAGTATGCCACCAGTTTTCTTGGTGCGCATCCGTTGCTATGAAATTCAGTTCACAAATTGACAAGATAGGGATTCGGCAACTAATCGTGTCTACGCATGCTAAAGTACACTGAGTGTTTCATAATGAATTCCTTACTTTGGAAAAGGTAAACTCTACGCACCGTAGGGGGGGGGGGGTAATGACATTGAAGTAATGCATAAGTGTCGTTTTTAGTAATTCTTATGATTCGTTTGGTCTGACTAAAGGAGTAAAAAAATTCCGAGTTGTCAAACCGGAAAGTATGGCTGTTAGAAACGTTCGGCCCCATAGATGTTTATCTTTTTCGAACGAAATCTATTTTCATTTTTCAGACGCAATCAACAAGCAAACATTTTGACTAAGACTAAAAACGGCATACACTCATCAGTTCAATTATATTCTTGCCAGTTTGATATTTCGCAACCTATAGGAAAATTCGGTAACTTTGTCCCATTTTCTACGTCCCTATCAGTGTAATTTGCGGCTCCTTCAAGAATTTAAAACACTATTTTATCTAAAATAATAATTGACTGAATAAATTCCTCGCGTTAATTATTTCTATCAATATAATTTAGGCAAATCAATTCTCTAAGCGTCCCATATACGTTCAATATTTCTGTCTCTATTCATTGCTGATATTCAATATTGTTATCAATTGAACGTCTCGTGTATTCAATATTTTCATGAATTTTCAAATAGAACATAGAAGTCAAATAGAACACTGAACTTGAGCATTGAACAGAAACAAATTATTGAACGCGTACGGGTTTTGCTTTATTATTTCTCAAAATAATCATAATAAGAAAAATAAATATACATTTTTAAGAAAAGTAACAGTTTTTCATCACTATATTTAAAAAAATTAAATCACAACATTTCCCCTTTTGTGTGAACTAAGAGAAAAATTATAAAAAATTAAATTACACTTACATTAATTATTAATGAAATCAAGAATAGTTCATTTAGCCTAAAAGCTGGCAGTCAAAATGTAGACTTAATTTCCATGAAACTAAAAATAAAATCAACCTACAGAGTCAATCTATATAAACAAACGAAATGTGTGATCGGAGCACAAGATGCCATATTATTGGCTCGTTTTAGAATTTGGACCTTTAAAACTGAACTAAAAGTCTCAGTTAATTCGTATGTGAATTGTTGTTTACTGTGTAACGGTATCGCTACTAAAATCAAATATACTTTAGTTTGTTAGACATCTTTGCATTTCAACTACATTCTCCCTGAGTTATCAAGGTAATTATTTATGTTCATTACCTCTTAGTAACTAAAAACAAAATCATGATGACATTTTGATAAATTACTACTATCATTTTTGTGATCCGCCATTTCGATTTTTTTTAAACATTTATTTTTAGTTTTTATTGTTATATTAGTTCTTGTTATTATTTTTTTTGTTTTCATTCGTTATACAGTGAAACCTTGATATAACAAATCTGAAGGAGATTAGAAAATATTCGTTATACCAAGTAATTTGTTACAATGAGGTTTGTTATACAGAGGTTATGTTGGTCTAAGATTCGTTTTAGCAAGGTAAGCACACTTAAAAAAAGTAAAACACATTGTAACTTTACATTAAACAGCAGTGAAAAAATATGCAATGCACTCTCGCACTTGTAGGAACCTTACAGTTTGAATTCCTGGATTGTCTTACGATAAATTGAACGTTTCTGAACCTGTCGAGACATGACTTCTTGTTAGATGGATTAGTAGAATACTTTATGCAGAGGTTGATTATACTTTCTAATTATGTTTGGCAACGATTCAAAAATCGTTATAAGAGGTTTTTACAATAATTATTCGTAATGTAAAGGTATAATTTGCATTAACTCTTACGGCCAGTTCTAGGGGATTTCTAATAGTTAAATCGAAGAAATCGTTATATTGAGGTTCGTTATACTAAGGTTATAGTATTCTCATATTCATAACAAAATAATACGAGTAAAAAAACGAAAACGATAGAACGAAGTCGGTCTGTTATGGTATATGTTCACAAGTTCAGTGAATGTATTTGTTATTGCCGATGGACTCTGTTGATTGAGTTTAATAAAGTCTTTTAGTGAGGTGCTTTCTATTTATCAACACAATCGCACCCAATGTAAAATGTAACTAATACGACAATTTCGTAAGATTCTTTTAACAGACATAGCCATATTAACCACAATTTCAGCTTGATGGAAACTAATAATCTATTAGACCGTCAGCTCTTGAGCTATTACTTTTAAATAATTAAAAAAAAAAATTCAAATGTTTTTCGATTTTCAATCAATTTTAACAGCACTGTAAATTTTTCTAATAAATGAATAAGCAGCAAAAAATCCTATTGTTCCGGTCAGTAACCAAAATGTTAAGACCATTAAACCAGTGTATGATATATACAATAGAGTGGGGATGAATTCAGTAATTTCTAATTTTGTAACAAAATAAAATATTGAATAGGCAAACACGTATACAGCCGAACCGCCTGATACAATAAAACTTCGCCACCACCAATGATAATCCTGAAAAACATAAAATATTTATTAAAACATTTCCTGATTACTTTCCTTTTCACAAAACAACTTACCTCTCCACATAATTGAAAATATACCATAACAATGGAAATTTGTGAACATGATATAACAAGTATACAAAATACAAGGAACAAAAATCCAAATAAATAATAAAATTGATTCTCCCATATTGCGGTAAATATGAAAAACAATTCAATAAATACTGCTCCAAATGGTAAAATACCAGCCATTAATGTACTAAAAAAAAAAAAATTGTTTTCATTTTTTTCAAGAAATACTGTTGTGGAAAACATTACAATTTCCTTAAGGACGTTCATACATGAAGCTTAACAGTAGATAAAAATGTAGTTATCCTCCCTCAAAAATTTAACACCCGTTGACGATCATTTCGAAGAGTAATTATCGATTAAAAATCAAACTTTTAACACAGCGTCTTATGGAGAACATAATTTTTTTGTACTTAAAATTATAATTAACTATATTATTAAAGTAGACACGATAATAAATAATGTTTATAAATATTCTTTGAAATATGCAGTTTATATATTTGCATGAAAAAAATGATGTTGACGGACATTTGAATTAATTATTTAATTAAATTTTACTTTTTTGTTAGGTTTGTTTTTGCCACCATATTTTGAAAACTGACGACCACGCACACTAAAATAATATACACATACACACAAATATACAACATAGTTTACTGTCAAATCAGTCAGATCAAGTCAAATCAATTTCTAATTTACATTTACTGATATTTTACAATAAATACTTTTAAAATATTTAGGACAAATAAAAAAAGGTTATAAATCGTTGTAAGATTATTAATATACTTTACAAATTTTTCAAATTTTAAATAAATTTTATTAAAGAAAGTATTCATTTGACTTTAGCATAGCAAATGAACGTCCTTAAAAGTGTGGTGAAATTACTACTTTTGAATAAACCTGTAATGTTAATCGAACAATTTTTTAGAGCGATTTTTATCAAAACTAAACGGTAAATAATTTTGACATTTTAAACGAAGCTAGATACTTATATTTTGAATAACTTATCAAAAATTTAGCCAATTTTTTTGCCAACGCGTTTCTCATGACAACTACCTTAAGAACAGAATGCCGCGGCTATCCAAAATGTAGAGGTGTAATCTCTCTATGTATAGTAAAAAATGTTACTTACCATAAAACTGTATTCATATACCAAACTTGTTCAGGTACTTGACGCGGAATTTGATTTGTTCGTACCGGATGTTGATACGGTTGTTTCCGATAACCAAAATAGTAGCCCAAGAATACCAATGGTAATGATATACAAAACCATAATAATAACAGTGCAATCATTGTGGAGAATGGTACAGCTCCACTGGAATCTTTACCCCAAATGAAAAAGTTTAATAGGAAACATGTACCAAACACAATGGCCGGATATAATACAGCCGTCAAGAATGCAGCTCGCTTCCATTGACGCCCTTTCATTGTTTTATATAAACGGGCTGAAAAATATCCGGCGATTAAACCCATAAACACATATAAAAGTATAACAGCTGTCATTAATGCCCCACGCGACGATGGAGATAACATTCCTAACATGGCAAAAACTGAAAAAGATAACAAAATTTTATTTTAATAAAACTTTTTCAAATTAAAAAATTAGTAGAAATAGGGTAAATACACGTAATTTTGACCCAAATGCCCCAAAAGGGTAATGGTTTTTGAGTATATGTATGTCTATTTCTTTGGAGTGTCGTTAGATTCGTCCTAATAATGTATATATGTAAATATGCATGTCTATTTTATGGCACTCTGTTGCCTAAACGGCTTAATGGATTTTAAAATGAGTTATCGTTCGATTCGTCTTAATTATATATATATGCATATCTATTTCTTTGGCACGCTCTGTGGCCTAAACGACTTTATGGATTTTAATATATGAGGTGTGTTATGATTGTGGGAGGGTGGGAGGACATAGGGTATATTTAAATATGGCGTCTGTGAATCAAAAATGTGAGTGGGAAGACTGTATTTGTCTAAATTGTTTGGAGAAAACTATAGAAGTTAGCGAAATAATGATAAATGAAGACGCTAAGCAAACTTTCCTTACAACTCCAGAAAATCAACTAGTAGTTTAAAATTCCAAACTGTTCCAAAATTATAGCCGTTTTCAGACTGTTCCCAAGCTATAGTCGGTCCAGATCTCTAATATAGTTTATAGTTTCTATAAAAATATCAGCATTAACAAAATTTTGGAAATAAATTATTTTAAATTTAAAATAAAATTGACGTTTTCGAGCTGTTAAAATAATTATTTTTTACGCAGTCGAGTTTTTTTTATTTATTTTATATTACTTTTACTAGTTTCTGTGTTCATTTGATTTAGATCAAATTACGAATGGACTTTCTTGAAAATATTGAATCGAATAAAAACTTACAAATTGTAATTAATGCCATGAAAAAAATTTGTATTCCACTGCCAATAACTGCAGCAAACAGCCGCGTATGCCTAGGTGGACGAAACACATCCCCATGTACCAATTTCCAACCTGTTTCTTCGATTGCCTCATCGAACCCATCATCCGCATTATATCGGGCAATATCTCGTCGTAATGTTCGGACCATAATCATTGTTAAAATTCCTGAAGAAAAAAAAAACTCATTTAGAGAAAAAATTCTCAATCTGCAGGTGGGTCAAAAATTTTCTACCTGATAAGAAAAATATAACAACCAATGAATTAATAATTGAAAACCAATGAATTTGTACATCGTTCATCCCTAAATAAATATCCCAACGGGATGCCCAACTAACATCCGATTTTTCCCATTGAACAGAATATGTAAATAATAAAGTTGTTCCTGTATTCCCATTAACTTCTTGCGGTCGTGGATTATCTGGGAATGTACATGTACCATCATTAAAATTAATTTCGGTTAGATGAACAGATTGTGCTTCGACTTCAAAGCCCACAACTCGATATAATTGCCTAAAAAATATATATATAATTTACATTTTGTGGATTAGTCCATTTTGGAGGAAGGAAATGTGACTAGAGTTCCGAAAAGATCCCACCTTGAATTTATTTTAAATACATATATATGCTTTGTTACTGTAGTATTCCCAAAAGTTTTTTTGGTGACAAACATTATTCGTACAAAATTCGAATCGTCAATTGAAGGGTGGTCTTTTCGGAACTCAAGCCGAAAATTTACTTACGGAACGTGTGAATGATAGAATAATTTAATTTTTAAATGATTATTTATATATTGTTTATTTTTAATATCCATCCCTAAAGGATAACCATGTTCGACTTGGACTTCTTGCGTGTCTCGATTTAAGTATCTTGTCGCCGCAGGTAAGTTATCTACAAGCCTAAAAAATTACAAATTTTCTCTATATAATATTTTTTACCTTTTCAACCAAAAACCACTGCAAAATATTAATAACGTCAAAAACAGCTAAACCGATTTTGATGCGATTTTCAACAAAGGTTTTAGAATTTAACCAGGAGTAACATATGCTTTAAAATTTTTCTGTTCCATGCATTCGTCCCCGCGTGGTATAATGTATCTTTTAAACGGTGTAAGATAGAGAAAATATTTGTCTTAAAAAAACACAACTTTTGTTTGAAACTTTTTTCATGCATTCAATAATATATTTACGCCACTTATTTACACTAAAACTATAGGATATATGATAAAAAGTTTCAAACAATCAACCAACATCGACCAACTATTTTTGAATATTTTTCCCGGCTTTCATGGATTCAGAGGCCGAAATATACCCCTTTTTGAATAAAAAAATTATTATCATTTGTTTTGGCAAAAGTCGCTAAATTACAATTTTAGCTTTTTCTTGTTTCCCGAATTCAACTTATGATAAAAATTAATTTCGAGATTATGTATAAAATGTAGCCCCTCCATATGTCTGAAGCCATTAACTTCAGGAAAACAATGTACAGAAACTTTATTGTTGAGAATTAAATAATCTACGATATCTATGATCACCACTATTGATCTGCGAGTCAGGGGAAGAATGACATTCGCATACAAACCGTTTTTCGCAACTTTGAATGTTGAAGGCTAAACGCGTAAATAACAATGTATTTAACCTGAAAATGGTTAAATTATCTGAAACACGGTCTACGGATCGAGATGGTGAAGGTTATTCATGTCTTATAGAGGACACCCAAGAGCTGTAAGCGTACCGCGATGTATATAGCTGCTTAATTGCGAATGTTTTTTTTGCAGATTGATCGTATTTATATCTAAAATTACTGAATTATACGAAAATTACTCCTCAAAATAGTTTAATGACTCAATTCTTCAATATCTAGACAAAAAAAGGGCAATTGCATAGACATACCTTCTGAAATTGTATTAAAATTGGTTTAATACTTACAGATGAACAAAATATTCATGACGAATTCGTTCAATAACCTTCTGCGATGCTTCAGCATTCCAATTAATTGGATCATCGTGTGTATGACACAATAATTTGCAGTCAATATTCTCAGCCATACGCACTTCATATGGTGTATTGACAATACGATCTCCACGTAACACTTCACCAAGATTTTCTGATTTATATATAAGTGTACCATTTTTCGGTAAACAAAACGGCAACGAATAATATTCGTATGGTAATTGGGTGTGAACACTAGTCATTTTAACAGCTTTCACATCAATCTTTTGCCCTTTACGAAATTCAACCGGTGCAACACCCGGTATATAAAATTGATGTGATATTCTGAATATTTGTATGAATAATATTAATAATATTGGATTCATGTTCTGTAATAATTTTTTAAACATCATATTTTGTTCAGTTATTTTTAGGTTACTTTATTTTTGTTGTACTATTAATAAGAACTTATATTTTCTTTTTCGGGCTAAAACTTTCTACAATTCCATTATAAAACTAACCGTAAACATTGTTTATGGTAATTAAATTAATTGCTTGTAATCAACTGTGTTTTATTGTAAAAATACAAAATATTTTGTCAGAAAATCATGTGTCAAGTTTACACCATATCAAACTGTCATTTTTATTGCGTGTATAACACGATTGCAAATTGACTTTTACGAATCCTGTGTAATACCAACTTCGAGTAAAAATTACTATCGGAGAAATTTAGCTTTGTACGAATAACCAACATGACTTTTTTAAATATTTTATATCCTGTATATGTAAATATGCAAGGATTATTAAGTTTAGTTATTTGGTTTAGTACCGACTTAGTAACGCTTGAAAATATTGATCACAGGCATAAATGTTTGGCATTTCCGCATATCTGTCCATATTTGTGACTTAGTTATTGAATAAATGTGTTGACTTTCAGCCAAATATGCCCAAAAAAATGTTTGTGACTTTATGTTTCTACAAAGAATACATTGTATTATTTGCTTCTACCAAAGAATACAATATATGTATTCTTTGATTCAATCGATCGGAAATCGTTTGTGAATTCCAAATATGTTCATAAAAACGTTTGTAACTCCATAAATTTGATTCAATTTTTGCATGTTTTGGCTGTCATTAGATTGCGTTAATACTTTTTAAAACTGATACGCATAGTTATTTAGTGCAGCACTAGATAGCGCCAAACTAACAACAGCGCCATCTAACGGTAGACAAATCAAACAAAAATTGAAACGATTTTTCAAATTTTTTCGTAAAATACGGAGAAAGGTTTGTATGAACATATTTGTAATCCACAAACGACTTCCGATCGATTGAATACTCACAAGCCTATGACGTTGGGTCAAATTAAAAAAAATGTAGGCTAAACGGATGCCTTATATCAAAAGTTAAATTTACTCAGTAAGTATTGAGTCACAAACAAAAGCGAACGTGTCACAAACTATTGGAAAATTTTTTAAATGTCATGGTGGCCAAATTCGTGTTGGCTATTCGGTCGAGGGTTGTTTAATGATGCGTCACATATACGTTCGTTGATTTCAACGAACCTCCAGCGATCCATAGGAAACCCACGAACATTGAAACATTCTAAGTGTTATTATTTTTAGGCCCAAAGTCAAGACCCATACCTTTGTAAATATTTATTATTTTTCAATAAAAATTTATATAAAACATGTTAAATATACACTTAATAAAATAAAAAAATCTGATGCCTTTATTAATTAGTTATTCCAGTGGAAAAAATTCCTAAAAATCAAGAACAAGAACAAATCAAGTCAAGAACAAATATGTACATTTGTCAAAAACATGGCTAATTTGAACAAAATTGGTACTAATAAAAAGAAAAAATTAAACAATGAAAACATAATAAATGGTACAATGATATCATACCAATTACCATCTGTTTTGATCATATAAATTGAATGTATGGTAAATAGATTTGCGGTAAACATTAATATCAAATAAAATTTATATAATGATATTTGATTTTTTATCAATAATATTGAATAGGTTGTGATAAATACAGATAAAATTGGTATCAATATCTTATAAAATATTAGATATGGTATAAAATAATTATCTGTTGTTGAATTAATTATTGTAAAACCATTTATCATTTTATCAGTCCATTCAAAGACTTCTTTATAATTATTTGTACCAAAAAATGCAACCATTATATAATAGATCTACACAAATTAAGTTAAGAATATATCACATATATCTTATTGGAAATAATAACTAAGACAGACTCTCTATCTAGCGTTAGAAAAAAGAACCATTAGTGAAACAAACACACAAATAAAACATATTTACTTGTCTATGAATTGCGCATTTTTCATTATACAAATAGTTTTTTTGATTTTATAATGAAACTAAAAAAGTTTTTCTTCTCTCGTGAGCTTATGTAGGTGAAGCTCACACTTTTTTTTCGTAAGAAACAACTTTGGAATTCAAATATTTTATCTACCTCTTTCTCAAAATAAAATTTAGAGGCGAGAAGATGGGGGACGATGAATTGATTCACTATTAAGTTAAATCAGGGATAGAAAATGGGATACACTAAATATTTTATTTAGATTCGAAATTTTATGTGAATAAAAATTTAAAAATATATTTTTGCAAATGATACCATAAAAACCATACGTCGAAAATCATTAAAACATACAGAATTTTCTGATGTTCTATATAGGTGTGTTACAGTATCGTTTTCCCCTTCAGTCTTGAAAGTCGTCTGAAAGTTTTCAAATGTTTATTTTGTGCCATTTCAACGTACATTAATTTATGATGATTTTACCTTTATTTCATTATCGGATGATTTAAACTGTACGTCAAGCTTTTCCATCCGAATCCACGATATTAAATTATAGATAAATACCAGATAAAATATATGTTCGTAAGCAATCGTTGATATTAAAACGGGTATTAATAATGTATGATAAATCGATACTACACGATAATCAATATTTAGAGATGTTAATAAAGTTAGTATTAAACTAATGGCTAAATAAAAAAAAATAAAAAAGAATTATTTATTAAACCACAAAAAGGCGATTGGGAACTCTAGCACTTGGATATGCTCTTTGGTGTGTAAATTATAAACTAGAGTTAGTAGGTCGATGTTTTCTGACCCAACCCCCGTGACATACTCTTTCTTCTATCTGATATGATTTTGGTAATAAATGACATAGGTCAAAGGGAAAGGGGGCTTAGAGGAAGCAGAAAACACAAAATATAAAATATCTCTCTTAATATAAGAACAATCGAAAAATGTATCAAGAGTAAAGTTGTAGAGTTGTTGTGTTATCACATCCTTGAAGTGGAGTGCTAGGGGAATATGTAGTAGGTGGTGGGAATATTATTATTTTTTCATCTAAAATTATAATTTAACAAATATTATTTTATTAATGGAAAAATAATACTAGATTTTTATTACTTGCTGCATGTTACCCTAGAACTCTGTTTTGAGTGCTTTGGTGTTTATCATATCTTTGAACCAATCACGAGTGGTCTTCGTTTGTTTCGAGGAGATGATTAATTTATCGATTTCTATTGGATGTTATAGGGGAGGATCATAGAAAGAAATGGAGGCGTGTGCTATTATGCGGTTGATTCGATTCACCCCATATATATGTATACTGGGTATATATATATACAGGGTATATATATACAGAGTATATATATAATGAGATACAATTACCTGTGAAACACCATCCAATTGATGGAATTGGTTTAAATGCATAACAATCAGATTGTTGATAATAAATTAACAGTTTCATTGAAGCAATAATTGTAATAATTAGCATTTGTAAACGTGCAATTGTATAATCCTTCCGATCAGATGCAGTTGCAATACTACCACCATCAACTTGTTTTAAATTACATACATTCCATCTATTTGTCATATCAAAGTGGAAGAAACGTAAATATACTGCTAGTATCCATAAAATTAATCCAAGTATCCTTGAAGAGTTCCAAAATATATCTTTTTATCATATTGATAAAAAAAAAATTATAAAAAATCTAAAATAGGGAAATGAAAAAAATACGCCAGTCGAGTTTAAAACACCCAGACCTTTCGTAATCATTTCGATATTCTTGTCAAAATTATTTGTGGTAATCCTTGTTAAAAAAATGTTGAAAATTATTCACTAATAAAAGCTTAATGCGTCATCTATTAATAAAAGCTTGTATTTTCTTTTTAAATCAATTAAATTAATTTCATAACGCTCCTACATTTACTAACGCTTCCATCTAATTAAACTTTGGAAAATTTGTTCGGATACAAACATGAGCTTTATTCAGACGGTACCATATTAATGTATTTTAACGAGTGATGATGTAATTTTAATTTTTGCTATACTTTTTAAATTTTTAGGGGAGGGGGTGAAAATAGGTCTCTTAGCAGCTAACAATAGAATATTTTCTTTGAAGACTGTACAAATTTAAATTTTGATTTTTAAAACCAAAAATTAATTACCAAAAATCCCCTAATTAACAATCGTATTTCAAGATGGTGAACGGAGCTATCCTTACGATATAGATCGTTATATGCTCGTTTTCAGAAAATCTTAAAAATCGACTGTAGAAAAAAAAATTGAGAAACTTGTGTCCAGATTAGGGTAACTTATTTTGAAAAATAAATATGCTTACATGAATTGATGATAATATGGATCTATGTGGTTAGATATTGGAGACAGATTTGGAAATATTGTTAATAGAAATGAACTGAAAATCCAATGGAAATATTCGATATTATATGGGAAAGTATATGTGACACTTATTAACCATAAACAGTAACCTATGCTTGTTATCGCAAACATATGACGATTATGTAACGAGACCATCTGAAAACAAATACATAAAATTTATAATACATTGAGGAAGTTATCTACGATTAAGAAAATCAAATTCTTAACATAGGACATATGGGGGAAATAGAGTTTTTTATATTTAAACTCGTAACAAACTATGTTAATAAATTAGACATTGATAAATATTGTTTTAAAATATTCTTCAGTTTATTTAATTAAATTAAAATAGTGTTATGGAAGGTTATAATATTAATGATTAATTATTTTAATCTACATAAAAACATTAGCAAAATGCGCTAAACAATATACACACTTTTACAAATATGCTGAAACAAGCATGTTTATTAAAATAATGAATTTTAATTTAAATTTACGACACAAAATGATCAACTTTATCGTAGAATTTTATGATTATACTATATATTGGATTTTGTAGAATTTTTTGAATGTATAATCTAGCATCAACCCTATACGAGTTGATGTAATAGGGAATATGCATGAAAATTTTTTTTCACTTGAATTGAAGCATGTTTACTTGACAAATATCAAGGTAAAATTACTTTTTAAATAACTTTAAAAATAAGCGAGATATGAATGATTGAAATTCCCGATTAGACAAAGAGGGTGATAGCCCTCTTGATATGTTATGTGACGTCATATTACACTTTCACCATTTAAAATACACGTAAAACTCCGTTTTTAGTATTTTTGCAAGAAAGAGACAGATAATAATCTTTAAAAGCTTATAGCTTCCTTGATATTTGTCGGATTTTAATTTCGTTTTTAAATATTATTACAGTATTAACAGTATTTTCATATTCTGAAAATAAATGTGAAAAAAAATTTTCATGCATATTCCCTCACACGTTCTGCATTTAAAATGAAATTAAAGTATTAATTACCAAAAATTGAATAGAAATGAGATACATCATAATATTTTTTAAATAAACATATTGTTCGGCAAACGATCTTGTAAAATATCCACAAATATATTTTAACCATACAAACGTTTTGAGGACTACAGCCACAAATAACAATTGAACCAAAGCGAACATTATCATATATCTAGGTGGCGTTTTCATTACTAAAAATAAAAGACATTATTTTAGGATTCAAATTCATCGTTTAATGCACAGTCGATTATCTTAATTTGTCATCAATATGGTGTCAACTGGCTACAGTATACATCTCTTTTTAATATATTGAATTAAAAAGAGAATTACATTGATGTACACTGTCTGTAGCCAATTGACGCCATATTGATGCAAATTAAGGTAATCGAGTGTACACTCCCGTTCAATAAAATTGAATCGACCTGAACCGAATTAGTCTCTCACAATTTTGATTATTCTTGTAGTAAATGTTTTTGACAGATACAACATTTTATTTAATTTTTATACGTAAAAGGGAGATATAACACTTAACATGTATTTATATTACATATTCTTACTCTATCACAAACATGTTTAAATAAATAAAAAATATAAAACTTCCATTTGTTTTTTCACATTTAAAAAATATAATACTTATCTTTGTTTATAAATAAATAATATACAGAGTTACAAAAGTGAGGAGTTTTATGAAATGTAAGAAAATTAACATTTCAGGTTAGTTCAATTTTATTGAACGGGAGTGTACATTCAGTTGTGAAACAGTGTTTCACAACAAAATTGTCTGAATCTGAAACGGATCATCAGTAAAATACAAAGTTTTTATATCGTGAATTAGCTTCAAAAATTTAAAATGGTCCTCAAAATAATGCAATAAAAACTTGATAATGGTGATAATGCGTTTCAGCATCGTGACAGTTTTATTCCCTGCAACTCATTCTATTATCTATGTCTCTTTTTGCACGTGAAAGCTTTGATGAAAGTTTTCAATCGATTGTTTTACTGAGCAAGTGCAGTAGTAATTTTTATGTTAGTTTTTAATTATGGGTATGTTCCAAAATTTTCTACCAGCGCTGTGAGTGTTAACGCCATGAAGCACGCACGCAGCTACTGCAGCCGTGAAAATTGGAACGCGGCACTTACAGCACGCCGCCATGTTCATTGCTTTCACTGCTTCACCTTTTCAGCGGCAGCAGTCACAGCAGGATATTACGTCAAAATTCATGACGTCATTTGTTGCGCTCGCAGCAAATTTGGAACATGTTAAAATAGAGAGATATTTTTTAAATTGATGTAATTTTACATGATATTAAACAAGAGGGGAATTATAGCTGTTAAATACTAGAGATTTAGAACTATCATGAGAATTTCATTGTGTGAGCTGTAATGTAATTTTTGGAATATCACTTTCATCAAATCAAATAAATTGAACCTATATCTAAATGTAAAAACAATTTTATCCAAAATAAGTTAAATAATAGGGAATATGCATGAAATTTTTTTTTCACTTGAATTGAAGCATGTTTACTTGACAAATATCAAGGTAAAATTACTTTTTAAATATCTTTAAAAATAAGCGAGATATGAATGATTGAAATTTCCGATTAGACAAAGAGGGTGATAGCCCTCTTGATATGTTATGTGACGTCATATTACACTTTCACCATTTAAATATTATTACAGTATTAACAGTATTTTCATATTCTGAAAATAAATGTGAAAAAAAATTTTCATGCATATTCCCTATTGTACTTACCAATTCCAAATGAGACATTGATCATTAGTAAGATTACAATTATTGTTATAAATCGATATACTTCCAAATAATCGGATTCTAATTTTGATTTTGTATAAATCGGTGTTAAATCACAAAATGCAAACAATCGATGTGCAGATTGTTCACGATTATTATTAACAATAAATTCTAACAGCAATAAATTCCAAAATAATAAAATTAGAATTAACATTAGACAAACAAGTGGTTTATAATAACTGTCAACATATAAAAGTCCAGAGTATGTTTCATTAATCAACTCTTGTGATCTTAAAACCTGGAAAAAAGGTTCAATGTTAATGATTACACGCGTAGCGTGAATCAAATACGAGTAAAAATAAAACGATTTTGAAATTTTGTCGTACCGATAAGTTAAATGATCCATTATTATTTAAATATCTAATCTCTTCCAGTAGATAATTTTCGTTTAATAACGGTTTGTAAGCTTGATATCCAAAATATCGCCATTTTTGATCTTCATGTTCATGGAACAATGATAGTAATTGCCTCGCATTCGAAAAACTTATTTCAGCCAATTGTTGATCAGATATATTTAAACAATCAATTGGTACTCTACCCTAGAAATAAAAGAAATAATACTATTCACGAAAATTGAAGGTCGCAAAATCAATAAGTTCGTTTTTGTTGATTGAATTTCATTGATTTTACTTGTACAAGTTCATTCTCATTGAAATAAGGGAAGCCTAAGAATCATTAAATTGTTTTAAAATGTAATAAACTTTTTTCTTCTATTTAACTTAGATAGATAAATAGATTGTAGAGGCTGCCCTGGACGGGCAACACTTCGACCATTAGGTCCATTGTGATGCCTAAGGATGTGAGTGTAGAGGATGGAATTTTTGTGTAGACTAGGAATTGGTAGGATATGCGGCTGCAGCCGACTATGATAGGAACTATGCCGATATTCATCTGGAGTTCGTGAAGGAAACAGCAGAAAACCTTACCTCAAAAAAATAATAGCTGGGTACAATATCGAAAGGTCAACCTGGTTTTTTGCAAAAACCGGGAAGAGATACACCTTTTGGTTGGGATGGTTACCGGGCACTGCAGGCCTAAAAGGCAACTATTCCTCATGAGGTTGGAGGACAGTGTGGTCTGCTAGGAGGTGGAAGGGCGTTTCACCCACCTTGCTACAGCCCGAACAGACCAAACTGTCCTCCAATCTCATGACGGAAAGAACAGGATAGAACAGATAGTAACAAGGCGAATGATACGGCATTTCACCTCCTGACAGAATACCCTCACAGAGTCAAAATAAAGTACCTAGTCTTCGGCTCAACCAAAATTGGGGAATCTAAGGGGAAATTAGAAAATACATAATGAAAAATAACTATTGAATTTTAAAAGAATGAATTATAAATTTTATACCACAGATTCCTTTGGTATTGAAGTGCCTAATAAACTAGCGATTAAAATTGGTATATCCGTTTGATTTAATAACATTTGTTTTTCCAATTTTTCAATTCCAGCACCCCATACAAGGAATGGTGTTTGGATTTCGGCATCGCTTGTGTTCGAATGTGTTTCATTGTGATTAAATCCACGATTACTGGTTAAGATAAATGTAGTTTGATAATCATTTTTATAAAAATTTATGAAAAATCTTTCAATATTCATTATTAGATTATCCAATGACTTCAGATATAATTTAGATGCACTGTAAACAAAATGAATATGAATAATAAAAATGTTGTAATAATACAAAAACCAGTGATAATATTTGTAGTGTCAATCCAACAATTGCTGTTTTGGCCGTTTTTGAACAATTTTGATTAGTTAAGTCAATCCTAGTTTATCACAATGATAATTTTTACAATTAAACTTATATTGTTAATCTTATGGAATGTGTTTTCTACATGGTAGTTTTAGTTGAATATAATCTAAGTAAAATTTTCATCCATACACATTAAAAAAAATCTTTTTCTTTTAATTAAAAAACATTTAAGTTCACATAATTTAGATTAGTCTTTAGGCACTTTAAAATAATCTTATGGTATTTCCCGATTCTTTAACGTTTTTTATTGCTTCATTCCCGGATATCCATCTATATCAACACGATCTAACTTGCCAAAGGATGTGAGAATGTGAGTGGAGTGGATGGAATTTTTGTGTAGACTAAGAATTGGCAGGATATGCGGCTGCAGCCGACTCTGATAGGAACTATGCCGATATTCATCTGGAGTTCGTGAAGGAAACAGCAGAAAACCTTCTCAAGCATAGCCGGTTACTTCGTTCTTGTACAAACGCCGACAGTTTAGTCAATTAATCGCCCCCCTTTTTTTGTTAATAATTGACAAACTTCTGATGTCGGGATTCGAACCCATAACCTCCCAGTTTCCAAGTAATGCATACTGCGCAGACATAAGGCCTCAGACAGCTCGGCCACTTGGACTGGTAGATTACAAATTTATCACTGGTAGTTCCTTTACTATATTATTGTTTACACTGTGATTACAACCATTTTGCGCACGTAACCCTCCTTGAAAAGGAACATCCTCCGATTGAATTGCAACGAAATTTTTACCGCATTCTATTACGTATGCATGGGGTATTAATCACAACGTATTTCCCTTATTAGATTTTGATTTTATTACTTGGAAAATGGACTATATTTCTGTGTTACATAATTACTTCCATCTAATGATATAAAAAATAAAATTTTATTGGAATGTAATTTTTCTTTGAAACGAACGCTCTTATTTTGAAAACCAGTTTCCATTTCATGCATCAATTTTTGAACTGTATACTCATCACGATGAATACATTTTTTATCTTCTGGAATTTTTCGGAGATCTCGAAATGTTTTATCTAATTTATAAAAATAAATTACATTAATTTAACTTAATTTTTAATTAATCCAATAGTTTTTGATTGTACCTGTTGTAAAATTCGTAATTAGTTCAATATTTGGTGTTTTAAAGAACGCATGTAAAAAGTTTCCTGTTTTATCATGCCGGCGTTGTAAGATATGCGGTGTCAAAGATGGTGAAACAAGGATTTTCGTAAAAATTCTTGTTTACTATGGTTTGAAGGTATGTGAGTTCGCTTTCAATGCTTCCGAAAGGATTAATTTTAGTACCTTACTACAATTAATCCTCGAGACCGATGGTATCGATATTTTTTTTGCACGTATGTTTCAAGAACGAAGATAGATTTTTAAATATTGGAGCGTATTGTTAGGCTAAAATGTAAATTTCAGTTGATTAAGGAGCCTAAATTCAGCAACGCCCACTACTAAATTTTATTTCGAAATCGGTTAGAAGTCACTTAAAACTTTCAATTACATAAATTGTTTATTTTTATCTTGAAATAAGTTTGCTCAAAATAAAAACAAAAATTGTATAAAATTATTACTTACTGTATTTTACAAAATTACTACTTACTGGTCGATAAGATATTAAATACGTCATGATTGTCTCCAAAACAATAGGTGAGTTCTGTATAATTGACAATTGAATCATACTGATGAACGTCATTCGATAAAAATCGCAAGAAATTTTTTATATGACTTGGATGCTCTTTTACACCAAAAAATATTGATCGATAACCAGATAATTTATCGATTTGGGGTGTGGCTTTTGATATTCCCCAAGTTCCATTCGTTTCCATTACATTTCTAAATTGAAAACAAATAATTAGTAGTTTTTGAATTCATTAAAATAACGAAAGGACATAAGAACAATGGTTTGAAAATGCTTGGTTTTCGAAAAAAAGTTCCACGCACCCAATTCTTTTGAAAGATTTAGTAGTGGAATGCACGTGATTTCTCACTATCTTGATTTCAATGTGTTATTAATTTGTTTATTTACTATTTACATATTTTTTAATTGTTTTTTTTTTTTGTTAACTGGCGTCTAATTACCCATTGATAGTCCGGTCGCCTTTCGGTTATATTATACCAACGGAAATGACTAGCGTTTAATTAATTTGACATTTAAGTGTCAAACTTGACACTTAATTGTCAAATTAAGGTAGTCAATTCCGTTGGTATAATATAACTGAAAATCAACCATCAACCAGATTTAGTGCACAGTATAAGTTATAGCCGCCCCAAATCTCTAATATAGTTTCTATAGAAACAATTGCATTAACAAAATTTTAGAAATAAATTTAAAATATAATAAAAATTGACATTTCAAAATTTTGAAAAAAATAATTATTTGACATAAAAACAGATTATTATTTCGTTGCACATAAAAGTTAATCATATTTTTTAAGCCCCACCCTTAGGTCGGTTCTCAGTATTTACTATCTAGCATAGGAACGTCCTTAAAACTTACATCTCGATAAGTATCGTAAATATAAAACAGTCTCAGAATTTATCGCCCCGGAAATCCTCTTAGTGACGTACATAGTCACACCTTGTTAGTAAATTACTTACTTTAAGAAATCAGCTCCCTCGAAGTATTCATTTGTGCTGACATTATAAATTAAATTTGCCGATAAATTATCAATGACAATTAAAACAACACGTTTTCCAACAGGTGCTGTTCCAAGAGAAGTTATATTTTGCGGTTCTTCGATATTTAATATCGGTTCTTTGAAATAAATTTCCAAAATTGTAAAAAATATTACTAAATGTATTGTAAGTTTAATTAAAAAAATTTTAAACATTTTATGAATATCCAAAAATTACAGAATTTTTCTGCAAAATTTCTATAAAATAATAATAATAGTGTTTCTAGGTAAAATTTCGTTATTTATTTTGAATAAATAACACAGATGTTTGTACTAAACATAGATGGCGAAAACCATGAATCAATAGCTCCAATGATTTTCAGTTTTTATTATATTTTTTTGTAAAAATTTTGATAAAAAGATTTTTTTTTTAAATCTGAAAATTTAGTACAAAATAGAAAAGCACCTGCTAAAAATACTTATTGTCATATACAAATTAAAAAAATCACGGTTTCAAAATGACAGACAATGTTGTCATTATCAACTGCTGATTTGCCTCAAAATTAGCATCTGAAGTTTTGTGGGATCGGGTAGGTGTGCTAATAATAAAAAATAAATACAAATAAACATTTTCAATATATTCTATATATTTTAGAAGTGAAACTGTATTAAAGAATAGTACATAGAAATTGATCTTAAAAAAAAATTCATTAAGTCTAAATTATTTATTTAGATTTGTTTACATTGAAGGGGCATCAATTAAAAATTGGATAAAAGAAACTTTAATATCCATAATTAATCAATTAACTATAATTGGCAAAATCAATCAGAGCCGACACTGCACTTTAATATAAACAAATTGCTCTTAAGCGGGAAATTGAATAATCATTTTATTTTGCTCTATTGACAAAAACAAAAAATAAATCAAAATGGCCATTAAATGTTTTGTAACCTAAAATATAATAACAAGGAAATCAATTAATTAACGTAAACATCTCAGACCATTTAAAAAAAATTATCAATAGAGCAAAATATTTTTTATTAAAATATGAATGGCCCCTGTTCACGGTTTTTTTTTTTTTTTGTAAAGGACTAATAAAATAAAGTTGAACGCAATGTTAAAAATGTTCCTACGAGATGACACTCTTGGGAGTAATGACGTTAACTATTATGTACAAATGGCGTCAAAAGTAGTGTCACTTTTTTAAATTTGTGCAGCCGACTTTTTGTTCTAAACATTTTTTCTACTGTAAAATTTTAAAAAACGAACACTGCTTCTGAAGCTAGTACGTGTCTTTTTTAGAAACTTTGAGCAAAAAGCTCTAAGGATTATTGTCATTCCTGTATCGGAAATTTTATGAGTTGACTCTTCTGAGAGAATAAGCTTCGTAGGAAAAAAAACTATGTATATTTGGACAGTTTTTGTTTAAAAATTATTGTCATTTTCTAGTCCTGCGGTATTACGAGGATAATCAGGAAGTTTTTGGTGAACGGGGTCGGGTCTTATTAATATTCATGTTAAAAATTATTATTATTTTTAACCTATATAATAATTGTAGAATTATAAATATAAAATCACTTTTATGAGCAAACATGTAATTCTTTTATAATTTTTTTTCATTTTTATAAAAAGAACAAAAAAATTGACAAGATTTATATATTACAGCTATTACATTAATTAATAATAATTAATTAATTAAACTTATAATTATTGAAACATTTTGGAAGTTCAAATTGTTTGGAAGTTCGAGATTAGTTTACTATTCATAATGGGAAACTTGCATATCTTATTCTAAATCATCAATATCCAGACAGGAAACCGATTTTGCAGTTAGATAATCCAACTCAAGTTTTCTATTCATTAATAATTAAAAAACAATGCCCATATAAAACTAACACTACCATGTAGAAAACATTACAAATTGTTATTTTTTATAAGAAAAAAATTAAAGTCTCATAAAAATCGGTCCAATAGTTTTATAGCAATAAGAGGACGATAATTTGAAAATAACTTAAACAATTCACATATGTTTCCCATTAGAAAATTAATAGCGTTTTCTTTTTGTTCCTTATTTTGCATTATAACATGAATGATGTTTCAATCACTTATTGCTTTGTGTAATTCATTTTATTTAAAGCTATATATCTCTATTATATTAATTTTTCTTTTTAATAATAATTTATATTTCCAAAAATAAACTTGTAGGTAATGTTTATATAGAAAACGCTTTAAACTAAAATTTTGGTAAATCGATAAGAGTTAAACATTTTTGATATTCAGATTAATAATTATTTTTAATCGATTCCGAATCTAGGAAAAGTAATTGAATTATTACAAAATGCGTAGTAAGTTTTGACAGATTTAAGATCATAACCTAACTAAATTATATTATTGACAGATAAAATGTTAGGTTATGTTTTATAATTTAAGAACACAATAAAACAACACAATATCTTTTAAGAACAATTTACAATTTAAAATTATTATTACAATAAAAATGATACTATTATTTATAAAAGTATATAGCGTCAAAAATTGGAAAGTGAAAAACAACGTATGACAATTTTGCAGAAAAATTCAAAAAACATTTAAATAGTCTAAAAAAAAGAGACAAAAAACAAACTCATACACACAAATATATTTTAGATTGGTTTAAAAGTAATCAGTCTGATTTATTATAATGTAGTCAAGGTTTGTGTAAAACTAAAGACTGAAACAAATTTTTGTTTACCCTTGACATGTCAAGAATTCAAAAAACAAATCATAATCCATACCTATTTGTAAAAAAAAAAATATTAGCAAAAATCATTTTGTTTTATTTCTAAAACAAAAAAAATACAAATGCTTTGCTTATTTTTTGAATTGAAACTTTATTTATTGCACAATGTTGGCATTTAAAAATCACGTATATTAGGTTATGTTTGAGTTTCATAACCTAAATTTTTAGATTGTCAAATACATTTACTACAAAAGTATTGTCGGTATGTATTCAATAGTATGACTAGTAAACAATATGGTATAACGGCATTTGTGGCATAAAGTGAGGTTAGCTTATAATTTCCTTAGTTCGTCTTAACTTCAAAGACAATTTCATTAGGTATCTAATCATTATAAAAATAACAAAGAAGCATCGAAAGTAGATCAAGCGAATCAGATGGCTAGTGGAGGAAGAAAAATGTTTGAAAGAAATGAAAATGAGAGTGTAGAGGGCAATAGGTGAAACCGAAAGAAATAGAAAATAGCGCCTCGGAGATTAGATTCGATAATTGTTTTTTCTGACGATCTAGCGAAAGCCTGGCGTGTGTAAAAGACGATTGAATTAAATAGCCCTAAAGTGAACGAGTCTAATCGAATTGAGGCTACGTTATTCTTCCAAGTTATAAATTTATGTTTTGTAAAAGTAACCTCGCGATACACTTCTTGCAAACGTTGCTTAGAGCTCAAACCGATCAAAGACATGTCAACATTGTACAATAAAATGTTACGACGATAGTTTAATAAGAATTGTTCATTTGAGCAACCTATTATTATCATTTAATAACATTTACAATAATGGCAATTTTTTTAAATAATAATAAAAAGAATGAAATTTACAACGATAAAAACTTCATAAGCGCATCATAAATTAATCTAGGATTGATTGTTCCATCAGCGGTATAACGTACACCTCGTAAACTGCCATCATCATGATTGACAACACCATATTCACCCACAACAAAGCCATCTGAAGTACGTTCTTCTACACGATATTTACGAAAATTTCTACCTTCAACAACATATCCAACTTTATGATTATTATCAGTCTTATCTCCAGATGGCACTCCTGATTGTTGATTGTTGTCTCCTTGTTGCTGAGATTCAGAATCTGATGTTTGTTGTGGTTGTTGTTGCCCTTGTTGCAAGGGTATAACTGGTTGAGGTGGACGTTCTTGGATACCATGTGCACGGCCATTTGTCATTACACTTACAGATTCATCTACTTCATAATTCTGTTCTTCAGTTGCGTACACAGGAGGGGGAATATATTTAGGCGTGGGTGTGGGTTGGCTGTAACTCTCCTCGTAGTTAACTTCTGGTTGACCCCATTGAATTTCTTGTTGTTGGTAATTTGGGGACGATGTTCGGGCATTTCCAAATTTTGTTGTCTCTCTTTCTTGATGACGTTCTGGTTGACCCCACTGAACTTCTGGCTGTTGATAGACGATTGGTAAAACTGATGTACTATCAATTTTTTCTAAATTTTTTACTTCCTTCTCCAACCGTCCCCATTGTGGGTAGTTTGGTGTTGGCGAGGATGTACTTACAATCTTTAACGATTCATAATCTTTACTGAGAACAGCATGCGAATTTTGCAAGTATGTTGGGCGTTCAATAGATTCCGCTTGCTCCCAGTTGCGTTCGGCATCTGCCGGCTGAAGATTTTGAATCACTGAACTATATGAAACGGATCGTGCTCGTGTGCCATCTTTCGATTGGCCGTGAAAGACAACCGAATGATGATACGGATGCGGAATTGGATGTAATTTTTGAATTTGCTTATAACGTTGTTGCTCCAAATAATCTTGGTTTGCTCCGATTTGTCGTTGCGTTTCTTTGAACGTATTATGCAATTCTTTGATTGGATTACTATTATCGATTGTCATCGGTTCCATTTCATCGATATTTAATATACTCTTACTTGCAGCGGCTACACTACGTGTTCCATCGTTTTGTTGTTCGGAAAGTACCAGATTCTGGGGTGTTTCGGATGAGGGTCGCTGTTGATAGTTATCGTATTGAGATCGTGTTGATGTTTCAATTCTTAGTTTAGATGTTGGCGATGGAGATTGTCCAACGGATGACGATACACGAATTGATAAAACTTGAGCTGGTGCTGAAGTATTAATCGCAATTTCGTCACTTTCTGGTAAAGGTGGGTAGTACGGATGTTCATTGTCTTCGTATTCTTCGGTATTTCTATTTTTATAACCGTATGCGTAAATGTTACTACTACGTGAATCCCGAATAATTGTCTGTTGTTGTTCACTTTCTTCGATTATTAAATCATTCTTTTCATCTTGGTGTTGTATTGCGTCTTGTGCCGATGTTGTGATAATTTGTTCGTTGAGTGTCGATGTATTTATATTGGAAGTGTCCTCATCATATATCGTAGTAACTGTTGTTACATCATCTTCAAATGAAACGACTGTATCCGACTTCGATGTAATTCGAATTGTCGATGTATTTTCTAATTCGTTAATATCTTTTGCAGATGATGACGAAGCAGCTGCCATAAATAATGAAAGAAAATCTTTGCCAGCTATTATGTCAGGTTTTCGTTTGCTTGTTGGATCAATTTTACTTCTACTTCCAAATGGAGCTCCCATGACATTCCAATTAAATAGAGCTGTGTAACATATCTGAAAGTAAAAAAAGAAATTGTTTTAATAACTTTGTTAACTTTTGTCCTTTTTCTATTGCAAACAATAGAAAATGTTATTTCTGTTTACAAGGAAATTGTCTCTTCTGTTAACAAGAACTTAAACATATAATATTTAGATTCTAGATCCAAGTTAGTCGCTTGTTTTTTTTTGTATTTAAAAAAAAACGAAGTATTCGAACTACGTTCAGAAAACAAAATAAAATATTCCTACTAAAGTTTTCAAAGGTAATTCATGCCCAGTCCTAGGGGAAGAGAGATTGCAAACTTTCGAAAAATTGAATCGAAGTCAATTTCTTAAGTTATACTTCTTTTGGAGCGTTATGTTAATCTGATCAGAGTGTATTTTCAGCATGTAACGATTCACTGATATAACACTCGATTGATGTAGCACTCGCTCGATCAATGTTACACAGTTTTCTATCCTGCTCTATTGCACAGTATTTGGGAGACATTTAAAATGTGTGTCATACAGCAGAAAGACTAAATATATTTATACATATACTTCCGTTCAATAAAATTGAACAAATGTTGTTTACTATACTTCCATTTCTTTTTTCACACTTAAAATATATACTACTTATCTTTGTTTATAAATGAATAATTATACAGAGAGTTACAAAAGTGGGGAGTTTTATGAAATGTAAGAAAATTAACATTTCAGGTTTGTTCAATTTTATTGAACGGGAGTGTACATGATATGTTTAGCGAAACAGACAACAAGAAAGTCTGTCACATTAGTGACCCCACTCTTCAGTGGACGATAATTTTGTATGTGCTATGGTTTTTGCATATTGTAATACAAGACAATATTATACATTACAGAACGAAATATGAATAATCGTTATTATTTTGGTAAATAGCTACGCTCGCAACTCATACATTTGAAGATTTAAATTTGACTAAACACTTGAAATTAGATACAAGAATGTCTTCATCATTCTTCATTATTAATGATATCAATGATATCATTTTTATGGGCTCGTAAACTTGGCCTTATCTTGATAAATTTCACTAACTATGATTCTAATGTAAATATTGTATTTAATGCCAGTCTTTCAAATTCGAATTTTCATGGAAGAAGTGACGCTGGTTCTGTCCTACCCTGATAAAATGTAGAATCATTGGATTTAGATACAATATACACTATGTTGTATAAGAGAGTATAAGAGTATAAGAGAGTACTTATGTACATATACATTAAGCAATGTGTATGAGAAGGAGGTCTTATAGGTTTGATAAACAAGCATATTTTTCATCAACTGTTCGAGTGGTCACCAACCTCTCAAACCTATAAGACCTCCTTCTCATACACATTGCTTAATGTATACATATGTAGTCTCTCATATTCGTTTTGAATATTATTCACTATTTTGAAAAGTATGCTTGTTTATCAAACCTATAAGACCTCCATCTCATACACATTGCCTAATGTACATGTACATATGTACTCTCTCATACCCGTGGGATCTATGATACGTAGATGTAAACTAAACAGACGGTATAATTTTTCTATTGTAGTTTTTCACTACTTTATCATTTAATTAAACTTTTGTGTCTTAATAGTAATGTTGACCTTATTTAATATTATTTTAATAAATTATTTAAAAAGAAGTAAAATTTCTTATGTGCGTACATAAGTCACATACTTTTTATATTTTATATATTTAAAATTCTTTATTATGTTGACGCAACAATCTTCTACACTGCAGTCGCCATTTAAAACAAAGAAATGTCAAAAATCGCCTTACGGAAGTTTAAATAATTCATAATTATAAG
The DNA here is from genome assembly GCA_963920215.1 of Nineta flava. Classification (NCBI taxonomy): domain Eukaryota; kingdom Metazoa; phylum Arthropoda; class Insecta; order Neuroptera; family Chrysopidae; genus Nineta; species Nineta flava. The sequence goes on from OY986044.1 coordinate 46,768,283, forward strand.
TCTATAACATATAATTTAAATCTAATATATGATAAATATCGTATATATATCTCAAATATTCTGGTTATAAAATCTCAAATTAAAAAAAAAATTAAAACATTAATAATTATTGTTGCCGTTAGTTATACAATTATTCGTCTTATTAAATGCATATTAAATAATAATTACACACAATTATTTGATTGATACATTACAATTAACTTCAAATGCTTACTGCCAAATAACAAAAAATTTACATATATTAGGTACGGTTTAACATATGTATGTAGATCAAAAACTATTCTTGAATGGCTGTAAGGTATTTAATCTTATGAATATCCTATATTATATGAATTTTTATATTAAAAAATTTCGCTAATTATTAGTTTGGAAAGACATGTATAATTTTAAAATTAGTAAAACAAACATCAAATTATTTCCTGAATTGTTTTTGGTTGATGAACTTGACATTTCAAAGAGGTTACTTACTTCAGTAGGAATGATCTCAATGAAACGATTTGATATCGTTTCTTGATGAAATCAACTTGGACTTTACTCAAAATTATAGCGAAATTCGATTTGCTACCAGTGTGTGCAATCTGTTCCATTGATGATTAGTAGGAAGGAATAATTTTGATTTTTGTATTTTTGTAAGTTTCTAGACAAATGTATTGTATCAGTGATTTCTTTAAATCACTCATACAGGAGAAATTCTTTAACATCAAGATAATAAAATCTACAAGTTTTTACTTCCATGAGATGGATTTTGTAGTGTACTTATACTAATCTTAGACTTCTATATCTATTCACCTTAACACGTGTCTCTAAGATTAACGTCGTAACCACCAACAAACTTGTATATTGATTATTAAATATTGAGGCAAAAAATACTCATTGGCTTAAAGTCTGCTAATTTATCATTTATTGATATTTCTTATTGATCTAGTAGTAGAAGTAGGAGAGAGGATTCCGAAGCCTGGCATGCAGGCCTTTCTAAACCGTTCTTACCAACCCCTAATAAACCGATCCCCTCAACCACTACTGTTCCCATAAATAATATATTTTAATTTTTTACAAGGAAATATATTTGTTTGACTTTCTATGCGTCATACAAATATTCGTCTTGACATCTTATAACTAGGTCCAAATAGTTACTGCCAAACTTATATATGGTAAGTATATGGGTCCAACCTATTTTTGAATGGCTGTAAGATATTCAAATCTTTGAATGTCCAAATTATATTAATTGGTATGTTGAAAACTTCGCTAATTATTAGTTTGGAAAACTATAATTTTGGTATTAGTAAAACAAACAAAAATTTATTCACTTCCTGAAAATATTGTTTGGTTGACGAACTTGATATTTGACATTTTAATATGCAAACAATTAAATTTCGAAGGAAATAAATTTGAATGATTTTGCATGTCAATATATTTCCTCACCAATCAATATCAATGATTTTTAAGAGCAAACATTTTAGCTTGATTGTCAATAAGTCCTTCGAAAAAGCTGCTATTGTCCTTATTCTTGAGAAAAACCGATTCTATGTTTAGGATAAATAACAGTAGAGTTCAGCAGTTTCCTCCTTAGCCGAGAAGCAAGCCTCGTCTTAATGGGCTTCAGCGCGGAAAATCATCCCTGGCAAGTTACTTGCGTAAACAAGATTGAAAGGATGAAACAATAAGCCATGTATAAGTTGGAGGCAGGCATCCGAATTTCTTCAAGACAACTACAAGAGTACTTTGCTATTTGATCTAAATCATCCTCAAAGATCTATTCCTGCTTGCTCCCCGTATATGAACTTTTTGCGTGTAGGTAGTAAGCCTGGGGACCCACGCTGGCTATAGCTCGGGTGACAAAAGCCACCCTGACTCTATGGCCAGTCTGACACTGTCTATTTTTATACATATTTCTTGGCTTGACAATTTTCCAATGAAAGTATAGACTCATGTGTCACTCTTATGATACAAAAAAAATCAGCAAATTGAATGGGAATACTTAAATATATAATAAATACAATAAAAAATAAAATATGATGACATTTATTTATTTATTTTTTTGAATAGAATAAATAATATTATCAATTTGCATATTTTTATTTACGATTTGTGAATAGTATTATGGTAGGTATGTGTTTTTACATAAATCGTACATTACATTTTGCACATTATATACACAAACATTATTTTATCTTTCAACTTGAAACTCAACATTGAAATAACCAAATGGAATTTGAAACAATAAACAATCGATTTATTTGTCTATATAGAGGAGGTATGAATATGAACAGTACACAACAGATAGATAGATATGAACAAAAAATATAAAATGGCTTTTATTGATTTTATGCTAATTTTTACACATTATTTTTCTACACATAATTCTATATATACAGATCGTATTATTTTGTAGCATTATATATATATATATATATATATATATATATATATATATATATATATATATATATATATATAGATTAGCCGTGTGCCCGATCGAAAGGATTTTCCATCGGCAACTATCCGATTTTTCACAAATATAAAAAGCCTACATACCAACTTCCACGTTTTTAACTTCAAAATTGATGAACATTTCGTACAAACTTTCGTCCCTATTTTACCCTCTTGGGGGATTAATTTTCAAAAATGCTGATATAACTGACTTTTATTTATAAACAGAAGCTGAAATAGAAATTTCTATATTTCTAACTTAAAAAATGACGAACTTCCATACAAATTTTCATTCCGTATATTTAAGCCCCTAAAAAGGTATTTTTGAAAATGTGCCCCCAGGGCTTCCCTATATTTAAGCTCCCTAGGGACGAAAGTGAGCACTAAGAAGGTATTTTTGAATATGTACCCCCAGGGCTTCCCTATATTTAAGCCCCCTAGGTCTTCCGATGGGTAATCCCTTTCCGATGGGAAATCCGAAGGGAAATCCCTTTTATCGGGTACACGGCTAATCTATATATATATATATATATATATTTAAGCACTAGGGGACTTCAATACAGGGAAGCCCTGGGAGTACATTTTCAAAAATATCTTCTTAGTGCTAATTTTCGTCATACAAGGAACTCATGTGCCAAATTTTATGCTTCTTGCCTGTCATTGAATTTATAGATTTTTACTAAGTAGTTTTGTGTAACCCATGAACGAGTCGTTCAAAAGAATGACTCATTTGGGCTGTACTGAGTGGAGTCGTTTAGCGGTTCAAAAAAATTCTAGTTCAGTAATTCACCTGTCCTGTATAATATTTAATATATTACTCCCTTCCCATGACGGGGGATGCAAGGTCCGCTTTTGCCCATTCACGAACTTGAAACTACGTTTTAGCTCTGGAACTCATACACAGACGTTCATCTTGTTATCTCTTTACGTTTTTGAGTTATCGTATTGATGGCCGTACAGGAGGATATGCGGAAATGGACTAATAAGGTCACACCTATATAAACACCTACATCAAATTTTTTTTTCTGCCATCCATATTTTCAACTATTACAAAGTCGGGACAAAACTTAATACACCCTTGTATAAATCATATATACCGTGTATAAAAAGCGATTTGTATTTGTATTTTGCACATAAATGGTACAAAATACGATTGGTATATTTTTTTTTAACACATAATTCATATACGTATATCGGCTAGCCCGTTTATCATTGTGGTTAATCTTTGTTTTATCAATAAACTCTGATTTAAAGTATATTCTGCTTAATAAATTTTTGTGTCTGATGAAGGTTACAAAAGTGTATTCTTTAAGGTTAACGTACTAAACACGTAAATTTTGTATTAAAATGTGTGATGATGAATTAATGTAAAACATTTGCGAAAATTTCATTTGGACCTAGATTCTAGCTAAAGTACTCCCTTCAAAATAGTTTTATTTTTAAAGAAAAGCTATTCATCGTAACGATTAATGTATCTGATCTGTTTTTAACATGGACATACGAAAAACTAGTGTCAAAAGCGTTAGAGGAATAAAAAGGGAAAAATGCATAATAGTATATCTCTCTATGTTTAGCCCCGTGTCATATATTTGATAGATGTTATATATCCTAGCTTGAGTAGGTGCGTACGGTACACTGTACGTACTTGTCCCAGACAAGGATACCAATTCCCTTATGTGCAACTTTATCTTTTTATTCGTCACATCTACTTACACGATTCTATATGTCTATGGTTTCTAAGCTTGTCAGCAAGTTTCGCATTCTAAGAAAACGTGAAACTGTCATTGATTTCTATACGTCAGTTCTTGAGGTATCTTTTCAGCCTCCTATGAGGAAATCTGTTAACTGTTTTGCTTCTATAAAGAATATTAAAATAATCAAAGAGAAATTTCTTGAAATTCAATTTCAAATTTTTTCCCAATTCTTAGAACAATTATTTGTATTTTATAAAAACGTATTTCGACTACAATGTAGTCAAAATCAGTATGAATTAGCTAATCGTAACTATCTCTGACTCCATATCCCAGAGATAGTTATATTCATACTGATTAGCTAATTCATACTGATGATGACTACCTTGTAGTCGAAATACGTATTTATAAAATTATTTATAAAAGAAATAATTGTTCTATGAATTGGGACAAAATTTGAGATATAATTTGTTTTGCTTTTGTAAATGCATGTAGGCTCTTTTGAGCTGCTTCTTTCCTAAGCTTGAAAGGAAGATATATCACTATTTGACATCAAAATCATAAAGTATATGTTATTAAATTATGGAGAAAGAAAATATTATATTGTATTCCTAGAGAAAACATTTCGACGAGTATCTCGTGAGGAAACTTACTTGTTGGTGTAACTTTATTTGCTTACATTTATTAGGATAATCTCTAAAAATATGTCGCTAATGGTAGACGGATAATGTTTCAGTATATTCCTACACACATATTTTCAATGAATCGATCATATTTCCAAAAGTGGGTGTAACTGTTTTCTTTATTTACTCTTGCAGAATAGGACTTAATAAAAAATACGACATAATGTGCCAACAAAACTTAATACAAACATATCTGTTTTTATTATTGTTATACTTAACATTAAATTTTAGCGATAAAAATTTGATTTATAATATTTAATTAGTCAACATAAAGAACTGTTGTTTTTTTTTAAATTTCCATACTTAATATATGAAGCATTGTGTTCAGTTAAGCTGAGGTTTACACATAATATGTCAGCTGTAAATATATTTATTTACAATTGAATGTAAATCAAGCATTAAAATGTTTTAATACTTGATTTATTTTATTTTGTTTAACAGTACAATTCAGACGAATTAATATGTATAGTAGACATAATGGAATAAATGGAATATTTATTTTGTACTAGCTGTCATTGTACTCCTGTGCTTTTACCGCGTTCGTGTCTGTCATTTTGAAAAATAAATGGTGGTCTTTGTGTTAACATATTGTTTTTTCCCGAAATATCTCAAAAGTAAATAACATAATGTATTAATTGTTAAATTCAACAATTATTTGAGATATGAGTTAAAATATTTGTATTTTTGATTCTAGTTTCGGAAACAGGAAATGGAAATTCAGGGAAAAAAATTATTTTTTCTGAAGAAGGAACTGTGTTTCCAAAACTGTAGTCAAAGTAACAAATATTTGTACGAAAATCTTAAATATTTGTTAATTTAATAAATAACACTCAATATTGAATAAAAATGAGTATTTATTATTTTTTTACTTATGTAAATGGTTACGAAAATTCGAAGAGGTAAAGTTTAGGGGGTAAATATTTTACTGAAATTGGAGTTTATTTATAAACTAGTAGAGCCCACGGTTTCAGTAGAGCCCACAATACTTGAGGCTACTTGTCACTATTTTAATTTTGTTAGAAAGAGTCTATTGGTGAGCGAATTAAACTTAAATCAAAATAATTATTTTTTTCTCTAATTTTAACAGTTCGAAACGTCAATTTTTTTAAATTTTAAATTTAAAATAATTTATTTCCAAAAATTTGTTAATGCAGGTATTTTTATAGAAACTATATATATTAGGGATATGGGCCGTCAGAAACCGGCTACAATTTTGGAACAGTTTTGAACTTCTGATAGTTTTTCTGGAGTAAGGAAAATACCTTTTTCTCATCATTATTTCGCTATCTCCTCAAGTTTCCTTCAAATAATTCAGACAAACTCACATAGACACAACATATTTCCCTTTTATACATTGGAAATTCAAGCTATGAGAGAAACTATCGTTAAAAAAAGTTAACTTTTATAAATTAATTTTAAAATTTAAAAGATTTTTAATCGTTAATTATTTTTAGTCGTTTAATTCAGATTTAAAATCGTTAATTTTATTTTACTATGTCTACAAATGGATGTGTACCAAACTGTACATCATCCAAAAAAAAAAAAAAATTATGGCATTGGTTTCCATAAATTTCCAAAATGTTCAAAAAAAGTAAAATTAAACACATATTTTGGAGGACATATATAATATTTTCGTACTACTAGTAATAAATCAGATTAAAATGAAATCAGATTCAAACAGATTAATAATTGCATGAAATTTTAACTGAAAAGTCTTAAAACGAAGTAAATTCTTAAAATAATCTTGTTTACAACTGTGAAGAATTTCTAGTTTTGCCACTGCGGCGCTGTGGTCTTAACATAAAAACCCAAAAGAGATTTATAGTTATTTAATGATACGTGTTAAACCAACTTTGTATATCGTGAGATCAGGTAAGTGTTTTCACCCCTGATATTTTTACCAACATGCAGACCTAAAACTATTCTTATGCATACTTTGTTTTATATATTATAATTACAAATCGTAAAAATATAATTGTCATATTAGTAAATATAAATATTTTTTAATGATTCAATTACCCAATACCAGAAAATATATAATATTTTAACTACTTCTTCATACTTATATATACGTTTTTTAATTAAAATAATCAATATACTTAAAGTGCAATGATGGCCAAGATTGTTGCTTGTATATTATGGCTTGGCTTATGGCTATCTATGCAAATATTTATATTTATATTTCACATATTATCTTAATTTACATAATATCTTGGCTATAATAATATCTCTGATATGACAATTATAAGTTTCCTAAAGGAAACCAGTCCAATAAAATAATGTCTTTTTATAATGTAAGTGTTTTTTTGTTGTTGTAATTTAATCGATTTCAATAATAATTGGTTAAATTACTGCATGTACTAAAGTAAATTATCATAAATATTGACAATATTTGTATTGAAATATTTTACGCTGCATTGTTATTGGCTATTTACTCAGAAGGTTTTTGGGAAAATGTTTCGAATAAAAGTTTTTTGTATATTTATAATGCACAAGGCACAAATAAAACTTTGCTATCAATATATTAGAAAAATCTAATTAAACATTGATTTGAAGTTTCTAAATTATTTTTTAATTGATTAGTATGGTAAGGTTTCAGGGCATTATAGGGTTTCAGGGTATTATCACCTACAAAAGCACCTACGCATAATAGGACTACACAATGGATCCATTATTTACAGGCTGTATATTTGACGAGAAAGAATAAACATCCAACCACATCATTTTTAACTGCGAATCTCTCGATTACAGCAAATACAAGATATTCGGTGCATCTCATCCCGACTGTATGAACCGTGAGGAAAACCTGATAAGCACGCTCCTGGCTTTTTCCAAGATATGGGAGAAGCAAACTTTGTTAGACTAAAGTAGAAGGGGGAGCATAATGGGCCATAAGGACGAAGTGCAATACTTTTCATTTGCGAAATTATGACTCTTAAAAAGTAGTATGATTTGAATACCCTTTGATGAATGTCGAATACAATTAATTTCAATAAAATAAACGGTGCCCTCTTTATAAAAAACTTTCCTGTATTCATTTTATAGCATTATCATTTATATGTCTTAATACTTTTTTTTATAAGGAAACTGCCCCATTCTACCTTACACGATTGTGCCTCTGAATCTATAAAAACTAAAATATTTCCTTAACCAATCGAATTTTTATCAAAAAGTGGTAAACACGATTGAAAAAATTTGGCATGAATAATCACTCTATACTACATCTTTAATAAAGGTAGACAGTTCCTCAGATAAACATATGTACCAGTTTACCTGATGCACCCGGTATATATACATGCTATTATTACCCTTGAAATATTAATATATATAAATGTTCAGATATTTATTTACGTTTCTTTAAATTATCATTTAGTTCTAACTGATTTTGTAATGAAATCCGTAATTGCTTCTGGCACATTATTTTCAGCCATGTACATATACATACATTAAAATATTATGTTAAAAATATATACGATGATTTAATCTCAAGCTCCCTCCCTGGCTTTCATCTCCTTAATCAATTGTAAACCTCGGTCCGTCCAATCAATAAATTACAAAATATTTTTTTATTATTTAATTACTAAAATGCGATAACTTACTGATTAACATTCGCAGCTAGGTTTTTTGTAAATATATGCGACAAATTTTAAGGAGACATTCTTTGATAAGAAATCTCACAACTTCCCCATGTTTTTGTGTATGGAAGTATTAAAGTGTACCTGGGAACACGATATATCAAGAACAATAAAAAATATTTTCACAAAATGGAAACCCGACATCAAAAATCAAATATTCTAAAACAAAAAATGTAAACTAAATGTAAACTAAAAAGTAAATAATAATTGCATATTCTTGTGTCAATTTTAGTTCACCTAAACAAAAATTTTTAAATATATATGTACAATTAATGTTATTTTTGGAGGCGGTGTCCAAATTTTATGTGAATTTCTCTATGCTGACACCGCCTCCAAAAATAACAATAATTGTACATATATATTTAAAAATTTTTGTTTAGGTGAACTAAAATTGAAACAAGAATATGCAATTATTATTTACTTTTTAGTGCATTTTTTGTTTTAGAATATTTGATTTTAGAAGTCGGGTTTCCATTTTGTCAAAATATTTTGTATTTTTTTAATTTTTAGTGCATTTTTTCATAACAGATTTTCAGTTTTTTTTACATGCACTTTGTTTTTTATTTGTAAAAATTTTTTTTTGGGTGCGTTAAATAAACCCAATATTACAATATCAAAAATAAGAAAAGGTTGCGATTCAGTCACGCATCTCAAAATATGAGCTACTAGTTTGCACACTACATTCATAATGTAAACTTAATGGCACTGCCCATCTTTAGAGCGCGATATTTTGAAAATCCAAATAATTGTGTTCGTTATATCGCTTTGAATTGCTTACGCAGGAAACAGTTATCAATCAATTGAAGTTGATAAATTTCTGGCAATACAATTCGTATTAAATGGAAAAATACAAAATTCATAAAATTATAAATGTTTTGAACTAGGATTACGATTTGTCTTCTTGTTTTCAGAAAAAATCCAGAAATTATAAAAACACGATAAATAATAGTTTAAACACGATTAATAACAACAGATTAGCTCTTACAGATAGTAACTCCTATTTTAATTATAGATGTTGAATAAAAAAAAAAGTTGTAATTCTAAAAGTTGCTCTATTTTTAGATATAAATAAGCAATTTAAAATACATATTACTACGCTACTAACAACATAACCTTGGGTGTAGAATAAAATATACCAAACGAACTAATTTCAACTCCCTCATAATCATAATATATATTTTTTATATTAATATTTTTCATATCATAAATATTGTTTTATTATTATTTTTTTAAACTTTTAGTGTTTTTTTTTTTTGCTGTTGTTGAAATTTATTTATAGTTGAGAAAACGCCTTTTTTACTAAATAAAAGACCTTTTTATGTTAATTTGCTACCAGTTATGTAATTTATGTTTAGAATGGATTTATGTCCGGTTTTGTGGATAGAAATTAGTCGATGACCATTTACCTGGAATTTATATTAATGGCCGTTGTGATAGATTAATTTGCAATGTCGATATGTGTGAAAAAAATAGTAAACAACTCAATTTCTTGCTAAACTTTTGCAGTAAATAAGAAACTTTTTGAAAAATAAAATTTGCTCCAATGCCTAAACCAACTATTTGAGTTACATTAATACAAATTTTGACAAGAAAGTACTCATCATCAGTATGAGTTAGGTAATCGTAATTATTCTTTGGGTAGAAACGTTGCTCGTCACAAATTTGCTGACTGTACAGATTTCAAAAGCTTCAAATTCAGATTTAATCAAAACCACATAGTGATTAGTGATTTTGAATAGAAATTTTTAAAATTAATTTAAAAAGAAAATGTGAAAATTAGCTGATTAAACATCGTAATTAAACATCATAATTGGCCAAAACAAGATTAGGTGGTCAGCTCGGATGTGCAAACACAATCAACAGATTGAAACTGATTGGTCATCACCATTGGTCTAGCATGCTTACCACTACACCAAAGATGACTCTGACGAACGAATCAATCTTTTCATATCATTGACACTATTACATTGTTGCCATTCTTTCTCATTTTCACGTGTGATATCCCTTCAAATACGCCTAAAATCCGTTTGAGAATTTTCAAGGACGTGTTCTACCTTATACCTAAGCAAAAAATTCTGCTTACCAGTTGTTATATATATAGTTAGCGGTCGCGCTCTAATAGAACATTTAGATAAGTTTAAATGTTAAATCAAAGTGTTTATTATTATGTATAATAGATATAAACTAGTAATATATGAGGAATTAATGGATTGATAAGATAGTTATAAAATGATAATCATAAATTAGGTATTATCTCAATATTTATGATAATAGACCATAAAATTGTATCTATAAGATATTATCATACCTATAATAATAAACAATCATATTAAATCGAATAGAACGAAATCATACGCAATAATAAAATGTATAAAGTTATTTAACTACAACTATTTAGTAAACAGCTTTTAGCAGAAGAGCTGCAAGCGATTTAACTAAACCGAGACTAATATCCATGAAATATATATATATATATATATATATATATATATATATATATGAGTCCGAACGTAATGTTAACATATCAGAAAGTATATACATTTTTGTCAATAGGTGCTTCTTAAGAAGTACTAATAAAAGTGGTTGCTTCCATTTAAACGTACGGAGTGTGTGCACATAGTTACTGTTGTAAATTGGCACACTGTGTACACATAGCAAAGCACACTGTGTGTAGGAAAGTGCGATAAATGCGACTCCCGTGGCTGTGTCACGAGGGACCATAAAAAAGCGTATTCCGATCGGACTCCTCAAATATCTATACTTCGTGCTAATATTTATTCGAAGCTAAAATTATTTCGATATTATTTAGTAAGAAAACTTAAATACACATGTTCAAGATTCTAGATTTTTTTTTCGTTTGATCTTTCGAAAATATCTGTCAAATTCCATCGTTTGAGTACAAAATACAAAATAAGATCGGTTAACCTTTCTATAAATACGTAGAAGCCTAGTAGCCAAAAACTGGGGTCAAATAAATGCCCATATAAATTGAGTAGTAGTAGTTATTATCAATTTTAAAGGCTACACAATTATCAAATTCAACAAATTTTATTATTACAATTGATCTTCAAAATTATATAACATTAAAAAAATCACCGGTATACTGAATAATGATTCGTATTAGGTACATCTAGTATACAGAAGACAGTAAGGCTTTATTTAGATATAACATCTCATTGCATACATTACTCTTTGTTTTGTTTCATTTGCTCTTCGCAACACTTGTTGAGAGTATTCGTAGAAATAATTCTTTTTTGTGTTCAAAGATCGTTAAATCATTTATATTACTCTTAAATGTACAAAATGTCGCGCGTTTGTGTTAATTAACTTATTTGAGAAGCGTTATTTTCAATAATAAAATGATTTAGTATTAACCAAAATAAACTTTATCATCCCGTTTTAATGTTATATTTTCCTTAGCTATCCGATTTTATAAAAAAATTGCTTTGAGTCTGGGATTCAAGCATGATGTGAAACCATAAACGTTAATGTCATATTAATTATCAACAATGTGATTGGTTAACAAACACTAATGGATATCTCCTGTCTTAACAATCCCGATGATTGCCGACCGTTACAAAAATCGTGACATTGTATAATCAGAAATTTCATTTCACTCCCCATATAAAATCTTGTATAGTCCGCTATGGAATTTTTTCCAAAAAAGTCTTCTTGAAGAATTATTCAAGTGCATTGTTTAAAATGAGTCACCCGTACAGAGTATATTAAAAATTTAGCTTTTTGAATTGTAAACTTGTATATCAGATTTTTTGCAAGATAAATACACATAACTACCTACAGAGACGAATAAGAAGACGCCAAACTACTTACAGGGATAATAACTGTGTGGTATGATTCAATATTATCCCTCTCCAGTTAGGATATGATGATGGATTTAAATACAACAAATGTTATCAATATTTAAATTTTGGTATTATCAAGGTTATTTAATTTGAATAATTAATAAAAAAAATTAATCTCGTCAAATTTTTGACATATATTTAATGAGTACTTTTTAACACATCTTTATCGATATTCCAAACGTAGTATTAATTGATTTCTGGTTTTGAATTTAACAAAAATCAAGGTTTCTACGTTTTAATTTAATTTTTTCTATTTGCATGATTTTTTCCATTTTTTTTTTGTAAAAAAAGGTTTATTGTAGAATTAGAATAAAATTCTAAAGATATATCTCTTTTCTCGTTGTTTATCTAAACACTCAAGAAATAATTAAGATTCAGAAATTTGTGAAGCTTACAAATTTCGAGTTGAAGTATTATTTTCATTGGATTCTAAAATTGCTTAGCCGAATTGCTTTATGTAAAACGGAAAAAAATCAGCGAATATCTCGAAATGACTGTGTAGAGAACTATTATTGGTAGTTATAAATTGACTCAACGAGAAAATCTCAGTAAGGCAGGTTCTCATTCTAACTTAATCAATTGTGGACAGCTAGAGTACAAATATGTTCAGAGTAAAACATACAAACAAAAAGACTTTGGCAATACTAAAAACATTTTTAAACACATTATTATTTATTTGTTTGTATATACTATTTTGAAAATAAAATTATATATTATTATAGAATCAAACCGTTCAATCAAAATAAGATTTTATTTAAAGATTTCAATTCTTTATTGAACAACAATAACAAAACTAATAATTATTTATTAAATATTATTTAAAGTTTTTAACAAAATAATTATTTACAACTATAACTGACGTACATGGAGAAATTTTAAACGTAAACAAAATATTATTATGATTGTATTTTAATAACATATATCATGTCGAACTTGTTGCACAAAGAGATATAAAAATGGTTAAAAATAACCACATGACTCCAAATAGAAGCTGCTCCATTGTATCCCATTATAGATGTATGTACAATTAAATTTAAAAATTTAGCCCAATTGCTAGATCAATTATTTGTATTTTATAAATACGTAATTCGACTACAAAGTAGTCATCATCATTATCTATTACATAGAAAGAGTTTATATAAGAGTTTATATATATATTTTTAACATAATCTACGATAATTTAACTACTTAATTTGAAGTTAGTTAAATTTATGTCGTTAGAATTTATAGTTCAATTTCATGTTAAATGTGTGATTAAACAGATATTCCCTAACTATAATACTTCTCGTGTTAAGTTCGAAGTTTTGAAAACAAATTCCTAAGAAACTGAAGATGTCAGAGCATAAACTAAATTTATGCGTAGTTACTTAAACAAAATATAATTTTAGGCATTGTTGATCAATTAAGGTCCATAGTAAAAATAAATATTATTAAATAGTAAATATTTGTTGAAAAAGTCTCCGTGTAATTATTATTTATTACTCCTATCTTTATTGTACAAATGTCTTTGCTTTATAAATTCAAATATTTCTAAAATTGTAATAAACTTTTATTTCATTATTTGTTCAGGCGTATTCAACCCTTAAATGTCATTGTGAGATCATTCTAATTTTTATTCCACAAAATGCTGTCTAACTCTACCATAGTTTCGATTTGTGCATATAGAATTATAAAAAACATCAACGCTAAACTAAAGTAGTTTTCTTTTAATACCAAGTTTGAACCGTTTGTCTGTCTGTTTGTAACTTCGTAGCTCCCATTCGGATGGACCAATTTCAATGCGGGATTTTTTTTATTGAATGCTGGAATATTCGGATTGGTTCTTAGCTATATATGATGGAAAACTTTTCGGCTGTTTAATGATCATCAGGTCTATTCCTAGTTGATGTAGGAATTTTTAGGAAGTGGTGGAGGAGCTGGGAAGTGTTAGGTACTGTTAAAATACTATATAATAAAACTTCTAACCAACGCTTCCACATTCTCCCCATCATAATACAACTTCATTATTTTGGATCACTTCTTAACGTAGTCCAGTCTTCCTTTGAATATAAGTAAATCAGCAAATTAATACAAACTTAGAAATTGAGTATATTTTATATTTTACAATTCTGAAAAGAAATCTTTGATAGATAATATTAATGTATACAACAAATTTAATAAACTAGTTTATAAAAAACTTAAATCGCATAATAAATACTTTGACTTGATTTGACAGATCTGACAATAAACTATTTTTGTTATGACGTTATGACGTTTACAGTGTATATGTGTATATGTATGTGTATATTTTTTTACTGTGCGCTGTCGCTAATTTTCAAAATATGGTGGCAAAAACAAACCTAACAAAACAGTTTTAATTTTATTAAATATTTAATTCAAACGTTCGTCAACACCATTTTTTTAATGCAATTATATAAACTGCATATTTCAAAGAATATTTATAAACATTATTTATTATGGTGTCTACTTTAATGATATAGTTATTATAATTTTAAGTACAAAAAATTTATGTTCTCCATAAGACACTGTGTTAAAACTTTGATTTTTAATCGATAATTACTCTTTGAAATGATCGTCCATAGGTTTTAAATTTTTGAGGGAGGATAACTACATAATTGAGCTATTCAATTCACTATAAAAAATTTTTTTTACATACTATCAAACCTTATGTATGAACGTCCTTTATCGTAAATTTATACGTAGCCGGACTATCTTAACCATTCTTCATAGTATATAATATATAATACACTTAATATATAAATTTCTTTTATAGTTAAGGGTTAAATTATGGTGTCACGATTTTGTTAGATATAAAATGCTCCATTGAACTACTTAATTAGAGGTAGTGAGTGCACATGGTATGATTTTGAAAACTAAGCAATACATAAGCAATAATCAAAATATCACATAATGTTTGTTATATACAAACAAAAGTTGTTTAATAGCCGAACAAAAATTTATTTATAGCAATGTTTTTTGAAATTCCTTTTTTTTACTTTCATTTACAAAAAAATTACTTCATAGTTTTTTTTAATAAGTATATAGAGAAAATAAAATATGTGATTCGCAATTCGTCTTTGTTTTAAAAATATATATATATATATATATATATATATATATATATATATATATATATATATATATTCCAGATTCCAGAAAAAACTATTAAAAGTCCAAAATTCCAAACTATTCCAAAGTTTTCAGATGCCTATTACGTTTTCTGGGGGCTATATTTATAATATCAAAATAAAACTAAGAATAATATGAAAGGGTTGGCTCTTACGTCAGAGTCGTCTTTGGTGTAGCGGTAAGCATACTGGACTAGATATCCAGAGACCCGAGGTTCGATTCCTAGTTGACGAGTTAATTTTTTCATATTAGTATTTATTTATAATATAGTTTATAGTTTCTATAGAAATACTTACATCAACGAAATTAATAAATTAATTGTCAATAAATTCAAATAAAAAAAAATTGACTTTCTTAAATGGCAAAATTTACAAAAAAATAATTGTTTGATTTAAATTCCTTATAAGAATTTTTTGTAGCCCGGGCAACGCCGGCTTTTTCAGCTAGTCATTTATAAAACAATAGAAATTTTCTGATACACCTCGAAACTGGTATTGCATGGAAACGAAATTGAAAAAGTTCAGTCTCTTTACTATCTCGGCTCTGTAAGTTCCACCGACGACCGTGTGTCTCACAATGATTTAAGATTGATATGATACTTTCACTTTTTTTTTTACTGGTAGGGAAGAACTATGAGTTTGTAGTCAATGCTAGGGAAGAACTACCTTAAATTAATTAAAATGTCAACGACTTAAACCATTTCAGGAATTTATTAATCATATAAATTATTTTTTCTTCATATAAAGACTATTAAAATAAATTTGAACCATTCACGGTTATAAGGATGCTGTAAAGCAGAAGTAATGACACTTATCGACTTCCTTCAGATGTGGTTTTTGATATGATTTAGATAAGAATAATAAATTTTATAATATACATAATATAAGAGGGATATGAAAACACCTTTCCATTTTTTTTTCTGTTCCATCAAAATAGTCTAGACAGCCATCATGATTCGACCTTGTTGATTCAATATTTATTATATATATTTTTTTTTTTGAAATTGTTTTTGCCCTTAAATATAGATATTTATTTTAATTGTATCATAAATTTTTATTGAATGACTCACCCAAAAATAAAATTTGTTGCCTCATACAAATGGTATCATAAATTATAAAAGGTTTTATAATTTATGATAAGCGATCTGTGGCATCCGTGACTTCACAATAGATATCTAATTATATCACACTAGAACAGAGGTGGGCACAGACAGCTCGTCTGAGCCTTACGAGCTCTCCATAAGCTGGGTGAGAGTAAGTAAAGAAGGTATGTTTTGAAGCAAGACGGAACGATGTTTCAATACAGGTTGTCCTACCGATTATTGCCCAATAATTTATTCAATCAATTTAGAAATAGTTTTATAAAATATTTATTGTTTAAATAATATCTTTTACAGTATGGAGAGATACACCAAAAAACATAATAATAATAATAATAACAATAATGATAATAATAACAATAATAATAATAATAATCTGAACTTATCCAAGACTGCTTGCGATGTCTTCTCCATTATTAAATTTACTACTTTTATTTTTTTTGAAAAACAAATTATGCGAAAAATAATTTCCACTACTACAAATAGTACTTTTCACTTTTTCAATTCAAAGTAGACTAAGAAGACTCGAAGAACTCAAATTCCCACTTTATGTAAAATTTAACTTAATTCATAAAATTCCCATGACACTATACTGAGCATACTCCATACGAAGAAAAAATAATTAAATCAGGTAAATAATTCTTTATTAGTTCTCGGATATGAATAGTAAAATATTTAGACAAATTATTTGGAATTTCCAAAACTATAATTCTATTTAAATTATCCTTTGCAAAAATTTCCCTCTTTTATTACAATGGTCCAGCGGTAAACTTAAAGGTTCAAAAGATTTATATTTTTTATATATTTTTATTTTATTCATACACAAATATGATATATACTAAAAAGGTAAATTTTATGACCCAAATTACCAGCCCAAAATTCCAGAGTATGTATTGAATGATTGTATGTATTATTTACTTTGTATAATAGTGACCATAAAAAAGATTTGGTATTATTATATTTTTTCAGAAAATGTTTTAATTAAAAAAAGAAAATATTAATAATTGGTAGGTTACCCTGTATTAACTCTATCTCTCTTCCCTACCTCTCACTCAGAGCTTGACCGAGTCAACTCTTGCCCACCTCTGCACTAGAAGACCCACAAAATTTGTTTGGATCAATTAATGTGTAAACATCGAAAAGAGTTATATTTCAAATTTTGCCCCTATTCCTAGAACATTTGTTTGTATTTTATAAATACGTATTTCGACTACAATGTAGTCATCATCAGTATGAATTAGCTAATCGTAACTATCTCTGGGATATGGTTCAAATATTCAACAAATTTTCTAGGAATAGGGGCAAAATTTGAAATATAATTTCAAAAAAACCTAGAGTTCTCTTTGATTATTTTAATAATCTTTATCGAAAAGAGTGCATTGGTTGCTCGAAGTCTGTCTTGTGCAATTTGCTTCCATCGTACAACATCCTTTTCTCTAGTATATGAAAATAAGGGTCACTCATTGAAAAACTGTACGATTTATAAGTGCGACCTAATTTTATTTCAGGGTTTTTTCTTCCTTTGTATCGCAGTTCCATGGTAAAGCGTCCAAATGAAATTTGAAGGTAAAAATAAAGAAACATGAAGGTACTTTCATAATGTATATTCACTGCAGTGATCATATAGATCGGGGTCGTTAGACGATAATAAATCCGATAAGCCAACATGTTCAAAACCCCAGAATGCTTAAAACATACACTTACTAACCGTTTCCCGCGACTTCGCCCGAATTTATATGAAAGCTTAATATATATGTATACAGCATATATATATATATATATATATATATATATATATATATATATATATATATATATATATATAGCCAACATGTTTAAAACCCAATATATATATATATATATATATATATATATATTGGGTTTTAAACATGTTGGTTTATCGGATTTATTATCGTCTAACCACTCCGATCTATATGATGACTGCAGTGAATATATATTATGAAAGTACCATCATGTTTCTCGGGCGAACTGATTTATTAGTATTTATTTAAAATACGATACGATTAACGGTTTTCAAGGTATCAGACACATAGTGCTCAAATTCCAAA
The DNA here is from genome assembly GCA_963920215.1 of Nineta flava. Classification (NCBI taxonomy): domain Eukaryota; kingdom Metazoa; phylum Arthropoda; class Insecta; order Neuroptera; family Chrysopidae; genus Nineta; species Nineta flava. The sequence goes on from OY986044.1 coordinate 46,786,882, forward strand.
CTGAATGAATTGAGAAGGTAGAATTTTGAAATGTGTTGGTCGGACGTTAAAATGAACCTGATTTTCGTACTGTTTGGGTCAAAATTAGCCTAGAAAATGATTGTTATTAAAATGGAGAAGAAAACATTTTCTGTAGTTTTTCGACATTTTTTTCCAAGGGGTACCCTCCCCTAAAAAAATCGCTAAACTTGGAGGAAAATTTTATGTTCTGGATTTTAATAAAAACTTCGTTTAAAGCTATTTGGACCTAGCAAAAACGATGGCATTGGTTAAAATACGATACGATTAACGGTTTAAAAGCTATCAGACCCATACTGCTAAAATTCCTGACTATATGAATTGAGAAGGCACAATTTTGAAATGTGTTGGTCGGACGTTAAAATGAACCAGATTTTCGTACTGTTTGGGGCAAAATTAGCCTAGAAAATGATTATTTTTAAAATGGAAAACAAAAATTTTCTTCTACCTTCACATATATATATAGTAGTATGGATAGGTATATTCGATGGAAATTTAATAATCTCCAAATATATCTATATAGAATTAGAGAAATAAAAGAAATAAATAAGTAAATAATATATTTATATACTAAATATTTCTATATTAAATAAATAATATTTTTATTAAATTAAAATAATATTTTTATTTAATAATAATAATAGCTCTATTATCATTAAATTCAATTAAATAATTTATATATGATTTGATTGAATTAAAATGTTATTATTTAATAAATAATAATAAAATCAAATAAATCCGTATTATTACAAATTAAATAACAATTAACATTTCATATTGACCTTGTTGTCACTTGTTTCGTATGTTCATGTGTTCATGTTGTTCAACACTTTAAGTAACTACAAATAATATTTATAATAGAGTTATTTCATATAATTTTTGAGTGTGAAAGTGAAGTGAATTAAATTCAATTAAAATTACATACGAGTATATATATATATATATATATATATATATATATATATATATATATATATATATATATATATATATATATATAATTGACTTGAATGTCCGATGTATGAAAATAATATCTCAAAACATAAATAAGACTGAGTCCGCGAGGCGTTTTGTACGAGTATATCCCATATGCCTTACTGAAGTGCAGGTTTAGAGTGTAGGAAAATAGCTCTTATCTATTAAATTTAAAAAAAAAGCATCAACTTTTATAGAGATCCAAGAATTAGAAGATAAATACGCTCATAAGTAAGATTCGGTCTTTGATAAATGGTATTTATTCCCTAATTACCCTTTGTAATTAGGGATATAAACGATTTAAGAAAAAAATGCAAAGGATATCTTCAAAACTGACTGAAAGAAAATAATTGAGAAACATTGTTCTACCTTTTTAATTTTTAGGCATTTACTATAAATATTAAGCATATAGAAAACCAGATGTGATTTCTAATAAATGGAAGATATTTGAGTTTCTAGGCCTATTGTCTCGAAGCCTAGAGGACAAGAAATTTGTAGGTAGACTAGAAATTGGTAGGTTGTGCGACTTCAACCAACTTTTATAGGAATTATGCCGATATTCATCTGGAGTTTCTTAAAGGCAACTGCAAAAAACTTTCATAAGCAAAGCCATAAGCAATTTTAATTTTTTTTAAATTAATTTAATTGACAAATTGCCATTGTTGAGAGCCGAACCAGTAACCTCCCAGTTCCTAGCGAGCAGAGAATCTTTAACAACTCGGCTACATGAACTGGTCACTTACCAGAATGTTGCTTTGTAGGTTATAATACATTCATTGATTGAACAATAAAACAGTTCAATTTAAAAAGGTATATTTACTGAAGTTTTCAACGGATTTCCCGTCTCTTGTAAGTATATAATTAACAAATTAAACCACTGCAATACCAGCCTACTTACTAAATTCAAGACTAAGTGTACACAAATTATTCAAGATTATTTTTTTTGTGTGTATACAAAGGTATTTAAAAAAATGTTATATTCAACAAAATGTGTTTGAAATGGATTCAAGTTATGAAAACATTAAAATATTTGTGAATAGTTTATTAGTTTTTTTGTTTTTGTTGTAATTATAATTATTTATATTTCGTAATAATTTTTAATAATATATGTAGATATGTGTCATTCACGGTCATTTTTACACGCAGTTTCAAATAATTTGTGGAGATCATATTACATATTTAAGTAAATTAACTTTTAAAAGTCATGTCGAAGTTTCTATTATTTGGCATCGGATACATTTATGTTTAAATGATAACAGATTATATTGTAATCATTATTTAGAAATGTTTTATTAACAAATAAATAAAAGGCCGTGTTACACGAAAACGTATAGGAACATATATTTATGTTCCTTATAGGTTAATGTTCCTTATTGGAACATTAACGTTTGAAATTTATATTTTTATAAATTTATATTTTTATTAAATTTATAATTTATATTAAGTATTTTCATGCTTTGTCGATTTAGTTCGGGTTTTATATGTATTTTTTGTAGTTTTTGGGGTCCTTTACGCATGCTTAATAACTCTGATCAAATCAAAATATATATTAAACGATTAAAATTTTTTAAATTAAGTATTTTATTAAATTTATTCCACACTAATATTATCAAAGTTTTCTTTTAGGAATTATAAAGTTTTATTAAATTGTTGATTTGAATACACTTATAAATAATTCTCTATTTTTATTAATTATGAAGAAACCTTACATTTCGCAATCCTTGGCCGATTTTGATAAATCTTTTTCTTATCAATTCGTTATCTATCAGAACAAAACCATAGTGTTTTTTCATAACGATTCGTCGAGTAGATTTTCATTTTTATAAACAATTTGCTACAAAAACACTAATAGTTTTGCGTAAATTTATGAAAAAGTGGAAGCGCTGGGAAGTATGTTTATATTATGTTCGATTCAGTTTAAGGACGTTTGTGAGTGAGACTTGATATAAGGCAAAACTTTTAATCTTTGACAATTGCCAAGTTTAATCACGTTATTTTGCCTCCTCAAAAAAACCTCTTATCCATCTTTTGAATATTTATCAATGATTAAAAATAAAACTTACAATAAAAATAAAAAATCACTATATTTCAAGCTAGAAAATAGCTGTTTGGTTCTATCTGGGACGTCATCAGACTCAAATAAAATCCTGTGTTCATTGTTAAATCGTTTGTTCTGTGGTCTGATCAAAGGCATAGATTGATCCATAATAAAATTCTATCTTTAAGTACGTCATCGATAAAACCGTTTAACTTTAAAAGTATTTTTAAAGATTAAAAATACCACATTACTTTTCATGACGTTTCCATCAAAATTTATAATTTGTATTCATGCTATTTTTGCGAATTTCACAATTGTATTATTTTGATTCTACCCGATTATTATATTGCAATGAAGAATTATTACTTGTACAAAGTTTCATGGTTTAAAGAACCTTTTAATGTAAGCGCTAAGAAGTTTTGATAATTTTATTTTTGTTTCATACAGGCAGCAGAAAAACTTAATGTTAAATACATTCATGATTAAATCAAACCAATATGTTACTGCAGTAATTAATTAGTAGACATGTAATCTGAATAATAAATAATTTCAATGGAAACCAAATAACAAATTTATTGACGGTGTACCCATGTATATTATTAATATATTAAATTAAATGCATCTCAGTGTTGGATAAATTATTTAAAATAAACACGCATATCAAACATACACACACACACACACACACACGTATATATAGGATGTTCGAGAATATTTGGTTTTAAATATTAGCAATAATAATTACATATCTAAAACAGAGTTTACTATTAGAAAATAAATAACGCTCGTTTCATAATGAGATTAAAAATTCACTAAACATGCTTTATAATGGCATGCATGTGCTGGATATAGTAAACTCATAAAATACTACAAAATTAAATATAGTAAATTCATAAACTTCTATAAAAACCTTAATAAAGTTTATCATTATTTGTCGTTACTTAAAATTAAAATTCATTGCTTTAATAAACATGGTTGTCAGTATATTTGTAGGTCTGTGTATATTTTTTAAGCGCTTTGTTGCAAAATAATTTCAATTAATCTTACTAAAACTATTAGTAATTAATTGTAACATTTGATAGTATAATTTTTTATATATAATTAAATAAATTGAATAATTCAAATAATATTTTAAAACGTGTTTAATTTATTAACATAGTTGTTATAAGTTAAAATATAAATATTATATTTTTTCATAATTTGAAATTTGTCTATCTGTTGCACCGTAGCTTTTGAACGAATGAACCGATTCATACACGGTTTGTTTATTTGAAAGCTGACTTATACAGAATATTTCTTATGTTTGATGATAATATTCACTTCATGGTGTCGGCTTTAGCTTGTATGTAAAAATTAGCCTGTATGTAATTTATTCGATATCCTTTTAAGAGACTACCTGTATATTTGATAAAAATCAGATGAAATATACTTATTTAGAATTAAATGTGGCGCCTACCACCATATTATTACCTGGTGGAGTGATGTTGTCCTGTTTTGCATACATTCCAAACATATTTGTATTACATTATTACGATTTTTTTTTTTTTTGAAATTAAAGTTAACAAAAATCAAGTACATAATTTCAAATACAATTTCAATAAATTAAAAGAAGAAAAAAAGAACTGCAAACCAGATATATATATTTTAATAGTGGTTCCGTAGTATAACAAAGTAATTAACTTCTTTTTCAATGGTAGCAATAGCTTAATATTCTTACGAAAGAAATTCTGTTAAGCAAATTTTATATTATTCTACATTCAATTGCGCTGAAATTTTGATGAAATTAATTTAGATTGGCGGAGGTAGTCCGGCATTTCATTGATTATAGTCAAATCAGAAATTAAATAAAACTTTATAAATTAAAAATTTTTCATATATGAAAACGCCTAAAAGAAAACTTAATAATATCACAAAAGCTTGGTCCTTTTTTCAAAATTGTATTGTCATTTTGGGCCTTATTTGGGTGGTCAAAAGTTTTAAATGCTAATGTTTCAATTGGTGGAGCAATATTATTAAATTCGACATTATTAAAATTTTACTTTGCCATTTTTCCCTCACGTCTATAAAAATGTTCTGAAAAGTACCATAAGTTGATTACCGTAAAATTTAGTTTCATTTAACTGTAAACTTATCTGAAGTTCGGCCATATCTTAAATTATATTATTGAAAAAACTAAAATACAATTTATTAGTAGGTAATGCACTAAATACAAAAATTAATTAACTTTAAAAGCTTGAGGCACTTTGTATTGAAAAAAATAAATCAGAATAGTCTTGTCAAACACATTTCCAATATAAAGCGCCCTAAACGTTTATAATTAACAACAATTTAATTGAAATAAAAGCTTGTATTTTAATTTAAACTCTTTTTACATATACTTTATGACTGTTGAAAGAAATTTTTAACAGATTTAATTTTATATCAATAAAAATACCAAAAAATAGTTACCATAAATAATTGTATATACATTGTGTATGTTTATAAATATACAGTCAACCATAAATACCCATAAATATCGGTATTTTATGATATTAAATTTTGTTGTTTTAATATTATTATATATATAGGTATGTATAAAATATTATCTTGTAGTCGTAAATTTACAATAAGTAAATATAGATACACTCCCGTTCAATAAAACTGAACAGACCTGAAATGTTAATTTTCGTACATTTCATAAAACTCCTAACTTTTGTAACTTTCTGTATAATGATTCATTTATAAACAAAGATAAGTGGTATATATTTTAAGTGTGAAAAAAGAAATGGAAGTATAGTAAAAAACATTTACTACACATTGATACGGTTCAGATCTGTTCAATTTTATTGAACTGTAGTGTACATTCGTTTCATGATGTATATTGAAAAATTCGTTTTATTTTTATAATCATTTATAAATTCTTGTATCGGTAAATAAACAATGTTTTCTTGAAATGTTTACTCAAATTATTGTAATTGAAGTCATTAAAATAAGTCAATAAATATAAGCTCATTAAATTTGTATTCTAATACGGTTATGCAATTATGTTTAAACAAATTTCTATGTTTAAATAATACAAAATAATTGACCCAACTATTGAAATGGGGACAATACTTGAAGTTAAATTAGAAAAACGTAAATGCGAAAATGGTGGTAAGACTTAACATCAGAGTTGAAACCTTTAAAGAGCGGGCCCCCAAATGAATGCTAAAGAAAAAAGGCTGATGAAAAAATTTATTAAAATCAATTTAAGCAAACGTAGAAACAATGAAAAAAGATTCTCACATTTATTTGTTTCCAGAATTCGAATAAAGTTTCAGTAGCCTTGAGAATAAATTATTTGAAAGCAAATGTACAATCAATTTTGTTTGCATATTTTTGGTCATTGTCCTATTTTGTTTATTTATTACTTTTATTCATTACTTCTAATAAAAAATTCACAGACTATGACTTCAATTCACAAAGTCTATTCAACCTAAAATTGTTTGTTTAACGTTTTTCTAAAGAAGTTTGTCAATTTCTGATAGCTTCTGATATGCTTCAATTCTGATAAGTTTATTAATGAATTGCGCAGTAAGAGATTATGTGACCAAAATATGACGTACCTGTGACATGATTTTTGTGTTTGAAAGGGAAGTCTGTACTTTCGGTAGACCAGTTTGTTAAGGCAATATCTATAGGAGAAAGGAGTTGTTAAAGGGAAGATGAAACTGAAACTATTGAATTGCTCTCTTAATATTCAAAAAAAAGAAAAAAAATATCAAAAGTAAAGTTGGAAGAAATAAATTTAACTGCAATTCGGTACCTGATCATATTTTCTATAACTCTCATATTTATAGAAATATCAGCAGAAAAAGCTGACAATGCCTGGGCTTTAAAAACTTCCTACAAGAAATTTACGTCAAATAATTTTTTTTCTTTCTAAATTTTGATATTTCAAAAAGTTAAGTTTAATTATTTTAAATATATTGACAACAATTTATTTCCAAAATTTTGATAATGCAGGTATTTCTATACAAACTATAAACTATATTAAAGATCTAGCTGTCAGAAAACGTTCTTGCCGTAAGAAAACGGCTATAACTTTGGAATTTTGAACTTCTGATAGTTTTTCTAGAGTTTTAAGGAAAATTTTTTTAAGGTCTTCTCTTATTAATAATTAATTATTGAACTACCATTATGGTAACTTGATTTGATCATTCCTTCCTCTGACAATATACGCTTAATTGACGTAGCCCTAAAGTTATATCATTCTTAATCGTTCTACAATTTCTATTCTATATAAACTTCTCCATAAACAGAATAAGTTCGTCTAGGATGACCCACAAATCCATGAACTATTTTGGAAAAAGTTACTTCTGCCAAGTTATTTTTTTATATTGATGAGTTTCTTAATTTTCTTAATATTTCGGCAACTTTTGAATGTATTGAAAAAGCTGTGAGGTGCAGTAATAAACCCGACGGTTGACAAGATATTAAAAACAAATAAAAACTCATGCACCTATAAGAAAACTGGTATCTTGTCCCTGAAGACCAGCCTCTCTTACGGTCACTCGAGATCTGATCCAAGTAGGAATATTTTTGTAGCAAAAACTTGAATGCATTGTAGTACTTACTTCTACGAAGATATCACTATATAAGAAAACAATAAAATAATTGACCACCAAGGAATAATTCAGTGCTGTCGTTAAACATTTGTCTATATAAAGAGAAAAACATTTGTATTTCACAGATAATATTTATTATTCACACTCTCATTTACAATATCAATGTGCATTTGGTTTGGTTTTTTTTTTCTGCTATCGTCAGCAACAACAAGGTGTGTGTAAAGAATACATGTACTTGTACGGAGACACAATAATCCACACGTTAAAATTGATTTTTGATTAAAAACATTGATAAAATACCATGGATGTGATACATGCAATTAAAATGAATAAAAAATATCGTGTTTATAATTACTTGAACGTGTTTCAAATATCTGATCGTACACTCGCAAAGATATATATTATATAGTTTATATCTATCCAAGGTAAGCTTAAAATCTTCATTTAAGGTGTTTTATTTAATAAAATAAATAATATGTATGAGAATTCTTTTTATTATACTTACGGCAATGACTAATTTCATGGTGTATCTATTTTTGAAGTTGGATAGTAAAATGAAATGAGATAAAGATTTAAACGCTATGCCTCAGGTGGTTAAATGATGCATCTAAGAGGATGTGGGTCATATAATATGTATATAATTCCATAGTTATTTTTGTGGGGTTTTTTGAAAACCGTATGGTTTCGGCACAAATCGACTGTTAAAACACAGAACTTCTAATGTTTATTTAAACATGCTTGTATTAGCTTGACTTGTATGTATCTATCTATCTAAGTATGTATGAATGTAAAGGAGTTTTATAAGTGAGTTATCATCCACTTCCGGACGTTTGAAAATTCTGAAATTTTGAAGATGTATTAACAATCGATAACAGTAAAATAATATTTATAAAAAAATTTAAAAAAAACAAAATAAAAATTTAAATTTTCTTAATAGCCAAAATACAAATTTGCATAACTCTAATTTATATATACCTAACGATTTATAGTATGCTAGAATAGTTTATAGTTTCTATAGAAATGTCTTATATAAAATTTTAATAAAAAAATGACATTTGCAACTGTTAAAATTTAGAAAAAAATAATTATGACATAAATTTCCTATGCCATTTCGATAAATACTTTCATTGGTTAGAATTGGATTCATTACATTACTCTTGGAAATAATAATGAAGAATGAAACTACAACAACAACAAAATTTTAGTTTTAAGACTAAAAAACAAAAATTTAGAGTTAGATAAAAAATAGAATTGAAGAGAGAAGATTGACCACAAAATTAACTATAATGTAAACTACTTTACTTTAAACGTCTTTATAATGTCTTTAGTTTTACAAGCGTAAGTAGAGAGCACCCCACTTTTGATTACATTAAAGTTGATTTCGGAAATCAATTATTTGTCAATATACTTAAAATATAACAAAATTGACATTTGACATGAATTAATTAAAAATATGATGACTGAATGTAACAAACAGATGGACTACTTTTTCATTGCACACAATAGTTAGCCATTGTTTTTTAAGGCATATCCTCACAGGTGAGTTCTTGCATATTTAATTTTTTTTGTAAATTGGAAAGTTCCTTAATTATATTCAAAGAAATTTGCAATTTAAAAAAGAATAAATACGATGGTCATTATTTATTTGTTGTGACAATGAAAAAAATTGTTGCTAAAGCAATAATAATATCTGCGAATCAGGTTTTTGTTCTAGATTATTTTTTTCAAATCTAAATACTATGGTTATACCACATATGTCCACGAAAAAAATTAACCTTAAGCGCAATAAACATACATATAATGAAATGCTTGACAAAGACTACATGCTGAGAGTAAGCTGCAAATTAATCGATTAATCTTGTAATTTCATTTAAATAAACTTGTTTTAGATTATAAATGTTATAAAAATGGAGCATACTAATTAGACATCATTCTTGCATACAATAATCTGGTTTATAATTAACAATATTTCACCATATTGTACATCACTAATGTCTAAATTAACTCTAGATAGCCTACGACTATAGAGGGTAGAGGTAATAATAATTAGAAAGAGGGGTACCGCAAATGGGTCCCTAACACCTAGAGCAAGGGACTCTCTGTACCGTCCTTCAGAACAACCTGTCACCCGAAGGCGCGGGACGTCTTTGGGTAAGAGGTGCTATTTCTGTCGAGGCCAGACGCCGCACAGAAGGCCCACAACTTCTCCGCCGGGATTACTCCCAGGGTTCATGGATCCAGGGTTTCGGACTCAAAAATTCTATACTTGACACCTTGCAGGTTTCTACAGGTGCATATAACATGTATGAAGGTTTCATCATCCTCCATACCGGCCCTACAAGTGAGATCATCAGAGATCCCGAAATTATGAAGGAGGTAGTGCAATCGACAGTGTCCTGTCAATAGCTCAACCACCCTTCTCAACTGCATTCAATTGAATTTCAACCGAGTAAGGGTAAAGGTAAGTACAAATTTTGAGCAGTAAAACATTGCTTTGAAATTTTAAGTTTGACTGAAATTGTTTCATTCGTGGATGTTCCCGTAATTTTAAGGCAAGGTGACAAAAAAAATTCAAATCATGTTAGTTTTGTTGGTAAATCTGCAGAAAATGTAGAAGAGTTATTGGTTTATTGGTTAGACATTGACCAAATATAAGATATTTATGAAATTGAACGATCCTATTTTTCGTTTTTCTTAATGAATACCTCAATCCATAATTATCATTTTTCATAAAAAATATGAGTTCTAATAATAATTTTTTATTTATTTTAATGACATAACTCTATGAACGTATATGCATCTATCACAATTGAGCCTAACTACTCTGTTTCTCATTCTTGCTACCAGATGTCGTAGCCCTAAGGAACCAAATAGTGTAGTTTTTCCGACTATAATTTCGTCTTTTGTTTAAAATTCATAAAAACATTTTCTTTGAATAAATGTTATTATTGCAATTAAAATTCTGCGTATTATTTTTGTTTTTTTATATTGACTAATAAACACTTTTTTTTATATAAAATGCCGGAATGCAATATATATATATATATATATATATATATATATATATATATATATATATATATATAATTTAGTGGTTGTATTTCACACATTTTTCTGGAAAAAATAATTACAATTATTTATGACATCAACATAATAAGAAAATGCGTTTATAAGATAATATATTGACCTTCGTGGGATTTATCTGATTAAAAGAGGTGTTATTAATCCATACAGTGATATAATTACACCAATTTATTGAGAAAAGGTATTTATTGTAGATTACCTTCTTTGTATAAAGAAATTATAAGTATTATTAAGTGATTATATTCATAATATTGCATTTAAATCAATTATCAGCAGGGTAATTATGAATTTGTAATATAATTAATTGGTAAGATTACCGTAATCGTGCCTACCGTAAACCTACAATACAGTTGACAAAAAATGAATCACACTGAGATTATTTATGATCTATAGATAATTCGTTTTAATTTCTGGTTATTGTTTTCGGAGAAATTAAAAATTTAGAACCAGTTAAAGCTCCTTGAAATAGAAATGAATTAAATATTTTTTCTGATCATGAAACAGTCACGAGATGTCACGAATAGTGATTCTCCACCGAATATTCTGAGACGATGTTTATTTCGCGCGTAACAGGCCAAGATCTGTTTCATTGCAGTGCGTGCGGGGCGAAGGGGCCGGCGTAATTGGTTCATTTACGAGTAGATCGTTTTAAGACACGCATTAATTATTACATTCTTCTGTTCGCACGTTGTGCTATTATAATTAGTAATCCGTTTTGCCTAATAAATATTGCTGTTATTAACCAAAGGCTTTACAAAATAACACCAATAAATCATAAAAATTCTCCTGTTTGAGAATATTATGAGATTAGTAATGAAGATAATAAGCTGGCTGTGTGTTTGCTGTGTAACAACAAGATCAGCAAATGCAAAAAAGTATCCAAGTCTGACAAAACTCGATTTATTAAAATACGATTTATCTATCGTCTCCTGGCAGTAGTATACAGGATGTTCTGAAATTCATTCCGAAAAACTATACCACAGTGTAAAGCTTCAAAAAACAAACAAAAAAGTTTAGGAAAGTTTTTCGATTTGACGCTTAGTTTTTGAAATATAATCAATTAAACATTAATAAATGCAACCAATCACAGAGCGCATGGTGTAAGGAGGCGTGGCCTCAGCAGTAGAGCGGGTCGCTTTACCTTTTAAAGGCTCGCAGACGGTAAGAGGTCCTGTCTCCTTACACTATGCGCTCTGTGATTGGTTGAATTTATCAATGTTTAATTGATTATATCTTAAAAAATAAGCGTCAAATCGAAAAACTTTATTAAACTTTATTTTTTTTGCAGTTCTACACCGTTGTATAGTTTTCTTGAATGCATTTCAGAACATCCTGTATATAGTGAGAGGCTATTCAGAAGTAGGTATTATCTATGAGCAAAAGAGCAATCGTTTGCTACCAACAAATGATGAAAAAATATATTTTTATTATTTATAAAACTGACCAGTGATAGATTTGAAGTATTAAATAGATACATTTTTTAGTAATATGTGTCGGTATTCAACCGAATACCAAATATTAAAATAAAACCTATTTTGACAAAATGGAAACCCGACTTCAAAAATCAAATATTATATAACAAAAAATGCACTAAAAAGTAAAAAAATAATTGCTTATTCTTGTGCCAATTTTAGTTCACCTAAGCAAAAATTTTTAAATATATATGTACAATTATTGTTATTTTTGGAGTCCGTGTCAGTATAGAGAAATTTACATAACTTTAGGACACCGCCTTCAAAAATTCATAAACGACGGAGTTCTGAGGTGACAAACGTTAAAAAAAAAATACCGACGAATTAAGAACGTCCTCCTTTTTGAAGTCGGGTTAAAAAGTGGCCGAATAGGTTGAATAATGAATGTTAACAGACTATTGAAAAGTTTTCAAAGATCCCTAGCTACAATTATGAGAATAAAATACAAGCATCTAAAACAACAAAACTAGAGGCCTTTTCCATTAGTTTTTTCATGTATATATAACTAGTTTTTTTGTAATCATACATACTGACAGTACGTGTTAAACTGCCCATATTAATGAAATTTGAAATAAAAAAAATGGAGTTGGATAATAAGTTGTGAATAAATAAATAATAATTTAGAAGGTAATCTACATACATACCAATTTGAAGTTTTACAACAGAATAGAACACAGTAAGTTAGTTGTAGGTGACATTTTAATTGGAATGTTTGTGTAAATTAATAATTATTATGATTAAGATTATTTTTATTTATATAATGTACAGGGCTGTTCGTAAAGTATCATGCAAAACTTCAAAGAGTGATGCATACATATATCCATAATATACCAAGATATTCTGAAATATTCGACTTAAAACGTAACTCAATAAAAATGATTAACAAATACATATTTGTGGACTATAAAAAATAAAATAGTGGACCCAATTACGCCAGGTATTTAGCCGATATTACATACAAGAAATTGAATAGCACTTAGGCAAACTACCTAACAATTGAAGCAATGAAACTAATTTTGTTGAACCAACTAATTATTATTACCGAGTACAAAACAAATAAATTTTGTTTAATTACTCTTCTCACTTGTGACATGCTGTATTGTGATAGGTATAAACAGGTATCTCAGATTTTAAAATTGTACAGGAGATAGATCTTCTAAATAAAAGACGAAAAGTTCATATGAACTTTGATGTTTTCAAGCTTCGTTTTCGAGACACAGGTTGATAAAAAACTCATTTTCGATAATTTCTGGAAATAGTTTCATAAATTATCTTGATGCTGTTTCATTGAACGGGTTCCAACTTGACGAAGCATCACACATTTTCGGACAGATTGTTCGAGAATGGCTGAACTAAAATTACCACGAGCGTTGGATTGGTCGTGTAACACCCGTTTCTTGGCTCCCTAGGTGTCCTGATATTAACACTTTGTATATGAAATGGCTGTTTACACCAGAGACGGTCTAATTCTTCGAATCCAAAATGCACTCAACCAAAGTCAAAGAAAATCCAATTCAGGGAAATTTTATTTTTTTCCCGAAAAGTAAGCAAAATAGACAGCAAAAAAATTGTATTTCTAATTACTCAATCTAAAAATAAAATGAAACTTATTGAAAAAAGCTGTGGAGTACTAAAATTTTTCTGAAAAATATCTAGTTAGGATGTCCCAACGTCCTGTAGTAGTTTTTAAGACATTTGAAGAAAAAAACGTTTATGAAATCAACTTTAATAATAATTTACAAACTCCCTGTATACTAAAGATTATTTATAAATTATTGTAAAAAAATTTATAAATTATGTAATTTATTTGTGTAGGGGGTATATTAAAAAACTATAATCATGGATTATTCATCTAAAAAGATACTACGACTCCACCCTGTTTGACGTAAAAACAATTATCTATAGTTTAATTGATTTTGAATCAACTAATGGACGAAGAATCATTAGGAAAGAAATCAGCAGTAATCGAATGAAATTCTTTGACTATAGTAATTACTTCAGATAGTTCTATTTTTTGCTACATTGGCCATAGTAACCATTAACGCAGTGTTTTGCTGGATAATCGGAAATTAAGCTTTCCATATCGAAATCATAAATTAAGAAATCAAACAGACAGTTGATTGTATATTGCTAAAATATGAGTAAAAGGATTTGGAAAATGTCTACACACAATCAACGAAGCTGATTGATTGGTCTTTCAACTGAATCCTTACATCATACGATCATATAAAAGACGTGATAATTTTTCAAATCGTTGTCAAGACACGGAGATTACCTAATTCATACTGATGATGACTGCCTCGTAGTCGAAATACGTATTTACACTATACATATATTTGATCTAAGAATTGGGGAAAAATTTGAAATTTTATTTACCTACTCTTCAAGAAAATTTTGGATTTCTGAGAAAAACGGTTCAAATCGAATTAAACATTGAAATTATCTATAAATTATTTCAATTAGTTAAAAGCTGTCAACAAATTTTTCATTGCTGAAAATTTACGGTTTGATTTTGTTGTCGTCGGATATTATGTCGCAGATGTTTAGTCTTGGGACGGGGCCATATTGTCTTGTAACCAGGATTGCATGCGTTAACAGAATTTTAGTTTGAGTCGCTTAAAATTTGATTACATTGCAGAATAAAATTTTATAATAAATAGTCGATTGATCGACTTGCCACAATACTCACTTGATCGATGAACTGTTTACGAGATGAAAAACAATGAGCTTCTTCTAATACACCTCAATACCTGCGTATATCCCTAACGTATATAGAAAGAAATTCAACCATCTGGTTAAGCTGCTGACGTGATGATTTATTTAAAATAATTAATTAAAATAAAACTGTTTAAATACAAATTCCCAATTATAATAATTTAATTATAGATCCATATTATTTATAAATGCAACAATAACCATTCAATAAAACCATCAATCATTATAACTCATTGTTATACAAGAGGTAATAAAATGAATAATTTAAATATCATAAACTATGTAAAACTTTCATTACTGTTTATATTTTATAATGTATAATACAGGGTACATCATTTTGTTGAAGATCCGCAATGCCCACCAATTATATCCAAAAGAATATATAACTAATATTAAAGAGAATTCTAGGATTTTTCGAAATAAATTTCAATTTTTTGCCCCAATTTCCTAGATAAAATTTTATTTTATTTTTTGTATTTTATAAATACGTATTTCGACTACAAAGTAGTCATCATCAGTATGAATTAGCTAATTGTAATTATTCTCCGAGGAGATGTTACTTGTTGCTAATTTGGTGACGGTCTGCTACTTTGTAGTCGAAATACGTATTTATAAAATAAAAAAATAAAAAATTTTGATCTAGGAAATTGGGGCAAAAAATCGAAATTTATTTCAAAAGTCTTATATCTAAGGATTGTCTACGATATGTTTGCAACAAGATGTATTCTACCGAAAAAGGCTATCCTTGTTCCAAGAAGGATTATCTACATAAATAGATAAACTTTGGGGTATAAAAAGTATTGTGCTTCGACCTTTTGGCCCATTAAAGGGTCGTCTTTCTACTTCAATCTGACGAGATTCACATCTCCCATATCTTGGTAACATAAAAAAGCTTGCTTATAAGGTTTTCCTGAAGGCTTATATATTCGGGAGGGAGATGCACCCAATATTATGTATCAGATGTAACCGACACATTTGTAGTTAAAAATGATGTGGCTGGATGTTTCTTCCGCTTCGCCGCACAGTCTGCACATAATGGATCCATCGTGGAGTTCTAGTATGTATAGATACTTCCGTAGGTGAGACTGTCAGTTTGAGTGCAACGAGGGACAACCTCTTTGATGCATTCCGAAACAAAGTTTTTGTTGCGATATATTTACCCAGTCATCGCGGTGTTTAAAGTCTATCCACTCCTTGATCACTTGTTTGCATGCTGTCTTTGGAATTCCTAAATAGATTCTGGGTCTATGAAAGGTATTCCGACTCCTTTTTTTTGCTAATGGTTATTAAATGATTAAAAAATTATTTCTTAAAAAGAAATGTAATGTTCTTCTTTCATGTAAAAAAAGTTAGTTTCTTATTCATTCGCCAAGAAAATGCCGAAAGCTTGAATCAAAGAACGAAATTATACCGTTTTAAGATTTTTCAACGTGTTGTCCATCTCCATACGATAATAATATAAAGATATAATTGTTATGTCCTTGAAAAAAACGGCATTTTAATTGAAGTTTCAGGTTTAATACAGTAATAAATACAAATTTTTCTCAGAATTTAACAATACTTTACAATTTATTATACAAAAAAAAAAAAAAACAAACAAAAACGAATGTTGTACATAATTCATTCTTTGTGGATTGACTTGTGGTTCATCGATAATAATAATAATAATAATATTTATTATAATAATGCAATCTCACTTGTTACCATACGCTACACATGTTCAGTTAATTGACGCGTATGACTGACTATTTTAAATATAAAATCACACGTAACCTTCATTTAATCCATTTTATTACAATTTTTTTTTACACAATAATTAAGTATTTTTTAAGTTATGCATAAGTGATTTTTTTTGATGTGTAATTGTAGAAACAGTAATGTTAAAGAAACACTACCTGATACTTTAAAACTATATACACACTGATTAGTATAGAAAATGGGACAAAAATAGCGCAGTCCAAAGTATTCAAAAATATTATACATCTAGTTTTTTTTTCATAACTTTATAATTGACTAGCTTATACCCGCGGCCTCCCTGTATAACAATAAAACGCGATTGTTGTATCTCCGGCTCCCTTTATTTTAAGATTAGGAACTGCAATATAATTTCCCATAGCTTCCACTATTTCAAATATTAATCGTTCCCATTGCTTCCTTTGTACAAGCGATGTATTAAAATCTAGAGTTTTATATTGTGGATTATCAATCGGGAAGTCCAGGCTCAAAAAAAGTCGTTACTTTTGACAACATTGTTTAGATAGATAGATAGATTGTAGAGGCTGCTCTGGACGGGCTACACTTCGACCATAAGGTCCATTGTGATGCCTAAGGATGTGAGGATGTGAGTGGAAGGAATTTTTGTGTATAGACTAGGACTTGGTAGGATATGGAAGCTGCAGCCGAATATGATAGGAACTATGCCGATATTCATCTGGAGTTCGTGAAGGAAACTGCAGAAAACCTTTTCAAGCATAGCCGGTTACTTCGTTCTTGTCCATACGCCGACAGTTTAGTCAATTAACCGCCCCCACTTTTTTTTCCTTAATAATTGACAAACTGCCGATGTCGGGATTCGAACCCATAACCTCCCAGTTTCCAAGTAGGCATACTGCGCAGACATAACGCATTAGACCGCTCGGCCACTTGGAATATTTATGGTAAAACCGTTTAAAAAGTATTCCGTGTTTTTTTTTAAGTATTTCTATCAATTAAAAGTTATTTAAATATTTTTAAGTTGTCTTTAATCATATCAATAAAGAAATCATTTTAAAATACCAAAAAAAATTATGTGGATATCGAGCTTTGGCAGCACCCTATATTGTCTCAAAACATGAAAAATCAATGAAATAAAATTTGATAAATTATTCCTAGATAAATTCCGGATGATGACTAAGTTTCTATATATGTATAGTTTATTTAGGGATGACAAATGTATCATTAAGTAAATTTTTGTAAATATGTTATCTCACATTCTTTACCATTCAGTGTATGTATGTATGTGCATTATTTAACACACACATATAATATAAAACAAATATGACAATAATAAGTTATTATTAATAAACGTATTTAATTATAATAATGATTGAAATTATCATATTCGTTGATATGCTGTCCAATAATATGTGTCTTGAATATTAAATATTAACTGCTCTTTTTTTTTATAGCGTCTATTATAGATAAATAACAGGGGTAACTAACTTATTAATTACGAGTTGTTCAATATAAATGTATACCAACTTTTATTGGAAAAATTTCCCTTAAAGCCAGATGAATAAGACACAAATTAACTATACAAGTTTTTCTGTGGCTAAGAAACTACATTTTTCATCATTTACCAATTATTATCTTTTTTTTTCCGACTTCTTCAACTATCATCGTCATATTTTAGTCATTTTACATTTTGTTCAATTGTAACGGATGAAAGACAAAAAATGTTTCTTTTTTAAAAATCAACAATTTTTTTATTTAAAATTTTTACATAAACTCAGTATATACCGGATATATAAGCAATTGAATCAGTCAGTTATTATTTTCACTTGTTTTTTAATAAAATACATAACCCAGTGGTTATTCTACTTATGCTGCAGTGTATAACAAGCTCGAAATCACAAATTTTTAAATTAAATAGCTTTTCTATAGTCGATATATTTAAAATATCCCCAGGAATAATCACAAAATTGTTGATAGAAAGTGATTTTTAGGGAATAATTATTTTTTCGAATTTTTCAGACGCTATTTCTGTGTGATGCTGGATGCTTAGACCTGGGGCTATTGTGTACTGTAATTTCTATTGTGTGAAGTTTTATTGTGAGGCGTTGGCAAAATTTGTATCTCACACTGTATCTTGTACTGATCATATGGATGCATTTATCACAAAATATAAAGTTACCCCTGTTATTTGTCCATAACGTAGACGTACACTTGTATATATAAATTATATGTTTATAGTCTCATTTATTAACGTATGTAGTAGTTTGTGTACTTTTAAGCTTCAGGAAATTACCTTGATGAGTAAAAATAAATGCTGAAATCAAAAGATAAATGGTAGCTAATTTATAATAATAAATGATATTTCTGTATTGATGCTTAATGAATAACTCAAATCATTCTTTTATTGTGAGAGATCTTTGAGTAAATAAATCTTTACAATGCATCATTTTTTCCCATCCATTATGATTAATTACGCATAAGTTAACTATAGCCGAATATAATTAGTTTTTTATAATTTATAAATTATTTGGTGTGTAATTTTCAGTTATTAATTGATTTAAGGCAGAGGATCTCTGTTTTAAATATAAAAATATCTTTTTTTTATCAATTACTAGCGATCCGGCCCGACTTCGCACCGGCGCAATTGAGATTTAATTAGGATGTAGTACACATATAAACCTTCCAGTTAAAATTATTTAGATGATGCTGCAAACCGTTTCGAAATCCGTTGAGTGGTTTAGAAGAAGTTAGCGGATAAACAGACAGACAGACGCGGATGGCGACTTCCTTTTATTCTATGTATCTATAAATTGTGTATTGGTAACAAAAATTCTTTATAATTATTAAAATTAAATAAATATTTGAGATTTTCGTAACAATTTTTACCGAATTTTCGAAGGAAAATTTATTCAAATGTTTATCGAACGTTCCTAGTAGATGTTGAAATGGAATAGATGTTTGAAATATTTTTATGAATTTGAGTTCCTATTGATAAAAACAAGCACTAAACTATTTTCTACGAGCATGGTGTCCAGCAACTAATTTTTCGATGTCGGAAGTAAAAATAAAAAAATTGTAGATAATTTTACTACAATTTAGTCTTTATCATTTTAGTTTCTGTTACAATTTATATCAATATTTATGATTTAAGATAGAAAATTTAAATTCTAAATATCTCTGTACATATTACAGTTTTAGAAAAAGTGATCAGATAATGAATTGTATAGTAAAGTTGATTTTCTACTTTAGTGTTAGCTCAAACATGTATTCATTCTACTAACAGGCATGTGTATTACAAGCTTTATGCACATTATATAAAAAGGTAAAACGGTAAAAAAATTATTTTATTTTATATGAATGAGTAAATTGATTCAAACATTTTTTTTTCCTTAAAAAAATGAAAGTTTTTGTATTCTGAAGGCATATATGTATATATGAAAAAAAATAAATCATATCACTGCGGTTTTTCGATACAAATTTCTAATTAAAATTCCAATGTGTATCTAATTTTTTTGTTTCATTTTTCCCAAATTTGTTTGTGGTCAATATAATTATTATTTTGAAATTAAATTTTTATTTAGTAGATATACATTATGAGTAAAAGTATCATTAGTAGCTATTATTTATCCAAAGAAAAAAACATTGAAGTTTAAGTAGAATCATTTTGAAAACCTCTGGCTACAATATTACAATTTGTTATGTAATAATCATATCAACATTATATATATATATATATATATATATATATATATATATATATATATATATATATATATATATATATATATATATATATATTATATATATAAATTCGTTGACCTTTGTTCGATGCCCTTTCATATCTTGAAAACTACCAAAAAGATATTTATATGGATCTAATTTCTTATTAGCAAAAATTGAAATATATGTGAGGAATCATTTTGAAAACCTGTGGCATAAATATTACAAATGGTGGGATAATAATATCTAAAACAAGTGATAACAACTAACTGAGTTAATTGCTTAAATACTCGGTAGATATATCCTGAATTTTTGAAACAAAAGTTGTTTATTTTTTAAAAAGATTTGCCTATTCCGATTTTGCCTATTTACGAACTTGACCTTACTGTTTAGCTCAGGAACACATACAAAATTTCAGCTGGCTATCTCCTCGTTTTTGAGTTATCGTGTCCATAGATGGACGTACATGTGGAAATGGTCGAATTAGGCCATTTTATGAATACCTATTCCAAATTTTTAGGTCTGTGATCAATATTTCCAAGCGTTACCAAGTCGGGACTCAACTTATTATATTTACCAGGTATAAAAATTTAATTTATAATATTCACCTATTTTCTATATCCAGGACGGGTTTAAGCCGTGTGAGGCCCTAAGTCAAATGAAGTCTCTGGGTTTTTTAACTTCCTTAAGCATATACCACTTTGTTTTTAACTTCCTTAAGCATATTTTTTTAAAATAAATTTCGATTTTTTGCCCCAATTTCCTAGATCAAAATTTTATTTATTTTATAAATACGTATTTCGACTACAAAGTAGTCATCATCAGTATGAATTAGCTAGTTGTCATTATTCTCCAGGGAGATGTTACTTGTTGCTAATCTGGTGACGATCACTGATGATGACTACTTTGTAGTCGAAATACGTATTTATAAAATACAAAAAATTTTGATCTAAGAAATTGGGGCAAAAAATCGAAATTTATTTCGAAAAATAACAACTGGAACAACTGTGTGACAACTGGAACAGTATTAGCAAAATATGCTTCGATCATTAGTAAAAAAAAAGCTCAATCCGGTTGTCAATAAAAAAAACCATGGTAATTTAGCATATCTCATATCACACGTGCATAGGTTCTTTAATATACAAAAGACAATTAGACTTCTTCGGTCATGTTATAAGGAAGTGAGAACTTGAATCAATCGTGGTAATGGGAAAAGTGGAAGGAAAAAGAGGAAGAGGCAAAAGGCGTACAAGCTTCATTCGAAATCTACCTCTAAAACCACTTAGTTCAGAAGAAATTATACACAGAGCCTATAATAGGCAAAAATGGAGAGATATGGTTGTCAACGTCTGTAAACAGACATGACACTATCATCATCATCATATCACACCTTTCTAGGGCCTTAAAAGACTCAGGGTTAATCTCTTGGTTAATCTGACTCTATCTGGTTATATCGTTTCGAAAACAAGCTAGTTAAAAATTAATTTTCTTTTATGTAGCAAGTTTTTAAAGAAATCATAATAATATTTGTATATCATAATTAAAAGAATATGAGCATTCTGCATTTAAACATGAATTCCATTCAAATAATCGCTGCAAGCTGTCAGCCATTTATATTATTTATGTATGTAAAATACCGATATATGTAATATTATACTGCATTTATAATTTATATATAAGTGATCAGTTCTTAATAATAATTTTACGTATATCTATAGGTAATTCAAAAATACCTACATATTATTTTGCAATAAGGCAATTTTATTAATCATTCAACATTTTAAGGATTTTTTTAAAGAAAATTCAGCTATTGCGTTTATAACGATGAAGAACTTTCTTAAAAGTTGATTTTCTACTTCAGAGCGATATTTTATATATTGGGGTTTCTTCTTTCTCTTAGCCCTACTTTCCTTTTGACTGATTCAACTAATCAACGAACTTGACCTTTAAAATACCAAAAGCGTATCATGAGAGCTGGCCTGAGGGCGGGGCTTAAAAAATATGGCTGGCTTTTGTGTGCAAGGAAATAAAAATGGATTTTTTTAATGTCAAATACTTATTTTTTTCTAAATTTTGACAATTTGAAATGTTAAGGTTTTTTTTTTTAAATTTGACAAATAATTTATCGCCAAAATTTTCTTAATGCAGGCATTTCTATAGAAACTATAAACTATATAACAAATTTGGGACGTCTATAACTTTGCAACGGTCAGAAAACAGCTATAACTTTGAAATTTTGGAATTTTGAGCTTCTGATAGTTTTCTGGTGTCGTAAGCAAAATTTATCTAGTGTTCTTTTTATCATTATTTCCCTATCTCCTATAGCTTTCTCCAAATAATTCTGACAAGTTCCCAACATTTCCCCCTTTATGTATAGAGATTATACTGCATACTAAAACTGGTTTCTTTTTTGGCCACCAGGCATCGTGACCAAAGTGGTAAGTTGTCATATAATCTTTATCTATTTATAAATAATATTTATTTATATATAATCTTTATCTTACGTATCAATTGCCAGAGAGTTCACGAAACAAAATTTGAATGTTGGTCCTAATTCATCAGTGGATGTTAAAATTTATTAAATCCGTTGAATACTCCAGAGTGATTTTGCATATCATACAAATATCCTCCATATATAATACAGATCACTTAATAGCAGTAAAACATATGTAGATATTTCTGAAAGGACTATAATATCTAAATTACATATTATATTTATGATTATTTAATTTAAATTTGTTTCTTGAGTAGACTATTGATAATCATAAAAATATTCAAATATATATATATATAATTAATTTGAATACTTGTTCATATTTATATTGAAATGTAATTTGTACGAACATGTCTTTTAAAATTATGATAGTAAATATATCAGAGTCATTAATATATATCCAATATATATTATTGAACATTTAACCAATATAATCAATTTTCAGTTTATTTATCGAAAAAACTGACAGTTAATGTAATTATAAATTTGTATATTCAATTACTAGTCGCTTCTGGGTCTTTATCCGTATTTAAGCAAAGTGAGTTTATGAAAAAACGTTTGAAATAAAAGTTATTTGTCTTTATGAGATAAATATTTCTTGTATTTAGGGATTTTCTCGATTTCCCACCGTTTTAAAGGTATATGGCTGATCTCGAAAATTGATTGTTTGATTGATTTATATTGGGGTCTAAAAACTATTGCACTTGGACCTTATGGTCCATTGTGTTCCCCCTTCTACTTCACCCCGACGAGTTTCGTTTCTCCCATATGTTGGCAATAGCCAGGAGCTTGCTTATCAGGTCTTCCTGAAGGTTCATATATTCGGGGAGAGATGCTTCGAATATCCTGTATCTGCTGTAACCTAGAGGTTCGCAGTCAAGGATAATGTGGCTGGATGTTTCTTCCTCCTCGCCACACAATCTGCACACAATAGACCCGTTATGGAGTCCCATTGTATATAGATGCTTCGGCAGGGGATAATAATCCGGTATTCAGCTTCAGTGCATCGAGGGATAGCCTCTTTGTTGCACTCTGAAGCAGTAGCTTCCCGAGCTGTTGCCGCGGTACTTTTTCCCTGTAATCACGATGTTTAGCACTCGTTGATCACCTGTTTACATGCAGCCCTTGAAATTTCTAAAATAGGCTCTGGGCCTATGAAGGGCATTCCGACTCCCTTCTTTGCTAAGGTATCTGGTTTTTCGTTTCCTTCGAAACCACTGTGACCCGGCCCCCAGATCAATTTAACATTGTTCCGTTTCGCCAGTTTCAGAAGTTCCTCCAGACAATCCTTGACTAACCTTGAGGTGACCTCAATTCCAGACAAGGATTTTAAAGTAGCTTGATTGTCCGAAAGAATACATACGTTCTGGTTTATGTAGCCTCTACGTAGGCACTCACGGACGAAGTATGACGTAGACTTCTGCTTGGAAGACCGTGGGATATTTCCCTAAGTTGATGATCTCGATACTTAGTTTTGCTATCTAGTGAAAACCGCATCAAAATCGTTTCGACATTTTTTATCTGACAAAATCGAAAAATTTAACGTGTCGTGTAAATCAGCACACGGCACGTTAAATTTTTCTGATATGTGACTACGAACAACAATACAGATTAGACTTTACCGCTTTACAAAAAGTATTTAAAGACCAGAATATAAATCGAGGAAACCTCAAAGGAACGATTAACGTGTCCTTTGAACTCATGTAGGATTTGTAGCATACCTACACGATTTGGGATTTTCGGAAGGATACTAAAATTAATATCTCTGCAAAAATCCACCTAACTAGAATGAATAATCTTACTTTGTCTGACTTTTGGTTAGCATGATTCGGAAAATAATTGAAAAATTGTAAAATCAGTTTAAAAAAAATTAATACGACAATAAATTTAAAATCAAATAAACGACGGTACATCAATGCAACCTAATTATTTATTGAAATTTGATAAACTTCGCAAATATGTTATTACAAATCACCTAATAATTTATTTTGAATCAATCGATAGTGATGAATTAATAAAATACAGTAAAGGGGATATATAATGTTCTAGAAGATATTAAATATTATTTATCACTTGGTCCCACCCCTCTCGTGTTTAAGCAAAACTATTTGCATGTATGAAAAAATGTTTCATGCAAAAGTTGTGATTAAGAGATAAACATATTGATTATTTAAATGGTTTGTTTATTGCGTATCGTTATAAGATATATTAAGTTTAGGATACCTACTGCTGCCACGCGGACACCGATTAATTTAACAAAAAATTTGTATAACCTGTATTTTACTCGATAAAATTGTCAGGGGAAACTATAAGGGAAAGGTTAGGTAAGGTTAAGTAAGGTAGTAGCGGTTGCCCTAGACGGGATATACTTAGACCATCAAGTCCATTGTGATACCAATACATTAAAGATCTGTGTGGAAGACAAAGGATTCGCATGCATACTAGGAATTGGTAGGTTGTATGGCTGCAGCCGAATTTAATACGAATTATACCAATATTCTAGAGTTTGTGAAGGAAAACTGCAGAGACTGCAGAACCTGCAGAAGCATAACCGGTTACTTTCTTTCTTGTCCATACGCCGATAGTTTAGTCAATGAACCGCCCTATAAATTTTTTTAAAATAATTTAATTGACAAACTGCCACCGCTGGGAATCGAACCAGCAAACTTGCAGTTCCCAGCAGAGTGCTTTTGACAACTTGTCCACTCGGATTGGTAGGAAAATTGCATCAAAACCTTTTTGCGTGTTTTTAAACTTAAAATTTTGTTCATAGTACTTGTGACCGGTTAATATATACCATTTTTCTGGTAGCACCCGGTATCTACACAACAATGTCAATTATCAGAATAAATATGAGACAGTTTACAAAATTTAGTACACTTACTAAATAATATCAATATACATAGTGTTATTGTACACCTGGTCTCAAAAGTAGCGCTCGTTTATCAAAATTTTATAATTTACCGGTACCGGTTTAAAAAAAAAATGCTTCGGAAAAAAGTTGTTCTTTATAAATGTACCAACAACTATTATTCGGAACCTTTTCCCCAAAAAAACCGAATGAATAAGGTACTAGGGGCCACAGAATGTGTGCCCTTTTTCAAAATTTTATTATCATTTTCCCAAAAGACGAATGAACAAGGCACAAAATTGTGACGTAATTTTGAAAAAAGGCGACAACTTCTGTGGCCCATAATAAAAATCAACACAGATTGTAGAGGCTGCCCTCGACGGGCTACACTTCGACCATAAGGTCCATTGTGATGCTTAAGGATGTGAGGATATGAGTGGAGAGGAAGGAATTTTTTGTGTATAGACTAGGAACTGGTAGGATATGCGGCTGCAGCCGACTATGATAGGAACTATGCCGATATTCATCTGGTGTTCGTGAAGGAAACTGTAGAAAACCTTCACAAGCATAGCCGGTTACTTCGTTCTTGTCCATAGGCTGACAGTTTAGTCTATTAACCGCCCCCTTTTTTTTCGTAATAATTGACAAACTGCCGATGTCGGGATTCGAACCCATAACCTCCTAGTTACCAAGTAGGCATACTGCGCAGACATTACTCCTTAGACCGCTCGGCCACTTGGACTGATTAAAAGCAACTAAAGCAACCAAATTTTGAAAAATGACCACTACTTTTGTGTCCCATAGTATCTACATATTATTTGATATACATTCATTAGTATTGATTTTATACATAATTGTTAATAAGAATATTAAACATAATTTGATTCTAATTAGCACTCGGTTGTTGTTCCGTTATGTAAATTAGGGCAGTAATGTGTTAAGTAAGAGCCACCATTTCTTTTGTAAATACTTTTATAATATTTACAAAAATATTATTATATATTATGTATTTCAATGTTTTATTATTTATGTGGATATTATTTATGTAGTATGGATAGTTTTTGTTTCACAAATCACGCAATATGACAACTTATTATTACAAATCGATTATTACTTCATTAATAATTAAATATATGTGTATGTAAAAAAAAATAATAGAAATTAATAAATAAAATTGATTTTAATTCTATTTAAAATCTATCAATCATCCGCCATTTTTATAATTTATAAAAATATATACAATGAATATTTTTAATAGTTATTTATTGTCATTATTGATTGCATTGATGAATTTTAATATACAATCGATTTATTGTGAATCGGTTAAATTTATTCCAAAAGATGGTAAATCAATGTTAAATCAGATGACAACAACAAGAAGACCACCATCCGTTAAAGACCATAAATCGTATTTAATTACAAGGTAAGCATTTTATTTATTTGTTGTTTTTTGTTGTTTTTTTGTATGTGTGGTTTTTTGTTGAATTCTGAACTTCTGGGAGCGCCATAAAAGTTTATTTTGCTCGGAATATATTTGATAACAGATGTATTACAATACATCTGTTATCAAAAATACAATACATATATTTACAATACTCAAAATAAAATTATTTAATAAGGTAGGTAATGGTCCCAAATAAGGCGCAATTTTTGCGAAATGACTACAAAAACATGAAATTATGAAATAAACAAAAATAAATAGAAATTTAATTATTTATAGTCCAGGAGACCACAGGGTTTTTTTCAGAATACTGAGCATCAAGCTGGTACTTTGTAAGTAGCTTCGTTTTGACAATTCGCCCAACTTTTTTAATTATAAAATTTCGGAAAACGGTATCGAAATTTTCTGGAAGTCGTTGACAACTGAGGATGGGAGACTCGGAGTTCATTCCATTGAATTTGTAGGACGAAAATTTTTCCTCGTTCTTCACTTGATTATCTTACAATTAAACTTAAAAATAACTAGATGCTCGTAAACTTTGACTGAACGGTCAAATCGACATGTTGAAGTCGTTGAAACGACTTCCTGTTTTCGATACCGTTTTCCAAAATTTTATAATTAAAACAGTTGGGCGTATTGTCGAAACGAAGCTTCTTACAAAGTGCCAGCTTGATGCTCTTCATCTTGAAAAAATCCTTTAGCCTCCAGGACTATTATACATCCGATGTTTGAAAAAAATCATCACAATTTTCATGATAGATGATCATTTTAAAAGCGTCGATTGTAGTGGACCTTATTGGAAACTGGGTCTCTCAATAAGGTCCATTTAAAAAACATTGTCAAATCCAAGGTCAAATCAAAGTTATCAACATTCATTTCTCTGTTACTGTCTAAACTTATTTATTACTAAATATTAAAAAAAAAGAAATATCGAAATCAGTATTTTATTTTTAATCACAAACCACCATGGGCCTTATTTGGAGTCTTAGGAAAAAATCTCGAATTTTGGTAGCAGAAGGAACTAAATTAAGAAGGGCTAAATGAACAAAGAAACTCTTTTTGTTTGTATGGAATATAAAAAGCTTACTTTAATTAATCTTACCTTTAATTTATAAAACATATCTATTAAAACGAAAGCTTACTCAAATTAATTAAGAAAAATTGTTAAACTTAATACTCTCAATAAGCCCCGGGCTTTCTTAAGATACAATCAAGTGGTCCTTATTACGGGAAATAACAAACGATGAGTTAGCTAAATTAAGAGATAATGTGATAAAGACTTCAAAGAAACTTGTGTCCTACACAATGGATGGTGTGACAGGCAGGTCCCCCACACCCAAAATGTTCAAATAACGGGGTATACATAGTTATTACTTGGCGCTACTTAAATAACCGTTACTTGGCGCGATTGAGTGTATTCACGATAAAAACAATATTAGTAGTCTTTTATGAACTAAAGGTTGCAGAAATGAGACCTACTATATGTATAAACGTTGTGTGTAAATAAGAAAAGTTTTTTCTAAATTTTACATTGACATGTTTAGAGCGTAGGACTGGGAAATTGAACCACTGAATTTGAAGGATAAGGTGGCCATCAAATTGTACATACCATTGTTAATTAACAGCATAAAAATCAGCTTGTTACTAATAACTATGTATACCCCGTTATTTGAACATGTTGGGGGTGGGGGACCTGCCTGTCACACCATCCATTTTGTAGGACACAAGTTTTTTTGAAGTATTTATTATCTCTCAATTTAACAAACAAATTAACTGTTACTGATAAAATTTGGGCGTCTCATCGAAAGGAAGATACTGACAATTACTGCTGTACTGTGCTGTACTGTGGGCTATTACTGTTAAAAACAGAAAGCGATTAAGTCATGTTTTTGGGCTCCTTCTTCTTAACCGAAAAAGTTTTCCTGACAGTTTAGGGCAGTTAAGAGAGTCCTAATTAACAGCTCCTAATTATAAATCTGAATAATAGATCTATATTTATGAATCTTTGTAAATAAATTAAAATTTATTTTTCAGTTATAACGCAAGCAGAAATAAACAACAATCGAATTTTGATTTCGTTAGCATAGACATCCCGAAAGCACGAAAAATCAGCTCAAATAACGAATTTTTGTATCCGTCTTACAATAATAATGGTTACTCAACAATTGACCAATCACGTGTTGACAAAGAAGATGCTGAAAAGAATCAAAATATCGATAGATTTTTTCCACGACCATACTTTTTTAACACTCCATCAAATAATAATGGAGATGTTGCAGCTATCGATTCTGATCCAGCAAGTAGTCAACCGATTGATGCAGACATTAATCGCAAACCTGTTTTTCCAAATTCTGGAAACTCTCCAAATACTGCAGGAAATGACAATGAGGATAATGAGTCCAGTTTAGAGAATTTACCAAAAGATACGGGACCAGTTTCATTTATGCCAGTACCTCTTGACAAAAATAAACCTGGGGAAATGGATTCATATCTTTCCGCTTTCACATCGGAAATGAAGCAAACGGAGAAAACCAAACCACTTGTAAGTTCGTATAGTCCACCACATACGGGACCAGTTTTTCCTCCGGATTTCGATGGATATGTTTATCCACCAATTACACAGCAACACACGCAATCAACCACGTCATCACCATCTGCGGATCCATATTATCCATCAATGGTCATTGAACCACATGAACCATTGAATGAGTCAGACCCATCGCATGCGTATTATAATGCCAAACAATCAATGGACAAACCGAAAGCTTCTCTAGAACAAGTAAGACCAAAACCGGTTTTAGATTTTTTGGATTTAAGCCCAAAAATTAAAGAATATAATAGTAATTTTGCGAAGAATCCAAATTACTACCATGAATCATCAAAACCAACTAATCCACAGCCTCCCATCTTAGAATTTAATCCTTATCAACATCCTCATAAAAAGCCTCACGTCGATTATCTCGATTATAATCCATATGATGAACATAAAAATAATTCCAAGACAAATTCGGATACAAAAAACACTCATCACGATTACCTAGCTTTCGACCCAAATGAACACCATCCAACAAAACCAAATAGCCCTTCTCCCGAATACGTAGATTTCAATCCATTTACTCCAGGAAATAACCACCATCCCGAAAAGCATGCGGAACATCCTTTTAAGAATCAACCTACACAATTAAAAACTCCTGATTATATCGATTATAATCCATATGAACAACATAACGAAAATGGTCAGGACCATCATTTAGATTATAATCCAAATACACAGCATCCCGAAAATGATCAAAAACAGCCTCCAAAAAAACAATCAAACAAAGATATGCCACCTTTTCCCGCTGATTTAGATATTGAGTCACAGGAACATCATCACAATAGCCAGGAAATGTCCACCTATAAGACGCAGGTCGAAACTAATCCACAACCAGGAAATCATGACTTTCCACAATATTTCGAATTTCCACCACATCACGATACAAAATATTTGGATTACCATGACCATCATCAGGTTTACCATGAAGTCACGACTCCAAAGCCAATGGTCGAAGATCAACGGGTAAATAAACGGCCATACAGTTATTACTATCTAGGCCGAAAACTCTGGTATATTCCATTGTATTTCAGTTTGTATTTTATCGTTTATATATTTGCGTTAATTGTGAAATCAATATTCCGGCATAAAGTTCAATTCCCGAATGATCATAATTGGGGTGATTTTAAATCACGTGGTTTTAGCCAGAACCATGAGGAGACACTAAATACAGCAACGGAAAATGTTCATAAAGGTTTTGAAAATATTGAATATAGTTTTGGACCGACTGATACAGCTGATTTTGTGGATACTGTTGATCCTACGGCGTAAGTTGTGTGCAAGAAACTTGTGCTTTATTCTAAAGTGCGGTGTTATATATCATAGATGTCTATTCGATACCTAGATTGCTAACAACGGCAAGAGGAATTTTTTTAACATATAATTTTCTATTTTGTTAATATTTATCATTTTATAGCAAGTTCGAATGAGTTAGCTTGAAAGAAACATCAATCGATTGAAATGATGCAAGACATGATTAAGTTAGCCATTTAAGTTGAATATAAACGTCTATGAAAAATATAAAAGAAACGAATTAATATTTTTTATAATTAAAAATGCATTTTACAGTTTTTCTTTCGGTTTAGAGGAAAATATCAGACATTTTATTGGGTTATGTTTCTGTTCTTAATATTTGTATTAATAAAAGTATATTGTGCTGAGTTTTAATGACAGAAATACCGAGTGTCGCAAAATTTTAGAGAGTGTCGCATAATTTTGCGACAAACTGTATAATTGACAAATCGTTACATAAATATTAGAAGGGATTATAGCAATTTTAAGGTTATGTTATGTACGCATCATTCCGATTGTATGCCATATTTTGTATATATATTATTTATTTATTTATTTATAAGGAATTGGGTCTTTAAGTAAAAGAATTCGAAATTCTTTAATTTTTGGGGTAATTGTGATTATAATGGGTGTTCTAACAATATTTTAATGAACTTCTAAACTATATTTGAAATGTCGCGTTGCGGTTTAGAAAGCTTTTATTGGGACAAAAAAAAACAAAATTTTGACTATAGTTTTTCTTTCAAAATTCATTGGAGAATTATGCGATGGAACTTGATTTCTGAGATTAAATGTGTCGGAATGAAATTGTTATGTTCACAGTCGATTTTTTTAGGGCGGATATGGTTTCGTTCGTCTAAATCACAACGCGGGGTTTTACAATCAACTTGGCTTAGAAGTTATGATTGGGAAAGGCTTTACAAACTAAAACAAATGTTTAGGTTTCAATAATACTAGTGGTAGTCCTAATTTATTACATTTTTATAGGGGATTGGGTATGATTTAAAGGTGTGGAATTATTTGTATTGTATTTTTCAAATATAGGATACAGAAGGGATTATGAACCAGTATTATTAGTCATTCTTATCATAATCATTGTAAAAGTCGAAAGTCATTATAAAGTCATTGTAAACTTATTCATTAACTTTACACAGGTGATTAAAGTACACAAAATATCAAACGATTAACGCATCTGCGATCATTTTTTCTAAATGTTATGTTTAACCATTAAATGATTAAATCAAACATTATATAGAAATATAAGATATGGAATGATATGAATATAAAAATAGTGTTACAAAAAAAATGGGGCCAAAATTTCGGCGAGGATCTGAAAATTATTTTTGAGATAGGTTAAACTTTTTGGAAGACTTTCTCATATGCAGTTTTTGTTTTATTTTGCTACCAGGTAAACTAAAACCAGAAAATGCTTCATTTTCAAAATACAGACTTGAAAACCGATACTATCAGTAAAGTTATCAAAATCAGAAAAATAGGTAGACAAAAAAAAAATTATTAAAAAGAGCATTTTTTTATCAAAACGAAATAATTTTTGAGTCACATTTCTGATTTTGATTAGTACTCACCATCTTTGGAATACAGATTAATAGATAGTTCACAACGAGAAATTGACTTTCGTTAAAGAGAAAAACTATTTGAAGTCTATATTTCAAAAATAAAGTATTTTCTATTCTTCTTTTTCGATATTCTAGTGTGGAGGACACTGCAGTTTCAAAACGTTTGGCCCACTTTTTTTAAAGTAATATATATTATTCTTTGTAAGATAAGGTTGAAATATTTGAAATAATATATATATTAATTGATATATTATTTTTCAATAAATTAATAATTAATTAAAAATTTTATCAAATAATTTATTGTTATCAGAATAACAATATGTTTAAGTCACATTTATTATAATTTTCATATTAAATCATTAAATCGCTATAATATGTGTTTAATTTTACATTTCAACAGTTTAGTAATCGTATTGTTATTTAATAAACATTTACTATAAGATTATTTTATCATTCAAATAATTAATTAGTTGAGTCTAGTTTCATAGTCTAGAAGCTGATGACTATATTATGTAAAAACGATATATTTCCGAATATAGTACCTGACGTGTTTAGTACCGACTAAACTAAAAAATGATTTATTAGTCGAGTGGAATTACAATTTACCTTGAAACTTAGTTAATATTGTATAATTATTTTTGTTGCATTTCTCAAATATTTAATATTAAAAAGTTTACTCTTTATAAATTGCCGCTTGCCCAAACATAAAAAAAAATGAGGAGTGGAATCGGGGACAAAATCGTGATTAACTAATGCATCAAAATTTCGGCAACCATACTACTAACAATGAATGGATGAACGCCAAGTTTACAATAAATATTATATATATATATATATATATATATATATATATATATATATATATATATAGAGGTCGAAGCTTGGCAAGTAGGCCTTTCTAGATCATTTTTAATGGTCCCTAAAGGACAAGAAATTTGTATGTAGACTAGAAATTGGTCGGTTGTGCGACTGCAGGCAACTTTGATAGGAACTATGTCGACATTTATCAGGAGTCTGTGAAAGGAAACTGCAGAAAACCATTACAAGCATAGTCGGTTCCTTTCGTTTTCATCCATACGCCGACAGTTTAGTCAATTTATCACCCCATTAATTTTTTTTAAATAATTAATTTGGTAGACAAATTACCGCCGTTGGCATCGGACCAGCCATCTCCCAGTTCCGAGTCGCTTTGGCAGCTCGACCACTCGGACGGTTATATAAACATAGTCAAATTACATTACATTGTGACGAATTAAATGCATTCTACTTTCAAAGCTTCCCGCTAACTTCAAAGCTTAGTTGGAAGAGCACTAAATATTATAGCCAGAGTTGATGGGCTCGATCCCCAACCAAATGTTTATGATTGTCCAGATAAAGCTTTGATGCCAAAATAATTTTTCAAATAATATCATTAACAGACTTAAGGTAGTCCTCTCAAAATGATTAATTTACTTATTACCACTATGCCAATTGAACATATCTTGTATAACATATATAGTGTTAGCATTTATAACCATTTTTACACGTGAAAGTTTTCAATCACCATAAATGTATGTGATATAACTAGACTTACATCGCTATGTACATGCAGTAATAAATCAATCGCATGTTTTGTTAATAGCTATAACTCTCACCTTGCTAAATATTTCTTTGTTTTTCAACCACTTCAGTTACCTGATTATAGTAAACCAATCACAAGGAGGTAACACACTCACCCTATTCTTACATATAAAATTGCATCGAAATAGAAGTCAGGCCTATTGTATTATAACTGCATAGTTTCATCAAAAAATACTACTGCATTTGCTCACCAAATTATGCCTTATTTTTTAACAGCTTGAAAAGTTTCATGTGTAAAATCGCGTCACGTTTAAAATTTTTTTTCGATTTTGGTATATTTGTTTATGTTTTTATCGATTTGGTTAAAAAGATTCACTTTTCAGGGATATACTATTTTTTATATGTTATTTATCTGCCATGATTGTAGGCTCGTAATTTTTACAATGCGTTTGTGTTAGGAAATATTCCCCTTTCTTGCTTGGTCTATATAGGTATTATTGTTATAATTTTTTGTAATTAATTAATGTATTATACCATGAAAATTTATT
This sequence comes from Nineta flava, assembly GCA_963920215.1. NCBI lineage: Eukaryota > Metazoa > Arthropoda > Insecta > Neuroptera > Chrysopidae > Nineta > Nineta flava. Next base: position 46,821,560 of record OY986044.1, read on the forward strand.
ACATATCTAATTTCTTTTCAAGGTCAATACCAGAACTAAATAAAATATTATTCTGTATATTTTGTAAATAAATATCTTGTAACTTTCATTTCTTATGCTTCGGCTGTATGGAATGTATACAGCTTTATAGCTAGCTAGCTGTTGGTTGCATTATGATTTAAAAACGATTTCATTATTATTGGTCTGTTTACGTAATATTATTATTTATAAATAATCCAATGTGGTTTTTTCTTTCTTTAATATTTTAATAAATTATGCATTCTCATCGCGAACATAATACATTTGTGTTCATTTTTATTTCACTGTCAACGGAGTAGTTGTTGGGAATGAGCACCAAGCAAATAAAAGCCAAATAATATTCAAAGTCAGTAAGTAAACGATTTATTTGAATTATCAACAAAAATCGATAAAAAAAAACGCTCTTGCCGACAGAATATGATCTATACAGAGCCGCGATTAATTAAACAAACAAAATTGTGAATTAACATTGCAAAATTGAAGAAAAATTATATGATTTTATATTAAGGAGTAGACAAACTATTTATATAAACTGGAATACAAATCTTATTTCAATGTTAAAATAATTTATTATACAATATGAAATAGTGCTACAAAGATAAGGTTAATTAGTTTCTTGCCTAATTGAACTGTCTTTGTACAGGGTCTTTCAATATCCACTCAATTTTATTTAATTTTAAATAATATTTTATGGCAGTGTGGAATATGCGATTGAAGATAGCCCCAAAGGAAGAAGTCCCAAGACGTTAATCTCGGTAGGCAGTTGACGTCGCCGCCGAGCGAGATAACCATGCCTTCAAACCATTCGGCCAAATGTCGATCGTGTCATGCACTGTGTGGCACATAACGCCGTCCTGCTGGAACGTTATTGTTATACATATCGTCTATCGATCTGTAGCGCTCGCCATTGACGGTTATAGCAATGCCAGCTTCGTTTTGGATCTGATTCCGCCAGACCAAGATTCGCACCAAACAGTAACGTTCTCGTGATGGATTTGATGCAGATGTATCTCGTGAGAAAAATTTTGCTTGTTCACACGTCCATTAATACAAAAATGGGCGTCGTCGCTAAGGATGATGATCGAACGGAACACTGATTTTGATAATAACTATTTGATGATTTTCTCACGTAGTTCAAAGTTATTACCTTTCATGGTGATTGGCCATACACTACTTAACAATTCACAACAAATTTGATAAACGTCACTTTAAAAACATGGTTGCTATAACCTGACAAATTTCGAGCGTCCCTATTGAAAGATCCACCATAGCTACATAATTAGTTCGACAAATATGTCGAATACATTTTGATTTGTGCCTTATTTATTCGGTTATCGAAAAAATTGTTCAACATTTTTAAACAACTTTTATCCGAAACATTTTACCAAAAACCGAATGAATGAGGTACAAATCAACTAAAAAATTTTTAAAAAGGAAAATTACTTTTGTCGTCCATAATACACTACAAAGCGATAGATAGTGTCACAGACATGATGTACTGAATGGCCAAGATATCCAAAACATTTTCGAAACTGGGTCGTAAAAACTGTGACTTTCTAGAATTATTAAAATAATTTTTTACTAGAATATAAATTAAAAATTCATTTTTTTTCTGTATTAATTTAAAAATTAATATTTTTCAAGGTTCAAAATGTCTTCCATAATATGTATATGACGTATTATTATTACACTTCAATTGTTTTTATCACACCTTTTTTTTTCAAAAAAAATTCAACTAATTTTCCGACATAATAAATAAGTAACAAAATCAATTATACTCAAAAATATTAAGTATTAAATATTAAACATTAATAAATAATAATAACTAACTTGACATTGAAATATTTTTTGAAAAATAATTACCTTTTTTTTCTGAAGTATAACGTGTATATATACTTAATTAAGTAATATATCCTGTATTTATATAAAAATTTCATTTAAGAAGTTCTACATGTAACAAAATAAAAAATTGAAAATGGACAACCATTGAATATTTATGATTAATGATTGCATTTATTAATAATAATAAATAAATTAGAAGAAGTACGTATATTAAAATATTAAATTAGGTTACTAATAGTAATATAATGGTAACCACACCAAGAAGTTCGTAGACATTGAAAAATAGATATAATTTGTTTATTACAAGAAACAAAAAGAAACAACCAGTAAATGTATTTTAATATCTCCAATCAGTAATTATGACTAGTTTACATTGGTTGAGTTACTCGGTCGAGTCTAAGAGGCTGTCTCTCGATGTACTCAATCTGACGGGTTACCGAAAGGTTACCGGGTTATCAAAAGGTTACCGAACATTATCACCTATAAAAGCATCTACACACAATAGGACCCTATAACGGATCCAGACGGAGAAGCACAATAGATCATAAGGTCGTAGTGCAACACTTTTCATACACCGATATTTATTCATCTATCTAAAGATAGATAGATTGTAGAGGGTGGCCTGGACGGGCTACACTTTGCCCATAAGGTCCATTGTGATGCCTAAGAATGTGAGGATGCGAGTAGAGTGGAAGGAATTTTTGTGTATAGACTAGGAATTGGTTGGATATGCAGCTGCAGTCGACTACGATAGGAACTATGCCGATATGCATCTGGAGTTCGTGAAGGAAACTGCAGAAAACCTTCTCAAGCATAGCCGGTTACTTCGTTCTTGTCCATACGCCGACAGTTTACTCAATTAACCGCCCTTTTTTTGCCTAATAATTGACAAACTGCCGATGTCGGGATCCGAACCCATAACCTCCCAGTTTCCAAATAGGCATACTGCGCAGACAGAACGCCTTAGACCGCTCCGCCAGTTGGACTGGTTCATCTATCTATCTAATTTCTTTAAATTATTTTCTGCTTCCTATGAGAAAATTAGGTTAGTTTACGTAGTAAAGACTCCTCCATTTCTTCCCTTGAGTTGCTTAATTTAAATCACGTATCTCACAAATTGCACTGTTTTAAAAAACCGGATCACAAACTGGAAAAATATCCCTTTTTCTTAATTTCTTATAGATAACTCTGAATTCGTTTCTCCAAATTAAGGTCATTTAATTTGATGATCAAATACATTGAAAATGCAAAATTATCTCGGTGCTGTTCCGACATATGGAAACGAGTCATCTATTTAGCATTCTAAAAACCAAATTAATTAGACCATTTTATAAAGTTTGTATCTTTGTTGACATGAGAAACCTTAATAATCGATTAATTAAATAAAGGCCTTACCTTTTCTAATTTGTTATCATAAAAATATAACAAAAACAGGGTGCATTAATTTTAAATTAGATTAATTTTTCAATTTCATTATCAAATTAATATACAACAACAAATAAAAACGATTAATGAGTTGTAACTTCTTATAATAAATTAACACCTACGATTTTTTATTAAATATCTATATAGCTCATATATTTCTTATTTTTATAGTATTTTGATTCGAACTAATGTATTACATGAATATGATTATTGTAGGTAATCAATTTTAAACGTAGAATATATCTAAAGTAAAATACACAATGTGAGTCATATAATAATTAATAAAAGGAAAAAATATATTGTAATTCATAATTTGAAACAGCTAAGAAACATATTAATTAATAGGTTACCAACATGTAAAAATCGCGTCAAAAGTTCGAGCAATGAAATGATAGTTCGACTTTTGACGTTTTTTGTACATTAAGATTATTAATTATTCAACATCTAAGTATAAACAGATCAGTCATTTGCTGCCCCAATGAAAAAAGCGTAAGTCTAGCGGAATTTTTGAAATTTGATATTCTTATAGTTTTAAACGCAGTCTTTCCGAATTTCTACTTTGCCACCTCGAACGCGCCACAAAATTGGAAAATAGTACCAAAAGCTAGATTTTCGAAAACATTCTAATCGGTTCATATTTTATTTTGAAAATATATGTACTATCTTTCGGCTTTACCGTTGCTTTGTGCCAAATATATTGGGTTTTCAAAAAAAATGTTTATATTAAAAGTTGATAGTATTTTTTTAACAAACATTTTTTATTCGAAATATTTTTTCGAAAAACAGATTCGACCACAAATCGACCGTAAAAGTTTGTTGAACAATAAACATCGCATATAAAGCCAATTATGAAGATACTTCTCTTTTAAATCCCAAATCTATGAGTATAGAAATTTTCAAAATATTGCAAATAACTTTTCATCTAAACCTAAAAGATAATTGGGCTAAGTTTCAGGCAGGTTTTCTGAATTTGTAATTTTGAATTAAAATTACCTCTTATTTCATTTAAATTCGTATAGTGCAAAATAAATCGTTGAAATTTCTTTTCTAGACTTTCCATTGGATGATCTTTTCCAAATAAGCATTCCTCAAAGGGCTCAAAATTTGACCATATATTAGAAAAAATTTTTGGTTGAATATGTTAGTGAAACATGTTTCAAAATATATGAACTAGGCTGGATTAACCGTACGGCTCAAAATACTATAGTCTGAGGCCCTTAAATTTCCGATTTCAATGATGGCAAATCAAATTTCAATAATATCTGGAATTTGTTAAGATCAATCTCGGTGAAAAAAAGCGTATAACCATTCTTCTTTTAGTTCCAAAAGTTAATAAATAAACTTAAATAGATAATGAATCAAAGAAATTGGGACAACGCTGAATTAATAATTGATCTATAGGGATCCTTGAAGTAACATAAGCAAAGATAATAATTACCAAATCGATGAATCTGAAATAAAGACAAACCATCTTAAAACAATACAATGGCCCTAATTAATAAAAACAAAAAAAATATATGTCTATTATTTTATTTGTGTACTTAATAAATACAATCATCTTTGCTTAGTAATAATATATTCAGAAAACAACAAAAACAAAAATCATCAAAGATGACCTCACATCAATAAAATAAATCATTAAAATATTATTTACTAGACAAAAGCTCGTTGAAAAATCAACACTATTATCAATTATTTACTAATTCTGTGTTTTACCTTACCTTATCCACCCTCAAAATTTACTAGAGATATCTTAAATACCAAACTCCAAGTATGATAAATTTGGGCCCAATTTCTTATAATTAAATATTTAGTTTACTAAAATTGATAAATTTGATCAAGTTCAGAAAATCAATCATTTTTTGATGCCTTGTGGGAATATATCAGGATATCCTGGTATTTTCAATCCGAAACTTTCAGCTAAAAAATGTTAGCTAAAAAGACAATTTATGGACCTTTTTATTTTTATTTTGTCTATTTAATAATCAATACAAGTTGTCGCGGTATCCTGGCTCTCTTTATCCTCAAAGGAGCGCTGCCCGAACCTGCAATGATTCCGATACTCGACAAAAACAAAAAAAAATATATTAGTAAACGATATTACTAAATATTTTGTAATTGGAACAACACGCACGTTTTTGTTTAAAGAAAAGAAAAATTAAATTAAACACAAGTTTTTACGAAACAAAAAAAAAACCTGATTTTATTGCTTTAAAAAAAAAAAATGATTATCCAATTTCTTTTTCAACAATTATTTTAATTCTTTTTCACACAATGTTAAACTTTGAACTACTTGACCAAATTACTTGTACAAATTCCAACTTTAACTTGATCTGGATTGATCAACAATTATATACTTTGAACTAATTAGACAATACTTGATATTAAACTTTTATACTAATCGCACAATGATCGATTTAAAACTCTTCGGACAATGGTCGATTTTAAACTGATTTGAATCGACACTGGTCACGGTTTATATACCCGTCATGGGTCGTTCTAGAATATGATTGTTTTTTTGAATAAATATGTTTTTGACAATATATTTTTGCATGGAGGCTTCTAGAATATTTTAGTATATCAACACCAATGGACGTAGTCGGAGTGTTCAGACTATTTATAAAATTAATTAAAAATTATACCTCTCCTTGGGTTTGACCCATAGTCATACCCCGCTTGGTTGATATTCAAGCAGCGACCAAACGAACACGGCCAGTGTCAATTCAAAATATATACACAAATTTTATGATACATTCATAACTGTAAGCTAGCTTACTTCTGTTTACAAAAATTGTCTTGTTTTTACAAAATTATTTGTGATCTGTTTATGTTATTTTGTAAAACATTCAATTTGTATAACTTTTGATTCTCTTAAATTAAATTATATGCAATAATTTTTTTCAATTTTTGATTTTTTCTTTCTAAATAGAAAAACTTTAAATCAAAAGTATCTATTAATCTTATTATCATTTTTCGACTTAAAAAAAAAACTTTGTTTAAGAAAAAAAAAATAAATCGAGCTATATTATTTTCTTTTTGTACTTTCAAAAAAAACTCCTTCTTTTTGCAAGGAGAAAAATATTGTTATCTAAAATATTTTTCGTAATATTTTACTTTCATAATTAAAATGTGTGTTGGATCAAAAAAAATTATTCTTAATAATTTTCATTACAACAAAGTTTATTGATGGTTACGAATAGTCCAACATTTAGCGAAATCTTCAGTTTTTGGATTTTAGACGATGTTAGAAAGTTAAAAATCGATCCTTTTGAAATTCTATCAAGATTTTTTAAGATTTCGATAAAATTCTTTTTGAAATCTTCAAAATTAAGGTCTCTTCAACGATAGCTCTCTTTGATCTTATGGCTCGTAGTGCGAAGACGATAACAGACAGACGAAATGTTTAAAATTATTTAATTATTCTTTCTGTGATTTTAATGTGCTACTTGTAATCACTTTGTCTATAATAAATTCCTTGCAGATGGTCCAAAATTTTGACCTTTGGTATAGTATCTTTCACTTTGTTTTTCCATAATTCTGCCCCATTTTCACTCTTTTGCGTCGAGATCTATTTCTATATAAAATTTCTTAACGTTTTTGAGAAATCGGTACATGTTTAGACATGGGACATGTGCTATTCAACAAAATTATATATGTTGTATATGACTGACGTAAAATACATCACGAAATTTGATGTTTGTTCCAAATAAATAATAATTTCATTTCATTATATTCATCAATACATCAACAATAGCAACAACTAATTTGCTCTATAGAGACGCGCAGCATAAAACAACTATTTTACACAAGAAATTTTATTGCATAATTCGTGTTATTTCGTGATCCAGCTGTTTTATATTAAATATATTTTTTTTTAATATTAAAAATTGATCGATAAATTTGATATGAAATTTGTTCATATTTTATTCGTCGATTAATTTGTTCGTTTGAATATTGCTTTTGAAATGTATTCAATAGTTTTAACAGTTTGATACGCCTCTGGTGATAAATAAACAAACTAAATATGCATAGTAATTTGTTGACTTCATTAATACCATTATTAACATTTACCTTAATAAGTGTTAGATGGTCATTTTCTGAGAAACATATCCACTAGTCTTATAAAAATTGCATATTTATTAATTCCAAAACTAACAAGGAGTTGAATGGCAAGGAATCCAAGGAATGGTAAATCCCCGCAGTTGTTGAATCCATCTGAATAGCAAGGAATCCCTATAATAAATCCTAGAATTTGTTGAATCGGTAGAATTGGAAAGGAATCCTTAGTGTAAATCTCAGTATTAGTAAAAAATGCCTAGATTGCTATATCTGTTCTGCTATGAACGTATTAGGGCTTCCATTTCCCACGATTTTCTCGTAGGTATGGGGTATGGATACCGTTCTGTGTTTATAGTTCCAGCGAGTATTAACAAAAAAGTAAATTTGATTGGAGCAATTAATCCTTTTCAGAGGATTATTAGCTCTGCGCCCATTAGCGATGAAAAAATTTCCTTCACAAAATATTTTATTTGCTAAAGCCGTCTAAGCTCCTCTAAGTCCCATAAGTCAGCTCTTAAACATTGTAAAGCTCTTAAGCACAAATATTATAGCATGCTTTTGATTTCAAACTTTTCTTATATTATCTAGGCAACAAAACTAGCGCTCATTTTTCAAAATTTTATAGATCATTTGGGCCTAATTTTTCGGTTTTTGAGAAAATGTTTCGAATAAAATTTATTAGTATATTTATGATGAATAACTTTTAATCTACGAATTTTTTCGAAAATCGAATATAATGATATTCCAAAATCCATTTAGATGAACTTAGGAATCTGATAATAAGCTCTTTCCAAGTCAATCGAGAAAAAGTTTGGGCTGCATTGCGTAAACCAAACTACATTCATTGATGTTTTTGGGTTTTCAAAGAAATAATATTGGCTGCTTATTCTCACATTACGTGATATAAAATTAAGTTTCTGTAATAAATTTTATAAACATTTTTTGTTTAGTATGTTAAAAATTATTCTGTTCGTGGCGAATCCAAATTTATTTGAATAAAATAGATAATTGATGATTTCAATAGACTAATATTGTGGTGCATCCTGTATTATTAAATAAATATACTATTCAACAGAAAAATATGTTAAAATTGTGTTTTTTTTGTTGTTGTAATGAAACATCACTTTTACTTTCTCATAAAGTCACCATAAAATTTGTGGGCGAAGTATAAAATAATAAAAGCCAAGATCATAGGTATAAATTTTTATTAGTTGTACTCAAAAATTCCATTGTTTTTATATGTAATTTTTATGATTAAACAAAAAAAAATTCATAAATTTACAAATCTTGTTTATTGAATCATTTTTTTTTTTGATCAGTTCAGATCAGAAAGGGTAAAGGTGATCAAATAACAAGTATATATATATATATATATATATATATATATATATATATGCATATTATTATTTAAAAAAAAAATAAAAGTAGGGTAATGATGGTTTGCCTACTAGACAGTCCCAATTCTTACAACGAAAATGTTCTGAGGTTACGGACACATATATAAATTAGATATACACTCAAATGCAAAATATTTTAAACAGTAAGTCACATTCTTAGCGTAAATATTACTGATTATTTACACTCCCGTTCATAACAATTGCACTAGTAAGCCACATTTTAAACGTAGGTACAGTAACGCTCAGAATGATTCAACTGATTCACATTTTATGCAGGAGAGTATAAATGGAAAGTTTTTAAAAAGATATGACGAGTGTTTCATTGATTGTTTACAAAATATCTCAAGTAACTCCATATCGGGCTCTAATATTTATTCTCGAATTTTAAGTTTAAAAGTTGTATTTGTACGGTATTTCAATTCACTAGCAAATTATCACCTTTCGGTTTCGGAACAATTTCTTAGAAATAGAAAACACAAAATTTGGAATATCTCTCTAAATAATTGGTAAATTGGTAAAAATTAATATGAGTAAAGTTGTAGGAAATTCATTTTACGCCCCTACTGATTATTTTTCCCCCCGTAAATTATTCCTAAATATTTCCTATTGTAATGTTCATATAATGCATATTAAAAGTGTTGCCAAAGGTAGCTAAATTTCATATTTATTACAATTGCTTTTTCTTAAAAATTCGCTTAGCCAAAGTAGCTTCAACGTGTCCATGTGTTTTCTCCTTAAAACCGTTTCCAAATAAATGGATAAAAATGAAAAACTATTTCTTTTAACTTATATAAAACCGCCTAGCTAAACTCGATTCTGCAAAATTATTAATTTAACACTTAATTAAACATCATATTACACTAAAAGATGAAAAAATAACTGAAACTTTATGTTTCGCTTCCAGTTTGAAGCAATCTGTAATATTTCATAAAAAATATTATTAAATCAAAGTATTTCGGCTCTTAAAATCTTTTCTTAATTGAAAGTTTAGAAGTTTTGGATGGTTTGCTTTTTTTGTGATACAAGACACTTATTTTCAAACTTGCCAGGTTTTAGTGAAGCTTTCAGTTGGTTGGTAGTAAAATAACAAAATTTGTTGTTTTGACTAAATCATATCTATTTCTTATCTGAAGCTATAAGCTTGTTTTATTTACTGTACCATCAGTAGGAAGTACGAACTGAGTAATCAGTATTCGTATCCAGTTCTTACCTTCACAATACAAAAAAGATATTGCGATGAGATAAAGTTTTTGGTATAGCCGACACCATAACTCGCAGTGTTCTAAACACGTGATCAGTGTTCTAAACATGAATCTAAAAAAAATTTCTTTAAAAAAACTTCCTGTATGCGACAGTTTTGACTAATAGAGACTGTATGTCTATAACATTGTTTTGTTTAAACACAGAAAATGATAAGGTCTTAGGAACCGACGATTAATTACATAAACATGTTGAGGAATTCTTTTGGAGCAGAGAGATCGAATTAATTCATATGTAAGATCAATTATGGAAAATCAATATTCTGAAATCATAATCAATTCGCTATTTTTTAACTACGACATCCAAAAAGAGGGTTGTTAAAAGTATGAAACCTTTGTCAATATTTGTTATCATAGCTTCAAAACGGATGGACTGATGCCAATGTTTCGAAATCAAATTTCTTATCAACGCTTCCACTTTCTTCAAAATCTTATAATTCATTTGTGCCTTTTGATTCGGTTTTCGAAAAAATGCTTCGATTAAAAGTTGTTACTTTATTTATAATAAACATCTTTTATCCGAAGAATTTTTTTCGAAAACCGAATGAATTTAAATCAATTATAAAATTTTGAAAAATGACTAGGACATCTGGGGCTCAAAGTACTATTTAGATAAATTATTATGGAATTTGAATATATTTGTCCAAATAGAAATTGGTGGAAGTGCTGGGAAATAAAATGTATTTTGTTCTACAGAAATAATGTTCCCATAAAAAGTGGAATAAATGCTTTCTTTTGTTCATATGAAACCCACTAAAGAACCGAAATGATAAAGTTGTTAAAGCGTTTTTGCTTTATAATACGTTCCATTTTTTATATTTTTTAATTTTGTATAGGTATTTAAAAATATATTCCATAAATACATTCATTAAAATACTAAATAATCCAATTTGATTATGTTTCCATACTTACTATCAGATATTGCAATACTTTGAGTACAAACAATTTTTGGGATATTACGTAAGACCGGAGAACGGAAAGTTGAAAATCTGTTGACCTCTATGAATGGAGGTCTAAATAATAAATAATAATAATTATTTTTATTTAACTAAAAAACTAGTCTTCCAAAACTCAAAAAAAACAGTTTTCTGTAATTTGTTGTTATCTAAATGAATGTTAAATAAATTAAGTAAAACATATTAATAATACGCAATAAAAGTGGGCTTAAGTAATGAAATAATTCTTTAAAAAAAAAACATAAATTAACAAAAGTAATAAAGATAAAGAAACAAATAAAATTAAAAGACAAATTCCAATAGTGAAAACATACATTCAATAAAAAACCATATCGAACACGGATTTAAGGTTGATCGGACACATGTATAGGTAAAATCGGCAATGTAAAGATAAAAATCTGAATTTTTGTTATTATGTTATTAATTGCTAACTCATACATATAAAATAATTTTTTGAAAACAATTTGACGAAGGGTTTTCATGTAATTAGTCATTAAAAATTAGAATTTTAGCATGTTGTAAATAGCAACAATGTTGAATGAACGCATACATTTTCGAGAATGTTGCTCCACCTTCCATAGATTAAAAAAAAAAAAATACAGACTAATTGAGAACCATCCTCCTTTTTGAAGTCGGGTTAAAAATAAATACTTATGTTTAAATTTTGATTTTTTGATTGCAATAATTGAGTACATCTTCTTCAAAGATTCTCATTCTCAAATCTCATTCCCTTCCGGGAGGTCAAAACTTACACTTCCAGTAAGAGAGGGCTTATCAGATTAAAAAAAAAAATTTATAGTTGATTTTGGCCTTATTGATTCGGTTTTCGAAAAATTGCTTCGGATAAAAGTTGTTCATTAGAAATATAGTAACATTTTTTATTAGAAATTTTTTGTTCGAAAAACTAATGAATAAGGCTAAATCAATTATAGAATTTTAAAAAAATTGACATCAACTTTTGTGGTCAAGTGTACATATTATTCCACTTTCAATCCAAGATAAGATTTAGAAACAAGGAAAAAATAGTAAAAGATTTAAAAAAATTGATATCATTATAAGCGTTCAATAAGATTTAGTATTCCGGATTTAGTGTGGGTGTGCCATATCTTCCGAAAAGTTAATCGCCTTAAATAGTAAACTTTGCATAAAATTTATTATGTCATACTTTAGGTGTTAGCCCTAAACCATTCCAGGTGGCCGAGCGTTCTAAGGCGTTATGTCTGCGCAGTACCTACTTGGAAACTGGGATGTTATGGGTTCGAATACCGACATCGGCAGTTTGTCAGTTATTAAGAAAAACAAAAGGGCGGTTAATTGATTAAACTGTCGGCGCATGGACAAGAACGAAGTAACCGTCTATGATTGAGAAGGTTTTCTGCAGATTCCTTCACGAACTTCAGATAAATATCGGCATAGTTCCTATCATAGTCAGCTGCAGCCGCATATCCTACCATTTTCTAGTCCATATACAAAAATTTCCTTCTACTCCACTCACATCCTCACATCCTTAGGCATCACAATGGACCTTATGGTCGATGTGTATCCCGTCCAGGGCAGTCTCTACAATCTATCTATCTATCTAGTAGACCAGGGTCATACATTTTTTTAAATTGGTATTATTTTGTGACTCTTAATATTGTCCACTCCGAATGGACAATATAATTTTATTTCTTTTGAGTGTTTATTCAGAATGGATACTTAAAAGTAATAAAATTATCCTGCCCAATCTGAATGGACAATTTCAATGCATAAAATATTAAATACAAAAATAAAATATTCAAAACAAAACAAAAATTATTTACCGCTCATTTACATCTTTAGGCATCGCAATGAACCTTATGGTCGAAGTGTAGCCCGTCCAAGGCAGCCTCTACAATCTATCTATCTAGCCTTAAACTTTACCTCATCCTGGAAGGCTAATTTAGTAATATAATATATTATACGTTTATTCCGTATAACAGCATACTTGTCTAGCCTATTATGAAAGCTCATTAGGAAAACACAGTACGACTTTTTCAAACAATTGTTACAACATTTCCATTATATTTCAAAAATTATTTCAATGATAATTTAATAATAATTCCTTTACCTTTTATGCTATTACATAAAATTTATAGTTTCATAGCACGTATAAAAATAAAATCTTTAATGGTAAATAAAATCATAATTTTAAAATTACATTAAAATATTTTTATGAAGCGATATGACATTTAATATTATATCAAATAACATTAACATAAACATACAAAAAAAAACCATATCAAACATACTCGCTTATGCATACATAGTCTGTGCGCTACGCGACAATAATATAGAATCATCTAATTTGTTTGTCGAAGATTGATTTCATAGTTTGTACTCAAAATAAAATGAGTTTTTGTTGATGTTGATTTGAGACATAGTTATTCAAAATAACAACATTTATACCACAATACTCGAAATAAAACTTTTGTTTCGAGTATTGTGCTTTGAGCGTTGATGGTGCACAAAGTATAAAGTCAAAGGGAATACAGGTCATTTTTGCATTCCAATAAAGCGTGGTGAAGTAGTAGTAGTAGTGGAGGGAGGTCGAGGCCTGGCAAATAATGCCTTTCTAGGCCTTTTTAACCGACCCTTAAAGGACAAGGAATTTGTGTGTAGGCAAGATGTTCGTAGGTTGTGTGACTGCAGCTGACTCTGCAGAAAAGCTTCACAAGCATAGCCGGTTACATTCGATCTTATCCATACACCGACAGCTTAGTCAATTAACCACCCCATTATTTAAAAAAAAAAAAACTAATTTAAATTTATTGACAAACTGCCGCTGTTGGGGTCGAACCAGCAACCTCCCAGTTCCGAGCAGAGTGCCTTTAACAGCTTGACCACTCGGACGGTCAAGCGTGGTGCAAGTAAATAGACGTACATTCCCAATCAGAAATATACGGATTCGCAGGTCATCAATCATTATCAATCAATCAATCATTAGCCATGCTTTTCTCCAAAGCAATAGAAAGGTTATAATAAAGATTAGGAAGAAAGATTATTCAGGATTAAGCTATAATTGACAACGAGTTTTGAAATGTTGTTAAAATGAGCATCTGTCTGAGGTTAGATCCATATCTCGGCATAACAGAAAAAGCATATTTTACCCGACCACGGTGATTGTAAGATTAAATGTATGAATAGAAAATGAAGAAAAAAATTAGATATAATCCTACAAGTATTAAGTCAAATTAATAAAAGCTCGGAGATTATCAACCCAAGGACATGAATTCTGACCGGTCACTAAAAGCATTTATCAGTCCTTTATGCGAAAAGGTAGCAGTTTAACCTGCCCAGGATGTGGCAAAGAGAAGAACGCATTCAAAAACTTGGTAAAACTTCACGAAGAATACAAATCAGGTACAAAACTTTCAACGTTTCCTAGATTACCGAATGCAGGACAAACAAATTGAAGCTATTCGAATATCTGCAAAAACAGTAGATTCTACATACAGGATACGGCGAAAACTGTAAATTTCCCTATAGGACAAGGGAGTAAAGTTGAAAGAAGGATGAAAAATTTCTGGGGATGGCATGAAAGGCATAGATAGTCTACGCTTTGTATAATATGAGGATCTTTTTTAACTACACCTCAAATAAAAACAAGATTTATCCCCAGATTTGCCTCATTTCTAACACCGCTCTTAGCGACTTCACTAGTGTACGTACCAATATAACATGATATGGTTACTTGATCAAAGTATAAGTCAGAGAACAATACATTAATGTATAGTATGTTTGACTTTACATAAAATGATCTTAACTGGTCACCACCGTTGTTCGTGAAGGCCGTTCAATGCCGTCTCTCTTTTTAAATGTTATTATTATTATTATGATTATTACTTATATGAATATTGGCGTCGAACTGTCCGTTAAACTAAACACACAACAGCAAGAAATAACTACACCAGCAAGAGCACATAGTCGTCACTCACTCACAAAATCTTATCCAATCACCTACCGTTGTGGTATTATGAATATTATAATAAATTATTATTAATTTGTTTTTATTTTTTTTGAAATCAGAGTATGAAGAGTTTATTTTGTTTGTCTTTTGTGAAAATCTTTTCATGTTTTGTCATCATGTTACATTGATGATTATCCGGCCACGGATAAATTATTTAAACGATAATAGATTTACGGTTAAGTGATAATAGTTTTTATGTTCAATTAATACTTAAAATATTTTATTACCAAAAAGGTTTTTTACCGAATTTAAATTTACATAATTATAAAACTCAACATATAACTTTATAGCTATTGGTTTTGTTAGAATATTATGAGTATTTTTGTGCAATTGCGGGTGCTTTGCGCATGCTCAATAACTCTACTGATCAAATCAAAGTATTTGATTATGCAAATTGACTTTTTTATTAAATTTATAACTATTTTATTAAATTTATCAAAGTTTTCTTTTACGAATTTCAAAAAAAAAAAAATGTTTATTGTATTAAATTTATCAAAGTTTTCTTTTACGAATTTCAAAAAAAAAAAAAATGTTTATTGTATAAAGTTTAATTTAATTGCTGGTTTGATTATACTATTAGGCCGGACTATCTTAACAGTTGCGTGTTATAATACCATACGTCATATTTAACTGACATCTACTATCTATAGGTAGTATAAGTCATGGTAAGGCGCAAGTTTGGATGAAAGCAAAGCGATGTTGATTTATTTAAATACTAGATAAATCAACGATTCAATAGTTTTCACCGCTTGTTCGTGTATGTTTGGGTCAAATTTATTGTTTGAAATTTCATCCACTTCTAATTGTCGATATCGATTTTAAAGTTTGCAAAGTTAAAGAATAGGCCTAGTTTGCAAATAGGTCACAGAAAATTTAGTTACTTCTATTTATAATTCAAAAATTAAAAACATATACCATAATACTCGAAACAAAATTGAATATATACAATTAATGTTTTATACAACTAACTGAGTTAATTATTTGAATACCCAGTATATACTGAGTTTTATAACAATGTTTGAATTGTTAACAATTCTGCGTATACGAATTATGAAAAAAAATTTCTAACAGTTGCTCATTTTAAAATGAAGAAAATTTTTTGTTTACAAGTTTTTATATCCCCCTCCCCTTAGCGAAGGGAAACACGTTCCGGTTTTGCCTATTAACGGTTGTGACCTTACTTTTTTGCTCTAGAATACACAAAAAAAAATTAAGCTCGTTATCTCTTTTCGTTTTTGAGTTATCGTATCCACAGACGGACGGACGGACATGTGGATATGGCCGACATAGGCCGACATAGGCCAAAAGTTGAGACTAAACTTAATATACCTTGTATATTTACATTTACTGAGTATACAAATTTATTAAAAAACTATAGTAAAAAATTCAAATAAGACTTACGCCTACTGGTATTTCGATTGCCACGCAATTATTGTCAGTTGGAAAAATTTGCTTTCTCCATGCCTGATTTTATTTCTATAAAGTGTTTTCCTACTGACGATGTCAATCAAAATACTGGTATCTCTATATATCAAATGTATGTTTTTTAATTGGAAGTATCAAAATTGGATTCAATACATTAAATGCCGATTTTGAAACAACCATTTTTCCTTTAGTTAGCAAAACAATATCTGAAGAAACAAAAATTATGGAAAAAAATTACGGAAAAGAAAAATCAGATAATCAGAAATATTCGAACCGCGTGCTATTGCTAATTATAAAATCTATATACTAAAACTGGAAAATAGATAAATACTAATTTGACGAGAATTACAAAAGAGTTAATTTTTAATTAAATCAATAAAATAAATCTTTTCACTTTGCGATCGTATAGCAAGATAAAGATTAACACTTCATTCTATCTGGATATACATAAATATTATTTAATAAAACCCATGCGTACAGTACAGTATCGTCTCTGAATGTCTCTGAATGGTAAAAGTAACTTCACCATATTCAACAAATAAAACAAGCAAGATACATATTGATTGTATATATCGATCTATAAAAACATGAATTATTGATACGCACGTATATCATTTAATATTCAACAAATATATACAGTCCGTTTAGTTTACATCTTATAGTAGATCTCCCACGAGTATGAGAGAGTACATATGTATACATTAAGCAATGTGTATGAGAAGGAGGTCGTTAAGGTTTGTTGGTTGGTTGTTGTATGTGTCGTACAATATGCATTCAGTTAGATGACGCTTGTAGAGTAGGGTTTTTAAAGTGAACAGATGTTATGATTTGTTATGTTGTTCAGACTCAGTAGGCTATAACATCTAATTAGAGTGCGTTAAATATGTTCATTGTTGTCTTCTTAAGCATAGCATTACTTCTAACAATTGAAAATTCTATTTTGAATATCCCTTTTTATTTGTATGTGGAATGTTTGAAAATAAATGATAGTATTGTATTAACGGTATAACATTTAACAACAATCCACACAAATTAAAAGAAAAATAAAATCCCAAAAAGAAAAAAAAATAGAATTCCGACACAAAAAAATGTTAAACCAACGGTTCGAATATTCCTCCATCACTTTCTAAACAATATCCGAATCGATTGTTGAAATCTGCCCGGGTATTTTCTGGCATTTGAGGAGAAATATTCGCACAAGTGTCAACAATTCTATGCCTTAATTGTTGCAAATTTTCAGGCCTATTCCGCGAATAGATCTGTGTTTCGAGAAAACCCCATTAAAAAAAGTCTGATTGCATGTACATACAACATACATTACATTCCACATACATCACAAACTCCACTTAAAAAATCCCACTCTACAAGCATCATCTAACTGAATGCATATCGTACGACACATACAACAGCCAACCAACAAACCTATAAGACCTCCTTCTCATACACATTGCTTAATGTATACATAATAGGTATTCTCTCATACTCGTGGGAGATCTACTATACAAAGATGTAAACTAAACGGACTGTATATATATATATATATATATATATATATATATGAATTGATTCAGCATATCATATCAAAGTTTGAGATAAGAATAAAAAGACTAGTTTTCAAAAAAAAAGATTATTTACAGATTAAAAAATTGTAATGACTTATAGATTCGCACTTTACCAAAACTATCGTACCGATCATCGATATATCAAAATTTTAATCTAGATCTGATACATTTGTAAATATATGATGAAATGTAGAACAAAAAAAGTCATGTTAAAGACGGCTTCTACACGATGTGAATTGTCAAGTATGTCTATATCATTATAGTCCGAGATTGAAATACAGGGGGTTATACAGGTGGAAATAGATTGAGCTTGTGTGTAAAATTATTAAAAAAAAATTTACTTTTTGTAAATTTGCCTCGGCCGAGGCGAGGTTTTTGGGACAATATATCTCGCCTCGGACAAAAATTTTGAACCTAACCTCGTGCCTCGTAACCGAGGACCGAGGCGAGGCGAGGTTACCTCGTAGCCTCGGTGAAACACTACTCAGAGCTAGAAAGTAAGCTTATAATATACAAAGCTATCTTGAAGCCGGTGTGAACATACGGGGCTGAAACTTTGCCAACTAAAAAACCATGCAAAATTTGCAGTTAAAAAATATGCATGTTATGCATTAAAATATGCATAAACGCTAGTATATTTATAAGTAGATTGCAAAAATATTTATACTAAAAAAAGGGTCTGTCGACTGTGGTATGTATAGTTTACATAAAAGATTTTTAGAAGTTTTACAATTATTTTCTTGATTCAAATCACTTCCCTTTCATTAATTATCTAATTGATACAATAATATTTTTTATGTAATTAAAAAAATAATCCTAATTAGTGTGGTTTTTTTTAAAATTATCTATAAAGTAATTATTACACTAATGTGTATATTTTAATGATTAAAGAAAACATCATTAAAATGCTTTAAATTACACCTTTTTTTCATTATATATTTTCCAATCGATAATTATTTTCATAGACTTCCTGGATGGTTTTAATGCTGAATCTGATTTTTTAATTATCTCAACAAGGATTATTATTAATTATATGTAATGAATTTGAAGATATTATACAGATAATTAACCATTTACCATAAACATTGTACTCGATAATTATTTAAAATTTATAATAAATTAATAATACATTTTTTCGCAAATTTTTTATTAGAAAATTCAATGGAAACATTTATCAGGAACAATACAAAAAATGAGTAGAAAAAAGTTTTAGACTATTAGTCTATTAGTTATTTGGTCTCTTATTAATCTTCTGACCATTTTTTTTTATTCTAATATAAATTATATTATATTCTAATTAAAGTCTAATATTTACAAAAAATTATACGATTTTAATGTAATAATAAGTGAAAATAACAACTAACTGAGTTAACTGCTTAAATGCTCGGTATTTACTGAGTTTATGAAAAAAAAATTATGAACATTTTTGTCTTCATTTTCCAGTCTCCTACCGTTTCAAAGATAAACATTTTCTCATGTCGCGGCAACGTTGGAGCATGAATTATAAGAAATTTAAAAGTACAAAAAAAATCTAAGTTTAAGTACAAAACGTAAAATTAATGAAAAAAAAACATTGTTTAATTACATAATTTTTCTTTCCAAAAATACTAATAAAGTTCTATTTATAAAAAGCATGTTAAAAATAATCACATAGACTGAAGGTTTAAACGTAAAATTCCATATAATTTATGAAATCAATAAAAAAAAACTATAACATAATATTTTGAATTAATAAATATTAATTTTATTTCAATATATCAAAACAAAGTAACGGGTTACCATGTCCATAATAAATACTGTTTTACACAGAGAGATGATTTATAATTTATAGTTGTTTGATTCATATCTCATCTGTTTTATACTGAATAGTCCGGGAATCAAGGGTGAATATTATAGATAGATAGATACGTCATAGATAGATAGATAAATTATAGAGGCTGTCCTGGACGGGACACACTTCGACCTTAAGGTCCATTGTAATGCCGAAGGATGTGAGTGGAAGACAAGGAATTTTGTGTGTATACTAGGAATTGGTAGGATGTGCGGATGAAGCCGAATTGATAGGAACTATGCCGATACTCATCTGGAGTTCGTAAAGCAAACTGTAGAAGACCTTCACAAGCATAACCGGTTACTTCGTTCTTGTCCATACGCCGACAGTTTAGTCAATTAACTACCCCCCTTTTTTTTTTAATAATTAACAAACTGCCGATGTCGGGATTCGAACCCATAACCTCTCAGTTTCAAAGACACACAACGCCTATACAAAGGCGGCTATTTGGTGGTTACTTGGCTTGACGTCATAATGTTGTGTTCTGTAATTATTAATGAAGCCATCGAAAAAATCTATTGAAAAACTTTCTCCGTATGTAAATTGGCATTATTGCACTTTCTTTTGTAGTGTACTCGCTTTCCAGGTTTTAGATGTTGGACTATAAGAAAAATTATCATTTTATATTAAATATAAAAAAAAAAGATATTAATAGCGTTTAGTATTCACCACAAGGTTAATGTGATCTTTAGACGAAAACGAACAACATGTTTTTATTAATTTTTTTTTTTTTTAAATATTAAAATAAAATATATAACAAATTTTTTCATCATTAATAATTTTACTTTATGATAAAATGTTAAATGTTGATTAATTATTAATTGATCGAAATTACCAGCCGCACCTTAGGCAAACATCACATTATTGGATTTTAATAATAGTAACAAATTTTGGTGGTTTTGCCACATGTTGTGTGAGTGTTCAAAATAATTATAGCATTTATATATTTAGGCAAAAAACGGTTACAGGCAAAATGAATAGTATTAGGTGTATAAATATATACATCACATAATATATATGAGCCTTTGTTTTTATAAGTCGTTTGAGTCAAAATAAAAAAATATATATATATTGCGATATTTGAAGGTGTTTAAATCAATTAAAAATATTGGAAAGCGTTAATCAATTTTGGTGATCTTTTTAATACTATAAACCTCGAAATTTTATTATGGAATAATAATTAATAAACAATAAATCATTAATTTTTTAGGTAGTTATTAGTTGATTTGAGAGCTGCTTAACTGGGCGATATTGAAACAATCGGGTGAAGTAGTATGATTGCAGTGAAATTGCTAGGCATTTTTTTTGCTCTGAGTGAGGCCCGTTCACTAGGCGACATTCGGGTGATTCCATTGTCAACCAACGAATTCCTACTTTATCTTATTCATGCAAATCATACATCATCATACAAAATATTAGAAAAGTACTTCAGTCAAAGGATATGTTTATCCAGAGTTTATCCACTTAAGATATATTATTTAAATAACCTGTGTATACTGAGATTATTATCAGTGCATGAGCTGTTTATTTTACTTCAACAATGCACTGATGTATAAAAGTATGATTTGTAGTGTATATACAAAGGTGCTATATACACTCCCGTTCAAAAATGAACAGATCTGAACCAAATCAGTCTCTCACAATTTTGATAATTCTTGTAGTAGCAGATACAACATTTTATTTAATTTTTATACGTAAGAGTAAGATATAACACTTAACATGTATTAACATTATATATATTCTTTAAATTCTCACTCTGTCACTGACACCGTATGTACAAATAAAAAATATAAATTCAGTTTATACTTCCATTTCTTTTTTACACACTTAAAAAATATACTTCTTATCTTTGTTTATAAATAAATAAAATTATACATTATATAAAGAGTTACAAAAGTGAAGAGTTTTATGAAATGTAAGACAATTAACATTTCAGGTCTGTTCATTTTTTTTTGAACGGGAGTGTACATATGTCATGTACTCATCTACATAATTTTGTAATTTACAGTAATTACAGATGTTTGAGCTGAAATCATGGTAAATTGATTCATTTTATGAAAAATAAAAGAGTTTTTTTAAGCATTAATTCTCTCGTTCAAAAAATTTGGTTTGCTTCTATAACTTTTAAAACTAATAAAACATTTGGAAAAATTGTCTGTTATTTCAATTTTAAACGTTTTTTATTCAGATAATAAGAAAATATGATTAAAATTAATACGATTTTAACTGGATCTTTGATATCTGAATGCACCAATCCTTATCCGATCAATAATGTTGGAAAAAAAAGATCAATTAAAATACAATTAAATTTATCGTGTATATAGTTAATCGTATAAATTTAAATTGTTCTTGATTGATAATAAATTTTGTTGGCGCCTTAAAATATTTGATATAAACACTACTTTTTTTATTCTGTTTGAAAAAAAAAACCGTTGATACATAATCAATCATAAATTATTGACACCCACTAATTTTCATATATGGATCATCTGACTGGTCTCTGATATATGTATTATATTATAAATTAATTTTTATTAATTATTTATAGAATACAGTTTTTTTTAATAAATATATGTATATAAAAACCCGTTCAAGGCCAAGAAGAAAGTCGCCATAGTAGTTTTTGTTTACTATATATTATGTTCTTAATAAAATTTGCATCCATAATTAATGATATTTAAATTTTATTAAAAGTTGCAATTGAAATCGATTGAACAGTTAGAAAAAAATCAATATTAAAAAAAAAAAATTTAAATGTCATGAAATATTATTTCCGTTCATTGACTAAATAAATCATGTCTGCCATTAGGTCGCCACCCCTAGGGGTATTTTTGATGCTAATTAACCATAGACAAAGGCAAATAATGATAGAAATAGAGCGTCTATATCGGTAGAAATAATTATTTAAGCGAAAATACCAAATTGACGGTATTGAGTGCTCATATTGACGTTTAATCAACCAAATAGAATTATATTTGACGATTATTATAACTTATATTTAACAATTATATTTAATAATTACCATGAATTTTAATTAATATAAAATTTAATTAAAAAGGGAACCAACAAAAAAGAAACTGTTTAATTATATCAAAGGGTTGCTTATTGTCATAGGCAGCAGCATGGCAAGTTGGTCTTTCTAGGCCTTTTTATCCAACACCTCCAAAAGCTAAGTGCTACCTCCTTCTGTTAGAGGTAGCACTTAGCTTTTAAAATTTTCTATACTTCTGCAGAATACTGCATTTTATTAAATTTAGTTTGTAATTTTTCCTGATTTAATTCGTTTAGTTATTTTTAGGTGAGGTGTGGTTTGGAATCACTAGCTATATTATTAATTCTGTTAGGAAAAATCCCATATTTTGGAATTTACTGTCAATTCAACGCCTACTGTAATTTGATCTAATTGTTTTTTTATTAGCTGTTATTTAATAGAACACAACGCCAGTCATAAAAAACCAGAAGTTGACACCAGAAAAAATAAACTTTGTATATAAAACAGCGACAAAAAACAGCAAAAATGTTTTATTTTCCTGCCCCTGCAGCGTATTTTAAAATTGGCAATAGTTACTAACACTGTAAAACCAACCAATACCCAAATGTTAAAAACAAAAACTAATCTCAACATGTATAATCACTGATCAAAAGTTCTATGGAAAAAGGCAGTTAAAATATTTATTTCGATTTTGAAGCTTGTGCAAATGAGCGGTAAATATTTTTTGTTTTGTTTTTTAATATTTTGTTTTTGTATTTATTATTTTATGCATTGAAATTGTCCATTCATAATTCTGAATAAACACTATTAAGAAATAAAATTATACTGTCCATTTGGAGTGGACAATTGAGAGTCACAAAGAATACCAATTAAAAAAAAAACTGTATGACCCTGGTCTACTAGATAGATAGATAGATTGTAGAGGCTGCCCTGCCCTAAGGATGTGAGGATATGAGTGGAGTAGAAGGAATTTTTATGCATAGACTAGGACTTGGTATGATAGGAGCTATGCCGATATTCATCTGGAGTTCGTGAAGGAAACTGCAGAAAACCTTCTCAAGCATAGCCGGTTACTTCGTTCTTGTACATACACCGACAGATTAGTCAATAACCGCCCTTTTTTTTCTTAATAATTGACAAACTGCCGATGTCGAAATTAGAATCCATAACCTTCCAGTTTCCAAGTAGGCATACTGGGCAGACATTACGCCTTAGACCGCTCGGCCACTTGGACTGGTTACTGGTCTACTAACCGTTCATTGGCAGATGGTCCCACAGAAGTTTTGTCCAATTTTCAAAATTATATAGTCATTTTGTGATTTATTCTTTCGGTTTTTGGATAAATTTGATGGGTATATGTCGGAAACCGAATGAGTACGGCACAGATCACTTATAAAATTCTGAAAAATGGTAACGACTTCTGTTGTCCATAGTACATAGTTATTGAGGCAATTCTATTCAATGAGATAAAACGATAATTTTATAAAGCATATTGTGATCTTGCTACTTACAAAAGTATACAATACGACCTTGATTTTGTGTTCATGACCGTTGGTATGGAAAATTTTTGTATCTATTTTCAATTGAATCAGTTTTTTTTTTTTTCAAAAAAACATTTATTTACTAACATATTAATTAAAGAGTTTTGTTTCAGAACGTTTTTTTTTTTACAAATAAATGCATATACCTACATGAAATTATTGTAATAAAAAAATATTAAAATTCAAGTTTTATTTAAATATTTAATTTCTCAGTAGCTGTTTACTAAAACAACATTGAAATATTTAAAAATTATGATGTTTTAAATGTTTAAATATTATACATTTTGAAATTTGATATTTTTTGTATAGTAATTTTTGCAAAATTTAAATTATGATCTTTTTCTTTTTTTTAAAACTATTTAAAATATTTAAATTAAATATATAAAGTTTCAATATTTTGCTCTGCTGAAAAAATGTGTAATATATTACATTTTACATTAAGGTTGTTGGGGCAGTATATAATCAATCAAAGTAATTGAAACCAATTTTACTTCGGAACGACTTATATTTACAAGCATATAATTATATTTTATTCATTGGGTTTTAATTTAAAAAAAAATTAAAATAATGGTTAATGAATTAAAAATTTTTGTAATATAAGATATGAAATAACTAACTGAGGTAATTGTTTAACTACTATTTATAAACTGAGTTTTATTTACATGCTCAATCTAAATTTTTACATATTAATTACACATCAGCTGGAAGTCAGATCGTTCGAAAAATATTGAAAATAACATATTACAAATTCACCCGTTTATCTTTACTTTGTAATAACCGCATAACAACCTTAATAATAGTACAATAAATTCGTTTAATTGATTGAGTTTCTGTTCTATTCAGGCATTGAAGTCTCCATGTAATAGCATAGGGATATATGTATGTATACATCCCAGCCCGTTTTTTAAAATACACCCAATCTGCAAACAATGTATAGTGTGTCTATCGCTGTCTATATTTAGTGTACTATGATATAGTTTACTTTTTCACACTTAAACAGTATTAAAATCAGTATTGCATAACATCCAACTATTATACACTGTCTCAGAAGGGAGTCGGAATGCCCTTTATAGGCCCAGAGCCTATTTTAGGAATTCAAAGGACTACATATAAACAGGTGATCAACGAGTTGTCAAATGCTAAACACCGTGATCACTGGGAAAAAGTACCGCGGCAAGAGCTCGGGAAGGTACTGCTTCAGAGTGCAACAAAGAGGCTGTCTCTCGATGCACTGAAGCTGAACAGGATACAACTGCGGAGAGTTTCCGGATTCATTATCGAGCATTATCCCCTGCGGAAGCATCTGCACACAATGGGACTCCATAACGGGTCCATTATGTACAGATTGTGTGGCGAGGAGGAAGAAACATCCAGCCACATAATCTTTGACTGCGAACCTCTAGGTTACAGCAGATACAGGATATTCGGTGTATCTCGCTCCGAATATACGAACCTTCGGGAGTACCTGATAAGCAAGCTCCAGGCTTAGACTGAGGTAGAAAGGGGAGCATAATGGCCCATAAGGTGGAAGTGCAATAGTTTTTACTCCGATATTAATCAATCAATCAATCTCACTCTCTTACTACAATTATTTATATATAGTTGCATCTACTCGTGCATGTATACATCGTCCGTCATCCGTCGTGTGAGTGTGTCTACATGTACATGTAACAAAGACACCATAGCATAGTCACTACATACAGACAGAGATAGACGGTTGAGAATCATTGTGATAGAGTAATAATTCAATGTTGATAATTTTATCAACTTCAATTGCGCAACGATCGAACTAAAACGATAATCTTATGACGTATAAATAAATCTAGGAAGTCATGTACAGTCAAAATGAAATATTACATATGCCTGATGTCTCGTCTAATCTAATGAAAGATTTGCAGCATCCATTTTTACATCATGTTTATATTTATGCGGTTATTTACACACATTGCTTGATAAATTATTTATAATTTCCATCACTACAGTAAATAACAACACACATATCTGCATACAGTATAATAAGCGTCAAATGTTGATGTTAGTTTATAAAATTTTTATAAATTATTTGTCCCTTATTTAATCGGTTTTCGAGAAAAATGATCGAATAAAAATTGTTACTATATTTATAATAAACAAATTTTATCCGAAGCATTTTTAGAATACCGAATCAATAAGGTTAACATATCAATTATAAAATTTTATAAACTAACATAAACTTTTGACACCTATTGTACATACTACTCTCATGTCTATACAATTTTAAGGTAAACAAAAAAACTGCAACAAACGTATGCAAATTAGTGTAAAGTCTGTCTCCTCTATAAGTAAGTAGATACGTATAGAGTATAGACTCTGTGTATATGTAGAGATATGTACATTTTATTTATAGAAAATCAATGTAAAATGTATTAAAACTGTCAAGCTTTAAAATGTATATTATGCCTAGATAAAAAATAAATGTTCAATGAATGTTTCAATCACAGATGTTTCGAAGTTAGATTCGATTGCTAGCGTGTTATGAAGCTAAGCTATGAAAGTAGTGTTTCACGAGGCATGAGGCGAGGCGAGGTTTTGGTATCATCTCGCCTCGCCTCGCTTTTTTAAATATCAACCTCGCCTCGCCTCGGCCTCGGCCGAGGTAGAATGTTGACCAGCCTCGCCTCGCCTCGGTTGGGTTAGCTATCATCCTCGCCTCGCCTCGTCCGAGGTAACATTTTTACTAAATTTGACTAATTTTGCATGAATGTACATAATATGGTGAAAAAAACTTGTTAGAAAATAAATGTCTTTAAAACACGGTATATAAGCTGCGAATGAAAACAGTAAATTCAAAAAAATTTGGCCTAAAAAAAATATTATGCAGCAAAAGTTGTAGGCCATAAAATTATGGATGATGTAAAAATTTGAATTAACTTATGTGATTAACGTTTTGCATTTGAATAACATGTTAATTTGATATAAACCAAATAGGTTAATTAAAGTTTTTACTTGGATTTGTTGAATTTTATTACAATAATTTTCAATAGCTAAACTATTGAAAATAGTGGGAAGACTTGATTTATCAACAATTTTATGACCTACAATTTTTTGCCTGAATCTATTTTCTTTACCTTTTTTATATGATCCTTTTTTTCACCTACCTGGATCAAATCCCTATACTTCTCTATCATTTACTCAATTTTTTCCTTATAATCGACGTTTGTCCTTTTCTTTATATTATCGATAGGCAGAGAGATTTAAAGGAATGTTAGCCAGGGGGCATAAGTAATATAATTAATTAGACCACCCAAAATCGGTGGCTTAAAAACGAAAAATTTTCATTATATCATTATCATATTGTTGTAGTTCATATTCTCACATAAATAGTAAGATTGGTTTACGGGGAATAGGTCTATCAATACTCGGCGATTATTACTAAATTAACCAACATTTTGGTCTTTTATTTGATCTTCATCAGGGTTTTTAAATTACTGTCAAGCATATGTTATGCATGATTTTAATGTCAATAAATTTACACACATAGCTGATATTATTAAATAAAATATAGTTTAAAACCGGCCGTAGGATGGATGTATCTTTGAGTGTTACATTTATAAATGCGACACTTGGGGTCCATACATTCAACCTTTGAGTAGTTGTTTTTTCATCTGCATATTTATCGAAAATTTTTAACGGTGAGATATTTAAACAAATTTAACAACACGTTACAATAATTCAACCTAGGTGCTCATCCTCCCTTTTCATTATGAAAATCAGCCTGCCAGAACATTCATTCTGGAGATGGAATGTGGGGTTGCCCAAAAAGTTGTAATTCGGGTAGAGAGTAGTAGTACGATTTGAAACTTCGTGAGTTGTTGCCATATAGTGAGAGGTAAATATGACAAAATAACATAATTTTTTGACACACATTAATCGATCTTTTTAGCATTCCAGATTAAATAAAAACATTTATGATTTATGTATATTTATTTTTGTAGTACATAGAATATTTATATATCTGTAAGTGTAATTGACATGTACGTCACAAATATAGCTTAGTATGTGAATTAATTAGCTTAACCCCACCTTCATGCTTCAAATAATATATCATTATTTTATTAACTTTATTAAAACATTTAACTAAAAAACAATTACTGTTTATCTCAATAATTTTTAGTAATATACTTCTTTCTTTTTTTTTTTAAATCTTGTTTTGAATGTCTGTTTATCTGTCTATTTATCTTGTTAATTACGGGGACTTGCACATGGTTTGAAAATTGACAGTGTGGTGGAATTGACAGATAAAACAATCCTAATGCGACACGATTCAAACACCCAATTTTATTTTGAATAAGTATAACATTTTATTTCAACGATAGTACCATCAGATTTTTTTTCTACTTGTATATGTTGGGTCCAGTAGCGAAATCCAGATTTATAATTCTAAAGTCTTCGGTGTTCCTAAATATCTTCTGTATTGATATTTAGGAGCACCGAAATATCAATACAGAAGATATTTTATATGTATTGTATTGATATTAGGCTTTCGAATTCGATTATCAACTAACCATTACAAAATTTAGTTAATGCAGGTATTTCTATAGAAAATAGAAACAATTAGTCTTGGCTGGCTATAACTTTGGGACGGTAAGAAAACAGCTATAGCTTTGAAACAGTTTGCCCCCTTTTTTTTTCTTAATAATTGACAAACTGCTGAAGTCGGGATTCGAACCCATAACTGCGCAGATATAATGCCTTAGACCGCTAGGCCACTTGGGCTGGTTTTTCTAATATAATAATATATAAAAAGTTTTTTGACAGGTACGAAGTACCCTGGAAACGAAGATGCATTCCACCATAAGACTAGATGCCCATGATCTAGTGCAAAGCACCACACTACAGGTTCAACCGGCTAGAGATGATTCAAACTAAAAAAAAACTGCATTTATAAATATTTGACATTTTTATAAAAATAAATATTTCCTTCTTCGATAAGAATTCGAGAGAGGAATGAGAATGTCTTTGGTTGAATCTGATGACGCTTAAATATTTATTTATATTCAATACTTATGTTAGCAGTAGTTGTATATACAGTAAATAAACTTTATAATATTTATGCATTTTATAAGATATATTTTTATCGCCATATATGATGAAGCTTAAGCGAAATGTCGAAGAAGATAAATTGATATTGCTTGTTTGGTTTCGCTCTCTTGCAATGCAATGCAATGCAGTGGGTAAGGAATAAAAAATTCAAATAACAACAAGATGCGATTATTTACATTTTACATGATATAGGTATTGAATTATAAAATTTATTGACTTGAATGTTTAATCAAATATTTCATTTATGTACAGTATGTATTAATTGTACCGAAGTAGTTGGTTCTGTAAATAAAATTTATTTTAAGATAGAGTGATTATTGATCATGGTCTAGCTGAAAAAGCCGACGTTGTTCGAAATTCTTATAGTAATTTTATGTTAAATAACTTTTTTCTCTCTCAAAATTTTGGTATTTTAAAACGTCAATTTTTTTATACTATAAATTTATTGACAAATACTTTATTTCCAAAATAATGCAGGTGTTTCTATAGAAACCATAAGCTATATTAAAGATCTAGCGGTAAGAAAACGCTATAGCTATCAGCAAACGGCTATAGCTTTGGATAGACACATAAAATATACTTCCCATTTATTCGAATGGGAACTATGTATTGATATTTTAAAATTGTTGTATCGATACATCAATCTTGATGATATCTTTTGCTATCACTAATCATGGGCAAAATTAAAATTACTAAGATAATTTCAAACAAATATAATTAAGAACGTTGGGTCTAATATAATTAATCTAATATAATTAGTCATTTCGTCAAAAATGATAAAAAAAATTTCAAACTGATGGAAAATTTTTGATATTAATATTTGAACAAAACTAGCAAAATTTTCATAACGTTTAGGAAATTGGTTAAACAAAAACATCCATTTTCCTCGGAACTATAAAACTGTACACGATTTTATGCCGAATATAAAAAGCAAGTTGCCAAATTAACAAAATTAAACATGAAAAGTTACTAATGACGTCATTTTCCAAAATGGAGGCTATATTTAAACAGTTTCATTAACAAAATAATAATTTTTGTTTATTTTAATAACATCAAGGAACAAACCTCAATACCGCGTGTTTCTAAAAAGGTTAGAAATGTCTAATATATATGTTTCTGAAAATGTTAGATTTCATTCGTCAGATATAATGGCTTAATATAATAACGAATGTTCAACAGTTTCATATAGAGGGGCGAACTACTCGTATTTAGCTCATTCTGTATCTTGTATCTATCTTGTTACTATCAACTCCAAAAGTAGCGTTCCTTTTTCAAAATTTTACATTTTTATTTGTACCGAATCGTTAAGGTTTTTTTGAATCGTGTTTATAACAAGAGATGGTACTAGTATTTATTGTAACGAACAACTATTATTTGATACATTCGTGCAAAAACCAAATGGAAAATCCAAATGGAAATTGGAAAAGAACGAACGGCACTTACAGAGTTAATAGTAGACAATGTACAAACATACATTATTCCTATTTCTAACACATTATCAATCAGACATAATATAATGCATAAATATTTCTATTGACTTCTTTCTTTCGTCTTTGATTAAACCACATTTTTACATTTTATTGATTACTTATCTGTAAATAAAATCTATAAAAAATCTCAACTGTATAGCTAAGTTATTAATTGTATAAATATGAGCTACAAGCTATATATAATATAGTTACTCACTCAGTAATAGTAGATTTAAGGTAAATCCAGCGTAATATAGTATAGTTTATTGTTAGCTTTTTATTACAGAACAAATACAAATACAAATACGTCAGAAAATAATATTTTAAATTATTATATCTCGGGTATAAAACGAGAAAATGCCGTTTTTATGCCCGGTATATAATATTATATACAAGGGTATATTAAGTTTAGTCCCGACTTTGTAATGGTTGAAAATATTGGTCACAGAAATAATGGTTTGGTATAGGTGTTCATAAAATGGCTTAATTAATCCATTTCCGTATATTTGTACGCTCGTCCGTCTGTATGTGGACACGATAACTCAAAAACGAAAAAGATGACGTGCTGAAATTGTGTGTGTGTGTGTGTGAAGTTCGTAAATGGACAAAATTGGACCGGGCTAACCCTCAGGCAACGCAGAAAATATCCATCTTTTAAAGGATAGGTGATAGAAAAATATTTGAGAACAAAATGTTTGTTAAAAATAAACATCTTCGTGTTTTTCATAAACTCAAGATATATCGAGTATTTAGTCAATGAGTTTAGAATGAGTTAATATCGACACATTTTTCTATTTTAGAATAGAAAATAGGAGCATATGCAATTTTACTTGAGTTAAATGGGAACCAGTCCAAGTGGCCGAGTGGTCTAAGATGTTATGTCTGCGTAGAATGCCTACTTGGGAACGAGGAGGTTATGGGTTCGAATCCCGACATCGGCAGTTTGTCAATTATTAAAAAAAAGGGGGCGGTTAATTGATTAAACTGTCGACGTATGGACAAGAACGAAATAACCGGCTATGCTTGAAAAGATTTTCTGCAGTTTCCTTTACGAACTCCAGATAAACATCGGCATTGTTCTAATCATAGTTGGCTGCAGCCGTATATCCTACCGATTCCTAGTCTATGCATAAAAATTTCTTCCACTCCACTCACATCCTCACATCTTTGTGCATCACAATGGATCTTATGGTCGAAGTGTAGCCCGTCCAGGGTAGCCTCTATAATCTATCTAAATGGGAGACGAACCTGAAAATTGCTAACTATGTTAATAATTATCTTGGATTCTAAACAATAAAAACTTCTGAATCTATGGTTGTACACTGAAACTACCTTAAAAAAAATACATATTTTTTTGTGTTGTTTGAAAATATAATAATTGATTATCGCGATTTTTATTGCTAATAATTTCTACAAAGTACTGAGAAATTGAGAAAAAAAAATTAAGTTTATGTTCTTTTACGCGCTTAGAATTTATTCGACAGAATTTGTCATGTTATTGTTGTATGCGAGAAAAAGAAACTAATGAACACTTTTTATTGTTTCGTATCACGTTTTCTATTAATTACTGTATAAAAGTTTTATATCATGTTGTGCAGTTAATGATTGCTACTTAATTAATTCTTGATTTTATTTATGCTGCAAAGGTATTAATGTTCATCAAACATTAATGGACATTAATATACTTGTATTTAATTATCAAGTAAATGGTAACCACAGGCATGAGGTAGGATTGCTGGCAAGAGTACATATTGAACTAAAACTTAAACACGGTAGTGCGTTCGATGCGTGAGACACGCACCAAATTAGCAACGAGCAACATATCTCTGACTCCATATCCCAGTGACAGTTACGATTAGCTAATTCATACTGATTACCCCTTGTAGTTGAAATACGTATTTATAAAATACATATAATTGTTCTAGGAATTGGGACAAAATTTGAAATTTAATTTTAAACATGGCAGGTTTAAGTACAAGTCATGAAATTGGGGATCTTTTAATTAGCTAGCTGAAGTCAGCTGACAAATTCGAGATTATTTCCACCAAAAGACAAGGTATGTCAAATTATCGTGACTACTGAAGTGTTTTCTTTGCCAAATTAGAAAGTAGTGATGGTGGCTATTCGTGAGACATAATTTCTCACAAATGAGCTGTTTTGGCTGAACACGTTAGTTATTTCAACAAATGCTTCGAAATTTAACGTATTCGGCGAACATGTTAACATTTTCTACAATATGTAGGCATAATTTCCGAGAAATTCTGGCAATGTTACATCGAATTTGGACCTCAAGATTTTTATTGTATTGTGACGCTTAGGTTTAGATCTAGAAATAGGGACAAATTTTGAAATTTAAAATGAAAAACCTAAAGCTCTCTTTGATTATCTATGATAATTTTTAAATTTGATAATTTAATACTTTAATATTGTTTTACAAATTTAAATTGGAAGTGATTAGTCTGACTCCTGCGTTCTTGTTTATTAACGCGATTAGAATTTATTGTATACGGTATTTTGTGATCTATATATATGTGAGAAATAACAATTAATGAAACAATTTTGTCGTTTTGAATCACGTTTTCTATTAATTGATTAATGGTAAAAGTTTTATGTGCTAATGATTATTATTTACATTAATTCCCGATTTTATTCTGCTGTTATGGTATTAATGTTACGGTCATGTTTGTAGAACAATGCATTCTAGAATTTTACCGTTATGTGTAAAAAAATTAAGAATATTAATTAATATTTTATGTAATTGACATTTCTTTGTCTTCACTGCGCTTGACAAAGCATTTTGTAGCTATTCCTGGGGTTTTTGTCCATAAATTAAGCATATTTTATGATTTGCAATCTTTCATTGCTTTACACTTTAATAAAAGTCTCACTGTTCACATGAAGACCAAAGTACCGCTCATTTTTCGAAAATTTAAAGGGTGCCTTATTCTTTTGGTTTTCAAAAAAATTCTTCGTATAAATATTTCGTTGTTCTTCATAAAGATATCAACAACTTTTATTCAAAACATTTTCCCAAAAACTGAAATAATAAGCTAAAAATAATCAATAAAAATTTGCTAAATGAGCGCTGTTAAGTACCAAAAAACAAAGTAGTACATGAAGTGCCGTTCGTGGCCACAGATTTTAAGGTTAAAAAATCAATCAACAAATCTTATGTAGCAGCTTTCGCATCATAAGGACATCAAAGATTCTTTAGAATTTCTAATTTTGAATTTTTTGAATGTTTCAAATTGATTGAAACACGATTCTAACTGTAAAAAAGTTTTTTTTTTACAGCCAACTTCTACTCAAACCAAAGAAGATTATAAAAAATAAAAATTGCCGGATTAAACTTCCTTACATTGGACATATATGATTAATGTGGTATATATTTTAATGAATGAAGTGAACTGAGTCATCTTAGTTTACAGTTTCAAATACTTCACAATATAATTCATATAACTCGAAATTAATTATAATTTATTCAATAAGTACTTGTAAATTTATTTAAACTGATTATATAGTTTGTATGAATATTTCTGTTTAAAATATGATAATCATCGTGGTGATTTGTACGCTAATAACTTTCAATAAATTTTCGAATTTATTTAATTATTATTCTAGGCAATCCTATTATCTCGGAAACGAGATTTCGCTTCAGATCCCCTCGAGTTGAAGAAACGATAACGTATTATAAGTCAGGTTTAGAGTAGATATATTTAAGTTTTTATGTATGTGACATTAATTTATTGTTCATTGATGATTTCAACAAATTATTTTTTACTATATTAGATCAAAAGATACTTAATGAGAACTCTTTGCTTTGAAGTTTTTGAAATAAAATTTCAAATTCGCCCCAATACCTAGATCAGTTTTTATTTTATAAATACGTATTTCGACTACAAAGTAGTCATCATCAGTATAAATTAGATAGTTGTAATTTACTCTTTGACAATTAGAAATAGATATAAAATCAAAATCAATAGACATAAATAAAAATGAATAAAAAATTAAACGAAATAAATTAAAATATAATAAATTTTACTGAAATTACTCTTGTTAAAATTCCTTTCATTCGATTTACTCTTGTTAACATCACTCTTATTAAAATTACTCTTATATTGTCTCAGGATATGTTATTCCTTGCTAATTTGGTGACAGTTTCAGTGAAACTGAATGAAAGCAAGAGTAATTTCAATAAAATTTATTATATTTTAATTTATTTTGTTTAATTTTATTTTTATTTTTGTCTATTGATCTCTATTTTCTATCTATTTCTAATTGTCAAAGAGTAACCTACGACTAGCTAATTTATACTAATGATGACTACTTTGTAGTCGAAATACGTATTTATAACACAAAAACTGATCTAGGTATTGGGGCGAATTTGAAATTTTATTTTTTACTATTCCTTATTTGCTTGAATTGCATCATGTATATTCTCATTAAAGACAATAAATTAAATAAAAATTTTTTTTGTGTATAATACAGCTTCCGATGCCTGGCATCAGGTCGAAGGCACTCAACACAAGATTGCAAAAATAATGCTGAATTTTTGAATATATATAAATAACAATTTAAAAAAAAAATATTGTTATTTGAATAATATTAATGGACAATAACAACTTAAACGTGTAATTAATTTGTTGTAGTCCCTTACACGTTAACGTGCAAATAAACACCTGTATTAACACCACTTTGCATTGCAATCAATATCTATTATATTCTAATTTTCAAATATTTTACGATGTAAATTAATTTCAAATAAATCATACGTAGTACCTACGTTTATACCTATATAATTTTAAAATTAGACTCAAATCATTATAATAATGTGGATTAGCTGAATCATAAATTGAATCATTTAAAAAAATCTTTTGTTTAAAATATTAACAAGGATGTAAAGTTGCATTGGAATTATGAACAATTATCTACAATTTTTTTTTTAAATTCAATTATTCAAAAGAATGATTATGTTGTCAAAAATCTCTTCCTGAATTAAAATTTTTATAAAATGCGTCAAGGAAAACAGAGCTCATTATTGGGGCTTTGAATTTAATTTGAAACATTCAAAAAAGTCTGCTAACGTATTTTCATCATAAGTGTGCAAAATTAATGTTTTCAGGAAATACGGGGCGGTTATTTATTGTAAATGTACCACACCTCAACGAGAATAATTCCAGAAGTTCTTGAATTATATGTATCTTAACACTATGTAGTATATAAACACTATAAGTACAAATAATTTAAAACCAGCTGTGATTATATTATTATATGTACGAGTAAAAATATTATTCATAATGTGCAGATGTAACAATGCTATAAATTGTGATAGATAAATCTGCGTAATTTACAGTAAAACTTACAGGGTGTCTCAAAATGTATGTACATTATTTTAATTTATATTTTTATAAAGTAATGATCGCAAGATTGGTAATTTTGTATAATAATAACTGATTAAGCCATACCGATCCTTAATTTGACATTATTTTATTAATCAATTATTAACGTTTCAGCTAATAATTTTAGCCCTCATCAGGTGATGTCAATTATCAATTGAAAAATGTCAATAAGACAATAAATTAAATGAATATTCCGAAACGTTGCGTAAAATATAGATTTTTTCCCAATTAACATTGTAATTTGATCATAAATCCTCTTAACTACAATTTAATATTATTATTATTATAAATTAAAATAATCATAATTGGTTAAGCCATCCCAATTGTTAATTTGACATTATTTTATTAATAAATTAATTCACAACGTTTCAACTAATAATTTTAGCCCTCATCAGGTCATGTCAATTATGAATTGAAAAATGTCAATAAAACAATAAATTAAATGAATATTATAATATAATATAATAAATAAAGAGTTTCGCCTGTGAAAGTGTTCCACGTCAAAAGTTGATGTTAGTTTTTAAAATTATATAATTGATTTGTGCCTTATTGATTCGGTTTTCCAAAAAATGCTTCGGATAAAAGTTGTTAATTCGAAATATAGTAAGAACTTTTATTTGAAAATTTTTGTCCAAAATCGATTGAAGTTTGTGCCTTAAACTAACTATAAAACTTAAGAAAAAATATACTTTTGTGTCCAAGTGTACCGAGTACATAAAAAATAAATATGTCAAAATATTATAATGTTTCCATCAGTTGAAAATGAGTCAATAGACGTTCAAACAAAATTGTCAAGCTTAAATTAAAATTAAAATACTATCCACTCCAGCTGAAGAGTCTAATATATAAAAAAAAGTACAATATTTATACATAATAAGATTAATACAAATTATAAAGTAATTAAGTAAGTCACTGAATTGAAATCAATAAACAATTACCCATGATGTCAGTGAACTCACAAAATTTATACCCAGGGGTCAGAGCAATGCCTCATCCAAAGGATAGACATGCATTTAGTGAATGTTTTTTTTTTAATTGCAGTTACTTAACTTTCATTCATTATTTTCATTGATAATTATTTGAGAATTTATAAACTTGTTATATTATTGAATTACTTGATTTGTAAGGTCCAAATCTTATAATTGATTTCAAAATTTTATAATTTTGTGACTTATTTATTCGATTTTCATAAAAACCTTTCGAATAATAACGTTTTTTTAATTGTAATTCTACTAACAACTTTCCTTCGAAACATTTTCGCAAACACCGTATGAATAAGGTACAATTCAAAATACAAATTTTTGAAAAATGAGCGCTATATTTGTGGTCCGTAGTACAATGCATAATTGATGTATTGGTTTTTCTCCCTTGAACTATGACATCTGGTGTCAAGAATTAGAAACAGAGTAGTCAGGTTCAGCTGTGATAGTCATCAAATGTGACATAAGCATTAATATGGCTAAGTTAGTAAAATAAATAAAAAATTATTATTTTGCTAATGAAACTCATCTTTTTTTATGAAAAATAAAAATTATGGTATGAAGTTTTTACCAAGAAAAACGATATATATTGTAGTGTTTATGAATGCTCAAGTAGAGCAAATAGAGACTGTTCGATTCCATAAATGTCCTAGATTTGGTCAACGTTTTATAAATAAGTAAACCTTGAAAATCCGTTAATCGTAAAACCGTTAATCGTATCGTATTTTAAATAAATAAATATATATATAAAAGTTAAAGTTTTAACAAACAAAAAAGTTTAAGTTTTTCGATTTGACGCTTATTTTTTAAGATATCAATTGAATATAATCAATTAAACATTGATTAATTCAACCAATCACAGAGCGCATAGTGTAAGGAGACAAAAAAATTTACCAAATAAATAACAAACATTTGAATTTAATAATTTTTCACCCACCGTGAAATACACTTTTTAGTACTCAAAATTCTTATTTATAGTATTATAGGTATAATGGTTGATATGTAGCCTGACTAAATCCGCCATCTTGGCATATGACGTAATGAGTAACTTTACCAATAGTACTCTGCTAATGTAAACTAAGCATGTCTAATACTCTAATACCTAGATTTATGTTGACTATGAATAAAACGACGAGTTATGCTTGATCCTCTTTATAGCAATGTAGGTTTAAAGTATACTTGTCATCTTTTGAGACATTCTGTAAACATAATGTACAATATTTATGTGTATAATCTAAGTACTAAGTATATAAGGTATAACTCTGTAGGTACCAATTCAAGTATTTAAGGTAAAATATTATGATTAACTCACCCACAATAGGTGTGACTCTAACTGAATTGAATGAATTACTACTTCAATTTATAGAATTTATAAAAGTATAAATAATGGACATGAATACTGGCTATTCATATAATAAATCAGTGTTTCAAAGATTTGAAAGTGAAGTGGGGTTATAATAAGTAGTGTACATCTAATCAAAGATATGCACACAAAACTGATGCTAAAGAAACAACATGAGCTGTTCAATTATCTTTATTGATTAATTATAACTCACTTATATGCAAATAATAATGATACTGTATTTGAATCTTTCGATTATTACAGGAGTTGGTACAAATACAAAATTATACAGAGAATCTATTAAATAAAATGTATAACAGAAACAAATTTTCGACAATAAACGGAATAAAATAATAATAATACTCGGGTTAATTTAAAAATTAACAAAAATTAAACAATAAATTCTGACTAACAAATACTACACATTTAATAAACGTATGGTATTTAAGATACATTATAGAATAGCATCTGGATAGCAAATTGATTTGTTCTATACATCATTCTTCTGTTACGAATGCTCTTAATTTAAGGGCATTAGTGCAAATAGCGAAAATGTTGTCTCTAATATTTTTTAACCGTATATAAGACAGAAATTCTGATATAGGGTTTAAAGATTCCTCCTTGATATGCACTACTCTTGTCTCGTCTCGTATCAAGAACAAATATAAATAACAACTAACTGTTTAGAATGTACACAAATATATAAAATGCAAAGTAATGTATAAAAGTGCTAAATACATGTTATGATTCTATAATCAAGAGAATACACAGATGTTTGAGCTAGAGTCGTGCCAAAAATATACAATTTATCAAACAAAAGTTGTTTATCTAAACTACCATTTTTGTCTTTAAATTTTTCTTCTATCACTTATGGTTTTAAAAGTGCAGATTTTCCCCAGACGGGAGGATGTATGGACCGATTTTGGACCCGTTCACAAACTTAAATTTAAGCTCACTCATTAGGCCAAGACTGAATGTGATATATATATATATATATATATATATATATATATATATATACAATTATTATTATAATTATTAGTTCGAAGGTGTAAAAGTTCATATAATAACTGTTATAAGATCACCAAACGACCAATCGTATCATTTTCTCACGATTTTTCGAATTTAAAAAAATGACATGATTGCCTTCGGATACAGACATTAAGTCGAAACATAATTAGATTTAGATTTTACAACCGTACTATACTTATAGTTTAATCGACAGATTATGTTTTTTTCCATCTCCAATATAAATAGAAATTGTCACATTTGAGAAATGCGTTGTTGTAGGAGTCAAGGTTTATAATAATAAAAAAAAAAAAACCATAAATAATTTAAAATTCTAAACGACTACTACAATTATATTATCAACGAGATCAAAGATATCGTATTTATCATATCATGTAGTTAGGTACTTATAGTACTCTAAGAGCCAGGAAAAATGTTAATGATTTTATTGTCGGAATAAATCAAAGTTGAATGAAAGAAATGTTGAAAAAACTAGTTAACATTTTAAAATAAAAATTTTAAAATGGTATCATTCAAATCGCAATAAATACAAATCAATTTAGGAAAACGATAAATTATTTTCAATTAAATTAACAAATTAATAAATATAACCTACACGGTTACATTTTATATATCTTATTTCTAGATCTTTTAGTGATAAAGACCAGAGACAAATAAATTATTAAGTTAAATTTAAAGAAATGTTCATGTAAAAAAAAAAAGTTAATGCTTTTCTCTTGTCAAAAAAAACAACCTAATTTATGAAGGTGGAATTGGTGCTTAAAAAGATTCCGATTAGATTTACTCTATATAAAGAACACACTCGAAGGTTTACTTTATCGATGGTAATGACCTTCATATTATTCATAAAATTATAGCGGGAAATAATTTATGAAAATCGAAATGGATGCTTGGAAAGATTAAGAACAAATTTGGTACAAAAAATTTTGGAACACTTATTGATTCGCCAATTAGTTATCTTTGTAGAGCGTAAGAAAATTGCGTTCGTAAAAAGTAGGATGATTTATGAATTTATTAAGATAACTAAAAAATTAATAAACAAATTATTTTATATCGATATCTATGATAGGAACTATGTCGATGTTCGTGAAGGAAACTGCAGATAACCTTTTCTAGCATAGTCGGTCATAGTCGATCTTGTCCATACGCCGACAGTTTAGTCAATTAACCGCCCTTTTTTTTTTCTTAATAATTGCCAAACTACCGATGTCGGGATTCGAGATCCGAGTTTCCAAGTATACTGCACCCAGGCATACTGCGCAGATATAACGCCTTTTAAGCAATTAAGCAATTTTTTTTTCTCGAAATTTTACTTAGTCTTTATTGTTTCTATTAAAATATAGAAAAAAATTAAATAAAAAAGGAAAATATGCATTTTATAATAGAAAAAATATTTTAAAGTTATGATTTTTTTTCAAGTGTTTTCAAGAAAATTGTAAAGCTGTAAAGAAAAGCTGTGTTGAAAAACTGTAAAGAAAGAGAAGAGACGAGACGATAGAAAATTTTCAGTCAGTACAATACAAGAGACTAATACCCATTTGGCTGTGAAAATTTTGTTCTTTTTTGGCAGTTTCTTGCTTGGTTTATTAAATACATTTTTGCGTATATGTAAATTAATTATTTACATATTTATACTTATTCCGAATATAAATTAAATAATAATTAAATATTAACTAACAAACTAATAGGTCACCATATTTATATGGTTATATGAATTGTATCATAAATGTTTTTTTTTATAAATTAATTCCATTTTTTAGCTAAATGCCACACCCAACGGCTTTGTTCTATTTTTTATTTTATTCATACAAAACCACGAACCCACATATTAAAAAATGAATAAAAATAAATCTATATCCTATTTGTAGCCAATAATTATTGAAGTGGATAAAACAACAAACGACAACTTGTTAAAATCAAATCACAAATGTTTGTTTTTTTTTTCCTGAAATTAATATTTATTGTTTTACTGATGATTTATCACAAATGACCTTATTTGGATTATTTTTTTCGCATTAACTCTTTTTTAAATTATTAAATTTTGTATATGGTTGTAATTATAAATTACAAGTCATACAACAAGTATATGCCTTTTTGTACACATACACACACATAACTTGTACAATAAAAATTAAATAAGATTTATGAAAACATAAAAATTAGTCGGCAATATGGCCTTCATAAAAAATATTATTATTTAGCAAAAAGCAGATAATGAATCTTTGGGTATAATACAAGGATCTCAGTTTATTTAACTCGTATGGTTCAATTATACAAAGAATATGTTACAAAACAAATAGATCATGCGAAAAAAGTAAATGTTTTGGAATCGTTATCGAATGGTATAATTTCAGCGGGGCGGATTTATCTAATGGCCAAGTAAATCAAGGCTTAGGGTGAACATAAGCCAAGGGGCGTCAGTTTTGATAAATAATACCATCATATAAAAATATATAAAATTATGTTCTTGTAAATGCAATTAGAAAAGAATATCAAAGTATTCTTAAGGAAACTTTTTTAATTTCCGACTTTTCCTAAATTTTGGTCAAATTTGTGTCACATAAATCTATTGTGTTTCTTTAGAGGCGGCAAAAATTTAAACGGACTATTCCTAATTCATATGCAATTTTGGCACTGTTCAACTTAAAACCCGGTGAACAAAATCCGGAGACAAACTGAAAACTTATGTGACATTCACTTTTGTTTTCGCGATTTCGCTCAAATCTTACTTTTGTATTCCGTGGTGATATTAAATTTAATTTTAGAATTGCAATACTCAAGACTTTTTCTTATTTGTTATAAAAAATATTCATTTCATTAGATTATGTTACCTTCGTAACAGACTTATATGGATCAACGAGTTATAATTAACCCTCCTATGTATAAAACTATTTAGCTGGAAAAGGAATGTTTCAGACTTTCATGGAAAATTAATAGTTTTAACTGTGACGTATTGCATGAGCAGTTAATTTGATTAGGTAAAATGATATAAATTTGTGCATTGTAAAAATTATTTATTGAACAAATACTAGAAAGCCAATAATATTTTTTCATAAAACATTAGTAAAATATTATAGTAAAGAATTCCTGCAAAACAAAAGATGAACACAATTTTTACTTATGCAATTTTCCCAGAATCTATTTACTAAGTTTGCTTTCTTCTCTTTGGACGGAAAATATCTACCAATGTTTCGGAAATAGTAGTGAGTTTCTCGGACAAATTTTATACTTCTCTTTATCTTTAATCGTAAATCAGAAAATTAGTGGCCAATTTTCTGATTTTGATACTTCATTGATACTAATGATGACTACTTTCGAAATACCTATTTATAAAATACATATATTTGATGTAGGAATAGGGAATATGCATGAAATTTTTTTTTCACTTGAATTGAAGCATGTTTACTTGACAAATATCAAGGTAAAATTACTTTTTAAATAACTTTAAAAATAAGCGAGATATGAATGATTGAATGTCCCGATTAGACAAAGAGAGTGATAGCCCTCTTGATATGTTATGTGACGTCATATTACACTTTCACCATTTAAAATACACGTAAAACTCCGTTTTTAGTATTTTTGCAAGAAAGAGACAGATAATAATTTTTAAAAGCTTATAGCTTCCTTGATATTTGTCGGATTTTAATTTAGTTTTTAAATATTATTACAGTATTAACAGTATTTTCATATTCTGAAAATAAATGTGAAAAAAATTTTTCATGCATATTCCCTATTGGGGAAAGTTTTAAAATATAATTTCAAAAACTTCTATCTGATTAGCTTTGATAATCTTTATATGCAACGTGATATTTTGGAATGAGTCAACAAGATTTGTTCAAGGGTTAGCAAAATTGTAAAAGAAATTGTATCGGCTTTTTAGTATCATTAACATATGTATAATTATTATACAGCCTTTGTAGCAAAATAGTTAGTATTTGTAAAAGTCAAAAGTAAAAAATTTGAATATATTTACATAGAAATTATTGGATTAATAATAATTATGCCACGATATATATATTGATATCACAATTAAGGAAACTTGTTATAGAGGTCGCACGAAATATTTGTAATATTAATTTTTGCGTTCTTACAAAATATTACTCATATACTTACAAATTTGAAATTTTACTTTCGAAATTGTACCAACGAATATTTTTAATCAAATTATCCCTTCAAGCTTTACCCAAAACAGAATTGTGAAAAAGTAAAGGTTTTTAGACTTCAAAGAGTCTGTAGGAATTTAT
The DNA here is from genome assembly GCA_963920215.1 of Nineta flava. Classification (NCBI taxonomy): domain Eukaryota; kingdom Metazoa; phylum Arthropoda; class Insecta; order Neuroptera; family Chrysopidae; genus Nineta; species Nineta flava. Next base: position 46,865,400 of record OY986044.1, read on the forward strand.
CAAGATTCGGTTTTCGAAAAAATTCTTCTAAATTAAGTTGTTCATTATAAATATACTAACAACTTTTATTCGAAACAATTTCACAAAAACCGAATGAATAAGGAACCAATCAACTATATAATTTTGATAAGTGACCCTACTATCTGTGGCACCTAAGGCGTTATGTCTGCGCAGTATGCCTACTTGGAAACTGGGAGTGGAGAATAATTTTTTTTTACTACTCCACTGTTTAAAATTTATTATTGATATTTTTTCATATTTTTATTATTCAAAAAAAGTAATTTATATAATTATTGGTTTATGCTAGTTGAGAATTTACATAATTTCAACAAACATTTACTTAGATTGGATATGACTTGCGTATATCCAAGCTTACTTCGATATTTCTGCACATATTTCAAATTAGTTACAAAAATTACTTCTCTCTGTGAGTTACAAAAAGAAGACAGTTACTAAAATTAGTTGATTCACATGAATTAATCAGATGGTATTTAAAATTTTTATTTCTTCAATTTACAAATTGAATATTTTTTATGGATTGTGCTGAAGTATCGAATGGGCGAATTAATGGTTTCTATCTGATTGTATCTAAGTATATTTTTTTTGTATAATTTATTTAATTCACTATTCCGAAACTTGTGGTCTCTTAAACTTGTCACAATTCAATACACATTCTATACACATTTTGCTGTACAATTTATATTTTATGTGAATATGCAATGACTTTTCAATTTATAACTATATTGTTTCTATACGCTTGGCTTTTTTTTGGCCGTGTATTTTTTTTTACAGAAGCGTAATGTCTCTTTTATATACAACTATGTATCTGAATTAAATTTGTAGTCCATATTTATATTTTTGCAAATCAGACATATTTGAACATATTTTTTTTTACTGTAGTGTCGTTTTTTTTTTTACGATATTTCTTTTACTACAGTTCAATCTAGCACATATTCATGTAATAATTTTTTTTTATAACTTGTACAACCAATCTTAGTGTTTTAAGGATAGTTATACTATCAACATATTAAATTAAAAATTATTTATTTCATATATATATATTATTTTAACATATATTTCGTTTGTTCTTTTTTTTGTACTTTTTTATTTTTTTTTCAGATTCGAATCACTTGTTGATAACTTAGACACTTACTGGATAGTAAAGATCTTACTACCTCAATATTATCTTTTTAATGGGCCCAGCTTTTATTGAAAGACTTTCGGTGCAACGTGTTATTTTTTTTATATTTACGTGTATCGCTTTAGCACCGATCGTTTTCCAATTTTCATAATTCCACATACAATACTCTGCTTTGGATTTTTTTTTCTAAAGTACCGTATATTTAGTTTTCATTATTTTTTTTTTTAAATTCATCATAATACTTTTTTTAATTGAAATTACTAAATTAACAAAATTTCATATTTATGAAAATAATTGATAATTCAATTATTTTCTATAAAGTGTTTAGTCTTTTTTTTTAAAACTAAATACCCAATTTTTTTTTAAATTAAACTTTAATTCAATTTTTACATACACCGGAGGTTATGGGTTCGAATCCCGACATCGGCAGTTTGTCAATTATTAAGAAAATAAAAAGAGGCGGTTAATTGACTAAACTGTCGGCGTATGGACAAGAACGAAGTAACCGGATGAATATCGGCATAGTTCCTATCATAGTCGGCTGCAGCCGCATATCCTACCAATTCCTAGTCTATACACAAAAATTCCTTCCACTCCACTCACATCCTCACATCCTTAGGCATCACAATGGACCTTATGGTCGAAGTGTAGCCTATCTATCTACTTCTGTGGCCCATAGTACCAGATTGTTGTATTGCAATGAGGGATAAACATGTGTGCAAAGGTTCATGCGGATCGATTTAAGTAGAATTAGGTGAAACCGGCAACCGATTGCATCGGTAAATATTGCATCGGCAACCGATTGAAATATTTGAAGCAAACAAATATAGGTACGGAAATGAAGTTAAATAAAACATTTTAAAAATACTATACAACAACGTGTTATTATGCGTGCCAATGCGCTTATGCTATGCTAAATAAGCCCAATTTGTTAAATGAGTACATGAATCCAAAAAGAATTTAGCGTAAAGAAGCACTTATTTATACTTATTCCAATGCAATATCCTGATGGGCAACTATTTCACTGATTTCCTGTTCAAATGCGCGTAACCAACTTTTTAATCCACCAATCAAAAATTTCATTAATATTTCAATATATGGGTATAATTAAAAAATTCTTCATTTTTAAATTAAATAAAGTATTTCAATGAAATTGTTTATTTAAACAAAAAAAGTATTTTTCATGGTCGATAAGGAAAAAAAAAGTATATCAATTCCAAAAACTTGACTGATTTAATTTACTTATAATAATAATTTATTGAAAAAAATAAATAATTATCGTAATTTAAGTATCTTTTTTAATAAAACCTAATTAAATACAATATTATAAAAACAAATGAAAATAACAACTAATGACGTTATTTGTTTAAAGACCCGGTATATAAGTGATTTTATAAAAAAAAGTTTCACAAAAAAGTTGTTTATTTTTAAAAAAGGAACCTTTTTTGTCTTTGAACTTTTTTCTATCTCTTACGGTTTCAAAGATGGATATTTTCCCTCTTCAGGAATTATGGTCTCGGACACGCACACCGACATTCTAGAACATTTTTTGTCTTGAAATTTTTATTCTATTTCTTGTGGTTTCAAAGCCCGTTCAAATGCCCATAATTCTGATTCGCGAACTTGATCCCACTTTTGAGCTCCAGAACACATACACAAAATTTAAAAACTATTCGTTATCGTCTTTTCGTTATCGTGTCTACACCTATATCTATACCACAAATTTTATTCTGCGATAAATATTTTCCACCGTTAGAAAGTCCAATCCAAACTTAATATATTCTGGTATATATATCATACATATACACCGGGTGTCAACCCTTTATTTTTTTCAATTCAAATAATAATTATTTTACAAAACTTTTCTATTCAAACATTAATGAAATTCCAGAAAGGATACCAATTTGGAAGATCTTAGAAAGTTAGGAAACAAATCGTATTATATACAAATAAAAGACTAAATTCTTCACGTAAAATTACTTTTTATACTTTTTTGCATTCGATTTGTGTCGAATCCGAGGTTTTCGTAGAAACATTGTGAAGTTTTATTCTATTTTTTGACGTTTTTAAAATTAAATTCGTAAATACGAGATGGCAGGAAGAGTTCTGTTCATAAACTCATTGGACAATACATTTTTGTCCATTAATTAGGTGTTAAATTTTAAACCACGATTTAAATATAAAGTTATGTACCTATTGATGATATCTTTGCAACCATAGACTATAAAACTATAAAGTATTCAACCATAGAGTATTCATTTACAAAATTGTTTTGAAAATGTATTAAATTCCGAAACATATCAATTTAAAAATCATTTCTGTTAATTTATGTCAATTAACTAAATGTCAATTTTCGTAATTTATGTTTTTTATAAACAATTTGGTTTATACAGGTTTGGTTAATCTAAATTTTTATCATATTTTAAACTATGATATTTATCTTTTAATTATTTATTAATTATAAAATGAGCTTTTCTCATTAAAATTTTTAATTAATACCATGACTTTTAATATTAATTAATGGCAAAAAATGATGCGTGTAAATATATACTATAAAGATATGAAATATATTCATATATGATATTTGCTCAAGTGATAGAGATTACAAAGTCTACTCAAGGAATACAAGTTCAAATCTTGTTGCAATTTTATTTAACCATTTATTCAATGCTAATCTGGCTAAAAACAAACGGTCCCTGATTATTATCTAATACATTAGTCGTTTTATACAACAATCTCTAATACTACAGACAAAATCATAAATTAAAATATTAATAACATGTTTTTAATGAAAAATACTAGTTTTTTTTTAAATATTATATACTTAAATAATAATGACATTCAAACTAAATATTAACTGTAACAATATTATTATTATCAGATATCTTAAATGTAATTATTAATTATAAGCTAAAGCATAAATTATAATTATTATTTTAAAAAATATAGACTCAAAAAAAAAAATTATATATTAAAATAAATATAATTTATATGGCCAACCTGTAGTATTTACAAAATTATGACGAAATCAAAATGTATTGTTGCAACAATTATCATATATTAAACAACTTGTTTTATACTTAACAATCATATTATATATTGTTGGAATATTTACATATCACACATATTTAATTGTCTTATTATGGTTCAGTATTTTATTCTAGGGGAAGTTCCATACCAAATCATGAAAAAACTGTAGCGCAAAAACCACAGTATATATTTTTTATTTTAAACTGTATATATCAAAAAACCAAGGCCAAAGACTAGCGTCGGCTTTTTACTGGCAGATATTGGTCAAACGGTCCCGAATGAAAACAACTCTTGAAAAACTTTTCGATTAATTAAATAGTTTACCCAGTGCTAGGTGCTTCAAAGTTGTAATTAAAAATATCCATTGTAAAAATTAGGATGATTTTTGAAGATATTAACAATTGCAGTAATTTGGTGACTAATTATTTCAACAAATCTCAGCTACTATGCAAATTATTTGGCAAATCAAAAAGTGTCCCAAGAGATTTTTTAGAGGGAATTGCCAGCTTACAACTTCAAGAGGCTGCCCCTGGATGCACTCGACTTAGACATGATACAACTTCGGAAAGAGACAAGATTCAGCACTGGACATTATCACCTACGAAATAATTTACTCACAATATGTCACCAGAATGCATCCAACATGTTTAGAATATGCAGCGAGAAGGAATAGACATCTAGTCATATCTTCCACTGGAAATTTCTCGATTAGTGTATAATAAATTCGGCCCATATCACCCCGAATAAATTAATCTTATTCATCTTCGGGCAAACCTAATGAGCAGGATCCTGCCAATTTCCTGCCAATATGAGAGAAGCAAACCTTGTCTGATTGAAGAAGAAGGGTATGCTTAATGGGCTATGGGCTTAATAATAATAATAATAATAATTTTATTGATAGACTCATACATGAGTATACAAACGTCAAGAACAAAAAATGCAATAACTACAATAATTAAAATTATATGCTAATAAATGGAAACAAACACAAAATAACCATATTAATAATTTGAAAATTTCAAGTCATCTGCTTCAATAAAGACAAAACAAAAAAACAAGTGTCAATTTGAATAAAATTAAAATACAGAGTATGTATCATTCAGTTGATTAAATTGGAAATTATATGTTTTTAATATTTGATACTCAATAAAATCCTGTTCTGACTTTTAAAAGAAACGGTAGAAATTTTTAGAGTGAACACCCAAAGTAGTCTATGCAAATCTAGGCTTCTAAGTGGTTACTGTTACGCCCAATCGTTTTATATAAATCATGGCTGTTGAATGTATTTTTATCGACACACTTTAAACTTCAACTACATGTCTAAATAAGAAACTATGGGCTGTAAAGATATAATATTTAGATATTATTATTTTTTTAGTTATGCTTTTCAAATGGAACATAATTTTTTAATATCGAAGTATAAAATCAGAGTACGGAACCGCCCGCCGTGTAGCTTCTATGTAAACACTAAACTTGATCAAGTTTTTTTTTATCATTTACATGTTCTATTTCAATGTAAACAACATTTAAAAATATAAATAAATAAAAAATTGGCCTACATTTAGAATTCTTAAATAAACCAATCTGTTTTTTTAATAAATATTATTTAACGATACACACCGGTGAACAAGTCAACTTATTATGCTGATAAAATGTATTCTATGTAGTATTTATAAATATTTATATGTAGAAATATACAGGGTGCTTAGAAAATATTGTGGGTGGCGCATAATAATAACAACCGTATTATGGAACACTAACAAATTTTCACCAACATATCGAATTGTGATTTGTATTAGGTAAACCTAGTATACAAAATAGATGAATAATTTATTTTGATATCACATCTCATAAAATAAGTAAATAGTGTTTTGTTTTATTGACTCTTCGGAACACCCTGTTTGAGGGTAGCCATTATCAAGGTAGTCTAAAACCATCTATGCTTGCAGAATTCTGTAGGTGTCTTCAAAGAAATACTGCAAAAATTGACTACAAATAGTGAATTTTTAAATCAAACGCTTTTCAATAGATTTCCATATACTCGAAATGTTTGATTAAGTATTTTAATTTAAATTTTTCCATCATATAAAGATCCGTATACACTTTTGAATGTTTCCTCAGAAAGATTTAAAGTAGTTTTGACTCGAGTAAAATTATTTCCCATATTTTCTTTCTTTTACACACAAATATCAATATTATCTGGCACACTCACTTGATGAAACACTCGGTATAAATCATGAGTTTTGCTTTACTGATAAATTAATACAATAAACAGTAAATGTTTATTAAGAATAATTTTATAAAACCTTCAATCAACATCAACAAGTTATATAAATACACTTACCTTTAAAATATTTGGTTTAATATTTCAAAAATTTTTCAATAAATATTTTAAATATTTTTGATATAATTTTGTATTAATTCATTGTATAAAACGACTATGGACGTCCATTTACTGATGCTTTTTTCTAAAGTAGATAATAATTTGTGTGGCAATGAATTTTCCAGGGAATAATTAATTGTATAAATTTCAAATATTTTTCATGATATTTAAAAACGTAGGGTCACATCATCAAAAATAAGGAAAATTCTTTACAATCGATAAAGTGTTATTGTTGATATTAATACATTTACATTTTGATAAATATCTGTTGAATTTCCATAATGTTTAGGAAGTTTTGCAAAGATAAGCATTATTTTTTTTGATGCGCGTCTTATATTGTGCTTGTAATGTGCGAATAAATTGTCAAATATTGAGTATACATTTTATAAAGTCGTTTAAAAACCCAAACGACTTCAAAAAACTATTTTTATACTTGGGTAGATGAACGCATACGGAAATATCATAATAAATATCTAATTTCTAATAAGCATAGAGTATATAGTCTGTACTTTATGGTTATGATATGCAAAATAACGTTGACATTTAATTTTTATTATGAAAGTGACATCACTACGTCCGGGCAGTGTTTTCAGTGATTTGAATGAAAAAATGGTTTTTAAAATTAAATTTTAATAATAATCTTGTACTTTGCTAGGTGTGAGCTAGCCTATTTTTAAGAGAAGTATTCGTTCAAAATATTTTTTCGATTACTTTGTAATGCAAGTAACTATATATATATATATATATATATATATATATATATATATATATATATATATATATATATATATATATATATATATAAAACTAGCTTAATCCCGCGGCTTAGCTGCGTTTTATTGTTATATCTCCAGCTCCTGTTATTTTAAGACTATAAACCTAAATGTCATTTCCCGCCGCTTCCACTTTTTCAAATATTTATCGGTACTTCCACCAAATTTCGAATTCTTTCTCCCGTAACGTGAAAAACCAGTTTTTAAGTCTAATCATAAGCTTTTAAACAAAAAATATTTCATCAAAATCGGTTCAGTAGTTTTTTTCAGTAGCATCAACAAACAAACAAACAAATAAACACAGCCATTTACAATTTTATAATAGTAGAGAGTATATTTATTTATCCTACAAACTAATTGTCCTACATAGGAGTCTAGGAATAAAGCAGCGACATCTATACGACGTGTATTTTAGTATTTTATTTCCAAAATAAAAATTTTGCAGATATGAATATTCTATTCGTATTTTCCATATACAAAGCTTTTTTCCAACAACCTCGTAGTGTCTGTACCAGTATTCAAAATCTTAAGATATTCTTCGTTTCCGTATGGAGTTTCGTTCTTTACCTTGTTACTCTGTATTTTGTTAATTAACTCTGCACCTTGAAGCTTAAAAAAGACATAAAAATATGACAGAAAGTCGTAAAATAATTAATAATGAATTTAACGATCAAGTCTGCAGGGTGTGCTCTATAAATAGGATTAAATTCATAAAATATATATTTGAACTTATATTATCCTTCAGAATTTAATTATTTAATCAATGTTGTCTATGTTTTTACGTATTTTGAAATTTACCTTGTCTATTCATACGATAAACTACAAAGTCAGACATTAATTTTAGGATATTCAACAGGACTTTACTTTCTACTAAAATCTATTTGCCTTTGAAAAAAAAAAATACTGCGAGAATTTTCGATAATAGATGCATATTTCAAAGGAATACTAAACCACACTATTTGACACAGTTTAATTCAGAATGACACGCACGCAATTAAATAGTTGTTTTTTTCACGTTTATATTTTTATAAATGGCAAAAACATAGCCGAGCTCGCGACTGTTGTCAACTCAGAATCAAACCCTTTTTTAAATGTAAATTATTCGCTACTTTAAAACAATTGTACATATTTTTTATAATAAAATCATTGTCATTAAAATCAGTTAAAACAATTACACAAATGAAATACAGGTTGGCTCTCCTTAATTGAGTTAAAAAATTGAACAATATATTATTTGTAAGGTTCATATTAATTTGGATCCAAAAACACTTTAAGGTAAATGTTTTACAAAATTTTTTGAAAATTTTTGACAAACAACTTTGATTTGAAAACAGGACAGACATGAACATTTTATATTAGAATTATCGGATATTTCCACACCACCTTAAATAGATAGATAGATATATCTTGGGGTCTAAAAAGTATAGCACTTGGACCTTATGGTCCATTGTGCTCCCCCTTCTGCTTCAGCCTGACGAAATTAGCTTCTCCAATATTTTGGCAATAGCCAGGAGCTTGACCAAGTCTTCCTGAAGGTTCATATATTCGGAATTAGATGCACCAATTATCTTGTATCTGCTGTAACCTAGAGGTTTGCAGTTATAGATGTGGCTGTATGTTTCTTCCTACACGCCAAGCAATCTGCACATAATGGACCCATTATGGAGTCCCATTGTGTGTAGATGCTTCCGCATTGGATAACGCCCGGTAATGAATCCGGTAACCTTCCGCAATTGCATCCTATTCAGCTTCATTGCTTCGAGAGATAGCCTCTTGGTTGCATTCCGAAATAGTATTTTCCCGAGCTTTTGCTGCGGTGCATTTACCCAGTGATCACGGTGTTTGGCATTTATCCACTCGTTGATCACCTGTTTACATGCAGTCTTTGGAATTCCTAAAATAGGCTCTGGATCTATGAAGGATATTCCGCCTCCCTTCTTTCAAAGGAAACCACAGGGATCCGGCACCCAGATCAATTTAACATTGTTCCGTTTTTTACCACCTTAACTACCACCTTAAAGAAAGGATAAAGCATTGTCTATCTATCACATTTTTATTATTAATCTGGCCACCTTGTATAAAAATTATTTCTACAAAAAAAAAACATAATTTAATTCTATTCAATCGAGAATTATGATGAAATAATTGGTTCTAGATAACATTTACACAAAAAAAACCCGATTGTGAAGAATTTCTGTATGTTACTGTAAAAGCCCGATTATATTAGATTGAAGGAAACTATTATAGAAAGTTTTTAACAGGATATATATTTTAATTTATTGTTATACTAGCTATCCCCCGCGGTTTCACCCGCGTTAAATTTGTCTATAGCCTATAACTTTCATTAATAAACGGGCTATCTAACGCAAAAAAAATTTTCAAATCGGACCGGCAGTTCCAGAAATTAGTGCGTTCAAACAAACAAACAAAATAACTCTTCAGCTTTATTATATTAGTATAGATAGATATAGATGTACATAGATCACTGGTTCAAATCCGACTGGAGGGATAATTTTATTTTAATAATTTATTTTTTACAAACTACAATGATATGTCCTATACATAATTTTCGTGTTTTCCACTACATAAATTACAATCCATACCACAATTCGGACTTGTATGGTATGTTATATATGTAACACTTAACTAAAATGTTAATAACTCACGTATGATCTCGCATTGAAGTTTAAATTGTTTGAAGAACAACGCTTTAACTAATTTATTGCTATAGAACTGTTACATTTTTTTTCACCTTTTGTCTTATATTCTTGTTACAAATAATGTTTTTTTATAAATACATTAATCTAATTGTACTTTATAATTAAATATTTACTAGATATTCTGGTGTGAACATGCCTCACAACATCTATATACATAAAAGTCTGTCTGTATAGATAACTGACCACTTTGGTCACGACGTCTGGTGGCCAAAAAAACACCAGTTTTTGTGTGCAATGTAAGTTATAGCCGATCCATATCTCTGATGCAGTTTATAGTTTCTATAAGAAAACCTGCATTCACAAAATTATGGAAATAAATTATTTGGCAATAACTTTAAAATATAAACAAATTGATATTTCAACCTGTCAAAATTTAGAAAAAAATTATTATTTGAAATAAAAAAATAGATTATTCTTTTGTTTCACACAACAGACAGCCATGTTTTTTAAGCCCCGCCCTCATGTCAGTTCTCAATAGAAGTAACTTATGACTACACTACTCTATGATCGGTCTGTATATAGAGGTAATAAAAAAAACTAGGTATTCCTTCAAACAATATCAAGTAATTAATATTTTCCTTTTGTACTAAAAATGGTATTTGAAAAATTATTTAATGAAAAATGTAATTGATAAAAAAGTGTTTAATTACTTAACTGAACTCAAAATGTTTAGCTGTGAATTAATATGAAAATTAATTATTATGTGTGATTATATTTTCCTTACTCTGCCATAAATTGTGTATAAGACCAAATTTAGACAATACGCGCTTTTATGATAAGATTGGTGACAAATATGCATTATAAAAATCAATGAAGAAACACCGCCTTTTATAAATTATAGTAATCACCATTGGGATTTGACAAGGCAGATTTATTGATGTGAAAACAGACGAGACTATAAACTATATTTTATGGAGAGTGGAATGAAATTTCACAAAAATTTCATAAAAATCAGCCATATTTCTAAAGCCCCAACCTAACGCAATTCTCAATAATGGGACATACTATGAATGAGGTTTTACTCTGAAATTTGACCACAGTTTTTATGAATTAATTGTCATTGGGTGCATCACAAAGTACAAATTAATTTCTCCTACCGTAGCTGTACACTAATACCGGTTTTATAGAAGGAAAGAAAATGAAATTTTCCATGATAAAATTCTACATAATTTGTCATTTCAACAAACATATTTGTAACAGAAGGATATTTATTGTAAATTATTGCAAAAAAACACGAACAATACTGGATTTTATTATTATAACAGGAGTGGCATTTTACAAAAAGGTGTAAATGATCAATTATAAAATGTGATATTGCAATACAATCATTAATTATTAAATCTTATCAATAAATAAAATACTAAAAACCGGCTGCAGATACGAAATCAACTCACTCACAAGAGGGTTCTATATCACAGCATAACCAACCCCAATATTATAATTCTATTTGTAATTCTTACAAATATTTAAGCAGATTTTATTCTTTTAGAAAACGAAAAACCACTTGCATAAATTAGGAGACCTTTGTTATTTGTTATACTTTGTTATATGACATAACACATTTGTTCTATGCCCGACATCATTCTGGAGCTATTTTCCCTTTTTTGTGTACTTGGTCTTGCTTGGCTTGTTTAAAAATATCCAAAAGTTATTCAATCGCAATGGTTTTTTTAAAAGTTATAGGTAAACATTATTATTGTAAAAATCGTCTTTCACAAATGTGACTTTTCGCATTTGGTCTTAAATTAAAAATGTAAAAAAAGCAAATGTACAACAACAAGTACAACCTAGCCCATCGTCCATCATGGAGGATCCACTGACTAATTACGCAATAGTTACTAAGTGCAGTGTATGTATATGAATACTACATATTCAACCAAAAAAACGCATTTAAAGAAAAATTAGAAATTGATTCAAAAATTGCGATTTAATTTTATAAGACCTTCTGGATTAATTTTTGGAGATTAATTTTCGGAATGTAATTTGAAGTAATTTCGGATCATCAACATTACATAATATATTCAACAACAAAATTTATATAAATTTATTCGAACTTATATTACCTGTGGTTTATAATGTATGTATAATAACGAAAATAGTTTCTACAATTCTATCTTTTATTGCAACGAATTACTTAACGAGTTTATTCTGATGAAGGAATTGTGTTTTCAAAATTATTCAAACATATTGTTTATGAACATTTCACATATTTGTTTTATTTAATAATTTTAATTAATTAATTTTCTAAATTACAAATGTTAAAAATATAATAGAACCACTAGGATTCGAACTGACTAATGACGCTATAATTATTTAGTATGCGTGCATTATAGTTCTTTTTCTCACATATTTTTATTTGAACGGGAATCTGATCATACTTTTATTTACAAATTAATTCTTATTTTCGTGAACATATTCTATAAATCTATATTGTTATTTTTTTTAGAGAAACGGAACCTTTAAAACAGTGTTAAGTACAATTTTGTGTTTTTATACTCAAATAGATTAAAAAAATACATGTATTCAATCATCTCTCTATGGTATTTCACCAGAACCAACTATGTATCTAATTATGTGTGAAACAATAAAAAATAAATGATTTCCTAATTATTGTCATACTCAGTCAGTGCAAACAAACATATTAATCTTGAAATACCATATTGAAAAATCGTTATATTGATTGATGTGTTTTACAAAAAAAACCAACCAAATATGTCGTTTTTTATTGTAAAACAAGTGTTTGCGAAATATGAAGGATATTTACTCCACCTATGAAAGTGTTGTTATTATTTTTTTTATATTCTTATGATGAGTCAATTTTATATATATATAGAGGCTGTTCAGAAAAATAAAGCAAATAATTGATAGTAGAGATCATAGACACTAAACAAGGATAAATAACTCCATGTAAACAAATAATTGGCAAAAATAAGATGTCAGTAGTGTTCCATCGGCACCGGAAACAGAACAGAGAGTATAAGGCGCGAGTTTTAATTGAAAAACATTACGCATGTTTAGTATTATAAAAATTATTTCCAGCCAAAGTATTTTTCCAATAAAAAATTTTTTTTAATAAACGATAAGTAATTTCAATTTTTCAATATGGAATTAGTTGAAGTTGAAGTGATAGTTAAAATTCGCAAAATAATTAAATAAAAATAAAAAAAAAACATCAAATAATTAAATAGTAACCTGTAATGTTGGAATTGTAAAAATGAAAATAAATTATTGAATCAGATATTAAATTAAATGCCAAACTTTTATTTATTAATAATAATGCTGAAAATTAATATTTATTATAATGTCATACAATTTAATTAATTTTGGTATATTTATACTCGCTTTTGGTACTTTAAAGTCCTGGTTATTAAACCCAATTGATCCCGTTGCTTATTGTCAGAAGCACTACCACTTTTACAATTGTCTATTGCACATACTCTTCCCATTTTAAATGTTTTTTAACAGTTTTAATAAATTTCATACTTCAAAATAATCACTTCGAAATAAAACTAGTTACTTTTGGCTTTCTATTTATTATACTATACCGTACGTTTAGTTTACACCTTCGCATAGCAGATCTCCCACGAGTATGAGAGAGTACATATGTATACATTAAGACCTCCTTCTCATACACATTGCTTAATATGTACATATGTACTCTCTCATACTCGTGGGAGATCTGCTATGCGAAGATGTAAACTAAACGTACAGTATTTCACTTCGGTACGGATGAGTTCCTATCACCAACTAGCGACCCTAGCGGCATAAAAAGTAAATATAACTTCTACCATTTCGTTGCCATATTTTGTCAATTTTCCCGTTTGAGTTAGATCTCCTTTATATAGTCTCCATGGTAGAGATCATGGATCATAGATCGGATTCTCATATCGCGCTAAAAGAAGTATAACACCAAACATCTAGAAAATATTTAGCCAGAAAAATACTTGATAATGTTTAATTAATTATATCTCAAAAACCAAGCGTCAAATCGAAAAACTTTATGAAACTTTTTTGTTTGCTTTTTCCAGCTCTAAATCGTGATATAGTTTTCTTGAATGAATTTCTGCACTTTCTGTATATAGATATTGTTAAATTATTGCAGCCTGTATATTTGAACTACCTGACAGGTGCCACATAATTATGACTATATCAGTAAAATATTTACTTAATTTTGAATAATTTCAATGAACATCCTCATTAGTTACAAAATGATTACTAACAAAAATTTTACCTTTCGTTTCATAAGACCTTACGTTTTTTCCGATTAATTTTTAATTGCAAAATTAATCGATAAGTTTGTGCATACCAGATTTCGTATAAATATTCATACAAAAAACAAAGGTGGGGCGGGGGCTCGATATATAAGGTAAAAACTTCTTTGATCGTTTCTGCCCAATAGAATAAAATAATAAATATTTCAACATTTTGACTATGTCTGTAAAAAATTTACATAGATTTTTTTAATTTATAGAAATAAAGTTAGAAAATTAGCTGTAATACAGCACAATCATTAAATACAAAACCGAAATTTTGGAATGCTTGGTGAGTACCTTGGCCACAAAAGTAGCGACCATTTTTCAAAATTTTATAATTGATTTGTGCCTTATTCATTCGGTTTTCGAAAAAATGATTCTGATAAAATTTGTTCATTATAAGCATATTAATAGCCTTTATTCGAAAAATTTTCCCAAAAACTACTTTTCTGATCCCGGCATATGAAATCTGTTCAAATAATGAGTGTCGTAAAAACAAGGCTAAAGCTTTTATGATACAAAGTTCTTTCGTATTCTTCAAATGGGTAGGAGTGGTGATCCTTTTGATACCGCACTATAGTAATAATAAAAATCAAAAATGAGAATTATATAATATTTTGGAATGTCTCGTTCGCAACTACGAGGCAACTCTCTGCTACTAAGCCTGATAAAGTGCTCCAGGATATTTCAGCTAAGACTATCATTAAGTTCTCTGCACCCGCAGAAGCGAGCATTGCCCTGAAATAGGAGCAAAAAACGAACTAAATATATTAATTTTCTTCAAGAACTACGGCAACATCAACCTGGCTACTCAGAGTTTAATCTTTCAATCATTTTGGTTGGCAGGTCTCATCTTCATCCAATTAACACTTCCATGCAGAAGGCTGTCTTCATAGACACCCTTCGTACATTGAGATCGCACCAGGCTGCCTTCAAGTAACAACCCTTGAAGTTCTTTATTTTATATTTTAGTTTGCAGGTTCCACTTTCATGCGGAGCTCTGCTTGACCAGGACATTCGACAGCCAAACGAACCCCGACTCAAAAGTCAGACAAACTGTTCGTAGTAATATTCTTCAAAGGTGTAGCTACCTTGTGAAGTATTATGTTTGTCAAAGGGATGGGTGGCCTCTGGGGTGTATATCTTGGATCCACGCCCCCCCCCCTTAAACAGACAAATACGTTAGATTTTTTTAATAATCTTTATTAGAGCTATCACGGTATTAAATTTAATGCTTCTTTGATAAACCATAGGTAAGGATAGGCGTCATCTGATGAAATATCGCAATGACTTTACCGTTAGACATGCGATATTATTATTTTAGATTTAAATGATATGAAATTATGTCTCGCTATCACCCTTTTAAATATGATTTTATTGGTTGTCAAAATGTAATACCTCTATTACTTATATAAAATGACAAACCTCTAATTAAACTTCGAATATTTTTAACAAGGTTTTCCCAATAACAAATATAAATATAGACATAAAAAACGATAATGATTGGTTGCATACGTTTTGTGTATTTGCTTGTCAATAAATTTTAACAAATATAATTTCAAATCAGTAATTACAATAAAATTAAATGTTCATAACGGATCGATTAATATTAATAATAATAACAGCCAACAACCAGTAGTCTGTGAAGATGTCTGAGCAGTTCGATAAAGTTAAAATATAAATATCTTGAAGGCATTAATAATTATATTCAGCTTTTTTTTTTTTTAATATAAATTTAAACCATATTATATGGCTCTGTTTAAATAATATGTAGGCCACGATCGGCATTGAGTATGCTAAAAACCGTGAGCTGATTTCATCTTTTGGATCGTCTAGAGGAATTGAAGTTGTAATATACTCGCTTCTAAATCTTGGATTTCTTCAATATTTAGATCCTTATGAGTACAGTAAATGTTTCCCTGAGTTAACTACCAACAAACGAATATACCATTTTTAAATATTCAGGCAAAAATAAAGATTCAGGTTGACAAATTGTCATGTTTTTTATTACCGTAGATTTAATTTAATTTTTATTACCGTAGATTTTAGATCGAATATACCAGGATATTTCTTTGGTTTATTAACATTCGACCACATTATTATAGAATACGAAAATTTCTTCCGACTTATCGCCTTCAAACTTTTTTCATATCCCACAAAAACTTTGAGTAAATTTAAGCCATTTTACAAATATTACACTTGAAAATTTTAAAAACTTAATTTTTATTTGCTAGTTCTAAGCGCGAAGGGCTTATCTACATGCCAGAGAGAAAATTTATATGAATTTCGCACTCTATAAACAGATAGGGCTAAAGCGATGGCATTCTCAACCGACAAAACACATCTTCGAATACCGGTTTTTGCATACTCAACACCAGCTAGTGTCTGCTCTTTATTATACGAGACTCTTTAAATTATTTCATTACTTGTGACTGGTTGGGCCTAGCTTGGGCACTTGGGAGAGTAATAAATAAAGTAATAATTTATAAAAACGATTTATAATTAAATAAATTATATGTTATAATGAAGCCAGAAAAAAAATACAGCTTATTTTATTTATGACAAAAAAAGACAAAAAAATAAAAAATGAATAATCGTTTCGAGTCCAAAATATATAAAAATTATTCATTTTTTACATCTGGTATATTATTTTAAATTTTGATAAATTTTTCAATTATTTTAATATATTTAAATACGTTAATAAATATTATATGATGTTTATCAATTGTAGTACTGTGGGCCACAGTACTACAATTTTGACCAGCCAAGTAGCCGCATTTGTAAAGGCGTTGTGTACCTGGAACAGGGATGTTATGGGTTTGAATCCCGACATCGGCAGTTTGTCAACTATAAAAAAAAGGGGGGGGGGAGGTTAATTGACTAAACTGTCGGCGTATGGACAAGAACGAAGTAACCGGCTATGCTTGTGAAGGTTTTCTGCGGTTTCCTTCACGAACTCCAGATGAGTAACGGCATAGTGTTCCTATCAAAGTCGGCTGCAGTCGCATATTCTACCAATTCCTATTCTATACAATCTATACACACAAAATTTCTTCTAGTCCACTCACATTCTCACCTCTTTAGGCATCACAATGGACCTTATGGTCGAAGTGTAGTCCGCCCAGGTACCGCCTCTACAATCTATTTATCTATCTAAATACATTTAGAGCAGCATATGTAAACTCTAGGAACACTTTTTTACTTCGTGGAGTGCATCAATATTAGGGCCGAAAATATGCACATCTGGTGAAAAAGTTGACTGATTTCACTATGTAACAAATTAAATAATTTTGTTTTAAGGGATACTACCAATTCCTAGTTTACACACAAAACCCATTGTCCTCCACTCACATGCTCAGATCCTTAGGCATCACAATGGACCTTATGGTCGAGGTGTGTCCCGTTCAGGACAGCCTCTACAATCTATATCTATATCTATCTATTGGCCACAAAATTAGAGCTCATTTTTCAAAATTTTTAAGTCGATTTGAACCTAACTATTCGGATTTTGGTAAAAAGTTTCGAATAACAGTTGTTTGTATATTAATATAACTTCAAGCCGAAATCTAACCGAATAAATAAGTTACATATCAATTATAAAATTTTTTTAAATGAGCGTTACTTTTTGTGGCCGGTGTGTACCTACAAAATATTCATTAATTATTATTTCGCGTCATTTAACCATTGCTAGTATGGTTGCTTTACGATTATATTACCAACGGAAGTGACTAGCGTTTACTTAATTTGATATTTTAGTAATACATCCGAACATTGATAACATTAATTTTGACATCAAATGCTTGATATGAAAAATCATACAGATCTTGGATGGGTATGAACAACGCTCTGCCTAAAAGCGACCTGAGATGTTATGGTAGGGTAATGCATATGATCTCTCACTATCTTGATGTCATTATTTATTTACTATTTACATATTTTTAATATATTTTTTTTGTAAACTGGGGTCTATCTATCCAACGCAAGTGACTGGCGTTTACTTAATTTGACATTTAAGTAATATATCTGAACATTTAGAAATGGTTCTTCGATAACAGGTAAAATGAAACACCGACCGTAAAAATAGTATGATAGATCATAGTCTGATTGGACATAAAAAAGATTCAATCTGATCAATCTCCCACCTCTAAATTCTGTTTCCAAAATAGTTACACGTAAAGCAAAGCATTATACTACAAATTTTGCTGAAAAAAAAAATTAAGGTTGTGCCAGCACTGTGTTATATAATCAGAACAAAAAACCGGTTTGATTTTATTATAGAACAAATACAAATACACACATATACAACACATAAACAAATTCACTATTCATATATACATAATAAAATAATTTTGAAGAAAAAAAATAATTTTAAACTTCTAATGAGACAGAGACGGGATTTATTAGAAAACGTTATTCTTAGCCTGTGAAAATGAGAAAAACCTGAGCAAAAAGT
This sequence comes from Nineta flava, assembly GCA_963920215.1. Lineage (NCBI taxonomy): Eukaryota > Metazoa > Arthropoda > Insecta > Neuroptera > Chrysopidae > Nineta > Nineta flava. Next base: position 46,884,153 of record OY986044.1, read on the forward strand.
GGTTTCATGTTGGAACATCCTTCAGTGCTAAATTTATACGCCCATAATCAATATAAATTAAATAAGACATGTTAAAAATCTGTTATAATTTGGTGATAGAATGGAATATTTAAATTTGCTATAAATATTTGACCTAGAAAGCGGGAACAAAATATGATTTATGGATATTTTGAAACATTAATGTCTATATTATTTAAATCATTTTTTGACACATACAAGTGTTAATAAAATTTATTAGAGTTGGGTGTCTAATAGTAATTATTAGTTATGAAAATTACATTTTAATTAAAAATTATACCAGAAATCTTTGTAAAAAAAAATTCTTAAAATATAACACTTTAACATTATATTGGTTTATATCATGCAATTAATCAATTACATAGATTTTATGTAAGTTTTAAAACTATATTAAAAATATTTATTAAGTTATATTTTTTTATAAAAATTTAATTAAAAATATGATCAGAATTTTAATGATAATGTTTAAATAAGTTTCTAACTGTAACTTTATAAAAATAGTCGTTACGCAGAAGCTGCGTCAACTTAGCGAATTTCCTTAGAATACATAAATCACTCTCTAGTCATAATTTAAGTCTGACCAAAATGAAATGTCGTATCTGATATCATTTTAGTATTTTCAAGTACAATTTTATTATTAAATGGCATACGTCAAGGGTAAAGGGGGGCATAAAGATAGAAGAAAACACAAAATATTAAATATCTCTCTTAATAGTGGAACAATCGAAAAATGTATAACGAGTAAAGTTGTAGAAAATCACGTTTGGTATAATTCATTACCTTATAATTTTTCTAAACTCTAATGTGTACAGAGATATTCAGAATTTTAACTTTCAATCTTTAATTTTAAATATTTCTGTAAATATTAGTGTTAACGGAAAAATGATAAACGGAAATACTAACGGAAAAATGATAAAACACAAAATTTCAGTAAAACTAAATACCTACAACTTCTGATAAATTTTTCGATTTTTCAAATATTAAGGGAGATATGTCAAATTTTGTGATTACCCCTCCCTCTAAACCCCCCTTTCCCCTTGCCCGATTTTACCCATTAACCAACTTGACCTTCTGAATACCAAAAGCGCTTCAAATACCAAATTTAATTTCATTCAGATTAAAACTGTGACCGCTAGAGCGATTATAGACACATATATATATATATATATACTGTATATGCACTTTATATATATATATATATATATATATATATATGCACTATATATATATATATATAGAAAAATTTTTGCGATAGTGATTTTTAACATCTAATAGGTAGGGTTGATGGACATTGGAAGAAATTTTTACGAAATTTCAACATTGGTGCAAAAACAATAGCTGAGAAATATCAAATACTTAGTCTGATCATCCAGCTTAAAAACAAAACAAAAAGTTTTGCCGTCTCTAGTATTAGACGACAAAACTCTTTGTGGAAAAATTTTCGTCTTTGATATGTACTAAAATACAGTTATAGCCATTTGGATCGCCAAAAATGAGGAGATGGCCCATTAAGAAGATGGTATGTTATGAACGAGAGAAAAGCTTCTGGTGGAAAAATATAAACATACATAATTTAAAATATAACAATTAAATAAAAAACTACGATATAACAAATCTATTATTAATTTAATGCGCTTATGCCTTAAGGACATATTACATAAATTTACTACAATTAAATGTAATAATCATAATAATAATATCTATTATATTATACAAATATATGTGTATGTAAAATAATTAATTTATGATTTTCAATAGCTCAAATATAATTTATATAGATATAAATGTTGTTTAATTACTTGTTTAATTGTTAATTAATAAAATACAATTATTATATACATTATGTTGTTTGCATTGATTTGTTGTTATGTTGAACAAATAATAGTAACTTTAGTTATTATTTATATTACGAATCATACGAAGGTGGAGACGAACTATTTATTAATTATAAAAAGTTTAATTAATTATTTTTTTTTAAAATCATAATATAATATAATAATAAATACCTGCACTTTCTCGAGGTTAAGTGAGACTTTACTTTAATACCGATGTATTCTAAAAACTTCTTGGGTCGATTCACACTATAGTGACGATCTCGGTCTGGTAAAATATTATCAAGTTAAGAAACAATGTGTACATTCATACTATTGGTCACAGTCAAGTTCTGGTTCAATCACACTCTAGTCACGATCAGTGTCGAAGAATATTTTTGAATGAGATCGAATTTGTAACGGCATGTGAATGATAGTGTGAATGCTCTTTGTTACCGGTTCAGTCAGCTATTACCCACTGAATTTGAAATTTGAAATATTTTATTAAATTCCTATTTAATAATAGGGAATATGCATGAAAATTTTTTTTCACATTTATTTTCAGAATACGAAAATACTGTTAATACTGTAATAATATTTAAAAACGAAATTAAAATCCGACAAATATCAAGGTAGTTATAAGCTTTTAAAGATTATTATCTGTCTGTTTCTTGCAAAAATACTAAAAACGGAGTTTTACGAGTATTTTAAATGGTGAAAGTGTAATATGACGTCACGTAACATATCAAGAGGGCTATCACCCTCTTTGTCTAATCGGGAATTTCAATCATTCATATCTCGCTTATTTTTAAAGTTATTTAAAAAGTAATTTTACCTTGATATTTGTCAAGTAAATATGCTTCAATTTAAGTGAAAAAAAATTTTCATGCATATTCCCTATTTGAAAACATTTAATTATTTAGACAATCCTTTAATTACAACTAAACAAAAGTGGGCTTTTCAAAAGGTAATTATGCATAAATAATAAATGGAATAATAAATAGGGTCTGAGATAATTGATGTTCCCACGATCCTTGCATGTCCAACCTGATTTTTATTAATAGCTATTAATAATATTAGCTATTATTCCAATGCCTAGCGGATGCAGTCCCAGTATGACTACCATAGCAGCTGTAGATGTACTGCTCATGAATCCGGTAATGCACAAACAAGCCAGTCTTTGGATCCTGGACAGCTTTTTGCATGCTATGATCTGGATTATAATGTGAACATGATTAATTTAAAAAATAAAATTATTCCGATCTTATTCAAAATAGTTTAATTCATAATTATGGCACTAACCACCATTACGATCTGAGAACACCTCGACATAATCTAACGTTATTTAAACAAAATCCTTTATACTGGAGACATAAATTCTACAACAGAATACCTGACAGAATCAAGGGCATATGTGATACTACCAAAAGAATGTTATTATGAATTTAAAGAGTTTTTATTGACATAACTTATATGTTCTTTGTAACATCTTAAAGTTGAACAAATATTATTATTATTAATATTAGACCTTATCAGACCAAGATCGGACCGAGAACGAACCGTGATCGGCACTATAGTGTGGAACGACCCATCATTTCTCATCTTGTCTCTATCTATCTCATTTAATTTACATGTATGTATCTCTAGTTAAGACCTTTAACTAATTGTTGGATATTATCTTCTATACTAATAATAAGTATATAATGTAAATTGTAACCAATCTAGGTAATAAAACATAATAAAATATTAGGAATGCATAACATTTCAGATAATATGACCAATTTGTTTATGAACATTTAACTCCTCCTACAAAATATCTAGGATATTCAAGGACATGTTTTTTGTTGCTGCAACCACTATACACATTTGCAACCATACTAGGTTGCTGCATAATGTTGCTGTTCAATGTTCCTCGTTTGTAGGTCCTATAACATAAAATATCTTAAAATATCTCAATGACTACAGACAAACAGACTGTATTCGATTTTTATAACCTATATCATTTATATTCTTTGGAAGACAAATTTTAAAAGTCAAAAGGAGACTCTCTCTCATTTAGTACAAATGATAAAAGGTTTATTCTTTTTGTACCATGTGTAATGTACTATGCATTAGATATTGAAGTCCAAGATCTATTTCCGTTGGTGCAACACATACGCTAGGGTTCTTAACGTAACCATCAACAAACTTTGTAATTGTCATTCAATCGATCAAGCGAAACAAAGATCAGTCTAAAATGTATAAAACATTTTTTTTATTTAACTTTTATAGAATAGGTTTTAGGTGGAATATATTTGGATATCTTGGTATAAGCTTCCACGGTAAAAGCCAGGAAGCTCAACTCAATATTTCTTTTTTTCCAGCTCTGCACGGTACGGTTTACGTAAACGGTTTGCGCATTCCATTTTGAATTTTAAAATTATTTCCTGATCTTTTTTTATTGTCAAATCATGGTGATTTTTTTAATCCAATTATTTTTATGGCAATTATAAAGAAAGAAATGGCAATTACATCAAAAAACGTGTAATTTATGTTGTTAATTAGGCAATTAGGTAATTAATAGATAAGTTATTAGTAATTAACACGTAAATTATGAATCATAAATAACGGTACTTTTTATCTCAATGATTTGTTTTCTTACCGTGTATGCAAATTTATGGTTTAATACATAAAAGAAATTATATAAAATTATATAAAATATTATACGAAAATGATATCATATATTTACGCTTTTTTCCGTTTTAAATTAATGCGAATTAGATCATTTATATAGCGCGTGTTGTTTATAATTTAAATAAATATAGACACATATTTACATAATAATACTAATATTATTTAAATCAATAATTTTATAATTTTATTCAAAGGAGAAAATTTATTATTGATCATATTATGTGGTTTTTGAAATTGTGTGTGTTGTATATTAGTCACTTTTCTTACTAACGTGTCAAAAAAAATTCAAAGAATTTATTTAAATTACATCAAAGAAACGTATGAAGGGGAAATAAGTTGTTGAAATGAAATGCAAATTCAAATATTTTTGCCTTTTTATTAAAACCGTAAAATTATAAGTTGTGCATATCTACTCGGTTACACATTGTAAAAAATTCACCGATATATTGAATTGTGATTCGTATTAGGGGCACCTAGTATACAAATTAAAACAAGATATTCTTTCGATATCACAATATCATACAATTAGTTGTTTATTTTATTTATTCGTCGCAACACTATGATTGAGTCATACAAATATTCCTTTTCTAGGTACAAACGACGTCAAAACATTTACCTTACTCTTAAATATACAAAATGCCACACGTTTTTTGGTAACTATCCTAACTTATTTGAGAGGTGTTATCATGGCCGATGGGTAAACAGCTTATACAACTGTATACTTGTAGACTTCTGTCAGTGCCTCAAAAAGGATACTGCGAGGGCTCACTGTAAGAGGAAAGGTAATTGATAAAATTATAATTTTTTTTTTAAGTAAAAATAAGTTTTTAAGGTTCTAATTTAGTGTTTTTTTTTTTTAAATCATTTAAAAAATCACATTACATATTCTTTCTTACTCTATCAAGGACTTGTTTACATTAATAAAATATATTACTTATCTTTGTTTATAAATAAATAATATACAGAGAGTTACTAAAGTGAGGAGTTTTATGACATTTCAGGTTGGTTCAATTTTATTGAACCATTGAGTGTACATTGTTCATAGTTTTAATAAATATCTCAATTTAGAAAAATCAATTTCGAATTTAGACATTAATCAATTTTATTTAGAGATAGGGATATACTAACTATAAATTATGTAAAAATAATTACAATTATTGAATGTATATATAAACCTATCATTACTAAAAACAGTATATTAGAGAATTGGATGTACTCGTATATAGTAAAAGATTGAAGAATTCCATCATTGTAAAGACTTTTAGCTATAATGCATTTTGTTAGAATAAATAAATAATAATCTGATACACCTTCAATCGTTAAAAACTGAAGCTATAGATTTCATTTTTTGCATGATAATTGTACTGAAAAAAGATAATATTATGTACATATTAGAAATGTTTCAAAAATATTGAACACATAGATATTATACAAAGTCGAGACTTTATTTACATACCCCATTTAATAATGCAAAAAGATTTCGCACTAAAATGCAAAAACTATTAAAACTCAAAGAAGCAAAGTGTGAGACGTAAGTTTCTTCAATCATTTAATAATATCAAATCAGATTGGAATATCAAATCGAGTAGAATCGGTTAATATCACAACATAAAGGGCTTCATTCTTCTACAAATTAAAGCTCACTACATTTAATAAATTATTTGAAATATGACCGTGAACTTAACAAAATTACTCACCAAAATGGATCATTAACCATTGAAATATTTATTTTAATTGGTATGTCGGTTTTGTGCGGATTTCATACAAGTATTGTGCTTTTGTGAGTGCTTTGTGCATGCTCAATAATTCTACTGATCAAATCATGCGATTAAACTTTTTAAAACTATTTTATTACATTTTATGTACTATATACCACAAAAGTACATCTTTTTAATTGATTTGTGCCTTATTGATTCGGTTTTCGAAAAAAAAAATTCGAATAGAAGTTGTTTATTAGAAATATAGTGCCAACTTTTATTCGAAATTTTTTTCGAAAACCATATAAATAAGGCACAAATGAACTATAAAATTTAAAAAAATGACATCAACTTTTGTGGCCAAGTGATTTGATGTGACTCTACACTCAAAGGTTACCGTCTAAGTAACCGAGTAGTCTAAGGCGTCAAGTCTACTGGAAACTGGGAGGTTATGGATTCGAGTCCCGACATCGGCAGTTCCTATCAGAGTCAGCTGCAGCCGCACATCCTACCAATTTCTAGTCTACACACAAAAATTCCTTCCACTCTACTCACATCCTAACATTCTCAAGGCATCACAATGGACCTTATGGTCGAAGTACTGCCCATCCAAGGTAGCCGATACAATCTATCTATCTATACTCAAAGGTTAGTCGGTCAACCTTAATAATATAATTAATACATCTGAAGTTATTTACAAATAAAAAAGATGTAATTTTAAAATTTGTTACATTTATTACTAAAAGTTTGGATACTTTAACACACTAAATTATTTCACAGTGGTTTAATGTTTTTTAGATTTGAAGGTACACTTTTAACCTTGTAAGTTGATGTAATTTTATTGAAAACATTATAGGTACAATAATTATATCATGATTAGAATATAAAAACAAAACAAAAAAATTGTAAAATATATTTTATAAATACAATATACAACCGCAAACTTTCTCTTCAATCGACTGTTCTATAGGTAATAGAACTCAGATCACCATATATTCTTCATGTAAAATGTAGGTGGTATTACTATAATATTAATAACATGAAATAATATTCATAATGTCGCGCACAGCAGATATAACTAGTTCACTGTCAAATCATTTAATAGCTCTATATGTAAATTTTATTATAGATTTACACTATTTTTGATGTACAGGGTGATTCAATTGATAAACGTTCAAAACAAAACTGATAGGGGATTTTTTTTAAAGTTGTTTAAGTATACACAGATAATATGTTCATAATTGACTTCAAAGTAATACTGTCAATCATATGAAAAAATGTGACATCATAAAACTAATCTGTCCGTAGTGTAAATGTTAGCGCGCTGGACGTGATATCCAGAGGTCCATAGTTCGACCCACGGCGGTTGAATTAATGTTTGCATGTTAATATTAATTAATAAATAAAATAAAATGTCCCACAGCAGATATAACTAGTTCACTGTCAAATCATTTAATAGCTCTATATGCAAATTTCATCATAGATCTACTCTATACTCATGTACAGGATGATCTATTTATAAACGTTGAAATGAAAACTGATAGAGGATCACAATATATATTACTTTATAAAATGAGGACCCGTAGAATTTAACTTAATCTAACCAAACAAGAAGTGCTTTAAAAAAATCAGGTATGAGATGGGAAAATATTAATTAAGCATTGTTATTTGGTGTCTTTTATAGCATTAGACGTAAGGACATATAGGTGATCTCTAAAAGATTCTCTTTTCCTTTTGAGGAGCAGAGTTCTAAAAACCCGCAAGATAAAGTTATAATAGCTTAAATCATTGTCGAAAGATATTTTTTCTAGAAAAGACAAACACATTGTACAAATCTTGAAGAAAACAGCAAGTTTGTTCCTTTTCAGATAATCAATCTGAAACGAACATTAAAAATACAAAACTTGAGATTTAATGCGTTCAAAAACACAGTTTCGAAACGAATCTACATACAAACGAACTATATGGAATTAATTTTTTTAGTCTATCAAGCCCTTTTCTACGGGTACTTTCAAAAATTTTTAAAATAATATAAAATTAATATTAAAAAAACAAGTGAAAATAACAACTGAGTTTATTTATGAAAAAAGTTTCAAACAAAAGTTGTTTATTTTGAAAAACGGGATATTTTTTTATCTTGAATTTTTGTTTCGAAAATAGACAGTTTTGCCCAAACAAGGTCCGATTTTGTCCATTGACGCACTTGACCGTATTTTTAAGCTCAAGAACATACAAACAAAATTCCGTTCGTTATCCTTTTTGCTTTTTAATGTTGACAGACAGACAGACAGCCGTTGAAAAGTCGGCACTAAACTTAATATATTCTGATATATATATATATATATATATATATATATATATATATATATATATATATATATATATAAATATAATATATACCGGGTATAAAAATCAGTCTAGAACAAAAATCGCCAGCAGTCTTTTCTATATTTAAATTGTTATATTTAAAAAAACAAAATTGATTCTTTAAAAAAACATATTTTAAAATAAGGCTGAAATTATTTAATTTGAAGATTAATTCTTAACAAGTTGATAATTATTTAATCGCACGCGTAATGTCGTGACGAATATATATATATATATATATATATATATATATATATATATATATATATATATATATATATAAATATAATATATACCGGGTATAAAAATCAGTTTAGAACAAAAATCGCCAGCAGTCTTTTCTATATTTAAATTGTTATATTTAAAAAAACAAAATTGATTCTTTAAAAAAACATATTTTAAAATAAGGCTGAAATTATTTAATTTGAAGATTAATTCTTAACAAGTTGATAATTATTTAATCGCACGCGTAATGTCGTGACGAATAATTAATTTTCAAAATATGCTTACACACCTATTATACTTTAATTCTATTAACAGATACATATTTTTAAAAATAATACCAAGCACTTTGCACTTGATCTAACAAACATGTTTGATGATTGAATAATATTTATTAAAAATAATTATATAATTTATTAAATTTTAAATAAACTTGTTTTTTTGTTGATTAATTAATCTTTTTGAAAATATTTTTATTCATAATAAAAAATGTTTGTGTTATCTACTATACTAAACAAAAATTTATTTCTATTTTTAATCACTCGGATTAATAGTGATGATATGATTTTATGTAATTAATAAGTTATTTTTAGAATTTTTAATTTATTTAAAACTTATTTGAAATAAACTATTGCAATTAAAGACATTCCACAGTTGAAATATACAAGATTGGATGATATAGATCTTTGATAAATATTTTTTTGTAAAAATCTGTATCCACTGAAACACAATTGTTTGGGTGTAAACTTTGTATGAGTTGAAAAATAGATTTCGACGACTAAAAGGAAACCAGAAGGAAAAACTGTAAACCTATCATTTTAACTGAAATTATTAATATCCCAATTCTAAGTGTTAACAAATTACTGTCGATTTCTATGAATATTTTCCTTACTGTAGGCCAACGAATAGCTGCACCGAAATAATTTTTTTTACAAATTGTTGCTAAAAAATGGTAGTTATCTTCCCAATACTACAAAACCACAAAAGTCGGATCGGTGAGATCATCACAAAAGTGAGATCTTGAAGTAAAACAAAATTTTTCTTCAATTTAATTTAATTTTTTACTGATGTTTTGAATTAAAAGTTTTAGTACAGTATTTTTTACTGACTATGGACATATAGCTTATTAAAGTAAAAAAAGGCTATTGTACGCCATTACATTTGATTTAATGTGGAGTATATAAATATGTATAAACTGTAAAAGCCATAAAACATAATGTCAAAATTAGAAACAAAAAAGCGTTGGTAGAATTAAAGTTTGTTTTACTAATATTATGTTCATATGTAATTTTTTTCCTCATATTTATATCTTATTTTGTACAGTTTGAATTGGACTTGATATAATCACACATATTTCCCAGCGCTTCCACTTTTTCATACATTTACGTAAAGCGATGAGTTATCGTAGGAAATTGATTGTTAAGTTCCTCAACAATCGTTTAGTGAATGTTAATAAAATTGTACACATTTTTTTTATAGAGTTCAAGTTATACAATTCGAGAATTTGGGACGCTTCGTCGCTTTTTAATGGTGATTGAAATGAGTTTAATATATTGAGTGAACAAATCTCCATACGAACAGATGTAAAATTAGTACTTTTAAATTTTAATAACTTTGAAACGGCTTAGTAAATCGTTTCACAGTAGCATTACGGACGTTCATACATGAGGCTTAATAGTAGATAAAAATAAATAATGTTTATAAATATCCTTTGAAACATAAAAAAATTGGTGTTGACAAACATTTGAATTAATTATTTAATAAAATTAAAATTGTATTGTGTGTTTTTGCCACCATATTTTGAAAACTGACGACCACGTACACTTAAATAATATACACATACACACAAATGTACAACATAGTTTATTGTCAAACTGTCACATCAAGTCAAATCAATGTCTAATTTACATTTACTAATATTTTACAATAAATACTTTTAAAATATTTAGGACAAATAAAAAAAGGTTATAAATCGTTGTCAGATGATTGATATACTTTATAAATTTTTTCAAATCCTAAATAAATTTTATTAAAGATAGTACTCATTTAACTTTAGCGTAGCAAATGTCCATAAGTGAGTGAATATACCTTAAATGAAGTACCAAACATCCTTAAATGAAATTAAGATTTCTATATTAAAAAAAAACTTCATTGATTTTGAATAGTTAGAATAATAACAGAACTCTATAAGTTGTATAAATAGGTTTGGTAAATATTTCAATATATAAATAGGTACTCATCGTTTATTACATTATAGTATTGTTTGTAAGTTTGAAGAAAAATCGTGATTTCTCACACCTTTACACGATCTTATATTGATTTATTTTACTATTTGCATATTCTGTATTATAAAAGTATATAATCTTCTTGTTTAATTCTTTAAAAAAAATACACTGCATCTTTGCAACAACAACAAAAACTCCAATAAAATATTAAGTTTATGAGAAACATATGTCATTTGACCATGTAGGATCTTTCTTAATATATATGAGAAAAACTTTAATGCATACAAAGATCCGATGAGTTTTTATTCCCTGTATATATAATATATACAAGAGTATATTGAGTTTAGTCCCGATTTTGTAACGATTGATCACAGAAAATAATTTTTGTTATATGCGTGCTCATACAATGACCTAATCAATGCATGCTTTTCTGTCCGTCTGTACGTAGATACGACACGTCCGTGTGTTTTAGAGCTAAAAAGTAACTTCAAGTTCGTGAATGAGCAAAGCCAGGCCGTGGGGGGACCTATCTTTGAAAGCGTAAGAGATTAACTAAAACTTTAAATACAAATAAATTTCCTTTTTCAAAAACAAACACTTTTTGTTTGAAACTGTGTTCATAAACTAACTCAGTATATACTAGATATTTAAGCATTTAAATCAGTTAGTTGTTATTCATTTTATTTTCTTAAAGTAAGATTTTTAATTTAGATATTACGACATATCCCAGACATTTTTTTTTGCAGAAGTTTAGAGAGCACTTGAAAATGAAATATTTTACGGATATAATAGTCGTGTTCAGGCAACTTGATCCTTCAGAGAAAAATAAGTAAGTTACTAGGTATATCTAACTTTGTTCCATTCCCAAACACTTGACAGATACCAAATAACGTAAATTGTGACACCATTTTGCTTGGTAAGTGCTTGCTAATAAACTAATTTTCCCCAAAATTTAATGAGTTTAATAAAGCCAAGTAAAAAACTACGTGATTCATTTATGGGATTGTCGTATTTTTAAATTTTAGTATTCAAGTTGCATATAATGATTCAGAATATAAAATGTTGATTTATACTCGATACACGATGACACGCATTACTTTTCAGAGGACTAGCCACTAAATTCTACCTTTAAGAGTTACCTTTGAGAAATCACTACGTATGCCCTCTGATATTTAGATAACTATATGTTGTTACCTCAGTAACTATCAATAAACTTATTTAGACATATTTTATCAGGAAAAAATAAAGATTAGTTTGAATCCTAAATTATTTTATAGTGAGTTTTTAGGCAGTTAGATTAATTATTTTTTATTCTGATTTTTCCTTCAACTCTATAACAACTTCATATTATTAAAAATACTAAATTAGAGGTCAATTCCCCCAATTTGGCAACACTTTTGACAAATTCGGATGTCCTGAGAGGACGCTCAACTTAGATCCTAAGAGGTAAATTTTTTTTAGACTGACTAAGAACTTAGTTGTACTGAATAGAGCCAATGTTGCTTATTAACATTAGTCGATTTTTTATAGATATTACTATAATAATAATAATAAAGAATAAAAAATATTTTTATTAGAACATCGTGGGTGCTGCAATGTTTATTTTATCTTAGGAGCAAAAAAAGAACATTAAATATGATATCTTTAGTACATACACTTGACCAGAAAAGTAGCACTCATTTTTCAAAATTATGTAATCGATTCGTGCCTTATACATTCAGTTTACGAAAAAATACTTCGGATAAAAGTTGTTCATTATAAATACACATACAACTTTTATCCGAAACATTTTCCCAAAAATCTAAATGTTTAAAACTCAAATGAACTATAAATATTTGACAAATGAGCGTTACTTTTGTGGCCCATAGTACTAAGTACGTGGTACATTCAACTCTTTGTTTACATTTTTTTTTTAAAGTAATGAATTTAAACAAGTTTTATATATTAAATAATAATAATAATGACAATGGTTTAGTCACCATCTTCTATAAAATTAAGTGCTAAAACTATATTCATATTTATGACCATCATAAATGTATGAATTAGATAACATTTAATTTATTATTATTAAAATATTATGAACTTGAAATTTTATATGCTATAAATTCATCAGCAAAAGGCAGTAATAAGAATATTTAAAAATGTACATAATTGTCTACTAACTAAATTTCGATGATTAACGAGGGGAATGATCTATCACACAGATTTTTATACCCTGTGTATATATAACATATATAAGGATATTAATTGCCTAGACCAGTGATTCTTAACCACTGTGCTGCAGCACTTTTGTGTGCTGCCAAATTTTAAAAATGTATATAATAAAGTATTAACCAACATAAAAACGAAAAGAGATCGAGACTGTTAAATGTAGAAGACGACATGAGAGTAGCATTGTCATTTTTACGACCAAATATAAATGAAATTATCAAAAAACATCAAGCTCTAAATTCTCATTAAAAGTATTCTTATTATTAACTTGTAATTAATCCCTTAATAAACGTACTGTTGTTTTTGTAGTACATAGTATTTTATTTTACATTCAATATTATTATCATAAACTATTTTAGACAGTGTATTATAGGTAAGTAAACAACTTTTAAACTTATCTTCTTCTTTGTGTGCCGTTAAATTTTGAAATCGTGAAAACTGGTCTAGACCCAACTTTGTAAAGGTTGAAAAGATATAAGGATATGAACATTTTTTATATTTAAAGATATTTCCTATCTTGCATCGTTTAAAAGATAAGTTATACCACTTGGGCACGGATGCATAGAATAAAAATATGATTATTGCATTATGTTTTTCATTTTAACGAATCAAATTTTAACAGGCCGAGTTTAAGACGATTTTGCCTGTGTTAATATATATTAGAGATATTAAGTTTAGTTCCGTTTTTGTAACGGTTAAAAATATTGATCGCAGACAACAAGTTTTGGTATAGGTGTTCATAAAATGACCTAATAAGTCTATTTTCGCAAATGTGTCTGGCCGTCTGTCCAACAACACGGTAACTGTAGCCGTCCGTTCGTCAAAACGAAAAGAGATAGCGAGCTTAAAAGTAAAGTCCTTGTTCGTGAATGGGCAAAATCGCGGACCGTGTTTGAGAAAAATGGACAAAACTTCCTGTCAATGAAACCGTAGGGGATAGAACAAAAATTTAAAGACGAAAAATGCCCCTTTTTTAAAAATAAACAACGTTTGTAAACAATTGTTTTTTCATAAGTTCAGTATATACCAGGTATTTAAGCTTTTAACTCAGTTATTGTTTATTCCACTTGTTTTAAAACATTTTTTTTCCAAAATAATGCATGATTTTAAAAATAATACGTTTCCAATAACTACCCCTCCCCCCGTATATTATATATTTATATAAAAACTATATGTTTATGGGGAGACTTCAATGCGTACATGAGATACTTCGATCATTATAAACGCTTAACACCAAATATATATTTCCTCGTATTTTGAAAGATCAATTAGAACATAATAAACGAATTATTATAAAAGATTCATTAATTTTAGTATAAACTATTACACAGCACAATTTTAGTAAGTAAGTTAAAGCAAATGATTGCACTTTTTTAAATCATAAAGTAATTAAAACATAAATAAAACATTCTTCATTAAAGAAAAAAAAAACAAATTACACAAAAAAAAATTACAAATAATATATAGGTATATATATATATATATATATATATATATATATATATATATATATATATATATATATATATATATATATATATAGGTAATGTAATTTACTAAAAAAACTTGACATTAAAATAATTTTACATGCAACAATGTATACATTCAATAATAATAATACAACTTGTTTGATTCCTTTCCCTTTTTTTTTTGTTTCAAATGCAGATACCTAAACAATATTGTATTGATTGCTTCATTAAAAAATACCGACAATATCGAACATCAACAACAGAACTGAAATTGGATACCTTTCACAACACAATGTAATTTACAAATCGATCCAGTAATACTGTATTCAGTTTCGTTGATAACGAATACGCTTGTCACTATTCATGTTTTGCGAAAACTTTACGGATTTAGTTTTTATGCAGCCCTTGAACATTTTTGTTCAATGTCTTTGAGGCAGGCTTAATGTATTTGAATCGTCCTGGTAGAAACGTTTAATGTTTCCGAACAAGGAACCATGACAGTAAGAGGTTAAAAACCTTTACAGGATTTGTAAAATATGTATCAGCTTAAAATCAATTGCCGATCAAATAAAATCAAAATCAATATATTTTTACCCCCATGCAGACATTAGTGGTGGCCAGTACTGGCGGCTAGAAGTGGCAGCCAGTGAAATGGTCGGGCAGTAAGTTTACATACGAGGACAGTAATGGCTTTCATTAATTTTCAGCCAGTAACCAGTTTTATGAGGACGTGGTGAGTGTAATATGGTCAGAGGATGTGTAAGACCATAAGTCTAGCACTCTACTGACAGCCAGTACCTTTTAAGACACGATCAATATGACATCCAATCAACTCAAACTTGCAGGAGTTTGGTGACCGCCAGTAGCTAACTGTACTCCTCGGAGAATAATTACAATTAGCTAATTCATACTGATGATAACTACTTTGTAGTCGAAATACGTATTTATAAAATACAAAATAAAGCTAACTAAAATTTAAAGCTAACTGAACGTTAATGCCTGATGCAGTAGTACTCCTGCAAACGAGGACAGTAGAGAAATCATTACTAGCGTTCATTACTACTGGCCATTACAACTAGTGGCTACTGGCTGTCACTACAGTTCCCGTGTGCAGAGGCTTTAGTTTAGACTAGCGACTAACAAAGTATTTTGTAAAATTAATAAAATAAGGATAGCTCAATAAATGTGCCAACCAAGTTGACACTCTTATCGAACTATATCTTTATTTTTGACAGTAGTTACATCTGGAAAAAAACTAGCTGTAGTTGTGTCCAGTCAAAATACCAAGAAAAATAAATTTTCTATTAATTTTTTACTCGAATCCAGCTTTTGAAGCATTGAAATCCCATCTAGGAAAGTGCTTTATTGAAGCTATATGTCTCGATGAAGAGCTGTAGGTTGAGCAACAGTAAAATGATGGGTATGTTAGAGACAAGGTCAGCAGTATTGAAATATCAGATCAGTATATTCTGATCATATTTGAGTTTATACTCGGACACCACTCCCTTCAATTTGGCACAAATTCAGGTCCACAGTACTTCAACCAGGCATTACCCAGATATATTTTATTTATTTATTATTTAGAACGAATTTTAGATATATATAACGGCCTAGGAAATAATTAATCAATTTAAAGAACCCCCTTCCTCAAAGGGTATAATTTTTTTACGCATAATTAAAAAGAGTACATTTAGACTTTTTCCAATAAGGACAGAAAAGTCTATTTATTTTTCTACTGGCCAAATGTCAGATGACGAAAATCGATTAAGAAGATCGATTTAAATGAAAACAATTTTCTTCCACGCAATTTGCAATCCTTAAAAATGAAGGACTCTCTTATATTAATAAAACACAGGGCTTAAATGAGAAAATAAATTCAGCAAACAAACTTGAATGCCTACATTGTTCAAATATCTTCCACAATCAGTGTTTCTAATTGTTTGAAATTATGACCTAACAGTGTATATTATGGCTCATAAAAGCTTGAAAGTCACAAACAAGCTTGAATGCTTACGTAGTTCAAATCACAATCAGTATTTCTAATTGTTCGAAATTAAGACCTAAAATAGCTCACAAAAGCTTGAAAATCTTAAAATTTTCAACCTCAACACACTACAAAAATCCTTATAAAATTAATATTTATTACAAACATATTTAATCTGTAAAAAGCTATTAATAAAAACTCGTCCAAATTATCGAAAAACTTACCAATATGATAAAAAATCTAAAAACAAATTTCGATTTCATCTCGTTTCCATTCACATTTAAATTACAAATTTTGTTGTTGGTGGTCGTCGTCAAAGATTCACAACATTTTAAAAAACATAAAATTTTCACACATTTTTTTTTATCGCTCTATTATTTTCAATTTTTATTAAGACAATAAATTTTTCTCAAAAATTTAATCTTCCAAAAATTCACCACACATTTTTCACCGCAACAATTACAAAATACAATTATACAAAATTACTTCACCCAAAAAGAGTGAATGTATTGATTTTCGAAATTTGGTGTGGCACAACTACTTCACACGATTTTTTTTTTTTTAGGTTGCTCCAATTTTTTTTTTTTTTTTTGCTTAGTGCACCCTTCGTGGTGAATGTCTAGTGCTACACTGATTTGATGTTGTCGCCATAGATTCAGAGACAAACAAACAAACAAACACACACACTTCAGTTGTTAGTTTGAGAGTTGATTGTTGTACCTATATTATAGTGTATATAGTTAGTGTATATTGAGAGTACTTGTTTTAAAAATTCAATGTTGTTTTTGTTGTTGTTGTTTTGTTATGTCAGAGTTACTGTTACATACTTGGTAAGTAACTAACTCAGATCAGAACTCCACCCTCCAATCAGATTGTTGTTACTTCAGTTAAGTGTATACTCATATACAACTTTTGTATTATTATTATATTAATAATATTCATAGATACATTTTTAGTTTAGTTACTTTGTAGTTTTTTATGTATAAAGATTAAAATTGCAATATTCATATATACGAGTATATTTGCGCATTGTACTTGCTTTCAACTTTATGGTTTTACCTATCATACAGCGTCAGTTGCAGAACTGTAAATGTCATGACATTGGTTGTTGAACTATAAAATTTTATAGAAATACTCTGCTAAAAGTTATAGAAACACCAATCATATTACCAAGAAGTGTATGGTAATAATTATTGCATAATTAAATACTATAAATTATTACACAAAGATATGTTTGTTAAGAAAAAAGGAAAAAATTTTTAAAAAAATCGGTCACGACTCGTTTACAAATGTTTCAACCTTTTAAAAAATATGTAACCCTGTTAAAAATCATTCAGTGTTTTCTTTTTTTAATTCGGCCATAAAAAGTGAGGAATTTTGCTAAGCCTACGATAGCTTTTCGTATTTTAACAGTTTTTTACTCCCAAAAAATTAAAATTAAAGAATTTAAGAAAATAGAAACAAAATTTCCTTAAGCAGGTGTCAACATCCTTTTTTGGCTCAAAATCAACCCAAATGTGAGTTTTAAGAAGACGTTTTGGGTCAGTCTGCCTAATACGTCAGTTAAGTCTAGTCTGGCTTATATTTATTCGCCTTAGGACGAAAACAGACATTAGAAATTGCGGTAGTTAAGCTACTCTTGTTCTGACTTAAAATAAATTTTGTATATGAATATATTTGCTTTTCAGAATTCAAGTGGGGCAATTGAAATTATCAAATTAGTCAATCGTTGACCTGTGGGTTTCTACTCTAGCATACTGTACTGTTGTCGCCCTACTCCACTACTGTGCCCCCACGTTCTTACACTATGCGCTCTGTTATTAGTAGAGTAGGCCGGTCACAGTGGAGCATGATAGAGTAGCGACAATCAGAGCTCTCAATAAGTGCAGTGACACTCGCAAAAATTCAAAAAAATTTAAATCAATTCGAATAAATTTCTTAAACTTTTTTTTTGGTTTCTGCAGCTTTACACCGTGGAAATGTTTTCCTGAATGAATTTTAGAACACTCTGTACACGAGTATATATTTATATCAATAGAAAAAGTTATAATTACTAAATATATTACTAGCCTAGAATGTGATTTTGTAGAAAAAGAAAATCCCAAAAATGTATTTATGAATAAAAATTCTCCAAAATGCAATTGCAATCAAACCAAGTTGCAAAATTAGTCAACGAATTATCAAAACTGTCTCTAAACTTGTTGACAGGTGTTAATTGCAATATGATTTAAAGGGAATGATTTATAGAACGAAAATATATCCATAGACCACATACCGAGAATTTATTATTGTTCGAATATTTGGAATTTTTATGAGCTGGATTTTTCTAAAGGTAACATATCAAATTTATAAAAACTGAATTAATAATCCATACCTAAAATAACCCAGGTAAAATAATTGAATATAATAACGCAATATATTAATCATCTCATATTCATAAAAACCGCAAATTCCTAGCGGAATTTGTAATATACAACAAACTGCCCCAGCCAATCCGAGCTAAAATTTTGAATATAACTAATAAATGTACCTAATTTTAGAAGTGATAAAATTAAAAAAAAATGTGGATACCGTCATAAATTTTAAAGGTTTTATTGTCAACTACTTAAGAGGATAATTAATGATTTAAGGAATTCAAACATTGAAAGATAAATGTCTCTTTTATATATTATTAAGTCTGCATTGTATTATATTTTATTAAATTTCTTTTGCATATTAGTTTGATAAATTCAGGATTTTTGTGAGTACGGACGGGCAGGACAGAAATGTCGCCCAAAAATTGTTACATACAATTAATAATTAGACTTAATTACATATTGATATAAAACAAGTGGAAATAACAACTAACAGAGCTAATTGCTTACATACCCGATATATACTACTGGATTTATGAAAAGAAGTTTCAAACAAATGTTCTTAACTTTTGATAAACGAACATTTTATGTCTTTTAATTTTTCTTCTATCTCTTACAGTTTCAAAGATAGTTAGTTTTGTCTATTTTGAAATGGAATAAAATAATCGCTAAAATTGGAGAAAAATTTTATGCCTTCGATTTTGATAAGAACCTCATTATAAGCTAATTTGGACCTAGCGATAACGATGGCGTTGATTAAAATACGATACGATTAACGGTTTTCAAGGTATCAGACCCATAGTGCTAAAATTCCAAACTGTATGAATTGAGAAGCAAAAATTTTGAACTGTGTTGGTTGGACGTTAAAATGAACCTGATTTTCGTACTTTTTGGGTTAAAATTACCCTAGAAAATGATTATTATTAAAATCGAGAACAAAAATTTTCTTAACTTTTTTCGCATTTTTTCCAAGGGATAACCCTTAAAAATATCATTACAATTGGAGAAAAATTGTATGTCCTCGATTTTGATAAAAACTTCGTTATATACTAATTTGGACCTAGCGAAAACGATGGCGTTGGTTAAAATACGATACGATGAAAGGTTTTCAAGGTGTCAGACCCATAGTGCTAAAATTCCAAAGTGTATGAATTGAGAGGCGAAAATTTTGAACTGTGTTGGTCGGACGTTAATAGAAACCTGATTTTCGTACTTTTTGGATCACAATTACCCTAGAAAATTATTATTACTAAAATCGAGAACTAAAATTTCTTACCCTTTTTCGAATTTTTCCAAGGGGTATCCCTTAAAAAAATCGCTATAATTGGAGAAAAATTTTCTGCCCTCGATTTTGATAAAAACTTCATTATAAGTTAATTTGGACCTAGCGATAACGATGGCGTTGATTAAAATACAATACGATTAACGGTTTTCAAGGTATCAGACCCATAGTGTTAAAATTCAAAACTGTATGAATTGAGAATCGAAAATTTTGAACTGTGTTGGTTGGGCGTTAAAATGAATTTTCATACTGTTTGGGTCAAAATTAGCTTAGAATATTAAATTGGGTCAAAATTAATTATTAAAATCGAGAACAAAAGTTTTCTTCACTTTTTCACATTTTTACCAAGGGGTAACAAACACTTTTACCCTTGGTAAAGTGTACCCCTTAAAGAAATCGCTAAAATTGGAGAAAAATTTTATGCCTTCGATTTTGATAAAAACTTCATTATAAGCTAATTTGGACCTAGCGATAACGATGGCGTTGGTTAAAATACGATATAATTAACGGTTTTCAAGGTTTCGGATCCATATTGTTCAAATTCCAAAATTTGTAAATTAATTGAGAATCAAAAATTTTGAACTATGTTGGTCGAAAATATACTATCATTACAAAAGCAGACATTTTGTATTGAAACACCACCCTTGTACTTCGTCTAAGAATATAAATATATAAATTTTGCAATAACGTTGTATAATTAATTTAATTATAACAATATCAATCGTTGAAACAACAACAAAAAACGAACAAAATTTATAATTTGCAAAATTATTAATTATTATTAATTTTGAAAAAAAAAATTCATATATCACACAAAATAATAACTGTTGTGACTTTGTGTCGAACACTATAAATAATTGTTATAAAATTATTTTAAAAAAAATTAGATTATTTAATTATTTTAATTCAAATATAGTTGATTTCGTATAGACTGACCAACAAATATTTAGCATAGGAATTTAGCAGCCCAATTTCTAAATTTTTTTTTATTTCTTCAAATCGCACGGGTAACTTCTCTGTAAAAATAGAAGAACAATTAATTGGGTATTTTCAGATAGTTATTTCGAAGAACTATATAAAAAAATAGTGATGAGATTTTGAACTCAACGTGATGAGATTTTTGCAACCGGTAATATATCTTCCCGGAGATATATTACAGCTAGTTGATCCATACTGTTGAAGACTACTTGGTAGTCGAAATACGTATTTATACAATACAAATAATTGATCTAGCAATTGGGACAAATTTTGGAATTTTCTTTAAAAAACCTAGAGATGTCTTTGATAATAATGAATTATTGTATATATAGAAATCCAAATTTGGGTACAAAGTTTTTGGGTATAAAATTTGGGTATCGAAGTTTGAGGCAACTAAATGTAAGGGGAATAAGTGGTAAAAAGTTAATTTTGAAAAAATTATTATTTCTTTTTTTTGTTAACCATATATTTTAAATTTTGCAATGGTTGCTTTTGGTTTTCGAAACCCGATCCCCGAATATGGATTCGAAATCCAATTATTGGGATTCGACACAAATAAATTGTAAAATTTGTAAAAGGTACAAGACTTTTGGAATCAATAATACATTGAAGTTCGTATAAAACTGTGCCTAAACTTTTTTTCGGCACAAAACATTTTACATTGATCTAGCCTGAATTCATTCGGTTTGCGACAAAATGTTTAATACAAAAGTTGTTAATATGTTTCACATTCTGTTGTAACTAGAAGGCTACCGATTCGATTACCAACGGTGGCAGTTTGTCAATGAAAATTCATGAGGCGGTTAATTGATTAAACTGTCGGCGTATGCACAAACTCCAGATGCATAGCGGCATAGCTTCTATCAAAGTCGATTGCCTTTGCAAAACCTACCACTTCCTAATCTCCATACAAATTCCATGGCCTCCGAAGCTATATAACATTTTTTGTTCGAAACATGATTTGAAAAACCGAATGATTTTGGAACAAATTGTTTAAACCAGAACGCCACTTTTGATAGTCTTGTGGAATTTTTAATATAATCTGAACTTTAGAGGTGTTGTATTGAAAATTATTAAGAACAATAATTTGGGACCCAACACATATTTCTAAGTACCTATATAAACGTAATATACTTACTTAGTATACTTCTCAAAATTAAATATATTTCAATAGCCACCCCTTCGCAAAGTTCAAGCCGTTCCATGTGTTCAATTTAAATGAAATATTAGCTAAATCCAATATATCATATCATTCGAACAAAATTATAATTATATCAAAATATGCCCTAACATACTAAAATAATTAAAACTTTATTATAATAAGTATTATTTCAAAAAAAAACAAAAAAAACAATGTGAAAGTATATAGGCTACGAGATATCCAAGGGGGGAAAGAAGGTTATTTTGTATAATTAACTTTATTCTTGTGTGTATATACATATATATATATATATATATATATATATATATATATATATATATATATATATATAAATTAAATTGTCCGAATAAGACCCGTATATACTGTCCGAGTCCTTTTTCTTACTGTATTGGAGCTAATCTATTTTTTATAAATATTAAAATTAAGGCAAGGTTAATAAAATCGTGTTATAGTGTTTTTATTTATTTTTTATTTTACGTTTTGAATAATTATTATCTAATATTTCCTTTTTTTGTGTATATCAAATTGGTATTATGAAATTGTTTTAGTATTTTTTTATCTGTTCAAGATTTGTCCAATAGATAATACGAATTTATCTTAAAACGTTCAATGTTAATCAATATAGTAGTAATAAATCGATATTAAATTACTATTGACATAATATTTAACAAAAATTTTTATCTCCATTTACGGACTACAAGGTAGTATGCAAATAGAGATATATATTTAATATTTGTTTATTTGTGTATACTTTCGTGTCAACATAACGATGTTTGTCTAAATTCCTTTCGGTTACGTATGACAAACTGTAGAAGACTTTAGCGTATACTCCGACAAATTTCATTGTCATTGAATTTATTAATTAAATTAAATACTGATATGAAAAATTAACTCGTCAACCAGGAATCGAACCTCGGGCCTCTGGATAACCAGTCCAGTATGCTTCCTCTACACCAAAGACGATTGTGATGCAACAGCAGTAAATACTGTCTAGTAAATAAAAAATTCGAATAATATGAAAAAGTTGGCTGTTGCATCACAACCGTCTTTGGTGTAGAGGAAGCATACTGGACTGGTTATCCAGAGGCCCGAGGTTCGATTCCTGGTTGACGAGTTAATTTTTTCATATCAGTATTTAATTTAATTAATAAATAGAGATATAGTTTTTGTTGTAAATCAGAATGATATCAATGATATTTTCACCGAATCATTACGTTTTTGGATACCCTTTGGACACCAAAGAGATCATTTTTAACGAATTTACTTTTTTCAGTAAATTCAGTTTTAATGGTCCATCAGTGCATTCTTGCATTGTTGCTAGATTGAAGCGCCAATGGGACAATCTCTTGTTCCAAGCGGATATCAAATTTTATTCATCGGCTATTGGTAGCCAACTCGTTATTGAATAGTAAATTGTTGTTGTTTTTTTAATATAAATTTTTGGTCGGTATATTTAATGTAATTAACTTTTAAATGCATTTAAAATTTCCCGCCTTTGGCTACAAACGCGCCTATCTAGTAATTTTGACAGTTGTCTCGATTTTTATTGGTTGTTCCATTTTTTTGTGGTTAAGAAAATTTATAGTCAATATTAAAGTCTACAAAATAAATCACGGTTAACTTTTGTGGAAACGACCGGACTATCGAGTGCTCTGTTAAATTTACAGATAGTGATCAAAAGTTGTGTAGAAAATAGCGGTAAATATATTCACAATGAATTTCGAAATTCAAATATTTTGAATAATATATCTTATTTCTTTAGAATATTATGTCTTAAGTGTCCATCCATTTATCTCTATACAAAAAAGTGTGGCCCCACAAGATTCAGCTCTCAATGTCTGCCACTCGATTTTGGAATTTAATATATTTACCGTCATTTTCAACATGACTCTTTACCACTTATTGGTAACCGGCTATACCTACTTGTGAAGGTTTTCTGCAATTTCCTTCCAAAAACTCCAGATGAATATCGGCATAGTTCCTATGCATAGTCTACATACAAATTCCTTGTCTTTTAGGTGTCGGTAAAAATGCCTGGAAGTGACCTACGTACCAGGCTTCGACTTCCTTCCGTTTCTACTACTAGTTTGTAGTTTCTATAGAAATACATGTATGAACAAAATTTTGGAAATCAGTTATTTGTTAATATAAATTTAAAATACAGAAAAATTGACGTTTTCAAATGTTAAAATTTCGACAAAAATAATTATTGGACATAATTTTCCTATGCGCTCTCTATAAGAATTTTGAAGCCCGGGCAACGCCCGGATATTTCAGTTAGTTACAGATAAACATATATAATAAATCTCCAAATAATTATTAACAATATATTTTATTTAAAATTTAATAGTAAACCTTGTAAATGATTACAAATTACAGTATTTTTTTTTTGTTCAACGATATTTTAAAAGAGATCAAAAACCATTAACTTAAATATGGTAGAAACGCGAATGGAAATAATATCAGTATGTACTATGTGCCACAAAAGTATTGCTCATTTTTCAAAACTTGATACTTGATTCCTACCTTTTCCATTCAGGTTTTGGAAAAATGTTTCGAATCAAAGTTGTTAGTAAAATTTATAATGCAAAACTTTTATCTCTTGCTCTTTTTCGGAAAAGCGAATGAATAAGAAACAAATTAATTATAAAACTTTGAAAAAAGAACGCTTGTCTTGTGGCCATGTGTACCAGTATAATACTTGGGTAGTAATATTATATCAATGGTACAAAAAAAAAAAAGATAAAAAATAACGATTTTTAATAATCACACACAGTGGGTTGCACCAGCAGCTCTCCTGTAATTAATATTGTTTAATTAAAACTGGAATTATAAAAATTATACACAAACACAAATAATAAATATATATATAACATAAAAACAGTATGTATTTGTTTATATATTGATAAAAATTAATAAAAATTTAATTAATTAAAAATTAACCTGTTATTACTTTTGAATATACCTACGCTACTGCTGACTGCCGTACATAATTTAAAGAATAATATTTATACTTCAATTTTACAGGGTGTAACAGAACCATTTAAATGTAAAAGAAGTCAAGAAGTGATTTAACGTAGGTTGACTTTGAAGATTGTTCAGCGTATAGTGAAAGATGTGTTTTGAAAAATTAAGATTCTCAATCAAGATAGAGTAACAATTGGCTCTTATCAACTACGGATATCAGTCTAAGTTACATGTACAATCGTCAACAATAGTGACTATATTTTATCAAAATTTTAGCACCTAGACCAAGGAGTCCTCTGTACCCTATTATTCATGATAAATAAATTTACAACTTCTTGAAAACATTTTTCTGAAAATCAAATGGTTTCAGCACACACAAACTTTCATAGTTTGAAAAAATATCAAAATCCACAAAGTCAGTTTATAAATTTGTCTCTTTTTTATTTTGCAGTGAACACTGCCGGTCTGACCAAGCTTACTTGGCCTATTGGTAGTGTTTCACCTTGACTACGAGGTAACATCGCCTCGCCTCGGTCCTCGGTAGAAGCGAGGCGAGGTTCAAAATTTTAATCCTCGTTACGAATCGGGAAAGGGCGAGGAATATTGTCCCAAAATCCTCGCCTCGGCCGAGACAAATTTACAAAAAGTAAATTTTTTTTTTATAAAATAAAATAGTAACATGTATTTTTCAAAAAACATAAAGCAATAGATGCATTTTAAAGGAAAAAGAAATTTTATGCCATGATTCCTTTTTACAATAATAATCATAAATTTGTTCATCGCCGGTTTGCAAATTTTATAGAGAAAAGTAAATGTATTATTTTTATTTTGTTGATCGACTGCATATTCTTATTTTAAAGAAAGAACGAGGTTCTTTACGTTATTTTTTCAACAGATTTTCAAAACGTGATTTAATATGTTGATTTCTATTGATTATATTAGTGTATTTTTGTCACACCAAAAAGCGTGTTTTATTCAACTCTATGTCATTTGTATATTTTATTTAATTTTAGCGAATTTCCTTCTAACAAGTTTTGTTTTACCATATGATTTTCATTCATTTGCAAAATAAGTCAAAGTTAGTAAAATTTTTATCTCGGCCGAGGCGAAGATGATACCTAACCCAACCGAGGCGAGGCTAGTCAACATTCTACAGCGTGGGTGATATTTAAAAAATCGAGGCGAGTCGAGGAGATACCAAAACCTCGCCTCGCCTCGTGCCTCGTGAAACACTACCGATTGGTAAATCGGCTATTGATTCCTAAAGGTGCCATATATATATATATATATATATAAACATATATATCGTCTGTAAGACACAAGAATGGTTAAAGGAAATTTTCATTAAAATATTTTTCTACAATATTTCAAAAAGTATTACCAGCTATTTTACAGAGGTTAATTACTGTAACCTCCATTGTGTTCAATTTATTATTATGATTATTCAAATGAGTCATAAAAAATGAATAATACCTGATTAATTATAAAAATTAAATAAAAAAATTCCAAAACAAAAATTTATTGATAAGATGATTCAAAAGATTTTGTTTCAATTCTTACAAATAATTTGTGTGTAATTTGTATATAATTAGGTCAAGTTTATATCAAATTATTTATAAAAATTTCGTATAGACTTATTTTATTGATTGAATAATTTTATATAGAAAATTTCTTTTATCAATGTCAATCAATATTCACACTTTGAATTGTATACGTAATTTATTAATGTTTTAAAGTAAGAAATGTCATGTATACGCCTTGATATCAAATTATTGAAAAAATTTTTTATAAAATAACTTCTTTATTATATTTATTTGAGACGCTTCTTTATTGAGAGGTTATATCTGTTTGGTGGGCTCAAATAATCAATTTTGGGATTATTATATTTTCTTTTAGGATAATAAAGATAATAAAGAATAATCTATGAATTACGGTTAAAATAAGTCTACAACTACAGATGCGTTTTTCTCTAAATCACAAAATATCTAGAGAATCACACAAATAATCTAATAAATAATTTTTGGATTATTAAATTTTCTTTTAGGATACTAGTTTGTCGAAGTTTTATCAATATCGGCTAAAGATTGATTGAGTTATGATAGTTTAAAGGATAATCAATAAATTACGATTAAAATAAGTTTACAATTACAGATGCATTATTCTCAAAATCACAAAATATCTAGAGAATCACTAAGCCAATCATCTAATTTACATTTGTTAAACTTGTTTGTGAACGACGGCATTTTAATTTTATTGAATTTATTGATTTATTACCAAAAATATAAAATTTCAACAACGTCATCTTGGTGTGTTTTATTTGTACCACTATCAGATGATGAAAAATCAAGTTTCCGTAAAATCCTTCTTTCACAAACGAGATTAATTCTTACGAAAGCTAAATTAAAGGACCCAGTTTCAAAAAATCACTATTACTGCAAAGCTCCGCGAAAAAAAAAGTAACTCTTAAAAACAATTACAACGCCATGATAATTTTCATATTTTTTTAATTAAAAAATTTACAATAATTACTCGAATAGATGTATAGATTACAATAAATGAATAATATATTAAAGATCTCTGATAGTTTGTTTAGAAAAAATGTGGTTTTTTGTTACGTGAATGCTAGTTATAACCCCTTAATGTCAAGTTCCACTCTTTGAATAATTATGAAGATAATTTCTTATTCTGAAGAGGTACAATTAAATTGTAGTCGAAAGGTACAATTATCTTGTTTCAAAAATTCTTATATATTTTACAGTAGTGCGGTCACGGATAAATTGACGGTTAAATGATAAATGATTTTATGGCGTTCAATATACTTCAAACATTTTATCTTATTCAATAAAAATTTAATTAAAATTATGTTTAAAACTCAATATTTAGCCCGTAAACTTATGAGACCATACACTTCCGTTCATAAAAATGAACCAGTAAGTCACATTCTAAGCGTATATCTAATTTTAATGAACGAGAGAATGCATTTCATCGTTTTAGAAGTATTTATGCACTTTTTCAAATGCTTTGCACATGCTCAACAGCTCCACGAAACAAAAAAATTCATTGAACTTTCATATTATCAGAGATTTCCTTAAGGAATTAGAAAATAAATAAAAATGTTCATTTTATTTAATTGTTGATTTGACTATGCTCAAAGGACACGACCGGACTACTTTAATAGAATAAATAACCTGAAATGCAGGTGTGCAACTTGCAATTTAACCATCATTGTATTAAGTTTATTAATTTCACAAATATTATGCAAATGAATCATAAAAAAATGAATAGTCCAAATGATTTAGGAAAAATCCAAATTTATTGATAAGATGATTCAAAAGATTTTGTTTCAATTCGTCAAGAAAAAAAGTACGTGTGTGTAATTATTATATAATTAGGTCAAGTTTATATCAAATTATTTATAAAAAATTTTACATACAAAATAGTTATCATTGATTGAATAATTTAATGTAGAAAATTTCTTTTTATGTTTATTTAATTGATTTTTTTTTTATCAATGTCAATATTCACACTCAACGTATTGAAAACATAATTTATTATTATTTAAAAAAAATTATACTAGATGAATACATAATATATTTGTCAGTAAATTTATTATGTGTACAGAGAACAGATACTTATCAAACATTATAACGTGGCAACTAATAATTCCATGGAATTAATTTAAACATACTCGTATTATAGTTATTATGGTAAATAGCAACGCCTACTCTATGAGTAATAGAGTAGGGGTTATTAATAGTAGTGTTCTTTTTTCAAAATTTTATGGTTGATCCAGTAGGTTCTCGAAAAAAATTTAAGAATAAAAATTGTTCATTATAAAAATTCTAGCATATATTACTTTAAAAATTTTTTTTTCAAAAACCGAACAATTTCTCCATAAATATTTTTATCTATTTATAAAACATTGGCCAAATATAGGAATTTTTTGGAATCGAACAGTGAAATCGTTATTTGCTCTACTTAAGCATCCACACTCACCAAAATATATACTATCTTTCATTTTTCTAGGTGAAAACCTCATACGATAATTATCTCTTACCATTTTTCATATAAAAATATGAATTTCATTAACAAAATAAGAATTGTTTGTTTAATTTAATAACATAACCCTATTAACGCATATGTAATTACCAGACGTTACAGACCTAATGAACAATAACCAATACTGGTATAAAATATTGAACATATATAAATAGCGTGGAGACTACAATGCGTGCATAAGACACATAATTTAAAAAAAAGTCTTTTATTTACCTTCAGTTTCGTATATTTGTTTGCTTCAAATCTTACAATCCAGTGCTCATTTTTATAAAATCGTGGCTCGCATAACAATTGAACTGTAAATGTTAAGGACAAAGAAAATTTAATTTTCAAAGTGTCCCCAAATTTTGCACGGCGCAATAGATAGTTTGAAGAGAAAAGGTCGTCCGACAACAAATATCTCTAAGGCGAGAATTGTGTGATAGCCTAATACTCATCCAAACTCAAGTGCTACAGAAGCATTTCATTGCCTATGTCACTATTATAATGTATGAAAGGTATTTCTAGACATCTAGTAGGTAATATTAAAATATTTATGCGTCATTTTTTTCTATAATAAAACAAAATGTACAAAATAAATTATATATGCACATTTCTTTTTTTACAAATTCAATTATTTATTTATTTCTTAATAATATGTTTCATTTTATTATGTTTTTTTTTTTGTTCAATTCTATTCTGATATTTATATCTATGGTATATACAACTAGTCAGATATATCTATGAAGTATATATCAGTACTCGTATAGCAATGATAGATACTAACATACAGCAAACATACTACACACATAAATGAAAAATAAAATATATATTATTAAAATCGAATCCAAGGTTTTTTTATTTGATTATAAGTAATTTTTTTTATATTATTATTATCTATTTATACGAACTTTAAATGTTAAATCATCAAATATTTCAGTAATAGGCTTTAATGTAAGCGTTAAAGAATCTTTCGGGTAAGCTAGCAGCTTACATGTACAGAGCTGGCATCGGCAACCCTTTTTGGCTGCTTAACTAGCTTATAGTGAATACTCGAAGACTTGAAGATCAATTTTTGGTAGATATGATCTTCTTTACATTAAAAAAAAATTCATGTGTGAAAATATTTGCTTTTCGGAACTTAACCAATTTGAAATAAATAGTCACTATGTGATCCGCGTGTCAAAGACTGCCGACCCCTGATATAGATACTATCCTCGTGGTGAATTAAATGATGTATACTCGATGATTAATTTACCAATTACACAGAAATGGAACATCTCACTGATTTAGGTGTTTAAATATTCTGGATATATTGATTGTTATCAATGAGTGTACTGTTTAATTTACTACTACTACACAAACACACACACACATACACACATATGTGTAAAAACCTAAGCCATGTGTTTTATAAACCATGCTACTGGATTTGTATGAATATTTATATGTATGCTTCTACAATCTACTAATAATTACAAATGCTTAAAATTGAAATTGTGAAAAAAATTTTGAGTTTATGCAAAAAAGTATCAACACCGAAAGGTGTGTTTTTATAATAAAAAGTTCACATGTAAGTGGAGAAGGAAAAAAACGATTAAATGGTAAAAAACTGAATTCTAGATGGTAGGTGTATTACCATACTGGAACTTACTGTAAGGTTTAAGGATGTTTGTGGCTAGGGAGATAAAAATTTAACAGGTAAGTTTTTCACATATAATTAAAAAATAACGCACATTCCGTATCAGACAGAAGTTATAAATAAAATTTGTATACATTTTATCTCTCTTTTCCATAATTCAAGTAAATACTTTAGTTGACATCAATCTTCAATTAAGTAAGTCAACCCAAGTTTTTACATGAATTTGTTGAATTTTTGAACACCTGAACACCTGGATCCAAACTTTTATTTTCAGTCATATTTTCTGCCGATACAACTTTGTATTTTATTCGTAATTTCATAATTGATTAGTGCCGAATCTATACGATTTTCTAAAAAAAGTTGTTAACATTCAACTTTATTCGTGAAATTTTCACTATAACCAATTTTATATGCAAGGGTATATAACATTAATTATTTTAAATTTCAAATGAAAGGATATATAACATTACGTTATCTCTGAGTACCGCATATAAAAGATATTTATCAAAGATATTTTTATAAAATCTTTTACAGTGTTAGCACTTTCAAATTGCTCTAAAATATAAAATCTTCACATATTAAAATTGACCGAGCAGTACCCAGCAAATCATAATACACAAACACTTTTTTAACTGAAATTAAAAACTTTAATAATATGTAAATTAATTTAAATTTAGATAGCATCTAATATTACTAATAATCGGATTTATGTAATTATTTAATTACTAAAACTAATAAATAATCGTCTTTTGACTCTATTCAAGTATGGCGGACGAATATTTTCGAGAATTTTTATCTTTTTAATTAAGATATTTACAAAACTCTTCGTCAGACTTTTTTTTTTTTAATTTTAACGTAATGTACGAGATTTAATTTATAAAAATAGAAGTTTTTTACTTTTTTTAATTTATAAAAACTGGAGCAACATTATCCATAATGTATGCGTTCATTCAACAATTGCTATTCACAACATGTTACAATTCCAATTTTTAATGATTAATGATTACATAAGGACCCGTTGTCAGATTTTTTTCAAAAAATTATTTTATACGTCTGAGTTAGCAATTAATACATTGCCGATTTTACCTATACATGTGTCCGATCAACCTTAAGTAAAATATTCATTCACAAAAAACAATGTCATTTGACTTAATTATTACTTAGCCTCTATTATTTTTAGGTATAGAATATCGTCTAATACAATAAATTTGAGCTAGTAATTAAATGTTAAAAATTTTGTATAAATTAATAGGACCGTATTCACATTAAATAAACGCGGAAATATTATAACCAATACTTAAAAGTTTCAACCCAAAATTATATTTTTGTAGTTTACGTAGGAATATCATTTATATAATTATCTTGTATATCCAATGTTCAAAAATATCTCAAAACTAGAAGACCTAGGAAGTAGATATCTGAATCGATATATAGATCTTATTATTACTAAATAAAACAAATATTTTAAATTTTCTTAAAACCATTTTATTTGACTAGTTGAAAATTATTACAAACTGTACCAAAGAAAATATTTCCAGGTACCTACTTTACATAACATTTTATGGATTAGATCAAATAACATTGGGAAAACCTTATATTTCAGGAAAAGCCAATTTATTAAGGGAAATAAATTTAGGTTTCAGAACACAAGTCGTAGAAGACAAAGTTGTAGAATATGTTGTAGAGAATCATTCTTAGATATTTCTAACACAATATATATCCTACGAAAAAGAGCAATTCTCTATTAAATTTCAAAAAATTGTTATGAAGCCCTTAACGATTAGGGGACCTACCTGTTAGGAAAGCAAACGCAAGAGAAATATACGTATTATAAATTTTTATTTTGATGTATCAAATTTTCTTAAACGAATATTTCTTATCCAAAAAATTAAGTCAATTTCTTAGACGTTGAAAAAACTATAATTTTGTTTAGAAAATACTAGATTTGTTTTTAGCACAGTCATTTCAGATTTCTGTCAAAAGTTAATTGGTAGCACAAATTTTTTGATGCAGTTATCATCCCCAGGAGTTGTCCACCATCCTATTTGGTTAATTTTTTCCTCATTATCTCCGTCTCTGAAAATATGTATTTTTGCTGGAAAATTGAAAACAACGGAGATAACGAGGAAAGACCAACTAACTTTCTAAATCCATGATGACGGACAACGCTTCAGATATCGAAAATGTTATGAGGACGCAAATAACATAGATAATTTAATTGTCCACAACTTTGCTCAATGCCTTTGCTCAAAAAGCTAACCAACTTCCTAAATCCAAGATGTTGTTCAACGCCTGGGGGTGATTTGTTTGACAATTTGAAATTTTTAGCACCGCTGAGGCCACCCCTCCAAAAATACCCTTACAAAACTGAATTAAAAAATTTCTGGTGTCAATTTTTCATTTAAAATTATCGGGCACATTGTCTTGGATGGAAAAAATTAATAGTTTTTAACGAACGTACAGAAAGTTTAGATAAGAATCTGATACCGTTGATCTTTTAACGGGTTTTCCATCATGTATGACTCATAAAACACAAAAAATTTAATTGAATTTAATTATTGTACAACATGATTTTATTATGACGTTTCTTTTCTCAAATAGCATATATTATCGCATAACCAAAAATGTAATAAATCCGATGAATAAAAACCAAAACTTTATCTTGAAATAACATTTCAACACGCGATAGTTAATTTAATTATGGTCACCGCTGAAATATCAGTTACAGTTTGTACTAATTTTAGATATACACAAAAATTATGTTTCTGTTTAATCAATAAAAATGCCCCCGCGGCTTTGACTTTGCATGACATTATAAACATTTTGCGTGACAATTTTTGCTATTCTATTTTTAAACTATTACAAACGGCTAAATTTTCTTAATATACTTCTTTCTACTACATGTACTTTGGACTAAAAATCATTTAAAAAAATTATATACTTGATTTGTGGTTTTCGAAAAATGCTTCGATTAAAAATTGTTCATTAGAAATATAGTAACAACTTTTATACGAAAATTTTTTTCGAAAGCTGAACGAATATGGCACAAATCAATTATACAATTTAAAAAAATGTAATCAACTTTTGTGGCCAAATGCACAAGAAATTAACTTCAGATAACTCCTTAGTGTCAGATACTCAGAAGCTCTTCATTGAAACTAGCGAATTTTTTCTTCAAATAATCCATAAATCAGACAAAACAGACGAACAAACATTAAATGGACAGCTTACTCCTATATCTAGTGACTGGTTTAACAATGTTCAAGTTTATCATTTTTTGTTGTAAATTACAATTAAAATTTATTATTTTAATAAACATGCTTGTTTCAATATGTGCGAATAACTTCGTAAATATTTTAGTTCAAAAAAAAACCAGTTGCAATTATGTTGCTTAAAATTATTAATAATTAATTATAACGTTCGATAATAGTATCATTTTAAATTAAATAAGATAAACTATATAATTATATATAGTTTATTATATATATCGTATAATTTAAAGAATATGGGTCTAATTTATTAACATAGTCGTTATAAGATTAAATATAATAAATTATATTTGCCCAAAAAGTTCTATGTTATAAATTTCATATTAAAAATTTTTCAAATGATCGAAGAGGATTGATATTGTTGAGGAAACATAGGGACTTGTTTAAAGTGGCTAAATATCAAAGATTACAAATCAAGTTTTATGTTAAGTTTCACGGATGGACGTTACTTAAATCTTAAAGCAATGAAAATTTTTTAGCAGACCATCAAAAGCAAATATAAATCGTGTAGTGAATGGGTCGGTACTTGAAAATCAATTATAATTAATATATACATAAATTATACAAATATTTTAAATTTTCGTAAAAACTATGTTTTTTTAAACTATAGTTTCGGAAAGACAATTCCTTCATCAGAAAAAATGATAATGACAAAGCTCAATAGGGACTTCTTTGTCTAATTTCAAGATATTTCTACTGATAGTTTGAAACTTACAATATAAATCATTGAAACCACTAAATGAAAATTGATTTACATAATTTATGCAGATATTTCGACAATGATGTAGATTTAATTAAATTGTTTACAAGATGAATTCAAATGTTTAGTGCATTTCGTACAAATGACCTTGAATTTTAACGGAAGTCCATAAATGGAATAAGTTTAATTACAAAAATTCTAATTAATATTGTTTTAAATCATTTCAAAGGAACTTTTTATGTTGTTTTATGCAATTTTATAAAATGTAAGTGAATGGTTTTTTGAAGTATTTAATAAAACAAAAAAGAAACAAATTGACAAAATTATATTTCTTTAAATAGATATTGAAATATAATTAATTATAAATCAAATAATCCAGGAAATTTTGGTATAAAAACATTAATTTCACGATCCCTATTATGCGCATGACCACAGAAGTAGCACACATTTTTCAATATTTTGGAAATATTTACTAGTGGGTGGCCACTTTAACACTCAACAACCGACAAATAGCAAGAAATCCTTTAATCTTTACCTTCACTTTGCTGAAGGTGTGGAGGACATTTTCAACTATTTTATTAAGAAATCCATATCAAGACGGATATTGTTCTTCAATTTTCCTTAAATAATCATTTGTAAGGATACATATAATTTTCTGTTAACCTCGATAAATCATAAGAAACTATATTAGAGCAACGGTATTCAAAAAATATGCTTTATACAATACTGAAATTAAAAATTGTTGTTTTTGTTTTTTAAAGTAATTAAAATACGTATCAGTAGAAATAAATCACATTTAGACAATAATTATCATGATAATTAATAAATAAAAAAATGTATCTCTAAGAATGTGTAAGTATTCACGCCTGTTGTTCAATTAATTCATAATTTTTTTTTATTAAATAAAGGTCACATTTTTGTTGAAATAATTAATAATTGTAGTAGGTTTTATATATTAACAATTAATAATTAATAGAAGTATTCAATATTTTGAATTTGGCTGGCTATAGCAGAGTTTCAGATCCCAATATTTAATTGTGATCAAAATTAAATCAAATATTGATGATTTTAGTCCAGGCGGTAATGATGCAATTGTACACCGAGTAAATGACTGGCACAAAATTCTTGCTATTGAATTTCAAAAAAATTTTTGATTAATTTTCGCAACTTAGCTGGCCATCTGGTAATCAGTTGGTACAAATTTCCTTAAACGGAAAGTGAGTAATAAAAAAAATCGTTATTTTTTTCTGATCAGTAACTAAGCAAACTTTTATTAGTTTATTTAGGCTATTTCGGATATAATTGGTCTTAAGGAATATTTTCATGAATTAATGAGAGAAACATTCATCCACCCTTTTAAGGGGCAGGCTTGAGAGGTACTTTGTTAGAGCACATCTTCCAGGCCTGTTTCCTTTAAGTAATATATAGAGACAAATCACCTTCCAAATTGGTAGTAAAATGTAAAACGTCAGCAACTATTATAAACTCCTGCCTTTTTCGATTTTTACAAACCAATTACTGCCTACGTTTTTTTCGAAATCACCCAAATTATTATTAGATTTTTATAAAAAGTTTAATTCAAAATTTCTGATCTAAAGATTACCTTTATTTATGAAGTGCCCTATCGCCTGTACTAAATGTATCGGTTACTAATACGGTAACTGGTTTATCACTTCCTGTCAAAAACTCTACACAATCAATGAAATTAAAACAAGAACAAAATATTTGACATAAATAATTTTATAATATTAATTAATTATTGTAGGGCAGGTACAATCTTATAAATTAATTGGTGACGTCTATTAAATTAATTAATATGATATTTAAATCGAAATTAATAATTTATTAATTAGTAATATATACCCACATTTAAAACAAAATTAATTTGCTACAATTATTTGATATTTAAAATTAAAGCTTGTATTCATGTTAGTCACTAAAGTTTTTTGTTGTTTTCCTTTTAAAAAATCCCTGTTATTTAAAATGTCCTTGTTCTTTTATAATGTTTTTTGTTTAGAAATTGAGTTACTGACTGCACTTAAATTTCAAATTACCGATTTTATTTCAGCAAAACTCTTCCATAACTGCTAATAGACCCAGAAAAAATATATTTAGGTCAATTATTACTATTTTCACTTAAGAACACCTAACAGTGTTTCATGTTTCCCATAAAAAAAGGGAAGATGAAAATACAAACTTATTTTAATTACAAACAAATATTTATAACAAACATGCAATTACCAAAGCGGCGTTCTTTTGTATAATTTTTGTAGTCAATTTGGGGCAAATTAATTAAGTTTACGAAAAAAAGTTTTAAATAAAAAATGTTTGTCATAAAAGTACTTATAAGCTTTTTTCGATTTCGTTTTTTTCGAAAAAATGAATTCGGCACAAATCAACAATCAATCACACAAACTAAAGTAGTTTTTGCATAGTAATAACAAAATTGCATAGTAATAATTGCGTTCATTCATTACTTTTTTGCAAGCATTGTTTATTGTTATTTTACTCATGTTAAACTATACCATTAGTTTTATAGTATTTTGTTTAGTACATTTTCTTCTAAAATACACAAATTCATTTAAATTTTATAAACATTATCTAATCAGAACTATTAAAAAAAAAGCGCATTTATTTTAATTCAAATTATTCCATTATATCAAATTAATCAAAAAAATACAGGAATGATCTTAGATATGGGTTTGAAAATTCAAGTTTTGAAAAGATAGGATTAGATAGAGGATAGATTGTAGAGGCTGCCCTGGACGTGCTACACTTCAACCATAAAGTCCATTGTGATGCCTAAGGATATGAGGATGCGAGTGGAGTGGAAGGAATTTTTGTGTGTAGACTAGGAATTGGTAGGATATGCGGCTGCAGCCGACTATGATAGGAACTATGCTGATATTCATCTGGAGTTCGTGAAGGAAACTGTAGAAAACCTACTCAAGCAAAGCCGGTTACTTCGTTCTCGTCCATACGCCGACAGTTTAGTCAATTAACCGCCCCTTTTTTTCTTAATAATCCACTCCTCAAGTAGACATAACGCCTTAGACCGCTCGGCTACTTGGCTGCTAAGATAGGATTAAGTGTCTATTTGAATTTTAGCGCAGGACATAGTCGACACTGTCGCTTGGAAAATTATGCGGAGAGTAAAGTATTTTCAAAAATTTTTAACAGTTCTGATTATAAAATAGTTTAAAATGCTTGTCGTTATCTTGATCGGACTGTTTTTTATAAGAATGAGTTTTTTATGGTTTAATTATTTGCTATTTAGATAATTAGATAATTAATTTCTGGGAGGGTTATTAAGACAATTTTTAACACCGTAGATAATTGTTAGGAATAGAAAACGCTGATAAGGTGAATTATGTATTACATTGTATAGAAATCAGGTTGTTTTCCACACCTCTCCAATATATCTCTATCTGAATTCACACGCGTGAGAAGCCATCGGCAACAAATTAATTTTATCAGTTAAATTTATCAGAGATATGAAAACAAGGTTAGATGCATGCACAAATCATATTATAGTTTGTTAAATTTATACAGGTATCCGGTGTTATTTTCAATATTATTTATTAATACATAAAAATAGTTTCAGCGTGTTTGTGTTGAATCAATGTTTTAAAAGTTGCATTATCACTTGGAAGCTTTATATAAATTAATAGCTTTTATAAATTTTATCTTTATAAATGCTTAACTTGACTTTGCCGTATATAGTCTTTTCGATTCAAAATTTGTAGTCAAATTTTAACTCGCTTCGCATCCAATCGAGCTGAAGTTTGTTAAAAGTGCGCAATTCAATACAAAGAAATGGTACCATCTAAATGAACTAAAGATATAGTTCGGAAATATTCCCCGAAATAGAAATTTGGTGAAAACGTTGAATTTTGAATGTACTAGCAGAGTAGTAAATAAATAAAGAATAATATTTATAAATTGGCTTCTGTTCGGGACCTGCCGTGAAATCTATCCCGTAGTGCTGACATACAAAATAAAAGTGGAAGATTACGTTTAATTAAACAGTTTAATATACTCTTAGATCTCTTGCAATTCAAATGGCAAGAGATCTTGAAATTTATTTAATTTGGGGCGACAAACGTTAACATTAACAAACCATGGTTTATCTTGATGGAATTTTTATCTTCTACATCAAATATGAAAATTTGCCGTGAATTTAAAACATTGTCATGACATTCCCGAGGGAAGAAAAGTCCCTATACTCCGAGGGACGAAAACTCCCGGAGTGTATATTGCCAAAATATAATTGCACACTTTACTCCGTATATTGTAAGTTTCTTGTATATTATACAAGATGGAGTCGCCATTTTCCAATCGAGCTAAAGTAACTGTGAAATTAACTTATTTTTCTAAATTAATTAACCTAACACAGCGTGTACTCGAGTTGCAGTTACAACATAGATGTCAATATAGGACGAAAATGGCGAATAGATCAATTCTAATTAAAAACGATTGGCGTCAAGCGAAGAAGTTTATGATTTCATTCCAGCTTCTTGCGTTTTCGACAATGACGTCAAAACTGGCCACGTGACCAATCGTGTGACCTATTTCAACGCCAGCGTCAAGTATCAGTATGAAAATGTACCTTAAAAGGAGTAGGGCGGTAATTATACAGCTGCCTAGGACAGCGAATTGTATTAATCCGCCCCTATACATATGCGCATATAAGGGTAAAAAACAATATGAATCCATGAATTAATTTAAATATTATAAATTACACAACCCTGTGGCAGCTGTGTAAGAATATTAACATTCCATTAAAAGTTTTTTTTTTGTATAATAATTTTTTTTTTCATGTACATGGTGTAGATATTTAGATATTTGATAATTATTAAATATATAGCGTAATAATATTTACCTATGGTGTAGTGTTTTTGTATTTCTATATTAAAATTTAATTTAGTTTTTAGTCGACCTTACAAGGACGTTTGTTGTTACAAATATCTATATACACTTAACTAAGTATATATAAAAATATAATATAATTATATAATTTTGTTGTCTATCCGATGTGCAGTATACGTTATCCTTTCATGTCTTAAAAACTATATAAGATCTAGAAATTTTACGTGTAGATATATCAAATGGATAAATGAGATATATTTTTTAATACGGTATATGTTACAACAAAAGATCTATTCTTTATTTTAATTTCAAGAAAAATCAACTTTTATAGAAGTCCAAAAATGGAAGAAATATACGTTACAGAAAAACGTTGTAGAGACAAAATTGTAGTAAAATTTAAAATT
Organism: Nineta flava; assembly: GCA_963920215.1. NCBI lineage: Eukaryota > Metazoa > Arthropoda > Insecta > Neuroptera > Chrysopidae > Nineta > Nineta flava. The sequence continues at coordinate 46,924,495 of OY986044.1, forward strand.
CGCCCCCATTACTTAGATCAGTTTTTGAATTATAAATACGTACATCGACTACAAAGTTGTCATCATCAGTATAAATTAGCTAGTCGATATTTACTCTTTGACAATTAGAAATGGATAGAAAATAGAGATCAATAGACAAAAATAACAATAAATAAAAAATTAAACAAAATAAATTAAAATATAATAAATTTTATTGAAATTACTCTTTGTTAAAATTACTTTCATTCCATTTACTCTTGTTAGCATTACTCTTATTAAAATTACTATTATATTGTCTCAGGATATGTTATTCGTTACTAATTTGGTAACAGTTTCACCAAATTAGTAAACTGTAAAAATTTCCACAATAAAAATTCGAATAGTTAGGAAAAAATTGATTTTTCAACAGGCTGTCCCTTTTGTTTATTAATAATAATATATAATTTATTAAGTATAATATTATGGTAACATTCACTAATCACGTGAAATTTTATCAATAAAGGTTTGTTTTACTTAATTATATTGTACTACACAGATAGATAGGGTAGCAGACATTAATATATGGAAAAATACAGTTAATGTGATGTGTAGAGGAAATTTGACTGGAAATTATATAATGGCATCAATATATTAGATCAAATATAAGTAATAATTCGTCTATTAGGATACGAACACGGGGCCTTTGCCTTTTCTGACGTTAAATACTTCAATGTATATAGATAAAGATTTAGATAAATTTTTTAATTATTAGCAGAAAGTTCAAATCGATAGCAGAGGTGTTTTTTGATAGAACATCCCCGTCTTTGATACAAATATTCAAGAAAATAAAAATATGGGGAATTTTTCAAGATTACAAACTTAGAAATATATCAAATATTTTTTTAATAGGCTTCTAAAAAACTATAAATTGGCAAAAAAAAAAAAGAAATTTTTCATGATTTTAGGCTGATTTGAAGTCCTACCAATACAAAATTTCAAAAGTGATTTGACCCCAAAAGTGTGAAAAACTGAAAAACCTCTAGTTCAAATTATTTGAGAATATTTAAAAGAATCACTTATCGTTTTTAAACTTTATCATGATAAATTTCGATGTAATACTTTTTAACCCGACTTCAAAAAAGGAGGATGGTTCTCAATTCGTCTGTATTTTTTTTTTTTTTTTTTTTTATGTTTGTTACCTCAGAACTCCGGCATTTATGAACCGATTTTGAATTTTTTTTTTTTGTTTTAAAGGGTTTGATTCCCGATTGGTCCCATTGTCACCAAATCGCATTCTGATGAGGGGATCTCCGGAAAATCGAGGAAAATCCTCATTTTATATGTGATAACCGATTTCTGCGAAATTTTTTTTTTTTTTGAAAAAGTATACTCATTCATAATGGGAAAATAAGAAAATTTTTTTAAAAACCGACTTCAAAAAAAATTTTTCCTTAAAAAAAAAACCGACCCCAAAAAAAAAAAATTTTACAAAAAAAAACCAAATTCCTTGTAAAGAAAACTGAAAATCTGTTATAAAAAAATGCATTAAAAATTTAAAAAAAAAAAAAAACGGGTAAAAAAAAAAGAGTTATAAAAAAATTCACTAAAAATTAGTTGGTCGTTTAGTAGGTCTACCCATATTTAGACAAATAAAATCAGTTATAGAACTTCAAAGTCACTAAAAAGCGAGAAATAAAACTTATTTTGACAAAATGGAAACCCGACTTAACAAAAGAAGCACTAAAAAGTAAAAAAATAATTGCATATTCTTGTGCCAATTTTAGTTCACCAAAGCAAAAATTTTTAAATATATATGTACAATTATTGTTATTTTTGGAGGCGGTGTCCAAAAGTTATGTGAATTTATCTATGTTGACACCGCCTCCAAAAATAACAATAATTGTACATATATATTTAAAAATTTTTGCTTTGGTGAACTAAAATTGGCACAAGAATATGCAATTATTTTTTTACTTTTTAGTGCTTCTTTTGTTAAGTCGGGTTTCCATTTTGTCAAAATAAGTTTTATTGAAATAACCATAAACTAAAAAATTGTGTTGCTCCTCTATGGTTTCTATATACCAATATCATAATCTTCCGTTTTGAACACAATCCCACACTATATTAGCAGATAATTGTATACTTTATATTGCAACATCAGATCGTAAACCAAAAGGGTTTTTTTGGTCATCTGTGTATAATTTCAAGTTTCATTTTTTGATGAAATTTTACTGTAAACAATCAAATTATTAATTAAAATTTATGTGGTATTCTTTGTTTGGTAAGAAATTATTTAATATTAATTTAATTATAAGAATTTGATTTACAAATAAAACATTTTGTCATATTTTCATATACTACAACAATTAAGAAAGGATTAGTAAAAATTATAGTAAGAAAAGAATATTAAAACATTCAAAAAGTAAATTCAAATGATATTCTCTGTCTAATTCTATAATTCGTCTAATTACTACTACGATTCAGGTAATTAATAACCAGCGTTAAGAAACCTGTTTCGTGTTAAACCCGAAATGAGTATTATTTCTTCATTAAATAATTATCTCAGATAAACTTCAAGTATTCAGACTACGAAAATACGCGAAACTTGCTAAGCGTTACACCTCTGGTTGTCATATGATGTTACTAACAAAAAAACCAAAATCAGAAATAAATTTACATAGCATATACAGAAATAAATTAGAAATAAATTTACATAGCATATACGTAAATTTAATTCTGTAAGCCGTTTTTTTAGCTTCTTGTATAATTGAATAATTTCTCGATCTAGTCCAGTACCTTTATGATCATCAAATAAAAGGTAGGTATAAAGGTAGGTTTGGTAAGTATAATACCTACCAAAATGACTGCCAACAATTAACAGATAAAAAGTCTGAAATTGGGATTCGCTAAACAATGTTCAAAGTTTTCAGAATTTAACTCCAATAACTTGATCCCTGATATTTATCAAAATATGTCAATTCAGTCGTAGCGAATAAAAGATCTAGCTGCAGCTAATGAAAGACTTACTTGGAATGATAGACAACTTGTTATTATATCTGAAAGTATATTGCATACCTTGCATAAAAACAACTTTAAATTTAACACTTTTTATAAAAACTTGAAATAATCCAGAAATGTATTTATTTATTTGAAAAATCAAAATTACAATTTTCTGCTACGAAAGCAACATATTGATTTTCTTCTTTAAAAAGCTTCTGTGTTTGTAAGAAACCGTCCTAGATTTGGTATCGCTTAAAATATCAGGTCCAAAATGTACTATTAATGGATGTTAATAGCTATCTATTTAAGAATACTCTACTATTCTTGCTTCCATTTTAATAGTTAGTGCTTAGCAGGAAAATTATATTTCTTTCATATCAATTCTCCAATGAAAAATAGTATTTTGCAATTTTCGTAGAGACAGTGGAGTGGGATTTAATATAAATATAATTATTAGCTATTAGTGATTGAAGTTTAACTGTGATTAATTTCTGGCTTTTGAAGTTATTTTCTTACCAGTGGGAGAAACAAAACTTTTAAAAACTTCTTTGTGTCATAATGAACAATTTCCAGATCTCTTGTTCTAATGTCAAATTCAGAATATAAACCACAACTTCCTGTAATATGTAAGTGTTTCAAAACATTTTATAAGCTGTAATCGATCAAACAGGGAAAATCTCAAATTAATTTCCCATTTTTATCGAAATGAATAAAGAAAAAAATTTGTTTAATCGTTTTCCAGATTATACATTACTGCACTCACAGTTTTTAGAAGGACAATAGTTAAAGTTTTTTCTGAAATCTTAACTATAAAGGTTTATTATTTATTTATTTATAGTATTATTGCTATGATAGTATATAAAACATAGACTATTATACTATCTGATATGTAATACCCATTGCTACTGTTATTTAAATAATGAACAATAATTTTACGGAAATAATTTAATATTCAATAAAAAACAACCATTGAAATGTGTATGTATTTGAAAATTACAATAAATTTATGTCACCTATTAATTTCAGACTCGGAAGTACGTAATTGGGTGTGGTTGGAAAAATAAAAAAATCACCAGAATTGCGTTCACCTTGGTCATTCACGTACATGGTCTGTGTAAAAACCATCTTACGAAGACTGATAATATGTAGCATATTTCCGTATTTTAAAAATATGTGCGTCATTTCAGTTTTTTTACGTACATCGATCCTTTGTATGACTTACTTCAAGGGTAAGAATTATTAATAATAAATTATTGTCTTTATCCTGGTAAAATAATTACACAGGTATTTGTTACTTTGTAATTAATTTCGAAAAACATGATTTTTTCTAAAAGCATTGACTTATCCCATTTATACTATATTGTATTCCATTTAAATGATGTTCTTTTTGAAACCTATGCTTCGGTGTTTTCTAGTGATGTCACACTCTTGAAATCTATAAAAGATTTGTAGAATTAACGTTGTAAATTTGAAAAATATAAAAGTATCCTTCAGAAACCCACTAATTTTGTGTTTTATTTTCAATTTTTTAAAAGAGTAATTTGCATTCATCCTTATATCAAATGTAGAGACCATGAAGTCACATTCTTAAACTTCATTGAAAATGTGTTCAATTTAACATGAATTTAAAAACTATGACTCTTATTTTTTACAAGCTTTTATTTAACTTGCAATGTATGTATGTATGTATGTATGTCTGTATGTATGTCTGTATGTATGTCTGTATGTCTGTATGTCTGTATGTCTGTATGTCTGTATGTCTGTATGTATGTATGTATGTATGTATGTTCGGGTGTAATCTTGTAACTGAATTAGAACCACTTCCTCTTATCCTACGGAGTTAAATTTTTACATGTTAGTTCAGTTCCGATTACAATGCAATTTTATGGTAAGCATGACAAGAATCGGCAAGGGGAAAGGGGGGATTTAGAGGGAGGGGGAAACACAAAATTTGGTATATCTCTCTTAATATTGAAAAAATCGAAAAACAAATAAGAAGTAAAACTGTAGAAAATTAGTTTTTCTATCAAAAGCTTGTTTTAAAAAATGTTTTTTAATAGAAACTTATTATTATAATTACAGATTAATTTAATGAAAATTGGATAAAATTTGACCATGATAAAGCAAACCTAATTTTATGAATTTTAATGACATCATGCTAAAAAATATGTTTATTGAATAAATTAGGGAAATTTTTTCCAATTTTAATGAAAATTTTTTTCAAACCGTTATTTTGGTCTATATTTATTGTATTATTAATTCGCTGACATTCACCCATTGGAGATTCGTTCATTTGAATCCTCTTACACGCAACCTATAAATTAAACTTAACAAATAAACTTAACGGAATTCTTAAAAACTATAATAAATCTCTAAATTCCAAATACCAAAAGACTGCCAAGAGTAAAATTTCATTTCCGGTTTGTGGATTTCAATAAAAATCTAGAGTTTTGCATTCTCTAATGCGACAATATCAAAGCATAAAATTTTGTAGGTACCTCTAACTCAAAATTTTTGTTTACTTCGTTCACCAGTAAACAACTTTTTCTAATAAAATCCCATTGATAATAACGTGAAAATCTAAGGTCTAAAGTAATCATGGTACAAAGTTTAAATAATCTCGCTGCAATCGTTGTCGTAAAATTCTCAAAAAACTCAAAAATATTAAGAATAAAGGGTCCTTTGTGGTTTAGCTATTTTCACCAAAACATACCTCTTGCTATCTGCGTTCTTAAGATATCTTCTTCAGACAACAACACATATCCATCCAGACCACAGATCCACTAATGGTCACACAAGGTTTTATTGGTATTAAATGACCTCAAAACGAAAAGATTTGGTAAAAACTCAATATCGATACTCTGCATCCAAAACTATACCTCTGTATTCTACGTAAATAGAATTAAAAATGATCCAATATTTCATTAAAGTCGGACTTCACTTTCTCTGATGTACAAAATATATAGATAATTACCGGTAATGTTGAGACGGCCTTGTTTAAACAACAAACAAAATTTAACATTGAACTGAAAAGAAAAATTTCAAAAATGTATTCAATGAAATTCCAACTGTACCTAGTTTTTTTGGTTGTTTTTGTTTATGTTTAAATACATAAATAACAAAAAGATGTTTTTTAATTCATTCATGTATGAAAGAATAAAAATATTAAAATATTTCCGTATCCGTAACCAATATCAATTTACTGAAATTAATTGTTTAACAAATAGAAATATTTTGTATTTATTAATTTGACTAATACACGTCTGTTTAAGTCGTGGTTTTTACCTCAATATACAAAGCACCATGTAGTAATATGTAATGTTGAGGTAAAGTATTCGATGTTCAGAGATCTCGAATATGAAAAATTGTCATTTTTCAAGAATATTCAAACTTTAAAATAAAGTTTACTACAGCTCGCAAATACAATCCGATTCCCTTGCCGAAAGTAGAAGTTATACCACTGACTGAATTACCTTTAATAATTGCTTATACGGTAATCCTTATTAATGCGTGATCTGTTTTATTTTGCCTTTTTCACACTCAGAAATGTATAAAAATACAAAGTAGTCCTAAATTGCTATATACATATACATCCATACGTGCTTTTATAATCAACACCAATTTTAAGCTGACATTTTTTGAGCTGAAATTGAGGCAAAAGTATTCAGTTTATGAAAAAAAAGTTTCAAACAAAAGTAATATATTTTATAAGAAGAATAATGTTAATTATATATTTTAAGGGCATATTACTTTTTTTTCTTCTTCTACGGTTTTATAAGTATAGAGATTTTCCTCCATAGAGAGAGATGGCATAGATCGATTTTGTCCGCTCACGAACTTGAGCTGTATTTTTAACTTTTCGTTTTTGAGTTATCGTGTCCACATCTGTCTCAGGCGCATACACATTTTGTACAAGTTAGCAGCACTTAAAACTTTTTTGTAAGAAACGATGTCTCTTCCACATTTGCGATTTAATTTCATGAACAAGGTTAGTAAGATCGATAACATTAAAGTTGGCTGTTTAAATTTTATATCCATGAAGAATGAATAAATATTTAGCTTTTGCCGAATATCGAAGTGGAATAGGCACTATCTTGCTTTTTCCGTTTGTATACCCGGTATATATAAATAATATATAAAAGGGTATTATAAGTTTAGTCTTGACTTTGTTACGAATAAAAATACAGATCATAGTATCTTGCTTCCGCCCGTCTGGAGTCAAGGCGAATTTAGAACTTTTATAAATTTGTAAAATTTAATAAATAAATTTTCACTTTTTTCTATTAAATTTGTATCAATTTGCTAAATAATTTTCTTTAAACTTTTATTTATAATTCAGCTTCTCTTCTTTATAATTCTATTTTATTTTTATCAAGGATATGTACCTATATAAAAAAAACTAGTGTGTAATTACCGTCTATATACATACCATAAAGTCTGTATATGGATGTTGTGTGGAGTTCCTATCAGAGGTTTTTTTCTTCTTAATAAATAACTAATGAGTAAGTATAAGTAATATTTATGTATTTATATTCATATACAGTTGAAAATGACTTAAAAATTAATCATACTTACTTAATCAAGGTTAAGATATATGAAATATTTATTAATTATTATTAAATATTTTTAATTTGAATGTTTTAGTATGCAATTTTTAATAATATAAGAATGCAACAAATGTTTAAGAATTTTTTTTAAATCACTTTTTCAATTATGTCTATGAACTTCCACTAGGTTGGTCATAGTGCGACATAACAACTTTAGGTTCTACAAGTAACACGATGCCGTAGTTGTGGTTGAGTATGAATCCATGATTAAACGAAGCACAAACTGCTTTTGAAAACTATGTTTGCTACCACTTTTTAAAACAGGCACATCATATATTCCCTTAAGAAACTTGACAGGGGCGTCGCGAAGGTGGTGCCGGTGGTGCGTTCCTGGGGAACGAGAGGTCCCCACAGCTTAAAACTCAATGCGTCTTGTACGAATCAGTACAAGGGTACCGAAAACTATTCTGCCAAAACGTGTTTATCCAATTCTATTCAATATGTACACTTTTCAATATGTTTAGTGCACTAATTTATAAGATTGCATGTTGTCAGAGGGTTAATTAGTGCCATACTTTACTTACAACAAGCAATTGAATTTCAGAACAAGAAAATGTTCTTTGATATTAGTTGATTCGAAGAACGTCGGGATGCCCCTGGTAATTGGGCCTTATTCAAAAACTTAATTGTTGAAGAAAAAATACATAATCAGTGCAATTATATAAGAAATTTTAAATTATAGATTTCTCTTTTAAGATACTGATCTAATACAGATACTGCATGCTAATTAATCATTATGATAATTTAGAGACTTCAATGAGTGTGTATCTCAATAGTGTTTTTCATAAAATAAACAGTAGTGGATTAAAGCTGCCAATCCAGTAACAAGCAAGTGCTTGGATTAATTATTTTTTCTTGAAAATTTTGCCAGCATAAATTCTGTTTATAATAATAACTATTTTTACAAAAAAGAAAAGGATTTTATTTTTAAATGAACAATTTCTTCTGAAATTTCTAAAGTTGTCCGAAATGCCTAGAATAACTAGCTAATCGTAATTATTCTCCGGGATGATATGTTATTTTTTACTAATTTGGGGAATAACCTCGGACAGTATATTACGACCAGGTAATTACAGATCAAAAACAATGTTATTCATACTGATGAGGCCTACTTTTTTGTCGAAATATGTACAAACAACAAATTTGTTATGTGAGGAATAAATAAAACGAAACAGTCATCTATATTATGAGATGTTTTCTTTAATATACTAGGTGTACCTAATACGAATCACTATTCGATATATCGATGAATTCGTTAGTATTACATAATGTTATTGATCCAAAAATTTAGGACAATGATTCTTAAAGATAAAGAAGTATTTTCACCTACAACACTTTACAAACTCTTGTATTATTAATGACAATTATTTTTCTGAATATCTTAATCTGATACATTACATTTACAAAATTACATAACTTAATAAATAACATCTAATTGAATACACTAGTAGGTAGCTAGTGATTCACGCGACCTTCATATGTATACATTAGAATACATTACAAAATACTGTCATTGCAATAATAGATACTTATAAGACATTATATTATCTATCAATAAACAATAAATAAATTTTGTTCAAGAACTCTTCTAAATTATAATTATGCATATAATTTTAATTTTAGATCAATTAAAATAAATATGTTTATAAAATCTATAAGATTTTTTTTTAATTTACCTTAATATATCCTGTAATTAAAATAGTATTTTATATTTATTTAGTAAACAAACATTATCTTAAAATCTGTACTGAAGTTCATTTGTTAAACAACTAGCGTGAATGCCATGCAATATTTCCAAGAACGGAAAAGCAATAGAGCATTAAAATTCGTTATCTCAGTTTTCTATTAATGGTGGATACAATATAAAGCATTTGATTGAAACCAAATTTTTTTCTGCGATCAATATGTTTAACCGTTACAAAAACGGAACTAAACTTAATATACCCTGGTAAATATTATATACCGGGTATAATGATAATTACGAAAATCTCAAATATTTAAAATTATAATGGATTTTTGTAACGACCCATTCAATACAAAAATTCCGAGTTCGTTGACTTAAAAATCTCAAAGATATTAATATCTAGTAATTTTCATAATTTTAACATAAAATTCTGAGCAAAACTTTTGAAATCAACTTCTGGAATTATTTGCTCTACGATATCAATACAATTTTCCCAAGATCTGAAAAAATAAATTTCTCGATTTTCTCGGATCTATTTAATAAATTTCGATTAAAATTATTTTATAAAAAATAATTTTCTAATTTGTTGAATAATAAACATTTTTTTTGAATAATTTCAATTATTTTATAAGAATTCAAATATTTGGAGGAAACTTTGCCACGTTTTATTTTTTTAGGACTCCTGTAATATGTCAAAAACACAATTTATTGAATTAATTTCCAAAAATTATTTATTTAAATGAATTCATACTAAATCTTTTCAATTTAAATGCAATTGTTTCAAAGTACATGAAATAATTAATTTATTAAGAATAATTTCTCTTTATTTTATTTCTATTTACAAATTAAAACCCGTTGAAAAATCCACGATATCCACGACAAGAATTAATTTATAGAGTATTATCCATAGAAAAATTAACTATAGTTCCTTATCTTTTTTTCCGATACTCTAATATTTATAGAAATATGTATGGTTTAAGATTTAAGTTTTAGAAAAAATGCTCTGGTTTTGAATATGTAATAAAGATTTTCTACTGACACAGTTTTTGTGTCTCCTATATTTGTGTCTCCTAAGCCCTCTTTTCTCCTAGACTAAATCTACTAATATAGATAGATAGATAGTTTAGTTTGATACATCTTGGAATCTAAAAAGTTGCACTTCGACCTTATGGTCCATTGTGTTCCCCCTTCTTCTTCAGTCCGACGAGATTCGCTCTCCCATATGTTGGCAATAGCCAGGGACTTGCTTATCATGTCTACCTGAAGGTTCATATATTCGGGATGCACCGAATATCTTGTATCTGCTGTAACCCAGAGGTTCGCAGTCAAAGATAATGTAGTTGGATGTTGCTTCCTCCTCGCCACACAATCTGCACAATGGACTCATTTAATACGTCATTACCGAAGTAATGACGTATTATACAACTTGTCCTTTCAAATACCAAAAGCAAATCAGATATGAAATTTCATTTTGATCGGACTAAAATTGTAACCGTATACAGTAGCCACCCTTGCGGTCACAGTTTTAACTAGATTGGAATAAAATTTGTTCTGTATTCTGTATTTATTCTGAGAAAATGAGTTGAAGCAGCTCCTGCGTATTAAATTTTTTCTGTAAGAGTTTAGCGCCATACCTGTAAACATAAGATACATTGTGCAAAAATTTATCGTATGAAATACCCCTTTCGAAATTATTGGATGCTGAACTGCTTCCTGCAGTATGCAAAATTTTGTCTTTCGAATAGGTTTTTTTTAGCCGGGCATCGGATATACATTCATAAAAAATGTACATAATATGATAAACAAAAACTAAACTTTTAATTTCATTTAATTCTTGGTATTAAACACAATTTACAACAATTTATTATGATAGTAATAACTAATTATAAATAATTTCATTTATGAGTCAAGATAATAATCAAAAATTAATTGTTGTATATATGCATATGGACACACTAAAAATTATGAAATATTTACCGAAGAAACTATCACTACAAAAATGCGTGTAGAATTTATAATTTTACAAGTGTATACAAATATTATTTTTTATTTGGTCAGCGATTAATAATTATTGTAATAATAATATCATCACGAATTTAAACAATTCAAAAACCCAAAGCAAAAAATACCGATGATATAATTTAAAAATATCATTTGAAGTTTTAAAAGCTAATAAGAGCGTGTTAAAATTGTGTGTAAGTGCTACCTACACAACCTCTATAAAGTGATTAGATTGATATTATACATATGGAAGTGTGCGTCAACTTAGCGAAAATTCTCCGAATGCATGCATTATTTCTCATTTACAAAATAGATCTTAATGATCGTTTATCTTATATTTCAAATTTTGCCCCTATTCCTAGAACATTTGTTTGTATTTTATAAATACGTATTTCGACTACAATGTAGTCATCATCAGTATGAATTAGCTAATCGTAACTATCTCTGGGATATGGATTCAGACATATGTTGCTTGATGCTCACGTGAGACACGCACCAAATTAGATACAAGCAACATATCTCTGAATCCATATCTCAGAGATAGTTACGATTAGCTAGTTCATACTGATGATGACTACATTGTAGTCGAAATACGTATTTATAAAATACAAACAAATGTTCTAGGAATAGGGGCAAAATTTGAAATATAATTTCCAAAAACCTAGAGTTCTCTTTGATTATTTTAATAATCTTTATCGTTTATCTTATAAATTTATGTTCATGGTGACTTTTTTCAATATCTTCAAATTCTGAAAAAATTTGAAAATTTAAAAGATGCAGACACAATGAATGTAATTTTTCATAAAAATGAATACATTTTCCATGTATTTGTGTACTATCTAGATTCTAGAAGTTACAATTTTAATCCGATCAAAATGAAATTTTCTATCTAATATACTTTGAAAGGCTAAGTTCGTTAATGAGAATAATCGATCAAGGATAAAGGGACTTAAAGATAGAAGAACTTAAAATAGAATTTCTCTCGTACTAATTAGAAAAATCGCAAAATATGTAATGAGTAAAGTAGTGATCTGATATTTTTTTTGAAAGATTAATGTATATATATATATATATATATAAATATATAAATATCGATGAACAATTGAATAAATATTTAAAATAGATGAAACTAACAACAGCGTTAATTACTTAAATACACGGTATCTACGGAGTTCATTGTTTTTATCATCAATCATTTTATCATCACTTTACAAATGATATTGATATATCACACATAATTTTTCTTTAATAATCAATAATTCAAATGAATATGATGATGTAATATATTGATTTGTACATTTCCGTCAACAAAGTACAAACTCAATACATACTCGATGTATATAACATGCTATTGTAAATAAATAAAAAGAATTTCAATCAGATTTTTTATACGAATAAAAAATAAACAATTGTATAGCATAATTTAATTATATAAATTTTTTAATACACACATGTAGTGTAGGTATTTATACATAACAGTTTTATATGTAAGATCTATTTCAATTTAATATGCACATGATAATATAAATAAATTAAAAAGCAATTGTGTTTGCTTTTTGAAACTATATTAAACATTAATCCTGCACTTAAAGTTGCTGTATTATGTTTTATTTATTTTTTATCTCTGTTCAAAATAAATTTAGATAGGGCTTTTGTGTAGAGTTTAAATCATATCACAGTTTTCTCCAAGAAATTTTCAACATAATGAGCCCCACACTTTTGCCATTAACTAATTAGTGAGTATTTTGTGCGTTTTTGCGTTACTTATTAATAAAAGCTTGTATTTTAATTTTTTTATATTTATAATTTTTTTAAGATAATACATATTAATTTAATTACCAACAATGTATCAACGCATCCACAAAATTTCTATTTCAAAGAGTTTTTTCAACGAACATTTCTATTTCAAAGAATATTTACAAGCCAACGATGACAAGAAATTTTTAACTAGTAACTTTTCGAACATTGAACATTTGACAAATTGGTTTTTCGCTTGGCCATGTCTTTCCATCATAAAATTCCTAAATTTTGACAAGAAATAATCTTGAAAAGAAATAGAAGAAATGTTATTTTTGAAATGAAATATTCACTTTATCAATACCGTTATTTATGAAGACAAACAAATTCAAAGAAAGTGTTATCTTTAACCTTGCCGAACATCAATCCTACCTTAGGCTTTAAACCAACTCTTACATTTACAAATATGCGTTAAAAATTTGAAAAGATTGTTATGTTGTTTAATATTTTGTGGGTGGCCTGAAGTAATTTATATGTAGCTTGGAAAATTTAATGTTATTTCTCAAATTTTAGAGAACGGCGGGGCAGGGGTGGATTAAGAGATTGATAAAAAAAAATTTGTATTGGCATTGTTTTTCGATTTAAGTTCAGCTTTTGATACTGTGAATCATAATCTTTTATTAAAAAAATTAGACAATATTGGCATAAGAGGTCTACCAAACTCCTGGTTTCAGACCTACCTACAAAATCGACAAATTATTATAGATGTTGCAGGAGAAAAATCCAGATCAAGGGATGTAAACATAGGGGTCCCACAAGGGTCAAATCTTGGTCCTTTGCTGTTCCTTATTTATATAAATGATTTGCCCTTACATATTTCGCTGGGAAAATTTGTGCTTTATGCAGATGACACATCTGTACTTTTGTCATCAGATGATTTGACTGACATTATCAATCAAATGGACCTTGTGGTTGATCAGTTTAGTGATTGGTGTAGAGTAAATCATTTAATTATAAATATGAGCAAAACTACTTATTTACTGTTTAATAATAAGCACATCGACAATACCAAGTTATTAAATAGCAGGAATCCGATCAGTCGAGTAACTGAAATGAAATTCCTAGGAGTCATGCTAGATGAAGACATGGGTTGGCATCTTCAAGTTGATGTAGTTTGTAAAAAATTGAGTACAGTATGCTACTATATAAGAAAATTGAAGCAAACGCATGATACAGACGCACTTTTGGCTCTGTATTACGGGCTTGCTTATAGTTGCATGCAATATTGTGTTATTCTTTGGGGACAATGTTCGGACTGCTCTCGAATATTTGTGTTACAAAAGAGAATTATTCGACTTATTTTCAATCTGAACTATAGAGAAACATGTAAAGATCATTTTATAAAGCACAATATTTTAACTTTTTATGGCATATACCTGTATGAGTTGTTAGTATACATCAAGAAAAACTACCAAAATTTTAAACTGAGAAAAGAAATTCATCCTTATAATACTCGACAATGTACTGATCTTCATGTTCAAAATTATCGAATTGATAAATATAGAAAAGCTCCTCAAATTGTTGGGACTGAATTATATAACAACTTACCAGTAGAAATTAAGCATATTGAAAATATAAATAAATTTAAAACTGTATTAAGAAATTATATAGTAAAACAATGTCCATATAATTTGTGAATTTGACAAAACCTATGTACTATTTGTATCTTTGGTAAATAAATTATTATTATTATTATTATTATTACCCGGATCAATGAAAACGTACTGAAATTATCCTGTGCTCTTTACTTAATTGAATATGTCATAAAAATACTAACTTTTGTTCTTAACTTTTCATCGAAAACCATATACAGCACATGTATATACGGCACAAATCAAATATGAAAACATAAACGCCACTTTTGACTAACCAGAGCCAAATTCCAAAATTATATAAAAGATATATATGGAGGGAAATATGAAAAATCTGGCAATCACAAAAAATTATAACATGATACAAATTTTTTAAATTTTTTTTTAATAAGTCACACATGTTATAGGTGTCTACTAGAAATTTCTTTACACATAGTCCGTTCAAAGATACCATCAGATTACATAACAAAAACGACATGTCAGTGAGCCATTGCAAAATATCAATTTATGGATGTTATCTTCAGCCATTTTTGATCTCGAAATAATCCATGAACAATATGCACGAAAATAAATTGCAAGCAAACAATAAGAATGTTAAATTAAACATTAAGCAAGCAAACATTAAGTGAATCGAGCGTGGGGGAAGCTTTGAAGAAGCTTCCAATTTTAGCCAAACCAAAATGATGTGCTTTCGGTATTTGAGGGGCAAGTACATTAATGCTCAATCACAATATATGTATATCATAATATGTAAAAAAAGGAAAATTTATCGTTAATAAAATTGTAGAAAATACTGTAACAAATGAACTGTAACAAATACTGTATGTGAAGACCGCCACTGGTTTTTGTAGATTTTTCTGGTAATCAACAGTGTGTACATTTGATACATTCGAGTAATGAAAGATTCGAGAATGATGCTCTTGATCTAGAAAGATCTAATGCGTTGGTATATAAGGGAATCGGACGGCTAAGAGTGAACAAGTTGGATTTAACATGTGATACGATAAATATAAAATAATTGTATTTGTTCAATTATTGTTCATTATTGTAAATATTGATTATTACCATTACCTGATTTCTATTAACTTCATTGTAGCAATCCAATTGTTAAAATTGTTACACGTAGGTTTAATTTAAAAAACCTAGTGTCTTCAAATATGAAATGGATTAGGCACAAATCGACGCAAGCTTGCCTCTTTTTAATAGTACACGGACCGATCTCCATTGCAGAATAATTGGTTGATATTTTTAAATCAACTATAGTATGTTTATATGAATACAAGCCTATACATTATATACAGTTATAGCTTGATATGTCGTCGTATAGGTATTCTAATAATAATACCTACCTACAACATTGTAAACATATGCAGTTTAAACATAAATGTATGTATTTGTATCGTAGTGGGTAATCAACACAATATACAATAAAATAGGGGGCACAGCCTTGTTCGAGGACATATGGGGCGAAGAAAAATAACCCCACCTTAATGATCTATATAAAATACATCACACTGGACATATTCATGTTTACTTCTTCTTGTCTATGATATAAAATACAGTAAAGACGTTTACTACTCATACATATATCTTGGTTTTAATTAACAGCAATAATTAAGTGTTTTTTTATTATTAAACGAAAACAGTTATACAAATAAATACTTTTCGTATCAAGGATTTTAAAGGAAGGAAAACAAGAAAAATTATTTAGAATACACAACAATGAAATATTTTAAGGTAAGGATTATTATTTATTGTAAAAATAATTGAAAAAGGATTTTTTGTTTCAATATAAAATGTTTTCAAGGTCGTTCATTGGCTTCAAAATCAAAATTCCTTCTAGAATTCTTAAGAAATATTTTGTGCGTTAATTAAATATGAAACAAATGAATTCGAGGTCTAAATTGTTCTTTGTTAACTTTTGAAAGCTCAAAAGCTGAATTGGAGGACGTTTATTGGATTTTGAAAAAAAATCTTTTTTTTTTAAGAAATATTTTATTTTAAGTTTTCAATTATAATTTGATAACTTTTGAGAAATTTTTGGAATTCTATTTCAAATTAGAAGGATTTACAGAGTTTTCTTGAACGTGTAGCGTTCTTCCACTAGATCTTGTACTTCGTAATCACTAATAAACTTTGAATTCATTATTACATAGATTAGCATATATAAAATTTGGTTTTATAAATTTAAATCATATAGTTTTTAGGTTTTACATTTTCAAATAAAGTAATTTTTAGTAGTACTTCAAACAGGAAAAAAGAGTGAAAGCCTATTAATTCAGCGTGTGGAATTTTTGAAATAGACTTAGGCTTTAATTTAAATAAAAATAAAATTAGTTTTAGTTGTATAATTATTCCAAATAATAAAAGTCCATATTCAATAATAAATATTGATCGGTAATCGGTAACTTTTAAGAAGTTAATGGTTCTGAAATTTTATCTAAAAAATTCGTTACTATTAGAAAACAGAAATATATAAAAAATTACAAAAAAGCCTTTACTTGCCTAAAGTGTTAAGATATAATATACAGGTGTTTTGATATCCAAAATTTAAAGACATATTCTACTTGAGGATGAATAAAGTCCTAATCCATATATGTGTCCTAGAAAGCTTTTTTTTAAAAGGACGGAAATACTGTATATTCTGTATACTGTATGATATACAACTTTTATTCGAAGTAAGTTTTTCGAAAACCAAACAAATAAGAAATTTTATAAATCAATTATAAAATTTTGAAAAAATAATACCAGTTTTGCGTCCATGTTAACTTGTTTATCCCCATGACCGATTGAATACGTCTTTAAAATTGTGTTTTATTTTACCTATAAAATTTACAGAAAGTCTTATCAAGCGAGATCAGTCATCAGGCTTAGATTAAAAATGTTCATGTGACTATGTTTTGTACTTCAAAAGATTGTCAGAAGATATGTTGAATAAAACTTTATGTACGTAAAAAGTGCTTTATAGTTTGAGAATACCTCTCAGGGAACACCTTAAAAATATCTGCGACTTAAATAAAATCTTGTATATCTTTCGATATTTCTAATGTTTAAAGACACTTTCACAAAGCCTTTAACACTAAACACTACATGGAAATGAGGACTATATAGATAATTCTTTCTATAAATTATCCTTCTAAGGATAAAAATATTTCTTAATGTAACTCTAAATTTGTGACCATGGGCTTAATACATAAAAAAAAACAAGACTACTATTAAAAATTACGAAAATACTTAATTATTAATCGTGTAACTATTATCCTGCCTATTAAACATTCAATTTCCGTTTATAAATTTCATATATAAAAAAAAATATATAAACTTGAAATAAAATATTTTAACAAAAATTCATTTCCTTTGTATAAGGTATTTATTTGTGTGTGTGCGTATTAAATATACAAAATTATTAAAATATTTATATGTATAACTTCATAAATATTCATAACATGGCCAAGCATATGCACCAATTATTTATTTATTAAAATAATATATAAACAAGTTTAAACTATTTATTATGCAATCAGTTTCTAAAAAAAAAACACTGGTGTGAATGCTTCACAACATCTATATACAGACTACAATGCCGCATACATAAAAATATTTTTAAATATTCATTTTAACTCAAAATAAAATATTATTACAAATAAAAATAACAACTATATAACTGAATTAATTTCTTAAATATCCTGTCTATACTGAGATTATTATCAGTGCTTGAACTATATATTTTACTACATAGACGTATTCGGGACTAACTAAAATTAAGCAAAATATTTCAAAAAAAATCATATAATCATCCGTTGTTAAATATTAAACGATTGAGCTCTCATGTGTTCTACGAATGATAAAATCAATAAAAATCCTCAAAGTTTTTAAGCCTTTTGTCTGTTTAAGAAAACAAATTTCGGAAAAAAATATTAATAGACCTAATTTTCATACGATAACTCAATGAATCCACGAGGAAAATTTGAAAGACAAAACACTTGAATACTTCTTATAGAGTGATTTCATTCAAAAATTTGTTTGTATTTTTCAAATACAAAGTGAATATGGAAAATAGTTTTTTTTTTTGTGGTGTTGAAAATGTTCTCCAAGAGTTTAAATCCAACTAGTTTAGTTTGAGAAGAAAATGATATTTTTTGGCATTAGAAAATCCCAAAACGCAAATATCCGGTGAAAACCCTACATCCATCTCACAATTTTGACTTATAACTTTTAAATTACATATGTTCCGTTATAATATACATATGGAGGGAAAAATATAAACAAAATAATAATAATATTCTATAATTATTGATGATTAGAATGTCATAAATATTTACTACTAACGGGTAACGACTATAACAAGTAAGTCATAAATAATTTAAATTTCAAAAAAAAACTTTCATTTTCTTTAAATTTTTGTTGCTTTATAAAGTGGATTGACGATGATGGCACTTACCTAATAATTTTTATATTAAAATCACGTACTTTAAATACGTATATATATACATTCTTTATATGTGACATATGAATAAATTACATTTCCTATTTCCGATAAACGATAAAAATGAAAGCCATCTCTTTTATTTTACTTGTAATTATATACATAATAGTTTTGGAAAATATATGTTTGATCGTAAACACTAAGCTTAGAAAGTTCATTAAATAATAAACTTTCTCAAAATACTAGATAGATAGATAGATTGTAGAGGCTGCCCTGGACGGGCTGCACTTTGACCATATGGTCCATTGTGATGCCTAAGGATGTGAGGATGTGAGTAGAGTGGAAAGAATGTTTGTGTATAGACTAGGAATTTGTAGGATATACGGCTGCAGCCGATTATGTTAGGCACTATGCCGATATTCATCTGGAGTTTGTGAAGGAAACTGCAAAAAAACCTTCTCAAGCGTAGCCGGTTACTGCGTTCTTGTCCATACGCCGACAGTTTAGTCAATTAACCGCCTCTTTTTTTCTTAATAATTGACAATCTGCCAATGTCGGGATTCGAACCCATAACCTCCCAGTCCCCAAGTAGACATATCGCCTTAGACCGCTGGGGTACTTGGCTGGTTACATTTACCATTGTACAGTTTATCATAAAATATACAAAATTGAACACTGAACGAAAGCTATAATATACAAAAATTTGTATTTTAAATGATTTTGTTACGATCCAACTTTTATACTGTCTACCAGAAGAACTGACTACTTTAACATATGGTGGAAGCGCAGTCCATACACGCATTGAAGTCTCCGGACAAATAGCGACTATATACTATAAACCAAACAGCTTAGTGTGATATAATCTGATTGCCAGGGAGCATATAGACTATAAAATTTGCTGTTCACATGGCAACCGTGTCCGCATGGTGTAAGTCACCTTTTAAACGTGATAGGAACAATCTTTAAATATAAAAAATGTTGATCTCCTAATGCCATACAACTTTGAAACATTTTTTCAAACACTCTCGTTCATCAAAATTGAATCAGTTAGTCACATTATTAGTAACACTTAGAATGTTTCAATTGGTTCAATTTTTGGTTCAACGGGTTCAATTGGTTCAACGGGTGTGTGAATAGTTTTGGTGTAAAGATGGGTCTAAAGAATGTATATACGTACGTATATATATTAATACTGGAGCTTAATACTTTAATCTCGTTAAAAAAGTGTATATAGTATAGATAACTTCATATAAAAGCTATGAAATTCTACGAATAATTTTAATCATTAAAAATATAATAAGTTATTCGCTGAGTTAGGTAACTGTGACGTGACTACTCATCTCAAAGAGTCGCCTAAAATATTCAGTCTATCGTTTTGCTCCTTAGGCGATACAACCTACGATAGCTTTCTATTATAAATAACCCAAAAAATTACCTTAAGCCTCCAGGAACTATATTCAAGATTATGAAGTGTTAATATTGTAAATATTATATTTTCTGTTGATATTTTTGGTATAATGATTTGGGGAGGTTTGTGTATATTTTTGAATTATTATAATTACAATGTGATTTTGAACTATTTTTGCATGACCTTATCTGTAATAGATGAATGAATAATCCATATTGGGGTCCTCACAAATTTTAATCATCTTTTCAATGAAAACTTCATTATTATCTCCATTACTGTTGACTAGTTCAACTTTCCTTCTATGGAAAATAATTATTTACAACGTAATAACTGGTATCTATTCAATAGATTGTAATAGCTTCTGTTAAGGTAGTTCCAGCATTGTCTTGTATAATCAGGACAAAAAACCGGTTTGCGACTTTTTTTTTAAATTTATTTAAGAAATATTTATCATTACTCTCCTAGTTTTTTTTTTTTTAAATTCAGTCAAGTATTTTTTTTTTAATACAACAGATAATAGTTGGGCGGGCATGAAGTTTTACATGCTTCTAATGAGAGAGAGACTGATTACTTTGTTATTAATTATCTCGCGTTCTAAACGGTCAAAAATTCTGAAACTTCGGAATTTATACGTTATTTTTAGTCTATGAAAAAAAATTAGCAACTTAATACAATTATTATTTTTTTTTTTTAAATAAATTTTTAAAATCACGACGATTTCAATGCCAGTTTTTTTTTCATTTTCTTAAAAAAAAAAAAATATAAAATAAAATAAAAATCTATTTACAAAAACTTGAAGTAGGTGTTGATGACATTTACAAAATCCGATCTGCTTTAGTTTATATGACGTGAGTTATTAGTTAAAATGTAATAAAAACTATGAAAAATGACTTGAATTGATGACATTTTGGGTGTGGCAAGATAATTAATTTTATTAGTTTTTTGGAACATAAATAAAGTTTATTACAATCATAAAATTTTCCTAAATTAGAGCATAAAACTATAAAAACTGTTATAAAATTTATAAAAAAATATTATATTATTGCAAAAACTATATATTAGTGTTTGTCCTCAGCGAATTCTTGTTGTAAGGACTCCATACCACGATAATCAAAAAAATTGAACTAATGATTGCTATTTATTTTGATTTTGTATTGAATGGGTCGTTACTTGACAAAACTCCATTATAATTATTAAATAAAACAAAAATTTGAAATTTTCGTATAATCACTGTATTTTGACTAGTTTCGGAACACAGTTCCTTCTTCAGAAATACAAATGAAATGAACAATTTTAGCATACTGTAGCAACAAAGTAAACATTTTCGGGGGGATACAACCCAGTTTAGAGTAAACAAGTAATGTAACAACTAACTGAGTTATTTGTTTGAATACCCAGTATATACTGAGTTGTATATCAGTGATTGATTTGTTAACAATTCTGCGTATTCGAATTGCTAACAATTCGATTTCCGAGGAATATTTAATCCATAAATTATGAGAAAACTATTAAGTTTATGAAAAAATTTTCAAACATAAGTTGTTTATTTTAAAAAGAAGAAGAGTTTTTGTTAACAAATTTTTTTCTATCTCTTACTGTTTCAAAGATGTATACCCCCCCCCTCCTAGCGGGGTAAACACGTTCCGATTTTTCCCATTAACGAACTTGACCTTACTTTTTTGCTCTAGAACACATACAAAAATTTTCAGCTCGTTATCTCTTTTCGTTTTTGAGTTATCGGCTTCACGGACAGACGATCGCACATGCGGAAATGGCCGAATTTGGCCCTTTTATGAATACTGTTGTGAAGCATTTTTGTCAAGGATTAATAGTTTCAAGCGTTACAAAGTCGGGACAAAACTGAATATACCTTGTATATTTACATATACAGGGTATAACAAAGTCGGGGCTAAACTTAATATACCTTATATATTTACATATACAGAGTATAAAAATGAAGTACGTACCTTTTATTTGCATTTCTAAGTAACTGTTTTGTAATAAGTATTTATGTAGGTATATATAGGTATATATAAAGGGTAATTAATATTACATCTTATTTAATTGTCTTTTACTTTTTATAGTAATATAATCATGAAGGTGTTTGTTTTCACTAGAAGCTAATGCTCTACCTACTATAAGTATTACTATAACCTACATTTTTTCTATTTTATTTGTATATGCACGAGTAATATAGAACTCTTACTCTATTTATGGCAATTAAAATGACACAATAACTCATAACAATAATATTATAATAATATAATATAATATATATAATATATATTTATATAATTTATATTTAATTTAACTAAAATATTACACTTTTACAGTTGTGTATCACTTTTTATAATATGTCTATTGTTGTAGAAAATGTATTTCACTTTCTAATGAAAATTTACTCAATAAGTTTTAACAAATTTTAATAAATATTGTACAGGATGTCTCAAAAGAAATGTTTCATCCGTACATTGATTGGTTACCGAGCTCTGTAAAATGCCGGTAAATGAATATTTGCAATGTCTAATATAAATATACACTTTTGTATAAATATTATCAAGAGATCTCTAGGTTTTTTCACAAAAGAGTAGCCATTATCAGTATGAATTAACTAATCGTAAATGATCTTCGGGAAGATATAATATGCGTTGCTAATTTGGTAACTGTCTCAATCTGTTAATGGCTACTTTGTAAACAAAATACGTATTTATAAAATACATATAATATATGTGTTGGGAGAATTTTTCAAATTTTATATTCACGTTTGATCTATTATATTCGTTAATGTATAACTGATCGTCATTCATATATATATTTGTAAAACTAGAGGACCTACGAAGTTTTTGCATGGAGTAAATCTTATCTGAAAGGGGTGAATTTGATATATTCCAACACATATATCACAAAAAAAGAACTCTTCTGTATAGAAATTCAGATGAAATCCATTTCTTGAGAGCCCATGGTAATACAATTCTGTTCGAGAATTATTAACCGTCTCATTGTTTAGTTATAACAACGGAAAGTGAAAGATTTTATAAATAAATAAACGTGTCAGTATGCTGAACAGATATACTTTGACAACACTGTACGTCAATAAGCACTACGTACACTAAGCACTATATGTAAACAAACAGTATGTCAACTGGCGGAATATAAGCAACGTTGCCGAATTACAAATGTTAGGGAGTATTTGTATATACGCTTGGATAACTATCATATGTGTAACATGTCTACCGGTACAGTCTTGGACAATACGGGCTATTCGTTCCTTCACTCTTACTTTACACACACGCTCCACAACGTTTTTACAATATTGTATCAAGACAACTATCTTAAGCAAAGATAAATTACTATATTATATTCTTTTATTTAATTTTTTTAGATATGTCCTAAATAGCAAGCAGTTTTTAGGACGATGACATATGTAACAATTTTTAAGCTTACAGGAAACTGTATATTAAACTACCCTGTGAACAAGCCGTAGCAGAGGCTCTTTTACTGTTTACAAATAAAACATGCAAAAAAAATCCGTTCCTCATTTTATTTAAATTATTTTAACTATACATTTTAATAGAAATTCCATATTCCTTAATCAATAATTAAACAAACAATAATTAAACAAATGTAAACACACGTTTTAAATAACTGGAATACAGGAAGTTATTTCATATTGATATAACAAACATATCATCTAAATATAGAAAAAAGAAATTGTATATGGATACTCTAAAGTATTTGTTTGAAAGAGAAATGAACTTATATTACAAAAAAAATGCCACGTACGCCATATAATTGATCAAGCGTGACACTGACCAGTGATTATTATGCCATTACTGAACATATTTTTAAATTTTTAAGGCGTTGGCTATTTAATTGAATTATGATATTACTTATAAAATTATTATTACATAATAATTTAACATAATATATTCCTTTGTATACAATTGGAAAATATCATTAGATAAATAGATAGATTGTAGAGGCTACCCTGGACGGGCTACACTTCGACCATAAGGTCCATTGTGATGCCTTAGTATGTGAGGATGTGAGTGGAGTGGAAGGAATTTTTGTGTATAGACTAGGAATTGGTGTATGATAGGAACTATGCCGATATTCATCTGGAGTTCGTGAAGGAGACATTAAAATCTATGTAATGGGATATGTAACATTCATACCAGAATGTCTTGAAAATTTACTAGCCTTTATCCACAAAAGTAAGTTCACCGACTACCCAAAGGTGAACTATTTCTTCGGTATCCTTAGTCGGTATCCTTCACTAACCTATTAAAATAATTTTATGACAATCATATGTGTATTTTATTTTTAACTTCCAAGGTTAAAAGACACTCACTGCACCCGTTTCTTGCGGTTTTTCTTCGTAAGCTTTCAAAATTAATGTTTTGCAAAATTTTTTAATTATAATTTTAAAATCCACACGTTGTTTTTCAGTTAATAAAAATGCCTTATAAGAATTACAATCAATTTGTATTAACCAACATTGAAATATATTGAAACATATTACACACCTTAATTGCCGCCGATTAACCACCTAAGGGGTTGTCATATTGAAGTGTTAATAAAATCCTTCAAACCATAATAATAATTCTTGTATGTAATCATATGTGTAAAAATATGTTTTGAAAGTATTTAATATATCTTGGAGATATGTAATAAAAATAATTAAAATATTGAGACATATTGAAATTTGTTGTTTAAACTGTATCTCCACCTGATTTAAAATATTTCAAGTTTATTCTGTTTTCAATGTTAACATTAAATCAGGTTTTAAAATCAATTTAACTCTAAGATAAGATTTTATTATTACCAGATTTATTAATATCTCTATCAGCGATGTAATTATTACGGTGACAATTTTTTAATGATAGTAACTACATATATGATTCATATAGAAGCTTCCAGGAAAAAGAATAAATGCGCAAAAGTTGTTTGTCTTTAGAAAAGAATCATTTTTTCTGTCTCTTACTGTTTTAAAGACATTTTTGGGAGAATTTATGCGAAGATGCATGGCACGATGAAAATATGCAAAGATATTGATGAATACGAAAATATACACATCTGAGATAGGGATCGAACCCCCAAACTCTGGATTTACAGATCCGTGCCTTTCCAACTAAGCTACCGAGATACTAATCCACGTAGGATGCATATAATCCTTCAATGCCATTGATGTGCATGTTTTTATTCCTTAGCGTGAATAATTCAATGCATCCTATTATAGCAATTCGGTAGCTTCGTTGGAAGAGAAATTATTTGGATTACCAGAAGTCGTGGATGCGAAACCCACCCAAGATTTATGTGATTTATCATATCCAAATTTATGATGCCATAATAAAAGCTGCCAATGCCCAGGGATATTATTTAAATATCAAATTAAAGAAACACTAGTCACCACCTTTAGTATGCCATAACCGAAACAAAAGATAGGTAGATGAAAAGTGTATAAATACAATTAAAATACAATATCTAGGATAGCGCAGGGGAGGTCTAAGCCTGGTACGTAGGCATTTTCTACCGACCCCTAATGGACAGGGAATTTGTTGTATGTAAGAATTGGTGCGACCGGCAGCCGGCTTTGATATATATTTATAATATCTCTCGAAGAGTATGTCATAAATTGCACCGATTTTTCGAAAACGTATTCCCAAAAGCAATAAATGAACAATTCGCCATGAAAGTATCCTTGAAATTTGTATAAAAACGTGCAGAAAATATTTATTCAATATGCATTTTTCATAATTTTCAGATTTTATTTGCCTTCTCGCTGGCTGTAGTATGCTCAGCCCAATACAATCAACAACACACCACACCCGTTCCAATCTTAAAACAAATCAATCGACACAACGAAGATGGTTCATACAGTTATGGATACGAGGGTGCTGATGGATCCTTCAAAATCGAAAGTAAATACCCAGATGGACGTGTCTTTGGTAAATACGGTTATGTCGATGATACCGGTAAAGTACGTGAAATTGAATATGGTGCATCACAGAATGGTTTTGAACCAGCTGGCTCTGGTATCAATGTACCACCACCAACCCTCAACAACAACAATAACATTGCCCCACTAGGACCAAATGAAATTGATGATGGACAATATCGTGAAGATCCAAGCATCTACTACAAGAGTGACAAATACAATTCAGTAGCACCACGTCCAGTCTCATCAAATCCTATTCAACCACCACCAGCATTCCGTTCCAACTATCAACAACCTCAACAACAAGCCTATCGTCCACAACCCCAATATCAACCACAACCCCAATATCAACCACAACCCCAACCACAGTATTATAATCCACAACCAGCTCCACAAGCTGCTCCACAACCACAATATTATAATCCAGCTCCAAGATATAATCCCGCACCAGCTACCTACGATCCAAATTTATTCCGTGGACATCCAGCAGCTAACTTCGATGTGAACACTGGTTCATATTCAGTAAATTATTAATTTTGATGTCGTGTATTATTAATTAATTAGATAGGATTTTTCAATTTATTTTTAATTAAATTTTAAGGAATAAACAACACACAAATTTATCTATTTTAGAAATTCTTCATGTTTCTCTTCTCTAAGTCAGAATTTTCGATGTCGATTGTGTGTAGTTTTTTTTTTTATTTTTTCTGTACATATTTATAAAAAAAAAACTTACAGCGTAATTTAATTTGTAACAAAAATTCAGATTGTATTTATGGCCCAGTAACTGGGTTTAAAAAAAATTATCATATCGTGATAAAGGCCTGGAATGCGATTTTTGTATTTTTATCTTAAACAATTCGAATGACCTTGGCTAAATGCCACGAAACTTTTGTAATTTTTTTGTTTTTTAATACTGTTATGGGATTGGTTGGTTTAAGAGCTTTGTTATTTATCAATCTTAAAGGGGGTATAATTTTGGACCAATTTTATTATTAGAATTTTTCTCTAAATTTAAACACGCTGATGGAAAATGAAACAATATCTTTAATTTGAACTAACGTCCAATTTTCCTGGCACTGCTGCGCGCCTATTAATGGGGAAGAATTGTATAATAAATGTTATTCATAATTTAGTCCTCTTTAAAGTTAGAGGAAAATTAAGACTTCCAAACCGTAAAACCAAACAATACCGTAATATTAAAAAACAAAATATCTCCATAACTTTGGTGTTTTTGGGTACAGAAAATTTAGCCGAGATCTTTCGAATTGGAAAACTTGTTTTTTTCTATTGGTCTCAACATACACAGATAGAAAAATAAAAATCGTATACCTGATCTGTTGCACATCTGGTAAATGTACTGTCGCTTATCATAAGTAGTGAACACATGACGCGCAAAGATCACTGAATACCTCTACGCTAGGTTTGACTGTCATAGTCAGTTTTCACCATTGTGATTACCATTTATGAGAGGCAACTGTACATAACTACTGAGCTATTTATTCTACTGAAAATATTCTTTATAGACAAGAAGAATACCATTTTCGAAGAAGAAAAGATTAAGATTGTAAATCAATTAATTTTGGAAAATAAAAATCTAATGTCTTTGAAAAAATTACCAATCAGTTTATTCTTTGCAAAAAAAAAAACTTCTTTGTAAAAAGAGATGATTAAAGGTCCTGAATATTCCTTGCAAAATTCTCTTATCCTATCGTAAATAAGTCCCTGAAAACCATTGTAAAAATTGTTGATCCTAGAATATCCTATAAAGTTATTATTTAGAATATTTTGAAATCTATAATTTTTATAATAATTTGCTTTTCTCTCCACAATCTGGAGTATGCAAAATATTTCCGAAAAACTAGAAATATCTATGTTGAACGTCTACACAATTTTTGCAGAGATATAGGATTTTTATTGACGTTCATTTTCCAAAATTTAGAGTGACGAATCCATTCCAAAAAAATGTTTAGAACCATAACTGTAAATAATTGTATTTGGAATATTTTATATACAAATCACTTATAAAGATATTCTATCAATAATTACCCATTTCAAACTAACGACAACGCTGATAATTTCAAAATCTAAAAATTTTCATTTAACTCTTCTCTTTCTTTTTCCTTACACAAAAGTATAACTGCAAATATGACGTCATATCACTATATTTTTATTCTTATCTGAACCATTAAGGATTCATTACTTATCTTACACAAATTTGTTTCAAATCTTTTATATGCTATCTTCAAAATTTTGTAGATAAGATCCTAATTCGAACTTACAGAGGATAAAATTCTAACTTATATAGGCCACAAAAGTAGCGTTCTTTTTTCAAAATTTAATAATTGATTTTTTCAGTTTTCGGAAAAAATGCTATGGATAAAAATTGTTCATTATAAAAATACTAACAACTTTTGTTCGAAACATTTTCTCAAAAACCCAAATAATAAGGAACAAATCAACTATAAAATTTTGTAAAACAAACGCTACTTTTGAGGGCCATAGTAGTAATAATTTGCAAAAAAACCAAATTATGTAAGTTTCATATATTTTTGGGCTTATCTATAAATTTTCATTTTGAATATGATTGAGCCTATCAAATATTTTGAAGAATATTTTCATTTTCTTTTTCTGTATTGAAAATATCTTGGAAAATGATTTCAACTTTTTATAGAGCTTCGCTCTGTAATGTTTTGTAAGTATATCTAAAAATTTTCTTATTTCATCACGGCTTTTTTCTACCTATTTCTATTTCTCATGAAGTATTAATTGTTTTCCGCGATTTTATCAATCGTAATGTTAAAAAACATTTAATATGTGTACAAATAAATTTGATTTATATTTGTGTTTTTGCAGAAAAAAAAATTCAATCAAAAAATACAATCTTGTGATACTTTTTTTTGTAAATGTAAGATTTTATTTCTTTTAACCTTGATACATCACAATTACAGACAGTCTGATATCCAATAAAATCAATCAAAGAGATTTTTAATTACATGAGGCGACGTTTGTAATTTAATATATAAGTTCCCACTTTCAAGGTATTTCCTTTTTTATCTTTTAACGATGAGTTTTATCTTTTAACGTAAGTGTACGTAAGTATATGGGCAGATATAGGTAAATGGACATCGTCACGTAAGAGCTGCTTACACCAAGCGAATTTTCTCTAAGAAACGCATCGCCATTAATAAGAAACCAAGTAGCCAAGATGACAGTTGTAAAATAATTAAGTAATTGTAATTAATAGAAGATTAAATTGTAAATATTTCTGAAAATAACAGAAAAATGACCAAAAAATGAGAAAAAATTTATTTTAACCCCACCAGTGAGCTTTTACAAGTTGGAAGCCAATATCTGTCTGTTTGTGTAACTGTATGAGGTATCGGACTTCCCAAACGGATGGTCCGATTTCAATGCGATTTTTTATTTGAAGCCTGGTTTAATCGGAATAGTTCTAATATTTGCTGAAAAAAATCTGTTCAGCCATTTAAAGATCATCAGCTCTTTTCCTAGCTGTGTAGGAAAAAAGCTCAAGAAGCCTCCTTTTTTGTGCGCGTTTGTGTTTGTATGCTTAAGCATAACGGTTTTTTTTCGTGAAAAGATATAATCGTGCTCAATCTTATCTTTCAATCTTTGTATAATGGCTGTATTTGGAATAATGATTTTAGAAGTAAATATAAACTTTGTACTTTTTCTAATTATTTTAAAATAGCTAATAAATTATTAGATTCAGTCTATTTGATTCAATTTTACCCAATTAAAATGAGGTACCGTGTGACTTTCCCCCAAATTCCATATAAGATAAGCATTAGTCACAATAGATCCAGAAGATGTCAAAAATAGTACCCTTGAAGTATTGAAATGTATTTAATCAAATACTTTAACACTAGCTGTATATTTATCACTTTTCTGGAGAGGACGTTTCGAATGCGTTTATTTGTAAAAGGATATTCTTGAAATTAATTATAAATAAAGTAAAGTGCTATGGATGGCATGCGTTAGAAAATTGTGTTCAAATAAAAGTATCATATTTTTATTAGGCTGATATTAAATTTATTAATATCTAAATGATGTTTGTTCATTAAATAAAGAACATTTGTTTATAAATTGTATATATTTAGGAGTAATCGATATAATGTGTTTGGTACATCCGGCTGTGTTTAACGAGTTCTTAAATTATTTACTTTAGTCTAGACTACATTTAGTCTTCCCTCGTGCAATGGCATACTGAGGCCTTGCACATTTAATTGTCGTGTATCCGTGTCTCTGGCCACGATAGCAACGCATCAAATCTTTAGTGGATGCCAGCATTCACTCTTATCGGAAATCATATCTTACTGAAGGTCAGTTGGAGAAGAAGTGAGTCTTTTAACTCACTATCCTGCCTCTACTTAATCTGTCGGAACACGTTCACTCACTGGTCGGAATTATTTGATACTATTTCGTATTTCGAATAGATCATAAGGTTCCGACAATAGGTCATCTATTGAGAAATGTTCCGTGGGGTGATACTTCCACCTATATATGTATATGATTATCGTGATATCTTGACTCACTTTAGCCTTCAAAGGTGCGCTATAGAACCTACAACAGAGTCCGATACTCGACACACACAATAACACCAAATATTAGTAAAATTTTACTGAATTTATGTCAATTGGACAACACGCACTTTGGAAAAAAATTAAATAAAACAAAAACATAATGATTTTATTCAAACCTGAATTTTATTTTATTTGAAAAAAAATTTAATTTAATTTGATTTCTACAAATGAGTCTATTTCGCTTTTTAATACAATACAACAATGTACAACTGTTAATTTGTAACTGGCTGTTACAAACGTTTATTTTAAACTGATGTTTAAAAAAAAAGCTTTCCTTTGATACGAAGTAGCCATCGAACGGAGTAGCACGTACACGTCGGTAGACGATATTGAATGTTCGAGAAAATGGTGGCTTTAGGAGCTATTTATATGCAAATAGATGATGTCTTTGACATATATGTCATGTACTTTACACGTGTCTATCTATTACAAAAGAGTCTATATTTCATCATTTCGTTCATTGTTCAATAAATTACAAAAACTTATTCAGTACAAGTTTATAAAAAAAAAATTATTATAATTGGGTGTGGTTATTAAAACTGTTATTATTATTATGATTATAATATTATTTGTCAGTCAGAATGACGGTAGTACATAATAATATACACTGTAATATTGTACACTGTTAATATACCTATTTATATTTCTTGAACATGGAAGAACCTTGGACATTCTTTCACAGAAAATATACTTTTACAAAAATATAAGAATAATAAACTTTGTGACGTATACTTAGTATTCTTATGTTCAATAATGTACATTTTTAACCATATATATATATATATATATATATATATATATATATATATATATATATATATATATATATATATATATAAATATATAATTTTCTCATATGTCCTATGCCCAAAATATCTAAAATATTAAAATAAGTACTAGGAAACATTGTTATTTTGATTTGACTTGAAAAATCATACACGTCTTGGCTGGTGATTGAACTCAAGACCTCTGGCATTCCGGACCAGTGCTCTGCCATCTGAGCAATCCAGACGCCAGAGGTCTCAGGTTCAATTCCCAGCCAAGATGTGTAAGATTTTGCATATCACAACAAATTGACATCAAATAAAAATAATGTGACAAATGTCCACATATTACTTAAATGTCAAATTAAGTATACACCAGTCACCATCGTCAGTAAAACATAACCGAAATGCCACCATACTAACAATCGATTTACAAAACAAATTAAATATAAGTCCTAGGAAGGTAAAATTTAACGATAGTTCATCATTCATAGACTTTGCACCGATATTTAGTAACGTTTATGCCGTATATGTTAGTTTATGGGACGAGAACAAATTATAATTTTAAATTAGTTGATTGTAAAAAATTGTATCGATTAAATCAATTCAAATCCAGTATCATATTCCAAGTCTTCTCCTTTGGTATTCAGAGAAATATTTTAGTAGTCGAATAAACCATACATATTCGATATTCGATTTGTAGTCAAAATATATATCAAAAACTATCCAGAAAATATAAAAAAGGGAGAAAAGTGAGTTTCAGCATTCGGACGCTAAACTGTAATCGAAGACGGTGTGAAGTAAATTTTTACACAAAAAGTATAAATAATATTTTGTGACAGAAACAAATATCAGCTAAACTATTGTCAAAGAAACAAAAATATTGTGCTGTTGATTTTACAACAGGTTTCTTCTGGTATAATATAATAGTATTACACATTTATAAATAATTAATTTTAACTATTTTCTATTATTATTAATATTCTTAAAAAAAATTATTTAAAATAATATATAAATACCTATAAAGTAAAAAAATTTGGTATTGTTAATTAATTCATTTATTACCTAATTTTTTTTTACATTTTTTCCTATATTAATTCATTTATTTTATATATAGAGCTGTACAATCATAGCTCTTTAATCGTGATCAAGATGGCACATTGAATTTTTATTATCATAATCAAAAAAGGGTTTAGTACAAATTCAAATTTTAGATTGTAGTCAAATGAGAATTTTATGACCACAACGTCATAAACCACTGGTCACATTTCCAATAATCAAAAACACACCTTACTGGCTCTGTGACCAATGGCGTAGCTACCGGAGTTGTTACAGGTAGTAATCACCAAGACTCCCTCAGAAGTCTCCAAATTCCCGGGCCAGCTATTGCAGCAGCTTGTAGCGAGATCTAGAGCACGGTAGTGCGCAAGGCCGAGTTAACGATTTATGCGAAAATTCTAAGAAGCTGGGCAAGCGTTATGATGAACACATCAGTGACAAATTTCATGCACGATCGTTTTCTCTCCGTGCTTGTCTCAAAAGTCGTATAAAAAAATTCTGTGTAACAGCTCGCATATTTGTTGGAACATTATGTTTTGTTAACTAGTTTTCCGGATGTTTGCACAACTTTAATGTTATTTTTAACAATTCCCGTCCCTGCTGCTTCAGCTGAACGTTCGAAGTTAAAAATAGTTAAATTTTCGAAGTTAAAAATTACCTACGAAGTAGTAATGCTTTATGCAGTCATAAGAATGTTTGCTGAAACAGTAGTCTGGCGTATGACATTTTGAAGTATATTTGCCGCGATCGTCATTTTGTTTACTAAATAAAAACAAATTTGTAATAATAATTGTAATAAATTTTCTCGAAAGACTATATATTGTTCCTGCCAATGATCACATATTGTTGTATATATTAAGATTTTTTTGGAGTTATGTAAGAGAATCCCAAAAAAAGGACCAGTTTCCACCCGGGCCCATGGTGAAGCTACGCTACCATCTGCGCACATAAAATTCTCATTCGATTAATATTTTAAATTATAATTTATACCAACCTCTTTTAGGTTATGATTATTAAACTGCTGGTAGACATCTTACTCACGACTATAGGGTGATGATTGTACATCCCACTGTAATTGTACACATATTTTATTTTTGACAATAATTGATGAATTAATTATTACTTTTTCATCTGTATACAGAATGCTTTTGAAATTATTTGATATGTGAACATTGACGAACAGTGGGAAAATAAGCGGAACTGGTATGCATAATATACACAAAGGTAAATTAGTTTAGTCCCAACTTTGCAAAGGTTGAACATATTAACTGTTGGAACAAATTTTTAATATAGGTGTTTATAAAATCACCTAACTAGCTTATTTCCGTATTTTCGTTCGTGTCTGGCCGCCTGGCATTCAAAAGCATTTTATTTCTAGGTTTATAACTTTAACGAAGGCTATCACCTCCTCTTGCTCAAATGCCTTCCTCAAACCTTCTAGGAAGGCATACTTTAAATAAAGTTTTGAAATTTTAATAATCGTAATGAATATCATTTTTTATATATTGAAGCTTTTTCGATAGAAAGAAGTCTAAAAAAATATCTACGTTTTTTTATTTATCCTTCCGTCGGGCGCATTTGATCTGACAGGGCTGCTATTTTGTCACTTTTCCTTGGCCCTATTCTGTTTTTCAACCCAGTAGCTATTTTTTCCGGTCTACGCAACCATTTCATTTAGTTTTACCTTAACCTTCATTACGGAAAGTTAATCACGTTTTGTTCAGTTAAGTTCATTGCGCCCAACTTCGCCCCATTTGCTTTTATTTTTGAAAAATACCCTATTCTGGAAGATTTGGTGAACCTATATCTCAGAAGATTAATATAAATATAAATACTGTGTACATTTTTGACTATTTATTACCTTTACTTTGTTTGGCTAACGATTTTTTTACATTTATATTGCACGATAATATTTTTTACTATATACGACTTTTGATAGTAGGTCAAAAATTTTATTATCATTTTTTCAAAGTTTTATGCCAAAAACTTTTTACAGGAGGGTTGTGTTTTTTCTTTTCTTGGCACACTAAATAATGATATACCTCACTGGGAAGTTGAATGAACGTAACCATGTGTTTATTATGCTTTTTGAATGTGTGCCTAAAAAGTACACCTCGCCTAACGGGAGGTTAAAAAAAATCTAGGGGCCATTTTTGACAGACTTTTTTATTAAATAGCTACGTCAACAAAAAAATTAATTCGTATACCCATTTTTTCGGGCGTCAAGGTGGTATAGCCTCTTAATTTATTAATCATATACTACTTATACTTTCATTCAAGGATATTATACAATTACACCTATAATTATTAGCATTAAATTTAAAAATATAGTAGTTAATGTTAAAACTAACAATTAAAATTGTATCATCAAGAATCCAATAAAATTGATTTATATAATAAATATACCTTGGAATTTATGGTATGTTTGTCTACCTTGGTATGTTTGGTGCGTATATGTTATAAAAATAAAATTGTTCTAAATACATATGATCATATTTTTTTACAAACTCTTATGCAAATCGATTTAAAAAAAAGAATTTTTAAGGAAATCTGGTTATTATATCCATAATCAATTTACACTGCAAAACAAGAGAAATGAAACAAACTGATTCTTGATAGGAATGTAAAAACAACATTAATTTATCCGACAAACTGATTTCATAATTGTTCTCAACGAAATACGGTCCTTAAATATTGTTTCTTAATTCTATAATTGGTGAAACATCAAATTGGTCAAACTATATCGCATCAGTTTTAGTGTTTAATAAATAAATACCGTAATTTAACAGCTGCCATTCCGTAAAAAGCCATAAGTTTTCCATGTAATTTCGATAAGGCAGGTGGGGTACGAACAAAAATGATACGATCACTACTGTAAAATAACAGTTTCTTTGCAATTATGAGATCTTCTGAGGTGGACATCATTCTGATATATTTGTATTTCAGTCGATATTGCAAGATAATTATCTCAATGATTTAAATTTGGTCAGGAGTCCTACCCGACTACAGGTATGTTAGAGTCTATGTTTTTCTGTTACTATGTTCATCTGTTCCCCTATAGCTCCTTAGCTACTTATCATATTTTGACAAATAAGATGTCGTTAGCTTCGTCATAATTAATATTATAGATAGATTGTAGAGGCTGCCCTGGACGGGTACACTTCGACCATAAGGTCCATTGTGATGCCTAAGGGTGTGAGGATGTGAGTGGAGTGGAAGGAATTTTTGTGTATAGGCTAGGAATTGGTAGGACATGCGGCTGCAACCGACTATGATAGGAACTATGCCGATATTCATCTGGAGTTCGTGAAGGAAATTGCAGAAAACCTTCTCAAGCATAGCCAGTTACTTCGTTCTTGTCCATACGTCGACAGTTTAGGCAATTAACCGCCCTTTTTGTTCTTTTTTTTTCTTAATAATTGACAAACTGCCGATGTCGGGATTCGAACACATAACCTCCCAGTTTCCAAGTGGGCATACTGCGCAGGCATAACGCCTTAGACCGCTCTACCACTTGGACTGATGGTACGGTATAGAACGTGTTCTGATTTTTACTCATTCAAATTCTTTTTTAATCTAAAATTTGTCTATTCAAATATCTATAAAACAAATGTTATGACATAGATTTTTCTTTTTGGTTAAGGTGTTCCACTTTCTTTGCCTGTCAGGTTTGATGTAACGCACCTGAAGACAGTGAGATATGTACTTGACATTAATGTATATAGAGATTATTATAGAGTACACAAATTTCAAATTATATTGAAAGGTTACTTATTCTTATAATTAAAAATTTTCAATCAAAAATTATTGCAACTAAAAGTTTACTTGACCTAATAGTCAGGTTGAATTTTGGCGTCCACATAAATCTGGGTAATCTCAAGCTCAACCTGTCCGTGTGGTCGAGTTAGTAAAGGCGTTCGGTTCGAAAATGTGTGGTCGTTGGTTCGATTCCCAACACTGCCTGTTTTTTAAATTAATTAAAGAAAGTAACCGGCTATGCTTGTGAAAGTTTTCTGCAGTTTCCTTTCACTCCAGGGGAATAGACTATGCAAGTCGGCTGCAATTCCTAGTCTACATAAATTCGTTGACCTTTAGATAAAAATCTCCAAATTTTTTGTTTGATTTTTCGCTGTGTGCCTAAACTATTGACGATCTGAAAAAATTCAAACAAAAAGATTTTTATTTCCTACAATATTACTTTTTCAATAAAATGAACGCTAGGGGAGATATTAAGGTAACAAAAATATTTACCCCTTACCAAATAAAGCTGCAGGGAGTCGTTGCCCCAAAACGGTTACCGCAGTTGTGGGTTTATCTCTCTTACGATTCCGCAAAGTCCCGACAACGTTAAAATTTTTGTTCAAAGATAACTTAAATTTCATTCTATGTACATTTTATTATCGGAATTTTTAAAGAGAGAAATGAGAAAGTACTATCTACACCTCCCCCCAACACTTATTAAACTAAATACATAGTCACATATGCACATACGTAATATTACAAACAATTAAATAAATCTGGTTATGTGTGTATATGTTTAGTTTTTTATAAAAATTTGCATTTGTAAATTCATTTGTGCTCTATTAATCACAAAAGTTGTTATTTTAGTTAATACATAGTTAGTTGCCTGCCAAAGTGTGTTGTTATGTGGTTGGTATGTGTAAATTGCACATTTTACACCAAACACTTATTATAATATAATCAGGGATGGGTAATATTTGAAAAGATTCCATTTTAAAGGTATTTAAAATATAAAAGACATTTACACGATTTTATATTTTAAGGTATTTCCAAACTATATCAGCTGATCGGGTACCCGCGCGAAAAGAACTATATACAAAATTATATAAAATTATGTAAAATGAATATGTTGGTACTCCTGCGCGTTGTTGAAAACAGCTGTCCGTTGTCGTCAGTGTTCCCATTCGTCGCATAACATATACATCATACATATACTAGTATACAATTTCAAACGACTTTCAAACAGCGCGCCGGTACTCTATGATACCAACTGGACCATAAAAAATAATCTTATACTGCGAACATGAAAAAAATGCACTTTTTTACGCATATTTTATCAAAAAACTTAACAGCCCGATGGTCATTCTCCCAAAGTTTTAAAGAAAAATATTTCTAAGGAATTGAGGAAAGTACCTATGAGTCGAATTGCAGAACAACTGTGACTATTCGAACCATGTTTATGAAGATGCATGTTAAATTTCTCCAACTTACATAACGATTTTCTCGAAAACACCATGGTGATAAATTCTCAAAAAAATTCAGCTGATTTCTGATGAGGATTCATTTTACTAATATTATGAATTTCGTGAAGTTCTTGACAACCTAATAATAGTTTGGAAATACCTTAAATGTATTTTAAACTTAAAGTGAAAATAAAACTAACAGAGTCAATAGCTTAAATACAAGGTATATATGAGTTTATGGAAACAGTTTCAAACAACAACAGTGGTTCTCATTTTTTTTAAATAAACCTTTTTGTCTTTAAATTTTTTCTTCTTTCTCTTACGGTTTTGACGTTGGTTACCCCCCCCCCCCTAATTCCCCTGGTATAATAATAAATAATTAATATATAATAGTTTTTACAATATATGTCATCATATGTTCAAAAAGACCTTTTACCTATCCCTGATTATTTTGCACTTCTAAACTTACCACTAGCTACTGTAAGCTCCGTTTAGCGTAAAATTTACAGTAGCGATTATATAGAACCAAATCCATAGCATTGTTGGCTGGCTTATGTAATAAAAAAATATTATTGCATTTTCGTTGGCAAGAGCCAACGATGAATTTTACACGGTAGCTGAGTTCAAATTTACATTGAAATTTCCATGGCGCCACGATCGAAATGACTCTAAAGGTTCCGGATGCTCCAATTTCTTCAAGGCTATTTTTCACATTCAAACAGAGCTTTCAAAATTTCAATTCACTATCAAATTTTGGACTATAATTTATATTCGCAATTGCAAAAGTCGGGGAAATCATTGACCAAACCCAATAGCGGTATGTTGAATTCAACCAAACGTCATCAACCAAACGTAATGCGAAATGATACTTTCTATTAATAGAGTTGTTATTCACATTGAATTTAAATTGATTTTAGTGTTCCTAAAATATTTATTGTGCCAAACAAAAAAAATGATAGGAAGTTATTAATACAAAAATGTCTTTACGTAAAAATATTCTAAAAAATAAATTGAATAAAGTCTGAAATATGAAATTATGTAAACAAAGAAATAACCATATTTAGAACCGCAAAAAATAATTAACAAATAGCCTTAGATCGAAATCCAATAAGAAACATCTTACTTAATTCATTCCTATGAATTATATGGTAAATATGTTCATTAATTCTTCTGAATCACATCTGAAACAAACAGGATATAACATCGAAGCGTACCTTTTACTCTCAAACTCAACAACAATACAATAAACTGAAGTAATAATTATCCTAAGGGTGTATATATTATTATTATACCAGTTCTTGTAGGTTTAGCACCTTTAACACAATAGAAGTTCGGCCTTGACAATCACTGGCTTTAGGCTTAATATTAATTTGTTGTATTACTATATTTAAATAATAGATTACATATTAATTTTTGAGCACCTTTAGCAAATTTGATAACAAAATCCACAAATCACAATATATAGTACACACGGCCAAAAAAATTACCGTTATTTTTTGAAAATTATATAATTGATTTGTGCCTTTTTCACAGTGGCGGATTATCCATAAGGCAAACTAGGCACGTGCCTAGGGGCGCGAGGTTACAAAAGGGCGCGCGTGGAAGATTTTAAACGAAGAAAAAAATAATACCTAAAGTCCTCCCAGAGATTAAGTCGCCGTTGGGAACCTGTCGGAAATTTTTGGTTTGTAATGATAATGCGTAGTAACGGCGTGAGATTAAATTCGTAACAATTCGTAACAATTTACCCAAACGTTGACAGCCTAAAAAATGTGCGTATCGATGGCAGTCAGCAATTGCATCCAATCTTTGAAACCGTTCCTTTTTAAAAAACAAACAACTTTTGTTTAAAACTTTTTTTCATAAACTCAATATATACTGAGTATTTAAACAATTAACTCAGTAAATTGTTAGTTTCACTTGTTTTAAGTATTTTTGGACCTTTGTTTTCGAGTCTAATAAGTCAATGCTTGTACAAAGATATAAGCCCAAAAAAATTATGATATTTTAAACTGAATAAAGATTATTACAAATTAAATAGATTTAAAAATACTATTCAAACCATTTCTTTCGAAAAACTAATTTGGTTATAGGTTTTTTGTTATAGACGATAATTATTCTTTATTTTGAAAAGAAGTGAGAGTTGTTTAAATAAGTAAAACATTATTGTCTGTTACCCTTGAAATTTAACCTTCACTTACAAAAATTATGGTTTGAACTTTTATTTCAATATTTTGATGTTATTTATGATAAATAAATCAACAAGATATTTATAAAAATTTCAATTGAAAAAAAAACAGAAACACTGATTGGCTGCAGTTCCAAATTTGTTCCTCTATTAATTCACGATCGAATAAGGTTCTTTTAAACATTTCTTGTGTCGTATATCAAAATAATCTAATCTAATCTAATCTAATCTAATCTAATCTATTTAGATTAGATTAGATTAGATTATTTTGATATACGACACAAGAAATATTTCGTTTCATCGCAATTTCAGCTCATTCATCTATAATAGGGAATATGCATGAAAATTTTTTTTCACTTGAATTGAAGCATGTTTACTTGACAAATATCAAGGTAAAATTACTTTTCAAATAACTTTAAAAATAAACGAGATATGATTGATTGAAATTCCCGATTAGACAAAGAGGGTGATAGCCCTCTTGATATGTTATGTGACGTCATATTACACTTTCACCATTTAAAATACACGTAAAACTCCGTGTTTAGTATTTTTGCAAGAAAGAGGCAGCTAATAATCTTTAAAAGCTTATAGCTCCTTGATATTTGTCGGATTTTAATTTCGTTTTTAAATATTATTACAGTATTAACAGTATTTTCATATTCTGAAAATAAATGTGAAAAAAAATTTCCATGCATATTCCCTATTATCTTTTCCCTAGTATTCCCCTTTCCTAGTATACAACTCGAGTAATAGCCGATAAGTAAAAGAACGAATGTAACGTCTTTAGAACTCCAAGTATAGACCTCCGAAGAGCCAGATATATAATACCTGAATTATTTTCACTTTTATTCTTATA